>LR738709.1:499279313-499440980 GCA_902687465.1 Secale cereale
GAACGTACTCTGGTTGATCTACGACGTTCAGTGGAAACTTGATCCGAAGTTTTCATGATCATTATCATTAACTTCCTCACTAATTGGTGTAGGAATCACTGGAACAATTTCCTGTGATGTATTACTTTCCAATCCGGGAGAAGGTACAATTACCTCATCAAGTTCTACTTTCCTCCCACTCACTTCTTTCGAGAGAAACTCTTTTTCTAGAAAGGATCCGTTTTTAGCAACGAATATTTTGCCTTCGGATCTGTGATGGAAGGTGTACCCAACAGTCTCTTTTGGGTATTCTATGAAGACACATTTTTCCGACTTGGGTTCGAGCTTATCTGGTTGAAGTGTTTTCACATAAGCATCGCAGTCCCAAACTTTAAGAAACAACAACTTTGGTTTCTTGCCAAACCACAGTTCTTAAGGCGTTGTCTCAACGGATTCAGATGAGGCCCTTATTTAACGTGAATGCAGCTGTCTCTAATGCATGAGCCAAAACGATAGTGATAAATCGGTAAGAGACATCATAGATCGCACCATATCCAATAAAGTACGGTTATGACGTTCGGACACACCATTACGCTGTGGTGTTCCAGGTGGCGTGAGTTGTGAAACTATTCCACATTGTTTCAAATGAAGACCAAACTCGTAACTCAAATATTTTCTTCCACGAACAGATCGTAGAAACTTTATTTTCTTGTTACGATGATTCTCTACTTCACTCTGAAATTCTTTGAACTTTTCAAATGTTTCAGACTTATGTTTCATTAAGTAGATATACCCATATCTGCTTAAATCATCAGTGAAAGTCAGAAAATAACGATACCCGCCGCGTGCTTCAACACTCATTGGTCCGCATACATCAGTATTTATGATTTTCCAACAAATATGTTGCTCGCTCCATAGTTCCGGAGAACGGAGTTTTAGTCATCTTGCCCATGAGGCATGGTTCGCAAGCACCAAGTGATTCATAATCAAGTGATTCCAAAAGTCCATCATTATGGAGTTTCTTCATGCGTTTTACACCAATATGACCTAAACGGCAGTGCCACAAATAAGTTGCACTATCATTATTAACCTTGCATCTTTTGGCTTCAATATTATGAATATGTGTATCACACGATCGAGATCCAACAAACTATTTTATTGGGTGTATGACCATAGAAGGTTTTATTCATGTAAACAGAACAACAATTATTCTCTAACTTACATGAATAACCGTATTGCAATAAACATGATCAAATCACATTCATGCTCAACACAAAACACCAAATAACAGTTATTTAGGTTCAACACTAATCCCGAAAGTATAGGGAGTGTGCGATGATGATCATATCAATCTTGGAACTGCTTCCAATACACATCGTCACTTCATCCTTTAACTAGTTTATGTTCATTATGCAACTCCCACTTTGAGTTACTACTCTTTAGCAACTAAATCAGTATCAAATACCGAGGGGTTGCTATGAACACTAGTAAAATACACATCAATAATCTGTATATCAAATATACCTTTGTTCACTTTGCCATCCTTCTTATCCGCCAAGTATCTAGGGCAGTTCCACTTCCAGTGACCATTTCCTTTGCAGTAGAAGCACTTGGTTTCAGGCTTGAGTTTAGCTTTGGGTTTCTTCGTGGAAGTAGCAACTGACTTGCTATTCCTTTTGAAGTTCCCTTTCTTTCCCTTGCCCTTTTTCTTGAAACTAGTGGTCTTGCTAACCATCAACACTTGATGCTCCTTTTTGATTTCTATCTCCGCAGCTTTGAGCATAGCGAAGAGCTCGGGAATTGTTTTCGTCATCCCTTGCATATTATAGTTCATCACGAAGTTCTACTAACTTGGTGATAGTGACTAGAGAACTTTGTCAATTACTATCTTATCTGGAAGATTAACTCCCACTTGATTAAAGTAATTGTAGTACCCAGACAATCTGAGCACATGCTCACTGGTTGAGCTATTCTCCTTCATCTTGTAGGCAAAGTACTGTCAGAGGTCTTATACCTCTCGACACGGGCATGAGTATGAAATACTAATTTCAACTCTTGGAACATCTTATATGCTCCGTGGCATTCAAAACGTTTTTGAAGTCCCGGTTCTAAGCCGTAAAGCATGGTGCACTTAAACTATCAAGTAGTCATCATATCGAGCTTTCGTCAAAAACGTTCATAACGTCTACATATGCTCCTGCAATAGGTCTGTCACCTAGCGGTGCATCAAGGACATAATTCTTCTGTGCAGCAATGAGGATAATCCTCAGATCACGGAACAATTCCGCGTCATTGCTACTAACATCTTTCAACTTGGTTTTCTCTAGGAATATATGAAAAAATAAACGGGGAGCAACATCGCGAGCTATTGATCTACAACATAGATATGCTAATACTTCCAGGACTAAGTTCATGATAAATTAAAGTTCAATTAATCATATTACTTAAGAACTCCCACTTAGATAGACATCCCTCTGGTTATCTAAATGATCACGTGATCCAAATCAACTAAACCATGTCCGATCATCACGTGAGATGGAGTAGTTTCAATGGTGAACATCTCATGTTGATCATATCTACTATATGATTCACGCTCGACCTTTCGGTCTCCAGTGTTCCGAGGCCATATCTGTATATGCTAGGCTCGTCAAGTTTAACCCGAGTATTCTGCGTGTGCAAAACTGGCTTACACCCGTTGTATTTGAACGTAGAGCTTATCACACCCGATCATCACGTGGTGTCTCGGCACGACGAACTTTCGCAACGGTGCATACTCAGGGAGAACACTTATACCTTGAAATTTAGTAAGGGATCATCTTATAATGCTACCGTCGTTCTAAGCAAAATAAGAAGCATAATAAGATAAACATCACATGCAATCAAAATATGTGACATGATATGGCCATCATCATCTTGTGCTTGTGATCTCCATCTTCAAAGCACCGTCATGATCACCTTCGTCACCGGCTTGACACCTTGATCTTCATCGTAGCATCGTTGTCGTCTCGCCAACTATTGCTTCCACGACTATCGCTACCGCTTAGTGATAAAGTAAAGCAATTACATGGCGATTGCATTTCATACAATAAAGCGACAACCATATGGCTCCTGCCAGTTGCCGATAACTTTACAAAACATGATCATCTCATACAAAAACGTATAACTCATCATGTCTTGACCATATCACATCACAACATGCCCTGCAAAAACAAGTTAGACGTCCTCTACTTTGTTTGTTGCAAGTTTTACGTGGCTGCTACGGGCTTAGCAAGAACCGTTCTTACCTACGCATACAAAAACCACAACGATGTTTCGTCAAGTATGTGCTGTTTTAACCTTCACAAGGACCGGGCGTAGCCACACTTGATTCAGCTAAAGTGAGAGAGACAGACACCCGCCAGTCACCTTTAAGCAACGAGTGCTCGTAACGGTGAAACCAGTCTCGCGTAAGCGTACGTGTAATGTCGGTCCGGGCCGCTTCATCTCACAATACCGCCGAAGCAAAGTATGACATGCTGGTAAGCAGTATGACTAGTATCGTCCACAATCTCATTGTGTTCTACTTGTGCATATCATCTACGCATAGACCTGGCTCATGATGCCACTGTTGGGGAACGTAGTATTTTAAAATTTTCCTACGATCACGCAAGATCTATCTACCAGATGCATAGCAACGAGAGGGGAGAGTGTGTCTACGTACCCTTGTAGACCGGGAGCGGAAGCGTCAAGTGACGCGGTTGATGTTGTCGAACTTCTTCGCGATCCAACCGATCAAGCACCAAACGTACGGCACCTCCGCGTTCAGCACACGTTCAGCTTGATGACATCCCACGAGCTCTTGATCCAGTTGGGCTTCACGGGAGAGTTTCGTCAGCACGACGGCGTGGTTACGGATATGATGTGTTCACCGGCGCAGGGCTTCTCCTAAGCTTCGCGACGGTACGACCGAGGTGTGATTCTGTGGAAGGGGGCACCGCACACGGCTAAAACAATTCAACTTGTGTGTCTTTGGGTGCCCCCCTGCCCCCGTATATAAAGGAGCAAGGGAGGAGGGCCGACCAACTCCCTATGGTGCGGCTAGGAAGGGACTCCTACTAGGAATAGGATTGCAATCCTATTCCTAGTAGGATTCACCGAAAGGAAGAAGGGGGAAAGGAATAGGAGAGGTGGCGCCCCCCCAATCCTAGTCCAACTAGGATTCCTAAGTGGGGGCGCCGGCCAGCCCTATGGGCTGCCTCTCTCTCACCCTTTAGGCCCACTATGGACCATCCCCTCTCGTAGGGGGTTCCGGTAACCCCCTCCGGCATTCCCGATAAATCCGAAACTTTTCCGGTATACTTCCGGTGTCCGAATATAGCCGTCCAATATATCAATCTTTATGTCTCGGACATTCCGAGACTCCTCGTCATGTCCGTGATCTCATCCGGGACTCCGAACTACCTTCGGTACATCAATACTCAAAAACTCATAATACCGATCGTCATCAAACGTTAAGCGTGCGGACCCTACGGGTTCGAGAACTATGTAGACATGACCGAGACTCATCTCTGGTCAATAACCAATAGCGGAACCTGGATGTTCATATTGGCTCCTACATATTCTACGAAGATCTTTTATCGGTCAGAACCGCATAACAACATACGTTGTTCCTTTTGTCAAACGGTATGTTACTTGCCCGAGATTCGATCGTCGGTATCTTTATACCTAGTTCAATCTCGTTGCCGGCAAGCCTCTTTACTCGTTCCGTAACACATCATCTTGTGACTAACTCATTAGTCTTTTTGCTTGCAAGGCTTATTATGATGTGTGTTACCGAGAGGGCCCAGAGATACCTCTCCGACACTCGGAGTGACAAATCCTAATCTTGATCTATGCCAACACCACGAATACTTTCAGAGACACCTGTAGAGCATCTTTATGATCACCCAGTTACGTTGTGACGTTTGATAGCACACAAGGTGTTCCTACGGTATTCGGGAGTTGCATAATCTCATAGTCATAGGAACATGTATAAGTCATGAAGAAAGCAATAGCAGTTAAACTAAACGATCATAGTGCTATGCTAACGGATGGGTCTTGTCCATCACATCATTCTCCTAATGATGTGATCCCGTTGATCAAATGACAACTCATGTCTATGGCTAGGAAACATAACCATCTTTGATCAATGAGCTAGTCTAGTAGAGGCATACTAGGGACATATTGTTTTGTCTATGTATTCACACATGTATTAAGTTTCCGGTTAATACAATTCTAGCATGAATAATAAACATTTATCATGATATAAGGAAATAAATAACTTTATTATTGCCTCTTGGGCATATTTCCTTCAATATGGTGGGTGCAAAGAATCTGTGTGCGTGACTTGATTCACTAATTACCTTCCGATGTGGGTTCCCTCTTAATAGTACGGATTTCCTATGACCAAAAGAAACAGAAAGGCATTGGAAACTCCGTCTTCGATCTTTTCCTTAAAGAGAGAACGACTAACCGTCTTGTGCCACATGTTATCAACCTGAGTAATATTGACACACGATTAGTCCAAACACGGATTGTCATCATCACCAAAACCTCAGGCAAGAGATGCCCTTACAATCTCCCCCTTTTTGGTGAATGATGACAACCACGAAACGATCACGGGAGTTTATAGAATAAAGGAAAAGCTTCCCCTGAATGTGAGCACTTAATAGAGTTTGCTTTTGGAATGCAAAAGTGCTGACACTAGGATCTATGCTCCCCCTAGGTTTTATAAACCAACCCGTGACTTAACATTAAAACAGATAAACACAGGACATATGAAAGCAACATGCATGGATAATTAAGATGGTGGCACATGTCTTACACCATGCAACAGGAGTTCGCAGTAACGAAGTTCAAAAAGCATAGAAACTAAGGAAGTTCACAGAGAAGCACAAATAAACACAAACACCAAGAAACACTCCCATGCAACTCCCGTGACCTAGCAATACTCAACTCTCCCCCTTTGGCATCAAGCACCAAAAAGGAAAAGAGCGAGACTAACGCCCCAGGGCTCAGTACAGCTCCTCGCCAGTCGCCAGAGAGTCATCTGAGTCACCATCGTCAGAGCCTTCAGTGTCTTCGTCGTCCTCAGCAATCTCAGCGTCAGTCTCCATTGCATTCGCAGTCGCTCGAGTGGTGGAGGTGGTGGGCTCATCATCTAACCACTGACACTTGGCAATGCACCACTTGTCCTCAGGAGTGATGCTCTTCTCGGAACCGCTCTTCACATTAGGCACATTGAGGTGCCTCATCAGCTGAATCTGCCGGCGTCGCGCCATTTTTTCATTCACATGAGCTTTGTAGAGCTTGTTCTGGACGTGGGCCTGCAGACAGAAGGTCTTCTTGACCTTGGCAGTAAGTTTCTCCACCCAGGAGGGCTTGGCCCCAACCTCTAGCTCAAAGTCATCATCATCTGAGGTAGCAAAGACATCCTCTTCATTGCCCGCAGCGAACCTAGGAGTCTTATGCTTCTTCTGTCTCAGAACCTTGACCTCATGCTCCGTAAGCCTGTCCGGAGTAGAAAGAGGCACTCCAGGCCTCCTCACTTCCCACACTGAGTAAAGGAAACGCATCACAAAGGGAGCGTAAATTGGTACCTTGCGGTACCAGACACAGTTGTACATCTCCTCCCACATCCATTTGGAAACATCAAAAGTAATGCCCTTGCCACGCTTTGTCTTCATTGCTACCAGCAGATCCACAAGATAGCCATAGATATCATCCTGGTTCCCAACCTTGGGCAGCAGCACACACCGGAACACACGGTGAAGGATGTCATAAACAGGCAGGAGGTCATTGGATTTACCTATTATGCCATGACCAGGGATGTAGAGAGGAGCAAGCTTCACTTTATCCATGGGTTGGGCCCGGTCGTGAGGACGGAGACCACCTTGGCCCTCCAAGCCAGTGTCCTCATAGCCCAAGGCATTGCAGAAAGCACTCCAGGGAACACGGAAGAACTCGTCCCGGCACATAAACGAGAGGTGACGCTGATCGTCACTGCCGAAGTGGACAGTAGCATAGAACTGATGAATGAGTTCCACATCAAAGTCACAACGCAGCTCCATGAGCTTGACTAAATCAAACTCCTCACAGACTTCCAGAGCCTCTCCAAAATAAGCAGGGTTGCTTCTCCACTTCGCAAGGTCAATTGACCACATACGGGTGAACTTGTTCTTGTGGTGCTCAAAGATGTCATCCACAATCCTCAATTGCATCTCATTGCGGAAACGAGGATTATTCCAACGAGGAGGAGGTGGTGCGGTGTAGGGGTCTTGAAACCGAAACTTCTCCCAGTCAGAAAGCTTCCATTTGTACATCGGAAGCGTTGCACGCTGCTTGGCTGCCACTGACTTTTCCTGGCGAGTTGTTTTGGAGGGGATCACAACTTCGGGAACATCTTCATCATCGACAGGCCTCTTGCCCCTACGGGCCTTCCTTTTGGTGAACTGACCAGAGCGAGAGCTAGAGCCACCTGCAAACGCACACGAATAACACATAGCAACCCAGAAAAGATGAGAGGAATGTACACAAGATTGGAAGAATAATTCACTAGTACGTACGAAGAATAGAGGCATTGCATATAAGTTCAGAGCAACCGGTAGTTCTGGTATGAGCACCGGTAGTTCCGGCCAGCGGTAGTACCGGTCGAGTGACCGGTAGTACCGCTGAGAACGGATCTACGGTGAAGAAGGAAACTACCCGATCTCAAAAACTACATGCACGGTGTCTATTCTAATTACGCACAAGTGAATAGGAAACTATACAGACCTCTCCCTCAAAACATTTAGCCAAAAATGGAGGACTACACGCATTGCCCTAGAAAGAGGATTCAAGAGGAACCCTAATACCAAGAAGAAGCAGGGCAATACTGGTGTCCATGGGAGGAGATCGAAGGAGGAGCGGCTTCCACAGAGTAGATCCAGTGAGGGGCCGATGGATCCGTAGAGCCGGAGGGCGCTACGGGGCAGGGAGCGGAGTAACCGGCGGCTGGGGGTAAATAATGAACGGGTGAGGAAGAAAACCCCTTCAACCCGTGCTTTATATACCTCCCCAGATCAGCACCGGTAGTACCGGTCCGGGGACCGGTAGTACCGGTCCGGGGACCGGTAGTACCGGTCCGGCAGCTGCCAGGTGGTGTAGCGGTACTTCCGCGCCAGGCGGTAGTTCCGCTAAACACTACCGATAGTACCGGCCGGGGGTACAAGTCAGAGCATCAGCGGTAGAACCGCCTACTCTAGACCGGTACAACCGCTGGGCTGGAAACCGGTGATTTAGTGGTAGAACCTCTAGAACCACCGGTTGTACCGCCTGGGTGAGCCCACTCACTCCATGTTAGCAAACTTGTGTACATTGGAATAGATGGCTGGGATGGGATGGCTTGGGATGGAGTAAGTCACTGTAGTACGAGAAAAACACGAAGACCAAAAACCAACCAGAAAGAAAACGGAGGGCGGTGGCCGAAGCCACCAATGTTAGAGTCAACTGGCATGGCACCGCGAAGAATTATCCTTGGGCCCATAACCATAACTCGTCTTTGAAACACAAGTGTCATCATAAATGACGAATGTGAAAAGCGTATCAATTTATGCATAGTGGGGGGAGGGTGAGTTCATTGAGAGAACATCACTCCCCCTATTTCCGTGCCTACACCTAGAATAGAAAATATGATGAGTATGGTGGGGTGTGCACGTGCTCAAGCCACATTGCTCAAATCAATGGTATTTAGCTCATGCCTTAACTCGCGAAATCTTGCTTCATCCAATGGCTTCGTGAAAATGTCTGCAAGGTTATCATGAGTGTTGACATAGTGAAGCTCGATCTCTCCTTGCCGAATGTGATCCCGGATGAAGTGATACCGGATCTCAATATGCTTCGTCTTGAAGTGTAGCACAGGGTTGAGAGAAATCTTGATGGCACTTTCATTGTCACACCAAAGAGGCACTTTGTCACAAGTGACACCGTAATCCTTTAAAGTTTGCCTCATCCATAAAAGTTGGGCACAACAACTGCCAGCAGCCACATACTCTGCTTCGGTGGACGAGAGAGATACACAACTTTGCTTTTTGGAAGACCAACTAACAAGAGAGCAACCAAGAAATTGGCACCCTCCCGAAGTGGACTTCCTATCCACTTTGTCTCCCGCCCAGTCAGAATCAGAAAAACCTACAAGGTTGAAATTTGCTCCTCTCGGGTACCATAAGCCAAAGTTTGGGGTATGAGCCAAATATCGAAAGATTCGCTTGACAGCCACAAAAGTGACTCTCCTTAGGTGAGGCTTGAAACCGTGCACAAATTCCCACACTCAACATAATATCCGGTCTAGATGCACAAAGGTAAAGCAAGGATCCGATCATAGAGTGATATACCTTTTGATCCACCGCTTTACCATTGGGATCAATGTCAAGTTGGCATTTGGTTGGCATTGGAGTAGTAGCCGGCTTGACATCACTTAGATTGAACCTCTTGAGCATATCTTGAGTATACTTGGATTGTTTGATGAAGATGCCTTCTCTTCTTTGTTTGATCTCAAATCCAAGGAAATACTTCAACTCTCACATCATGGACATCTCAAAATGTGTGGTCATGAGAGCGGCGAACTCATCATTGAAAGCTTTGTTAGGAGAACCAAAGATAATATCATCAACATATAGTTGGCATACAAACAACTCCCCTTTGACCTTCTTAGTAAAAAGAGTGGGGTCAATTTTCCCAATTTCAAACCCACGATCTTGTAACAACTCGGTAAGATGCTCATACCACGCACGTGGGGCCTGTTTAAGGCCATAGAGTGCCTTATCGAGTTGGTACACGTGATTGGGGAACTTAGGATCCTCGAACCCCGGGGGTTGTTTAACATACACCAACTCATTAATGGGACCATTAAGAAATGCACTTTTCACATCCATTTGTTGCAATTTAAAGTTATGATGGGAAGCATAGGCAAACAACAAACGAATGGATTCAAGGCGAGCAACGGGGGCAAAGGTTTCACCGTAGTCGATACCCTCGACTTGGGAGTAGCCTTGAGCCACCAGACGGGCCTTGTTGCGGATGACAATGCCATGGGCATCTTGCTTGTTCTTAAAGATCCATTTGGTTCCAATGACATTATGGTTCTCCTTTGGTCTTGGCACCAGACGCCACACCTTGTTGCGCTCGAAGTTATGGAGTTCTTCATGCATGGCATTGAGCCAATCAGGGTCTTCGAGCGCCTCATAAACCTTGTGGGGTTCAACAAAGGAGACAAAAGCTTGATGAGCACAATAGTTTGCTAATTGTCTACGAGTGCTTACCCCCCTTTTGATGCTTCCTAAAATGTTCTCCATGTGATGCTCGTTGGAAGCAAGCCTGGAGGCAACTTTTGCAGCACGACGATCTGATTGCTCTTCAAGAGTTAACTGAGGAGCACTGAGTTGATCATCTTGAGCGTCATTAGGAGCTAGATCTTGTTCTTGAGCTTCCTCTTGACCTTGATCTTGCTCGGGGGACAGAACTTGGCCTTGTGCATCATTTGGTGGCTCCCCACCAACTTGAGATTGATCTTGCACTTGGCCTTGTTCATTAGGTTGAGGGCCTTCACTTTGTTCTTCGGAAGCGTGTGGGTCTTGGGTTGGTGATGGTTCCACATGAGTGGAACATTGTCCTTCTCCTTCGGCCACAAGGGGTTCCTCAATGGGTAGGATATATCCAACACCCATTCTTCTTATGGCTTGAGGAGGAATTTCATCACCTACATCACAAGTACCACTTTGCTCCACTTGGGAGCCGTTATTTTCATAAAACTCCACGTTACTCGTCTCCTCAATGAGTCCATTGGACTTGTTGAGGACACGGTAAGCATGAGAGTTTGTACCATAACCAACAAATATGCCCTCATGAGCTCTAGATTCAAATTTAGACAAACGAACACCTTTCTTGAGAATGAAACACTTACACCCGAACACCCGGAAGTACTTGAGATTGGGCTTGTTACCGGTAAGAATCTCATACGGAGTTTTGTTCAAGCCTTTGCGGAGATAGAGAAGATTTGAAGCATGGCAAGCGGTGTTGATGGCGTCGGCCCAAAAGTTGTATGGAGAATTGAATTCAGCCATCATGGTTCTTGCAGCATCTATTAAAGTTCGGTTCTTTCTCTCTGCTACACCGTTTTGTTGAGGGGTATAAGGGGCAGCATATTGATGTTTGATCCCCTCATCACCAAGAAACTCATCCAAGGTGTAGTTCTTGAACTCGGTGCCATTGTCACTTCTGATCATCAAAATCTTTGCTTCATGTTGTCGTTGAGCTTCATTTGCAAAGTTGATGATGGTTTGTTGGGTCTCACTCTTCTTCTTGAAGAAGTATACCCAGGTATATCTTGAGTAATCATCCACAATCACCAAGCAATACTTCCTACCCCCAAGACTATCAAAAGTAGGAGGCCCAAAGAGGTCCATGTGGAGGAGCTCTAGGGGTCTCTTTGAATAGATGATAGTCGTGGGAGGGTGAGCCTTCTCATGTAATTTTCCTTCAATGCACGCCCTGCAAGCACGATCTTTGGCAAAGCTAACATTTGTTAGTCCTCGGACATGGTCCCCCTTGAGAAGACTTTGCAAATATCTCATATTGACGTGGGCCAAACGGCGATGCCAAAGCCATCCCACATCAACTTTAGCCATTAGGCATGTCGCGACCTTAGTGGGTTGCTTCGAGAAGTTAACCACATAAAGACCATTCTCGACATGCCCAACATAGGCTACTTTAAGAGTCTTGCTCCACACTTGCGCGGAGTGTGGGAATAACCACGCCTCAGTCGTAGCGGCCAGCGCGGAGCTTGGTGCTTCCACTGGTTCGTGGGAAAAACCGCTCCTCGGTTGGTTCTGCCAGCGCGGAGCATGGCACTTCCACTGGATCATGGGAGGGAGCCTCCCACCGGGAGAGACTCCGGGGCGTGTACAGCCCCGTCCTGAAACGTGGCTTGCACGACAGGACAGCCAAGGTGTATATGGGCCCTCCTCAGGACGAGTTGAACGACTCTGAGGAAGTTCTTGTGAGCTTACGCATCACTCACGAGACCCTACCCTGAGGCGGATTGCACCTGAGTCTTCTTCTGCAAAATGTGAAAAGAGAGGCGTTGTGTCGACCTGCGTCGAGTGCATCTCTAGAGGGCATCGCATGAGAAGGCCGCAGCACCAATGACCCCAGGAGGTGACGTTAGCGGGACCGGCACATAAGACCGAGCTCAGTCGCTGGATTTATCGACGCTGCAAGGACGGACCCGAGCACAGACGCTGTTAGGGATATTACTACCAGGTATAAACCGGCCAGGAGGGTCCGGTTTAAGTTATCAAGATTGTATTATCAGAAGCCCAGCGGAGTATGGAGTAGGAAGTTATAGCCCAGAAGGCTTAGAGCCATACGATAGGGCCCATAACTTGTAAACCGTCATATTATGTAAACTTGGGATGTAAGGTAGAAAGAGCAGAGACTGAGGCGGACACGATTATGAGCCGGCCTCGGGACTCTGTAAACCGGACTGGGCGTCACCTCTTATATAAAGGGACGACCCGACGACGGTTCAGGACAAGAAACAATAGCTCGAGACACAGGCAAAGCGGATTCGCTCCCTGGTCATAGAAGCCCAAGCAATACCACACCAAACTAGACGTAGGCCTTTACCTTCATCGAAGGGGTCGAACTAGTATAAAATCCATGTGTCCTTCGTCCGCTTTAACCCCTTTAAGCTAACCCGTAGCGATGGCCTCACGACTAAGTCCTTTTGCTAGGACATCTGCCGTGCTAAATCCACGACAGTTGGCGCCCACTGTGGGGCTATCGCACGATGGTTTCGAGTTCTTGAAGGGCAGCTTTGAAGGGCTCAAGGGATACGCAGTGGGCCGGATGACTAAGAGTCGTCGCGGCCGGATCTACATCAACAATGCGGGCTGGGGCCCCGAGGCCGATTCAATGAATACGGGTATCGGGTCCCCTTCGGCGGCATCCACGTCTTCATTGGCAAGATCGGCGAGCCGGGCCCTGAGCCGGACACCTTCCCCAACATCATCGAGTCGGCTCAGCGTGCGAGACCTGCCCGGATTCAGCCCGCTGTGAAGCACGTCTTCGTTGGAGCAGTGCATGGAGTACAAGCCGAGGACGGATCAGACTCCGGCGGTGAGATCGTTATTTATTCCGGCGATGAATCTTCGTCCTGAGAGACCGAGTCTTTGTATCTGCTGCAGGACGGCCGATCTGAGGGTTGTTCCGATGGCGATAGTATTCCGGACCCCTTCAATCCGCCAAACAGGGTTGCTGTTTTCATGGCCGGATCACAATCCATGCAGGAGCCCACGACGACAGGGGCATTAACCTCAGAGGCAATGGGAGCTAGAGCTGGAGATCCTCCCCCGTCACCCTCTGACGCTCTATCCATCTTAGTCGACACTTTGACAGCGCTTGCAACAGCAGAAGTAGCTCAGGCCGACAAGGAGCAGCATGATGTGGAGATCGCTCAGGTGAAGAGCCGGATTGAGCAAGCCAAGTTGGATCTGGCCGCTGAGAAAGCTAGGATGGCTACAAGGCAGGCAGAGCTAGATTCTCAAGCTTATCGGCTCAGGTTAGATCAGAACGCCTCACAAGAGGTAATGTGGAGAAGACAACGATCTAGTTTGTCGCCGGTTTATGAGGCGAGGAATCTCTTTAGCACGCCAGGCGCAGGGACCAGTAACCATCCAGAGATAAACCGGGGAGGAGCACTAGGAACAGGCGCGTCGATTCACCCACCGGCCGCAGAGCCAAATCGCCAAGTTGTGCCAACCCAGCATGTGCCCACCCCTCCGGGTCATTATTCTAATCCTTTGGATAACATAGTTGCTGCCGCTTCACGACTGGCCGCTCTTCCCATCGAAGGTACGTCTCCCATAGCGATGGAGGCACGACGGGCCAAGGAGTTGCTGGACACGGCACTAACTCAACTGCAATCTTATTCATATAGTCGGGAGAGCATTCATTCAACCCCTTGCCCGAGCCGGAGTTATACGAGGCGTCTGAATGAACCGGCCGTATCAAGCAGCGCACGGAGACGGCATCGGCAGAGGCAGGATAATCTGGCAAGAGAAGAAGCACATGCGCAAGAGGTGGTGGATCAGGCCAGGCATACTGCCCAATACGACGCCCGTCAGGCGACGCCGGTTCATCCCACCGCCACAGTCGAACCGGGAGTCATGTCCAGTTCCCTGGGAGTACAATGTCTCATCCCCGCTTTATGGAACGTAAAACTGCCCAAAGATTTCAAAGGTCCGCGCAATGTGCCCAACTACACGGCGGATCTTGCTCCGGAGGCGTGGGTTGAGAGTTATGAGATGGCCATGGAGATGCTCGACGTGGATGAAGCGGCATGTGCTAAATACTGCACAATGATGCTCGAGGGCACGGCCCGGACATGGCTAAAGGGTTTGTCGCCTAATTCCATCGGATCATGGGGTGAATTGCAGCACCGGTTTATCAATAATTTTAAGGACACGTGCAAGCAGCCGATGTCTATTGTCGATTTAGCGGCATGTGTTCAAGGAGAGCAAGAGTCCACAAGCAGTTGGGTGCGTCGAGTGTCCGAAATCTTGCACTCCTCAAATAGCATCAACCCAAGTACAGCGATAGTAACCTTGGAAGGCAATTGCCGGTTTGAACCTTTGAGGCAGAAGTTGGGACGGCTCAAACGTGATTGCAACGACATGGGAACACTCATGGGCGCTTTGGTGAAATACGGAGATTCTGATAACACCAAATATCCAGACGCAGATGGAGATAAGTTAGGGAAGGCGAGCAAGAACGGTAAACCGCCGCAGACCAATCCGGCGGGTCAAGGATACAATGGCAAGCGTAAAGCGGAAGGCAGTCAGACTTTGTGGCCAATACCAATGTTTAGGACAGTGGGCAGCGCCGCAAGGGTAGACCGCCCCTGCGCAACGGGAGGCCGCCTATTAATCTAGAGCGCTAGTTGAATGTGCCTTGCCCGAAGCACGGCACAACGGAAAACCCTGCTACGCATCTCTGGAAAGACTGTTTCATTATGCAAGAATTTAGGAAACAGACTAAGTACGATCACGGGGCCCCCGGCGGATCAGGCCCCAGTTTTCAAGGTCCGGGTTATCAAGGTGGCAGATCCGGTTCAGGATACCACGGTGGTAACGGCAACCACAATGGCAACAATCAGCATCAGCATAACCGGCAGCATGGTCAGGGCGGATACAACAACCAAGGAAATCAACAGCGTCAGCAGCAGCAGCAATCCGGATATTAGAATAATCCTAAGGAGCTGAGCAGTGGACAGTATCACGTCTTCACCACGAGCTTATGCAAACGGGATCAAAAGGTTTTGAAGAGAGCAGTGCATTCTGTTGAACCGGCGATACCACATTTTTTGCGTTGGTCTGAGCAACCCATTATGTGGAACAGAGATGATCACCCACCCCGGGTTGATAATCCGGGTTAGTTGGCTCTGGTAGTGGCACCACTGGTGGGTGGTTATAAGTTCACCAAAGTGCTTATGGATGGAGGCAGCAGCATCAACATCTTATATTATGAGATGTTTCGGCGCATGGGGCTGACAGATAAAAATCTTCGACAGTCCAATACAGTGTTCCATTGGGTAGTACCCGGTAAATCGGCTTATCCAGTTGGCAAGATTGATTTGGAGGTCACCTTTGGAGATGAGCATGACTCTAGATCAGAGACTGTGACCTTTGAGGTTGTAAAGATCATGAGACCATACCACGCATTGTTTGGGCGGACGGTTTACGCCAAGTTCATGGCTAGGTCGTGTTATGTCTATTTACAGCTTAAGATGCCAGGCCACAAGGGGACTATTACGGTTCATGGGAGCCGCAAAATTGCATTGGAGTGTGAGGAAGGAGATGCAGCTTATGCTGAGGCGGATTGTGCTACGGAGGAGCTGAAGTTTTATAATGATAATGTTGATCCGGCGGATATGTCCCCGCTGAAGAAGCCAACTACAGAGCATGATCCGGCGTTGAAGTTCAAATCAGCTGAGGAGACCAAGGAGGTGGACTTTGTTCCGGGCGATTCATCCAAACAGTTCACTATCAGTGCTAACCTAGACCCCAAATAGGAAAGCGCGCTCATCGAGTTCATCCGTGAGAACCGGGATATCTTTGCGTGGAAGCCTTCTGACATGCCAGGTATACTGAGGGAACTCGCTGAGCACAATCTTAATATTGATCCTAAGTTTAAACCGGTCAAGCAGTACCTGCGCCGCTTCAATGAGGAGAGGCGTAAGGCTATAGGAGAAGAAGTGGCCAGGCTTTTGGCTGCAGGTTTCATAGTTGAAGTGTTTCATCGAGAGTGGTTGGCTAATCCCGTGCTGGTACTTAAGAAAAATGGAACTTGGAGAATGTGTGTGGATTACACGGATTTGAACAAGGCTTGCCCAACTGATCCTTTTGCTCTCCCCCGTATTGATCAGATCATTGATGCTACGACAGGATTTGAGCGGCTAAGTTTTTTGCATGCATATTCAGGTTATCACCAGATTAAGATGGCAGTTAAGGACCAGGAGAAGACAGCTTTTATAACTCCCTTTGGAGCCTTGTGTTATGTATCTATGCCATTCGGGCTCAAGAGCGCCCAGGCAACCTACCAGCGTTGTGTACAGAACTGTCTACAAGGGCAGATTGGGAGAAATGTCCATGCATATGTTGATGACATTGTGGTGAAATCCAGGAAGGAGGAGACACTGATAGAGGATCTGAAGGAAACCTTTGACAACCTCCGAGTTTACAAAATAATGCTTAATCCGGAGAAGTGTGTTTTTGGTGTTCCGGCAGGCAAACTCCTGGGGTTCTTAGTGTCAAACAGAGGGATTGAAGCTAATCCAGAGAAGATCAAGGCGATCACGTCCCTGGCTAAACGGCGTGCATCAACGATGTCCAACGCGTGGCGGGCCGTATTGCAGCACTGAGTCGGTTTATCAGCTGTTTGGGGGAGAAGGCAATCCCGCTATATCAGGTGATGAAGAAGACAAACCGGTTCATTTGGAGCGATGATGCTGATGCTACGTTCGAGGATTTAAAGAGGCAATTGGCAGAGTCGCCGGTCCTTGCTGCCCCGGTTGATAATGAGCCACTGCGGTCATATGTGGCCGCCAATACCCGCGCAGTAAGCGTTGCCATTGTGGTAGAGCGCAAGGAAGCAGGCAAAGAATATCCGGTTCAGAGGCCAGTTTACTATATCAACGAGGTGCTCATTGAGTCGAAACAGAGATATCCGCATTGGCAAAAGCTGGTATATGGAGTGTTCATGGCAAACCGGAAGTTGAAGCACTATTTTCAGGGCCACCCAATCACCGTTGTCAGTTCAACTCCGTTAGGGGATATAATCCAGAATAGAGAAGCCACTAGTAGGGTTGCAAAATGGGCCATTGAGCTTAGCCCCACGGATTAAAGTATGTGCCCCGTACTGCTATAAAGTCCCAAGCACTGGTGGATTTCATTAATGACTGGACAGAGTTGCAAACACCTGAGGAGAAGCCGGATCATACGTACTGAGAAAAACAACCGGCGCGCGGTTCCCGCGTGAGCGAGGCACCTGCCACGGGACCCCACTTACCCATCCACGATTAGCCCATGCAAGAACACGGCACCAAGGACCACGGGAGGAGACATCACAGGAATGGCTCGCGAGACAGAGCTCAGCTCTTGGATTTAGCGACACTGCACGGATGGACCCGAGCACAGACGTTGTGCCAGCCCTTAATCATGGGGCGGTCACGAGTGGGCTCACAAGGGCTCATGACCTTAGCGGCGGTGAGAACGCCGAGCATATAGATAATGCAAATAGGAAGAAGCAACTAGCCTTGATTTATGCGCAAAAGAGATAGTTGCGGGGGGTGAGTCCCCAGCAGCTCGAGGATGATGCAGCCCGGGGGGCGCCCTTGATTGAATACCTGAGACATCACCTGACACTTGTCGATGAAGAGTTGGGGTAGCTGAAGACGCGAGCCGTGCGGGTCGCCCCTGAGGACCGTCGGGCTCCTAAGGCCCAGAGGCTCCAGAGGCTCTCAGTGGTCATGGGGGTCTGGCTCCCGCTCCGTCTGGACCGCCCGCCACTGAGCCTCCCAAGCTCCCAAAGCCTGCCGCGCGATACGCTGGAACGTGGCGGCTGCGCTGCGGAAGCCGAAGAGCGTGCGAATGTAGCTGCAGGGGAGTGCCCTCCTCCAGCCGACTGCCGTCAGCCAGAAGGGTTCCAAAGAATTGGCTCGGTTGAGGCCTGCGACGTCGATGCAGACGCGGAAGTGGTTGCTTGAGTTGCGGGTAGGTGAGCTTGGTATCGTGCGGTTGCGCCCACCGCGTATGAGCCTTGCGTACTGAAGTTCCTCGGTAACCTGGTCGATGAAGTCTTGAGCCCCCAGCGCTGTATGGCCCACGCTGGGCTCACAAAAATGCACGTCGAGACACGCCTGCAGGTGGTGCCCGAACACCTCTCTCGAGACGCTGGTCAGACCAGAGACGCTCCAGAGGAGAGCCCCCGAGCCCGTCCTGAGAGGGGCGTCGGGCACACCTCCCTATGCGAGGGTGGAGGGTGCCTCATCGGCAGGCGCGAGTTCTGAGACGAGGCCGTCAGGAGGCCCCGTGTCCTGAGGTCCATCGGCGGCCATGTTCTTCTTCTTCTTGGGGCGGTCTGCATGGGCGAAGATGGCTCCACCTTCGTCGGGACTCTTGGCCGCCGCGGTGTGGTAGGCGCGCTTCAGGGAACGCACTGCTTCCTTCTTATCGGAGGCAATTGTGATGACTCCGCCACTCCCAGGCATCTTGAGGACGTTGTAGCCATGATGGGTCGCCGCCATGAATTTGGCGAAGGCAGGCTACCCAAGGATGGCGTTGTACGGGAGGTGGATGTTGGCGACGTCGAAGTCGATGAGCTTGGTGTGATAGTTGTCGTGATCACCGAAGGTGACGGGAGGCGGACCTGCCCCACCGGGAGTGTGGAGCCATCCGTGACTCCATATAATGGCTTGGTCGGGTGGATCTGAGAATAGGGGACCTGGAGCATCTCGAAGGTCTGGATAGAGAGGACGTTGAGCCCTGCTCCGCCGTTGATGAGGGTCTTGGTCACGAGGATGTTGCTGATGGTCGGGGTGCAGAGCATCGGGAGAGCGCCTGGGGCTGCGGTGCACTTGAGCTGGTCCTTGGGGTCGAAGGCATTGACTTGCTTGGTCCACCTGAGGTTGCACGTGATGTCAGGCCTGGGAAGCGTCGCGTTCACCTCGCGAGCGAACTGCTTGAAGACGCGGTGGGAAGCCGGAGCATGGGCTCCTCCCAAGATGCATGCAACCGCACGTGGCTCCTGAAAGCCCCCTGCTCCATCTCCCTGGCGGTCGTCGTCGTTCCTTCTTGGCGGTGGTGGCAGCAGAGGCAGACCTGCGTTGCCCTGAGGGCAACCCTCACGAGGCTGGTCACGCCAGGGGGCGTCACGAGGCTGCTCCTGCTAGTGGTCTTCAGGAGGTTGGTCACGCCATCCTTGGCACGAGTTCCTGCCGTCCCAGCGTACTCCACCATAGCCTCCTCCGTGGCCGTAGCCGCGGTTGTCACGCTCAGGGCACTGCCCAACGCGCCCGTCGTGCATCGCCCTGAGCTCTTGGCAGTCGTTGGTGTTGTGGCTGTGAACATCATGGAAGACGCAGTACGGACGGTTGTCTCTCGGTGGGTCGTTGTAGCCGCAGCCACGCTTCACTACTGGCTCCGCAGCCAGCACGGTGGGTCCCTTGCGCTTTGCTTCATTGGCCTTGGCCTTTTTGTTGTCAGCCTCCGCTTCAGGCAGCTCCAGGAGGGAGAGGCATCCTTCCTCCGCCCTGGCACACTTTGCCGCGAGCTTGAACATCTCGAGGGCTGTGCACAGATCCTCGTGGATGGGGAGCTCCTCCCTCATCCTGATGTCGCGGACACCGTCGGAGAACGCCGAGATGATGGCCTTGTCCGAGACCCTGGGGATCCTGAGGCGCATGGTGTTGAAGCGCTGGATATACTTCTGTAGGGTCTCCCCAGGCTACTGCTTCACGCGGCGCAGATCCGCGGCCGCCGGGGCTCGGTCGCGGGTACCCTGGAAGTTGGCAACGAAACGCTCACGAAGCTCCCCCCAGGAGGAGATGGATCCCACGGGGAGGTTCAGGAGCCAGGAGCGGGCGCCATCCTTGAGGGCCATGGGGAACCAGTTTGCCATGACCTGCTCGGTGCTGTTGGACACCTCGATACTCAGCTCGTAGAGCTGGAGGAACTCTGTGGGGTCGGTGTTGCCATTGTAGCGCGGAGGAAGATCCGGCTTGAACTTGTCGGGCCAGACGAGGCACCGCAGCTCGGGAGCTAAGGCGCGACATCCAGCCACGCTCATGATTGCAGGCGCCCCTTGCGCCTGCGGTGCTGGTTCTTGGGGCGCAGGCGCCACCACCTCCTGTGGTGCGCGGTTCTGGTGCTGCGGGACGGGGGGCCCGCGAGCTTCTGCCTGGGGATGCGGAATTACCTGGTAGCTCTCCTCGTCGTGTGCAGGGGTCCTGCGGGGCGGCTCATGCCGCAGAGCCTCGTGCCTGACCCCCTGGCCGACGCCGTAGGGCAGAGGTGGAGCCGGGACATCATGGCCCTCGTTCCTCGCCATGAGCGACGGAGGACGGGAGGAGTGAGTTGGCGCAGGTACCTCCCCGGCGGTGTTGACGAGCTCGGTGAAGCGGTGGAGCCACTCTTCATAGAGGTCGTCCACCGGGCGGTAGCGCAGGAGCTCTCGCGCCATCAGTAGCATAGGCTGCTGGTAGACCGGCCCGCGGCGGATCAGCGAGGACGACGCCGCGGCCGGCGAGGGTGACGGCGTTGCCGTGCGGCCATCGTGCCGCACGGACGGCGGCAGCGACGAGTCCTGCTGCTCGTGGACGGCCGGGTCGGTGGTGGCGTTGGCGACCGGCGAGTTGAGGCGGAGCGGCGCACCGTTGCCCGCGGGCGCCGTCTGAGCGACATTGGCGGCGCGGCGGGCGGCGCGCGCTCGGCGTGTGTCCACCATGGTAGCGAAGCAAGGTCGACGACGAGAGCGGGACGAGGTCGTCGGAGAGGCGAGATTTCGACACGCCCCCTACCTGGCGCGCCAAATGTCGGATTACGGGCTCCGCAAACCCAAGAAGTTCGAACATAGGGGCGTGAACGAAGATCTCTCCCACTCACGTCTACCTAGTGTCTCGCCCTTGTCCGGTGAAGAGATTCAAGCGAACAACAAGCAAAGCACACACGAATTTACCCAGGTTCAGGCCACCTTGCGGTGTAAAACCCTACTTCCTGCTTTGGTGGATTAGCCTCGGGAGGGCTGTACAGTGGTTCCTGAGCTCAGGAGGAGAGCTCAGGAGGGTCAGGAGGCAAGGGTTCTTACTCCTTTGTGCGAGGGCGGAGTTTCTGGATCTGATCGGAATTGCCTCCATAGTGGAGTCCCTAGCTACTTATATAGGCAGCCAGGGTCCTCTTCCCCCGAAATGTTTAGGCGGGAAGGGATCCCACAACGGCCATTTTGAGCGGGAACACAAGGACGTTCCTATCCTGACAAAAGCGATCTTTGCCTGCAAAGGAATTAGGCGGTGACGCGGTGGTGGGCTCGGTGGTGACATCCTCCCTGTCGTCCTTGCGGTCTTCGGTCTTGTTGCACCAAAGGGGAAACCTTTGTCCCACTCCTCGAGAACCCGCGTCTGCGCTGTCTCCTTTGCACCAAAGCGGCAACTGCGCCGCTGGCATGCGCTGGCTCCCGCTGGCGCGGTGTGTCACTGCTTGCGTCACTGCCTCCTCCTGAGGCAGGCTTGGCCTTGGATTCTCCGCCCCTCCGGAGCAACCTAGCTGGGACCGCTCCTGTGGGGGTCTTGACGTCGTTCTCCTCGTGAGGTCTAGCCCCCTCACGAGGGTCTTGAACAGTTGGTCGATCAGCTGGGCCGTACCAGGCCGTAGTAGGAGCGCGTCGCGGCCCGCAGACAGGCAAGTCTGGGTACCCTGGTTCCCAGGACGCCGACAGTCCTCTTTGGAGATGCCTTGATGCCACATTGCTTGGGGTGAACAATTTGGAGCCTAGGCTTGAGTGATCCTCAAAATAAAAATATAAGAAAACCTGTAATTAAATATTTTTATAAATGTATGAACATAATTTTACATATGTGCATTGAAATATATATATATGTACGGTTTAATTTTTCATTAAAGAATATATGTACGCTCTCCTTCCTCCTCCCGTCGGTGCCGCCGCGGATCCGCCCCGACTCCGATGGCCTTTGGCCTGTGGAGGTGCGTAGGATCTCGGCCCCCCGCCGACGGGAAGGACCACGTACTCGTTTTTTGGTAGGTTGAACGTCTTGGTTGGGGCTGTGTGGCGGCAGCAATGTCCCTCGGTAGCAATAATGTCTCCCACATCCTATCCCCGTCCTGATGGTGCGAATAGCGTTGTCGAAGGATGTGTGCAGGTGTGTCTCCGTCGGATCTCATGGGATTCGGTCGGTGTTGGTCTTCGGTGGATCTGTTTGGATCCAGTTTTTGTTCGTCTTCGTTCGTGTGGTTTCAGATTTGATTTTTTTCCGATCTACAACTTTCTTCATCGGCGATGGTTGCTGCTCTGGTTGCTGGTCCTTTGGGGCCTTAGCATGACGACTTTCCGACTGTCTACTACAATAAGGTTTGCTCGGCTCCGGTGATGAAGGGGCGATGACGGGGGCGCGCCCTCGGCTCGCTCCAGTGCTTGTAGTCGTCGCTAGGTGGTCTATAGACATGGTTGTAATTTTTATTACCTCTTGTGTTCTCTGTACTGCCATGATTGATGAATAAATTGGAAATTTATCTTGCAAAAAAAAGCAACACAAAAAAGACAAATACAAGAGTTTGTAATAGCAAAACCGTGTATGTGGTGTGTGCTCCTGCCTCCATCTCAAAATATAAAACGTGTTTGTAGGGTATACTTGTCTAGCAAAACATCTTATATTTTGAGACGGGTGTAGTATTTTTTTTCTGCAAAAAAAGGCCCATAGCCAAGTATTAAATAAAACCAGACATTAAAGGAACTTGCTTGCAAATATATAAAATTGCAAGCACATATACTTGAGTAACTCAGCCCCATTTCTTCTGCATCACTCGGCGGCGCGCTGTGAACAATACTCGGGACACCTCTCGCTCATCGTCTTACCAGAGAAACCTTGTTGAAACTTAGGAGTTTGTAAAAGCAGCGAGCATCCGATCAATTGGCCACCGTAGCCTTCCCCATGAGCCTCTCTGCATACTGTGTTCTCAGGAATCCGAAACTCTGCAGCATCTCCTTGATGGTTGTGTAGTCCGCACATTACATGGCATGAAATTCTCTCTTGGGCATGCCTTCCTGTGCAGTCGCCTGATGACTCATCGAACTTCTTCGCTTGGTGGTCTGCCACCTCTTCAGCCAGCACCCGCAGTCAGTGGTTTGGGTTGGGCTCCCTCATCACCCTTACTGCCTGGCTAATCTGGAAGCACATGAATGCTTCCATCTTCGACGGTGAGACCCCTTCCGCCCACAAGATCATCGAGGCCGTCAAAGAGGAGGCGGGGCGCTAGTCTAGGTCTTTCGCCAAAGGCTTAGACATCATGTTACATGTAACTTTAAATTCTTGTACTTGGGGTTGAGCACCCCCTCCCCCCACTGCTCATCGGCATCCACATCACCGCCTACCCGTGTGCGGTGTTGTGAATTGCCTAACTGAAAAAGCAGTGGACAGGGAGTCTTGAATGTAGGCGAGAAGACGTCGATGACTGTGATCTAGAAAGATCATCGTCCTAGAGAAGCTGATACTGAGGTGGGACAGAAGATAATCCCAACTCCGACCATACAGAAGACGGAACACAAACCTTGGAAGTTCCCTGGCGTAGATGTACCTGGTTGTGGAAAAACGTAATCACATCAGATCAAATACCAAATGATCGATACATACTTTGACTCGTCGATGCCACTTCGAGGAAGGACGTCGACATGGAAAAGAATCAAAGGAACCATAATTTCATTTGTCGTTGTTGCCCCAATGTCACCAATGACGAAGAACACATAAACCCTGCACTACACAAACTAGACACATAGACATGTAATTCCTCCACCATCTCACACACGCTGTAGCGGCCGGCGGAGGATATGGGAACCAGCAACGGCGTTGGCGGACGGAGGGAAAGTGCTAGCCGCCTCTTATAGGGAAAACCTATGAAAATTGTACACCTCTTAAGTTAGGCACGAGTTACCGCAATACTACTCCTTGAAGCAGTGTAGTTTGAAATCCACGTATTCATCAAACTTGTGAATGCACATACGTATAAAAGCCACATGTTACCTGAGAATTTGTAAGTACATAAATCACATTTATATACCTACATCTATATGTACATGTTAATTGTTTGCCCGCAAAAAGAAAGTAGTACTCCCTCCGTCCCAAAATAAATGACTCAAAAATGATTCAACTTTATATTAACTTTAGTACAAAGTTGAGTCACTTTTGAGTCACTTATTTTGGGACAGATGGAGTACATGTTAATTATTTACTTAGATTTTTTAACACCTAGAATACAATTTTTTCTATTTTCCAGAAAACCGAGCCCACTTGGCCTGCTGTCACTATTACGAACAATCATACCAACTTGGGCTGTTGTTGCTGCCGGAAGCACACACTCTGAACTTTGATCGCAAGGAAGAAGCAGCATAGTGTTTTCTTCGCAATTACGATGGGACGGCCAATCTGACAATCAGATCACCCGGTTTTGTACTGTCTCGCCGCGGGGTCGTGTCATTTCGGGTACGCCATCCACATACAGGCGTGCATGGGAGCAGATGAACCACCGGCAAAATCCATGGACGCAACTGTGCTCCGGCCTCACCTAGACGGAGGGCCCTTTTCGTGTCGACGCACAACGCCTGGGCCTACGCCTTGCCCTCGCAGGGCCCGGGATGTCACCGGCTGATCGATCAGTGGCTCACCACGTCAGTCGTGATGGACTCCTCCAACAACTATTTTTCTTCTCTGAGCTGCTTCCAGCAACCAATTGTCAAAATCGTCTCGCTCACCACAGCTGAGACGTACTGTCTCGCCCGTGGAACTCGTAAAATAAGCCGCAACCTTACCGGTACTGACAAGACGGTCTAGAGTGGACTCTCTGAAGTCAACTTGGGTAAATCCATGCTGTTATACCGTCCGAAGCAGAGGCTCGACGGCAAAAAATTACCGAACATGGAAGAGGTACGTACTGGAGTAGTAGCAGTGCACTGGCAGGAACTATGAAAAATGAATAGAATAGAGCAGTAAAGACCAGATTAGCCCATGATATGTTCCTTTTTTTAGGAAGAAATATAGTAGTGTCAGATTAGCCGTATGGTGGCACGTGTGCAGAAGCAGAACCCAGTGGTACGTCGCGTGCCGGCTAGGTTAATCCCCTTTAATCCCATTCCCACGTCAGAGAGAACTGGCTTGATCGCTTCTGTTCTGCTTCTTCTGGCTCAATAATATACAGTGGAGTACTAGCCGGGTTGCTGTCACATGCGTCACGGTGGAGGCACTGACTGAGATTACATTACCTTACATGATCCAATCGATTAAGGAATGATTAACCAGTGCCTGCCCCCCAATAAATTAAGCAAGGGCGGTACGGCCGCTCCGATCCACAGCGGCCACATTCCCGTGACCGCGAAGGCGCACCGCTTTGATTGCTGCTATTTCTGAAAACAATCTGGTTTCTCTGAAACGGCCGTCTGGTGCGGATCATGGAGCGGTGCGGGTGAGCGTCAAGGGCTGGAAAGAAACAAAAAACAAAGTAGCATCTGGGAGAGACGACGACGAGGGGAAAGGGCGAGGCAAATTTGACTATTTTGACCTGTTGCTGCAATCAATTCATAGAATGAACTGTCCGTGAAACTATTTCACAGCCATAATCTTTTTGTGTAGCGCTCGCCACGACGGCGCCACACTACACTGTGCAACGCCTAGCTCGGGGGCGCTACACGCCTTGCCAGCGTCGCACTCCGAACTGCCTAAAAATTACTAAGTCAGTGTGCAACGCCTGAGAGCTAGGCGCCACACTACTCCTAGGCGTTGCACTAGTGGTTGCACTACAAAATGAAGCAACCACTAGTGCAACGCCTAGGAGCTAGGCGCTACACTGTATAGTGTGGCGCCTAGCTCTCAGGCGTTGCACACTGACTTAGTAATTTTTCGGATCACCCGGGTGCGACGCTGGCTAGGCGTGCAACGCCCCCGAGCTAGGCGCTGCACCGTAGGGTGTGACGCCGTTGTGGCAGACGCTACACAAAAAGGTTAGGGGTGTGAAATAGTTTCACGGGCAGTTCATTCCGTGAATTGATTTCGTTAACAGGTCAAAATTGTCAAATTTGCCAAAGGGCGAAAGAGCAAAGATGGCATGCGTACCGGCGCCGCTGGTATGTACTCCATCTACCTGTCCCAGGTGCGAGCCGGGACCGGACACGCAGACAGAAACAGAGCCCCAGCCGGCCCCCTTTTCCTCCGGCGCGGCGAGGCACCACCCAACAACAGCGACCGCCACGTTCGTCTTGACCCGTCGTTGATCAGGCGATCACCATCTCCACATGGGCGCCGCCCGTATCAAAAGTTCAAAGCACTCCACGCTGCGACAACTTTCCAAACATAGAAAATAAATTAGGACAACTCCAAGGCGCCGATGCGTATGTCTGTTTAGGTTTAAACGGATACAAATCGCGGTCTACGTGCCGATGTAAACGAACGAGCATCTATTTCTGTCCACGCGCAACCTAATTCATGCCCAAATTTGGGTCGGGTTTGCGCCGGTGCGGGCACAAAGCGAACACGCGCGACGCCCACCCTTTTCCGCCCCTGCCTGTCGGTCGGTGGCACATTGGCCATCCTCCTCCCTCCCATCGATAGTCAGCACACACACACCCTCGTTGACGCCACCGCCCGCACCCACATACCTCCCTCCAGCAGCACGCCACACCCGACCGTCGTTCTTGCCGGCGTTGGTGGACTTTTTTCGCCATCATCGTAACACCCCCACATCCACACCACCCCTTGCCTCCGCCGCCGGCAGCAGCTCTCCAAGCGCGGCTACATCGCTCGCCGGTCGTCGCCACAGTCATCTGCACGCGACTGGCATGCTGCCTGGTCTGGGAGAGACATGCGGCTCTTCACCAGCCAGCTTCTTCCATCATGCCCGCAAGGTGTTCGACGTCTCACCCACAAGGTACAAATGGATAGTGGTGGTGAGTTATTTTTCAACAACTTCATTTGCGATTTGGACGATTCGTTGTCCGGCGATGTGGACATTGTAGTTGCTGCTTTGGTCGTCCATGACCACATTCGTAGGCAGCGGCCGCTGTTTAGGGGCTCGATCCCGGGGCATATTCCGGTGTTGAATTGCAACAGAGAGAGCAACCATTGCCTACTCTGCGAGCACTACTTCGAGTCTGATGACCCACTCTTCAAATACAACATATTCCAACACCGTTTTCGGATGGCTAGACATTTGTTTAATGGTATTTGGGAGGGAATTGTGGCATACGATAACTATTTTGAATGCAAGGGGGTGCTCCGGGAAAGGTTGGCTTCTCCTCTTATCAGAAATGCACTACAACTATTTTGATGCTTGCGTATGGAATGCCCGCTGATCTTATTGATGAATGATGAGTATGTTCGCATGAGCGAGTCCACGTGGCTAGAATCCATGTGTAGGTTCTGTAAGGCCATGCCGGCAGTGTTTGGCCTGAAGTACTCGAGAGAGCCAAATGTCGCAGATACAACTCGGTTGTTGGCGATTAGTGCCCATAGGGTTTTCTTGGGGATGCTTGGCAGCAATAATTGTATGGCCTAAGGGTGGAAGAACTACCCTTCTGCTTGGCGGGGGCAGTATAAAGGCCATGTGAAAGCTTGCACTGTCATACTTGAGGTAGTGGCTTCACAAGATCTCTAGATTTGACACTCTTTTTTCGGCATGGTCGGCTCTTGAAATGACATCAACGTGCTTCAGTGCTCTCCAGTGTTCGCAAGGCCTGCAGAAGGCAATTGCCCAAAAGTAAATGTTGAGATCAATGGCCATCACTACAACAAAGAATACTACCTAGTTGATGGTGTCTATCCTTAGTGGACCACTCTTGTCAAGACAATCCCCAACTTGATAGGAGAGGAGAGGCATGGATTTGCCCAAGCACGAGAGAGTGATAGAAAGGATGTGGAGCGTGTTTTCGGTGTTCTTCAATCTTGTTGGTGCATCGTTCGATATTCTGCTAGAACTTGAAGCACCAAGTTGTGTGAGATGATCATTGGTTGTGTGATCATGCATGACATGATCGTAGAGAATGAGCATAAGGATGAAATCTACGACCGTGGTGAAAATGTTGTGTCGAGCATGGGGGAGCGACAACTTTTGCACAGTTCACCGAATTTCATTATCAAATGCACGATTGGGAAACTCGGATTCAATAGCGAAATGATTGGTCTGAGCATATGTGGGCTCACCTTGGCAACCAATAGATGTATCGGCTATTTTTTCTTTAAAATGTATTTGTCACAATTTAAATATTATCTAGTTTGCAAACTATGGGATATTGTTTGGTTGTGAAACTATTAGATATTTTTATTTGGTTGAAATATGTGAACTTTAGGAAATTTTTGATATGTACAAAAAAGTAAAAAAAAAAAGGCCGCATACCGGCCACGCGGACGAAAATGCACCGGAGCGTTGGGTGCATTGCCAATCCAAACGCGGACGAAGATGAATACACCGACCCAAATGGACATAATGCGTGGGTCAGGCGTGTTGGGGTCGCTCTTATAATCTGATTGCCCATCACACCATTACGAATCAATGTAGGAGTATGTATTCCCCACATCATTAGGGGTGTGTTTGGTAGTCTGCATAAAGGGCAATCAGGCCCACGCAAGATAAAAATTGATTGTTTGGTAATCTGCGTTTACTGTCCGGCCCGCACAACATAACACTAACCTCAATGCTCCTCTCAGCCAGGCCCGCTAGGAACAGACGAATCAATAGTTTCGAGTGAGCCAGACTGAGATGAGCCACATCAAGCGGACGTGATGGGTTCGGACGCACAAGATGATACACAAGGGATGCGCTCTTTGTACTTGGTTTCTTCTCCTACCTCCACTAAACTCCTTCCTAATCTCGGTTTCTTCGTCATTTCTGATCTACATAACGGTACATTATTCGAGTTAAGCTCTACATAGAAAAGATGCACATCGATGTCATGGTTTCATTCAGGCGATCGATTCGTAGTTTTGTCAAACGTAGAGGCGAGGTAACCTTCTGGGACGGCCATGGCGTCCTGTGTGGCTGTGAGCACATAAGAGAAGGGGGGATCAGTGAGAAGTAGAGGGAGAAGAAGCAGGGGAAAGAGAGGAGGGGAGAGCCAGGGAACGGTGACGTGTCGCAGGGGCTCGCCGGCTAATGCGACACGGGGATGAACGACTGCTCAGATGCGAGGCAGAGGTGGTCGGAAGAAGAGCTCTTCCATGGGCTCGGGTGAAGCAGGCAGAGGTTGCATCCTTGCCAGGACGGAGCGCAGCGGCAGCAGCTCCCCTCGCCGGGTCCGGGCGAGGTAGGCCATGGGGACGGCACGCGGGAAGGCTAGGTGGCGCGGTAGGGGGCCAGTAGACGACGGCGGACCTCAATGATGTGAGGAGTTTGGGCTCTTGCGAACATGGGCGAGAGAGGAGATGGTGAGGGGCTGGAGATAGGAACACAAGGTGTCGCTCCCCTTTCGTCATCGTGTCGAGGAGCGACGACTTCTTGACCAAGATGTCCAGGAGGACGAGACGCCCCTTGTCGTGGCTTGCTACCTCTTGAGCATGCGTTGGTTTTCCCTTGAAGAGGAAAGGGTGATGCAACAAAGTAGCGTAAGTATTTCCCTCAGTTTTCGAGAACCAAGGTATCAATCCAGTAGGAGACTACACGCAAGTCGTCTAGTACCTGCACAAACAATCAAGAACATTGCAACCAACACGATAAAGGGGTTGTCAATCCCTTCACGGCCACTTACAAAAGTGAGATCTGATAAAGATAATAAGATAAGTATTATTGATATTTTTGTTGTATAGATTGGAAAATAAAGATTGCAAAATAAATAGTAAACTAGAATTGTAGATCAAAAACGTATATGATGTAAAGTAGACTCAGGGGCCATAGGTTTCACTAGTGGCTTCTATCAAGATAGCATATATTACGGTGGGTGAACAAATTACTATCGAGCAGTTGATAGAAAAGTGCATAATTATGAGAATATCTAGGCATGATCATGAACATAGGCATCACGTCAGTGTCAAGTAGACCGAAACGATTTTGCGTCTACTACTATTACTCCACACATCGATCGCTATTCAGCATGCATCTAGAGTATTAAGTTCATAAGAACGGAGTAACGCCTTAAGCAAGATGACATGATGTAGAGGGATAAACTCAAGCAATATGATATAAACCCCATCTTTTTATCCTTGATGGCAACAATACAATACGTGTCGGTTCCCTTTCTGTCACTGGGATCGAGCACCGCAAGATTGATGGCTTCTCGCCCCTCGTTGGTTACCCCAAGTGGAAGGTTTGAGATGTAGCGTAGCGGTAGTTTTCCCTTGGCAAAGATACCAAGGATCGAATCCCGTGAGACTCCGAGGGTCAACAAGAAGGTGTCAATAGCGCCAGAGACTTTTGCTTGACAGGACCTGCACACGGATACAAATAACTTTGCTCCCAACGAGTACAGAGAGGTTGTCAATCCCTCCGGCCTTGTCATTTACAAAGGATCAAACGCAAGAGATAATCGTGATAGGTATGACTGCAACTAGTAAATAAGAACATGAAGTAAATAGCGGGTGTGATCAGTGATGGTAATATGGACCGGGGTCCCATGATGTTCACTAGTGATGTCTCTCTCCCAAAAGACGATAAAACAGCTAAGCGAGGTAAACAAATTACAGCTAGGCAATTGACAGGATTATGTGCGCAAACCAATGCTAACTATGCTGCAAAGAAAGGTAGAGGCTCAAAAGCATGGGCGGTACGCCAAGGCAAGTAGACCGAAATCCATCTGCATCTACTACTAATCATCCACCTTGAGATATCTATCCAGAACATCTCGCTGGTATTAAGTTGCGAGTCTCACCCATAGTGTAAACTCAAAGCAACAGACAACTGCATTAAAAGAACTTTGTGTAAAGTAAACAATCCTTGCACCCGCAAGTACAAGCACCGTTGTTTTCCCTCTTGTGGCAACAACACATCCCCTAGACTCATGTTTCTGTCACTCAAGCTAGTCATCGAGGGGCATGAACTCACAATCAAGCATAACGTTCCCTCTTGGAGTTACTACCTACTACTTGGCCAAAGCAATAAACAGCAACGAAGAACATGCAAGAATTACTCAAGAACATAAATATAAAAGAGGTGAATCAAATATATTACTCACATACAATCTGAACATAATCTCATAATCCATCGGATCCCAGCAAACTCATCATAGCAACAACATAAGGATTACATATGTGCCTCGATCATGTAGGGCAGCTCACGAGGTCTAATCGATGAAGAACAAAGAGGGGAGGAGAACATCACATAGCTACTGGTCATGGACCCATGGTCCAAGGGGGACTACTCACAACTCATCCGGGAGGTGTCCATGGTGGTGGAGAAGCTCCCGGTGGTGGTTCTCCCCTCCGGCAGGGTGCCGGGAAGAGTTCTCCTGGTGCTCCCGATCTTGGAAGCGCGGCGGCAGCGGAACAGAGATGAGATCGCGAAAAAGGGTTCCGTCCTCGAGGGTTTCGGGACGCGGTGTAAATATATGCCAAAGGGGGTCACCAGAGGCGGTAAGGGGGGCCCAGGCGCCCCCCCGGCGCGGCCAGGAGGGGGGCCGCCCCCTCAGGGCGCCTGGAGCCCCTCTGGCCCCCCTCCGGCCCTACTTCTACCGCATGGAAGCTTCCGGAACGCTGATTTTTTATATATTTTTCCCGGAATTTTTCTGGCAATTTAAGTAATGGGAAAACCTGAAATAGAAAAACAGCAGAAAACAGAAACTGGCATTGGGGTGCACTGAGTTAATAGGTTAGTCCAAATATGATCAAAAGTGTATGGAAGTGCATAAATATCATAGCAATATCACACAAAAGAAGCATGGAGCAAGCAGAAATTATAGATACGTTTTGGACGTATCAACATCCCCAAGCTTAATTCCTGCTCGTCCTCGAGTAGGTAAATGATAACAAGCATAATTTCTGTGGTGACATGCTACTAACCATATAAGAACTTTTCACAGTCACATGACAAATGCTTACTGAGATAATGAATCTTTAGTAATTAAGTTGTCTCATGAGAATATCACAAAGAACTGAAAGTTTTATAATATGATACTGAAACACCCAATAGATTTGTAGTGAGCATGGTGTGCAAACATGACAAAGTGATACCTCGCTTGCCCCCTTTAGTGAAGCAAAACATAAATGCAGGAGCACCTCCGAAGTTTAAGTGACGACTAGATACAATGATTTCAGAATAAGCGATATCATAATCATGCAGAAGACAATGGTACTTTGGGACAATGCACATTACACTCAGAATGACAATCATGCTCTCAATAGTTGGTGCTTTGAAGAAAGAAGGTGGAGACTCTCGAACCGTGGCTTTTGATGGTAAGGTTGAAAACCCGTGGTTGGAAGCAAAGACTAAACATGTACCAGAGCTCTTGGTTTTAAAAATAGAGGTAAAAATGACTTTCGGGAGATGCATATTTCGTCAACGAATGCTAGTAGATAACTCAATTACTTCTCGAGCTGGACAAGTTTCGAGGAACGGCTCCCGCACGGGGACGATCTCATCCCCTTAATCTCCTTTGTTTATCACTGCCAAAAGTTTTCTGATTTCTCATGAACAAAGCGTGAAGGAGGGTTTGTTTGTTGTATTTTTTTATGAGCCGGGCGCACTCTTTGCCAGTTCCTTCTCGTATTAGGGGTTTGCAGATTAGACATGCAATCCCGGGGTAAAACTTGTCCAACTTAAAAAGATCATGAATTAACTACTACTTCCTCATGAGCTAAAACAGAGGAACAAAAGAAAAATGCTTTTGAATAATTTTGAGATGGTACAAGAGAGTCTTCGTTAGGAATGGCAAGTAAATACCATATATAGGAAGGTATGGTGGACTCATATGGCATAACTGGTTTCAAGGATTTTGGATGCACAAGCAGTCAGTCCGCTTAGTACAGGTGAAGGCTAGCAAAAGACTGGGAGCAACCAACTAAGAGAGCAATGACGGCCATAATCATGCAGAGCGACAAAGCAACATTGAATCGGGCATTGAAGTTATATCACTACTCAGAAATTAAAGATCATCAAGCCTTGATAGACTTTCTTTACAGTCTTAAATATGCGTGAGCATATGCCAAGTCAATCAAAATAAATTCTTGGAGGAATATATCACTAAACCATACCACATCACAGGCAAACAAATCATGTTGGTACTTCAATAACACATTAAGAACCCCCTGCTTTTGAGACTAACCATAAGAAAACATGAACTACTAAGCACCATTATGCACATAGCATTTTTATCATAGACATATCAACCAGTGCCACTGAAGCCAACTCTCTTAACAAGATAAGCATGATAACTCAAGAGAGTTCCAAAAGCAACCAACTAAGCAAAAGCTCTTTAAAAAGAAAAGCATGAAAACTAAGAGCTAAACATGATAGTAGCTATGGAAAGACAAAGAACACACACATCAGAGATAAGCATGAAAATCCTATGTTGTGTTCTAGGTTGAAGTGGAGCGTGTTTCTCTCCCACACAAAGAAAGCTTGGTTCTAACTCGTTATGAACAACAAGCAAAGCTAAAGAAAACTAAAAAGGAAACTAAAAGCAAGACGCTCCAAGCATAGCACATAACACATGAAGTGATTAAAATATAGTGGAACGAAAGACGAACTGATAATTGTTGATGGAGAAGGGGATGCACGGGGGCATCCCCAAGCTTAGACGCTTGAGTCTTCTTGAATATTTCTTGGGGGTGCACGGGGGCATCCCCAAGCTTGAGCGTTTGACCCTCCTGAATCTTTTTATCATCTTCCCTCGCACACTTGAAAACTCCCTTCATACATAACTCATCATAATCTGATTAGCGAGGTTAGTACCCATAATAAAATAATTTTTCCTTGCTGGAAATAAGGATAATCTTGAAGGGCTACTGTTTCTCAAGATTGCCAAAAGGTTTTCGCAAAGAAAAAGCAAGCTCAAGGTTTGCAAAACGAAGGAAAGGCAAAACAGGACGGAATCTGTGAAAAACAGACCAACAGGTAGTAAATAATTTTTTCGGGGCACTTCTGCAACTCAAATCAAAAAACTCAGAACAGACGCCCGAAAGCCAATTGTATAGAGCACTCTGTCGAAAAAATTCAGACCAAAAAGATGATCTGGTGATTTTATACGAATTTTTCTGTCCAAGGACAGAATCTGTTTCCTGGACAGCACGTCACAACTTTTGAACTTTCTTGCAATCAGAGGCTAAACTTGGCACAAAGCTGAAAAGTAAAGATACAATGATGATGCTACTGTAGTAACAAATATCAAGACACAACAAAAGCAAAATAAAATTTTATTCATTGTGGGCTGCCTCCCAAAGCGCTTTCTTTTATGCCTTTAAGCTAGGCATAATGCAAAGAGATCAAGTTTTATCAAGAGTAAAAGAATAGCTAGCCCGTATAACGGACTCAGAAGGTAACTTAATCTTCTTTCTAGGGAAGTGTTCCATCCCTTTCTTGAGAGGAAATTGGAATTTTATATTCCCCTCTTTCATGTCAATGATAGCACCAACGGTGCGAAGAAAAGGACATCCCAAAATAATTGGACAAGAAGGTTCACATTCAATATTCATAATAGTAAAATCAACGGGAACATAATTGTCATTGACAATGATAAGAACATCGTCGATCCTCCCCAAAGGTTTCTTTATGGAAGAATCAACAAGACGAACACCAAAAGAACAAGAATCAAAAGGTTTCAATTTAAGCATATCATATATTCTTTTGGGCATAACGGAGGTACTAGCTCCAACATCACATAAAGCATAGCAAGAGAAGTTATTCAACTTAATTTTAATCATAGGATCCCAACCATCTTCTAGCTTTCTAGGTATGGAGGCTTCTACCCTAAGTTTCTCCTCCCTAGCTTTGGTGAGAGCATGTTTCTAGCGTAAAGTAAACAATCCTTGCACCCGCAAGTACAAGCACCGTTGTTTTCCCCCTTGTGGCAACAGCACATCCCCTAGACTCATGTTTCTATCACTCAAGCTAGTCATCGAGGGGCATGAACCCACAATCAAGCATAACGTTCCCTCTTAGAGTTACTACCTACTACTTGGCCAAAGCAATAAACAGCAACGGAGAACATGCAAGAATTACTCAAGAACATAAATAAAAAAGAGGTGAATCAAATATATTACTCACACACAATCTAAACATAATCTCATAATCCATCGGATCCCAGCAAACTCATCATAGCAACAGCATAAGGATTACATATGTGCCTCGATCATGTAGGGCAGCTCACGAGGTCTAATTGATGAAGAACAAAGAGGGGAGGAGAACATCACATAGCTACTGGTCATGGACCCATGGTCCAAGGGGGACTACTCACAACTCATCCGGGAGGCGTCCATGGTGGTGGAGAAGCTCCCGGTGGTGGTTCTCCCCTCCGACAGGGTGCCGGGAAGAGTTCTCCTGGTGCTCCCGATCTTGGAAGCACGGCGGCGGCGGAACAGAGATGAGATCGCAAAAAAGGGTTTCGTCCTCGAGGGTTTCGGGACGCGGTGTAAATATATGCCAAAGGGGGTCACCAGAGGCGTTAAGGGGGGCCCAGGCGCCCCCCCCCCCCGGCGCGGCCAGGAGGGGGGCCGCCCCCTCAGGGCGCCTGGAGCCCCTCTGGCCCCCCTCTGGCCCTACTTCTGCCGCATGGAAGCTTCCGGAACGCTGATTTGTTATATATTTTTCCCGGAATTTTTCTGGCAATTTAAGTAATGGGAAAACCTGAAATAGAAAAACAGCAGAAAACAGAAACTGGCATTGGGATGCACTGAGTTAATAGGTTAGTCCAAATATGATCAAAAATGTATGAAAGTGCATAAATATCATAGCAATATCACACAAAAGAGGCATGGAGCAAGCATAAATTATAGATACGTTTTGGACGTATCAAAGATTGAACCCAAAACTAAGCACTTCTCCCATTGCAAGAAAGAACAATCTAGTAGTCCAAACCAAACTGATAATTCGAAGAGACTTGCAAAGATATTAAATCATGCGTATAAGAATTCAAAGAAGAACCAAATTTTTTTTATAGATAATCTTGATCATAAACCCACAAATTCATCGGATCTCGACAAACACACCGCAAAAAGAATTACATCGAATAGATCTCCAAGAACATCGATGAGAACTTTGTATTGAGAACCAAAGAGAGAGAAGAAGCCACCTAGCTAATAACTATGGACCCAAAGGTCTGTGGTAAACTACTCACACATCATCGGAGAGGCTATTGTGCTGATGTAGAAGCCCTCCGTGATCTAATCCCCCTCCGGCGGAGCGCTGGAAAAGGCCCCAAGATGGGATCTCACGGGTACAGAAGGTTGCAGCGGTGAAAAAGTGGTTTCGTGGCTCTCCTGGATATTTTCGGGGTATAAGAGTATATATATAGGCGAAAAAAGTAGGTCGGTGGAGCTACGAGGAGCCCACGAGGGTGGGGGGCGCGCCTACCCCCCTGGGCGTGCCCTCCTGTCTCGTGGCCTCCTCATTGCTTCCTTGACTTCCACTCCAAGTCTCCTGATTGCGTTTGTTCCAAGAAAGATCCTCGCGAAGGTTTCGTTCCGTTTGGACTCCGTTTGATATTCCTTCTCTGCGAAACACTGCAATAGAAAAAAAAATAGCAAATGGCACTGGGCCTCCGGTTAATAGGTTAGTCCCAAAATAATGTAAAAGTGTATATTAAAGCCATTAAACATCCAAAACAGATAATATAATAGCATGGACCAATCAAAAATTATAGATACGTTGGAGACGTATCATGGCTGCGGTCTAAGATATGCACAACGTCGTTCTCGTCACGGTGGCGGGAGGCTTGCTCGTTGACCCGAAAAGGCCGGCGTTTTGCACGGTCGAGCCCCGCGGCGGTGGACGGTGGCCTCGACACTGAGTCCGACGGCGGCGTGGCGAGTAGTTGCTTGTGTCCTCGCCATCGTTCAACGCAGTCACCATAACACTGTGTGCAGGCAACCGAACACACTTGTTAAGTGTTAATCATATTTCATGCAGGCAACCAAACACCATGGTGGTTGCATGTGTCGAGCCAATATAGATAATCAAACAAACGTGCCTAAATCGATCCCTAATGCGGTCAGCCTCAACGCAGGCAACCAAACGAACAAAATGCAAATATTGATTTTTCCGTTGTTTTGTGTCAACCAGAGGCCCAACTCGGCGCATGCAAATGCAGAGAAAATATCAGGTGATACAAGAGTTTAGGCGCTACCATGATACAAGCTTTCGTGAGCCATTGGATCAGAGATCTAAGGGTGACAACCATGCTTTTGGACTTGCACGTAAATATCAGATTCTTGAAGGATTTTTCTGCAAAGTTGCAGGAGCTCTATTTTTGACCATTGGATATCTGATCGAACGGTTCACGGGAGCATCTTAGCTCACTCATGCAGGCAATTTCATGACAACCAAATACGGCCTAGGCAAACCCATCGGCGTCCCGGTTCAAAAGTTACCACCGCCGGTCCGGCAGGTCCGACCGGGGCCCCGCAGCCGCGCCGCGCCGCGCGGAGACCGAGCGCCCGCCCCCCGGGCTCCAAAAGCACGCAGCCCTCCGCCCTACCGTTCCAACTCCACACTTCTCCTCCTCCTCTCCTCTCTCCCGCCTCGGATCCCCTTTCCGGCCCGGGCCTTCCCTCCCCCGGCCGCGGCCCCCGCCCGGCCCCGGATGGGGTACCTCTCCTGCCGGGCGGACTCGTCCGCGGCCACCTGCCGCTCCATCACGGCCATCTCGCCGCTCCCCATCTCGCGCCGCGCCAGGGGCCCCGCCGTGCCGCTGCCGCCCGCCGCCGCGCCGGAGATCGAGCGCTTCGCGTACGACGACCTGGAGGCCGCCACGTCCCACTTCGCCGACGCCGCGCTGCTCGGCCGGGGCAGCCACGGGGCCGTCTACAAGGCCGTGCTCCCCTCGGGCCGCGCCGTCGCCGTCAAGCGCCCCTCCCCGCGCCGCGCCGAGGTGGACAACGAGATCCGCATCCTCTCCTCCGTGCGCGGCCCGCGCCTCGTCAACCTCCTCGGCTACTCCGACCCCGGCCCCGGCCCCGACCCGCTCCGCCGCCCGCGCCTGCTCGTCGTCGAGTACATGCCCAACGGCACGCTCTACGACCTGCTCCACTCCAACCCGCGCCCGCCCGGCTGGCCCCGCCGCGTCCGCCTCGCGCTGCAGACCGCCAGGGCGCTGCGCGCGCTCCACGACGCCGAGCCCGCCGTCATCCACCGCGACGTCAAGTCCGCCAACGTCCTGCTCGACGCCCACCTCGACGCGCACCTCGGCGACTTCGGCCTCGCCCTCCGCGTCCCCAAGAGGGACGGTGGCCCCGGCAATGCCGCCACGCCGGCGCCCGCGGGCACGCTCGGCTACCTCGACCCGGCATACGTCACCCCGGAGACCCTCAGCACCAAGACCGACGTCTTCAGCTTCGGGATCCTGCTGCTGGAGATCATGAGCGGACGCAAGGCCATCGACGTTCAGTACTCGCCGCCCTCCGTCGTCGAGTGGGCGGTGCCCCTGCTTCGCAAGGGGAAGGTCGTCGCGCTGTTTGACCCACGGGTGACGCCGCCCCGCGACCCAGTCACCCGGAGGGACCTGGCTTCGCTGGCTGCAAGCTGTGTGCGCTCCTGCCGGGAGCGACGGCCTTCCATGGCTGACATTGTTGAGCGGCTCGCCGTCATCAGCAAGGCGGTGTCTGCCAAGGTGTGGAACGGGATGGCGGTGGTAGGGAACCCTTGTGCCATTGTTGATGTTCAGAAGACCATCTCGAAGCGAGCTGCTGCATCGGAGAAGGAATCGACTTCAGCATTGGCATTTGATGATGATGAAAAGGAGGCAGATGCAACCTTGGAGGAGCTGGTGCCACTGGTGGGTGCCAAGAAACCACCACGCCCATTGAAGAACGGAAAGGTGTTCTCTGAGGCAGGGGATGGTGAGAGGAGAAATCTCTTGGAGCTGATGGCTCGGATTGATGGTGTTGCTGGCCAAAGATTTGGCATTAGTCGGGCAAGAACAGTGCGCGGCACTAGTGATCTTATACAAAAGGATGCAGTCTTGATCCTGAGGAGGAACCAAACCGTAAGAGTGGTTGAATCAGATGCACTCGAGAAAGTTGAAAGGGTTTCACGTTTAGATGCAAGCATCAAACATAAACCGGCGAAAGAACATGAGAAGGCAGGGAAAATCCAAGACAAGGTGGACGAAATTCAAGAGAAAGCAGAGAAAATCCAAGATAAGGTGAATGGGATGCAAGAGAAAGCAGAGAAAATCCAAGATAAGGCTAATGGGATGCAAGAGAAAGCAGAGAAAATCCAAGAGGAGGGCAAAATCCAAGAGAAGCTAGGTGAAACCCTTGACAAAGCTGAGAATATCCAAGAAAATCCAAGAAAAACTGAGAATATCCAAGAAAAGACTGGGCAAATCCTTGACAAAGCTGAGAAAATCCAAGGCACGCCGGAGAAAGTCCAAGAAAATGAAAGAAAAATCCAAGAGCACACGGAGGTAGTCCAACACTCTTCGGAGAAGATCCAAGACAAAGCAGAGAAAATCCAATGCAAGTTGAAAGAAAGTTAAAATTACATAATTATTCTTGAGGCCAGCTTGATGAATTATTGTTGGCAGTCGATCTCAAGGACAAAGCTCATCAAGTCATGAGGTACCGCCAATCTTACTCTTCTGGCGCTGGGATGGTAATACCTGATCTATCCGAATAGGATGGCCTGGCTGTGACTTGTGATGATTTACCAGTAAGACCTAGGAATTCAAATCCTAGCTAGGTGGTCCGTCATTTGCAGCATTACCACTGTGCCAGCAATGTTTATCAAGGTCACATGGTACTGGTACTGTCGAAACTCTGATGCCTGAGCGACAACACAGTCCAGCAGGCCATGGGATGATGGTACAGCCCTTGGGTGCTGTTAATGCAATCCACACTCCGTGTAAGCAACTGATGTTCATTTTGCTGCTTCAGATCAAATCATGTGGAGCTTCAAAATGGACATCCGTTGAAGGCATATGCCTTAGTTGAAATAGATTGTTGTTGTAGCTTTTGTGCAGCTTCCTTGATTCTTTTTCCTGTGTCTGCATACAAGAATCACCAAGTGCCCCCATTGATTAATTTGTATGTAAACAGGACGGCAGATTAAGTGGATGTTAAGAGAAAAAAAAATATTTTGAACATTTCCATCTTCAGAACTTCAGAAGGTACATTGAGAACTGCCACCCTGCTATGCTCTTACTCTTCCATGTGCTAGGCGTGCTACAGTGATATGCTGCCATTGGCACTGCTGTATTTTATTGCCTGTGTCGACCAATACCTCTTCCAAAAATGAGCAGCTGCAGCGTGTGATTTGTCGTTGCAATAGGCTGTGAGTAATCATACTGTTCAACTGAAGGCTCTACCAGGATTTCTGGTCATATTGGAGAAGAAACAATTCAACCATTGTGTTCATTAATACTTCATTCTCCCTGTTGCTGCATTAGTGATAAGGCATGAGAGAGCAGGCTAGCCAAAGGCATTCTTTTCATTTTATTAGTATTTACGAATGTATCTAACCTTTACAAGTGTCCTATTTGGTTTGAAGATTGAACTGCTATAGTCTTTTCTTCAGTATCCTTTAACAGATTTTGATTGGGCGCCTCATTCTTATCTATTTTGAATTTGGTTGGTGCATTCATTGCCAATATATTCATCACATGAAATGTGTGGGACAACTGAACATTGCCGCCCTTGCTGCCATATGAATGTTTTGCCCAGCTGTCTGCGTCGTCATATGGACTCGATGCATTCTTTAATGTGCATATGGGGCATCTCTAGGATATAATTTATCTCATAAATGGCCAGAAGTTTGGGGGTTTATTGGTTTGTTCATAGCAGCGTGGTACATGTGAACTTGCGAAGGAAAATAAATGCACTCTTGGTATTGCTTTTGCCGGCCAGCAGAAGAGGTTATGAACACTTAAGAGTCTTATTAGCTTGATCAAGATCTGCCTTGTATTTTTGTCAAAAATCAGCAATGTAATTGTGTGGAAGAAGTGCATGTATATGGGGGTGGTACAAGAGTGGGTGGGGGTGAACATGGGAAGTAGGAACATGATGCATGATGCCTTGTCCCTTAACACTGTATGCATATTACATTTGTGTCTGTCACGGAGGACAACTGAAGCTACTATTCGTGGCATTTTAGAAGGCACAAACAAGAAAATTCTGGGATTACATTGTATGGACCTCTTGCATCCAACACGATGGGATAGAAGTTGTTGGCACCAAACAGATCTTTTCCAGATTCTTATCTGGAAGCGAGAGCGAAAGTAGTTTATAGAGGCGAAAATAAAACTGAAATCCCACAAATCAACCACCTCCGTGGGTGTGGCTAGCTCTCATCTAGACGAGTCTCATCTAAGTGACGTTAGCATGGAAAAAGAAAAATCCTATGAATCGGAGAGTCTGTGAATGATGTCTACGGTCCTCTCGTATTATCATCTAGAATGATTGTCGTCATAAAAAGATCACTGGGTGATGGGTGACCAATAACACAAGCGTTTGCTGGAACAGTCCACAGTCACGGAAGGATTCGAAGATCACTGATTGTTTGTCTCCATGTCACATCACTTACCGTATGGAGATCAATCATGAATAAACCGGCCCACTAATCTAACTGTTACCGTATGGAGTAGAATATAATCATGTTTAAGTTAGAGATATGAAAACAGCGGTAGGATGGTTTAAACCAAGTATCATCTGTCCCGTACTCCAAATCTCTCTCCCTCAAATTTTATTCCATGTGTACCCCACGAGGATCAACTCAATACATCGAACAAATCAAATACGTTTTCTATCTTTGATAAATGCCGCATATAATTTAATTTCCATTTCCCCACAAGTGTGATGAAAAACAACATGTAACCACCATTGTAATAATATATTGACTACCGAATACAGAAAAAATAAAAATTCCATCATATGACACTTTAAATAATCTTACTAGGCACCAGACGCAAATGCAAAGAGTGCACTTCCTATTCTTGTCATGCCTGAAATTTTGTACTGTTGTAGCTGGCTCTATGCGTACGTGTACTTCACATATATTCTTGTCATGCCTGAAATTTTGTATCGTTGCAGCTGGTTGTGTGCGTACAATCAAGCCGTGCGTGAGCCACTGAGTTGTCACTCGGCAGTGCGTTGGAGAAACCAGGCGTGAATTATTGGCCCGTTTGGTACGTTAGAGCTAAGATGTCCTTGCAAGTTGCAATTCTGTGATTTGATGGAATCGAGCCGTGATCCATGAGTCGCATCTTATTTTTGTCAGGCAGAGATCCCATCTCACGAAGTAGTAGGTGATGATCGGCCTGCCTGGCGTGATGTGGAAAGATTATCCTGCTGGAACAAGGCACGATCAGTGGCCGTTCTTCTTCTTCATTACAGCTATTATTAACGTGGTGGTTTAGGGATAAACTAGTATTATTCTGGTAGTTAGATGAGCAGCTGGCGCTGTTGAGACGCATGTTTCTCTCATTCATATTCTCTATTCATAGCACGGAGAATTTCCGGACACATATACTTAAAAAAAAACAGTGCAATCAACCAGCTTGTAGATATACATCGCCAAAAGAAAGAAAAACAGTTGGGTAGAGACAGTATGGCAGATATGGGTCCTTGATATTCAGCAACCAAAACAGTTTGGTAGATATGGGTCCTTCGTATGCAGTAATCAAAACAATGCTGACCCAATAGTTTCATCATTTCAGGTTTGAGTAACTCAACAGCAACAGTGACTTCAAAATAATATTACAGCCTGGCACGACATCATTAGACAAGCGTGATACCGTCGATTAACAAGTTCATAACATCTCACTCACTTCAAGTACTCAACCGTTGTCCACCGCGAAAGAAAATTCGGACAAGACCAATCAAAGATATCTCAAGGAGCTCTTCTTAAGGATGTCATTCAGGCAACCGGGAGAAGAACATGGGGAGCAACGTTTCGTTTATCACCACTCCATGTTTGTTGTGGTAGACATCATTAACCATACTTTCCAGGTCTCCGACATCATTAGTAGACATGGCGATGTACTCATTCAGGTTATTGGTGCTTCCATCTGAAAGAGGTTGAAAGTACGAATGAGTAAACATGTTCCAAACTATGGATTTTCACAAGAAGATGGTTCAGGCATACAATCTGATACCTTCCGCGACAATTGGTTCATATTTTGGGGGTAACTCAATCCAATTCCCCACGGGGTCCTTCATGTGACTTCTGTCTGATGCAAATGATTGAAGAAATACCGGACCATGAACTACACGGAAAAGTCTGTAAACAGTAGATGGTAGATAGTTAGTACTGATTTTCAACCCCCAAAACAAACTATCATTCATGCCCTCCTATATTTTCAACACAGACATGTACCCCTATTGAGATTTACACGGAGATAGAGGAGCAGAATGGGTCTAACCAAAGATGAGAACATGCTATCATGTCCTCCATCAGTGTAACTAACACAGACTATCATGTCCTCCATCAGTCAATAAAAAATATTGCACAAAGAAAAAGAGTAATTTCGAACTAATATGCATCAGGTTTCGCCTATATGAGGAGATTGACACATTGTTTAAGAGTAATCTTGCATGGACACCATCACAATTTTATCTCACCAATGTTACACCATGAGCAACAGAACCTTACCTTCCATAGATGGAGTCGCCAAATGCTAGTGGTTGAATGGCATCAGCAACGTACTGGAGGAATGGGCAAGGGAAAGGAAGACTGGAGTCCAAATCCCAAACAAGATCAAGAACATCTCCTTTGTTTCGCCTAGACTTTCATATGCACATCAATGATTAGGTACCACAAAATGCTATTCATACAAAATGCAATGCTTTTATATAAGCAATAAATCCAAATCTCAATGCATATATCAAAGCTGAGTACTAACAATGATGTATCAGAATGGCACATCGATCACATAATCTCCCTACTGTCCTTTTTTCATCTTACAGGCATGAAAACAAATTGTGGTAGACATCAATAAAGCATTAAAAAAAACCACACATGAAAACAAAATCCAGATTCTCTACCATACTTAGGATACATTTCATTTGTCAAATCAGAAACAATACATGGTAAATGGGATGCTTGGTTGGCCACCACAAATAGATTAGGCAACTCTTGGCTAGTAACTATGTCTGCCATGCAAACCATGGTGTTAAGCAACTTTGGCATGCCAAACATGTTATGGTAAACCAAATCGTTGTCCAAATACTCATACTAGCCTAAATTTGTGGGGCAAAGTGTGCAAAGAATCAAGCATGCCCTTACTCCTCATTTCTTTATCATAATTAAGGTTTCTTATTTCATCTAAAACCTCTCACAATTCAATAAAAATAATTAAATTCTTGTAGAGCTCTATCATAATACCAAGCTATAGAGAAATGCGACACTTGATCCAATTTAGCCTTTACCTGGATGCAGATTACATGATAATCCCACAAGACAAATCCATCATTAGTACGACTTGCTTTCTGATACCAGAGAGGAATCTGAAATTCCAAGGAAAATACATCACAACCCATAAAAATATAAAATCGATGTAAAAAATGGGGATAAATGCACAACGAACTAAAAAAGGAGCTAACAAAAGCAAGTAATACATGCACTGAAAGAGAAGAAGCATAGTACAGAATATAAGATGAAGTCACCTTCTTTTCTTCGTTTGATATGAAAACAGCATAAAGGTCATTGCCCGCAGGATCAGCAAGTCCAGCTCTCACCAATTCCTTACATAGCAAGTACACATTTTCTTCACTACACAGTGAGAATTAAATGCAACCATTATCCAATGAATAAAAATAGAAAAAATACTTGAATTTTGACCGTGGTATGTATAAGCTTGAGATAAATACTCTAGAAGAGAGTGAAACAAGAGGACGAACATCAATAATTCAACACAAATGAAAGAAATAAGGAAATCTACTCATTACACATTATATATGATGGTTTAGGAGAAGTGGCGTTCAATAGAGCAATAATAAGATAATCACTGTAGTTGGAGAATCATCCTCATTGTGTAATAGCTTCTTCCAAAGGGTGACTTTTAAAAGCAAGGTTGAATCACTTAGTAAAGTTAATCATCAATTAAATTAGTCTAATCTCCAATTGCGCACAAAATAAATTGCAATTTGCTAAAGAAGGTAAGACAAAGTATAACAAGAAATTCAATCAATTTAGTATCAAGTAAAAAGTTATAACTTGTTATCCGCCGAAGCTTCACATGTTGTAGGTACTAGTAATTAGCAACTAGAGTAGCTTATACTCCCTCCGTAATCATCAATTAGCGTCTCTTATATTTCTTTACGGAGGGAGTAGTTACAAGCTTCAGCATGATGTCTTTCCTGGCCAGTGCCTCGCTTGACTTCAAATATGATTTCACTCTAAGAGTCAAGGTTTTAAGCCTAGAACGAGAAAATATGAACTGAATTCTATATCTCAACCCTAGTCTCCATTCCCATTCAGCACATCACTCACACACTCAAGCATCTTCAACGGAATCAGTAAAATCTTTATATAGGTAAATAACTGGGTAGGAAAGGTTTATCGTCATCATTAAGAAACCTTTTCACCTCCTGCCCAGAATCTCCTGTGGCCGAGAACGGCGGGAAGAATTAACAATGTGTGGTGGAGCCATGGCTGTACCCAATCTGAGCAAGAACGGATCAGGGCGGAGATATCGATTACCAGTAGTACGGGGTGTGGGTGAAGGATGCGGCATCGATGGCCGGGTTGTCCTGTGCCGCCGGATGGATAGGGGGAGAGGAAGGAGAGGGGCCTGCGCCGGCGGCTGCTCCGTCGTCAGCCATGGAGAGGAGTGGTCGCCGGCAGCTAGGCAAGAAGAATAAGGGCCTGTCGCTCGTCGGCTGTGGGGGTGTCAAAGGCAACTATGGGCTTATTCGGGCCCAGCACCTGCTCTAATCCCAATTTAGCGCTTCAGAAGCTGGTTAAATTATCCCTAAAAAAATCTATATCTATACCTCTATAGCTATATCTATATAAGTATATCACCAAATTTGCTTCCCGATTGCAATGATGCAATGAAGTAGGCCCAACGCTTAAAGCTAATTGAAAACACTCTGCAGGGACGCTGAGTTCGGGGAGACGCCTCCCGGGTCGCTCTCCTCGGGCGACTCCGGAGGCCGCCGCCGCCACCTACCCTCCGCCCTTCTCCACCACTCCCTTCCCTCGCCGTCGCCGGAGGAGGCCGCGGGACGAAGCCTAGCGGCGGACGGCGGCGGCGAGGTGCCTCCCGTCTAGACCACCCCCACCTGCTCCTTCAAATCCAACCCAAAAGCTCCGTCGTCGTGGCCATGGCGGGCGCTCTGAGCCGGTCTCTCCCACCCTCTTCCATGACGGATCTGGCATGCCAGCCTCCGGATCCGCCCCTCCTCCTGCTCGGGGGTGCTGTCCCTGGCCGGATTTGGACCCGACGCCCACCCGCCGCTCGGCTGTTGGTTGCCTCTGCTCCGGCATGCTCCCTGGCTGGCTCTTGTCCATCTCCACCGTCGGCTTCGACCCCCTCCCCATACTGCTCTGCGATCTGGCTCCAGCAGCGCCCAAGACTGATGGTTATCCCCTCCGTGTTCGGGCCCTGCCGTGTTGGATCTGCCATGGCAGGTCCGGTCTGGATCTTCGCCCGTGCGCCCCGTCCCGTGCTCTGCCACGGGCCTCCTCCGTCATCCATCGCCGCCGCCCGTTCTGTTGTCGTCGTGCTCCTCCGCGCTCGCCAAACGAAGGTGGCGTCGTGGCTCCTGCTTCTTGGGAGCCCTCCACCTCCCAGATCCCCCGGTGGGTTGTCGCTGTCTCGTGGCTTCACCTGCAGGGGACGCCACACCAGTGGTCCTCGCTGGTGGCCTCGGCGTCGAGGGTGCCTGCCGGCATCGCTGCCGGTTGGATTCGCCTGGATCTAGGGCCGTCCATCCCAGCGCCGCCCGGCGCTATTGGCGGTTGCTCTGCGTCGCGTCATGGGGAGGATGTGATCGGGGTTTGGGAGAAATCCATGGTCGGCCAGCTGCTGCTGGTCGAGACAGCGGCGACGCTTCCCGTCGTTTCCATCTTGATGGCGCTGTCTTCATCCCCCGGTCTTGTGATGTTTTGGGTGTGCTCTGTGAAGTTTGATGCTTGGTGATGTCCTTCGACTACGCCGGTGGCACACAGGCGCCGTGGCGTCGTCTCGGCCCGGCGTGACCGTTCGAATGTACCCCATGACACAGGTGGTGTCGCGGCGTTGTGCAGTCTTGGTTGCCCGGTGCTTTTCGATTGCGTCGACGGTGCAGTGTCATGGCTTAGTCTCGGCTCGCCGCTGCAGTTCGAGCGCCCGTAGTGCCCCTTGTTGTGTTGTGTCCCCCCTCGCCATGTGTTGTTTGTGTGTTGTTTTGCTTTAATTCTCCTCTCTGTGGCCCCTGTACTTCTGGTTCACTTGAGCCCTATCTTGTATTAGGCTGCAAAGCCTATAGGCAACAAATGAATACAATTCAGGTGGGGAGGATTTCTTCTCCCCCCCCGGTGACATTCAAAAAAAAAACACTCTGCAAGTATCGGTGAGTAAGGGCTGAAAACTGGAGCAATTCCATTGAAAGCCCGAACTAGCTCGAGGGAGTCCGATTCCATAATGACCGGCGTACATCCAACTTTTTCTACAAGCTTGAGCCCTTCCTGTAGGGCCCTTGCTTCAGCCATAGCCACATCTATCAAGTGATTTAGGGGTGTACACGAGCCATCAATTGCTTCTCCCTGATCATTACGAATAACAGCTCCTGCCCCTCCCGTTCCATCACTGGAGAAAGATGCGTCCACATTCAGTTTATACGTGTTCTTTGGTGGCTTGCTCCATAGTATTTCATTTGTGACAGCTTTAGAACCTACAGCATCATGCCTGTATTCTGAACGCTGATCGTACTGGTGGTGCAACGTACGCGTCCTTGACAAACTCCCTTCGTTGCCACCAAATATACCAGGATCCAACAACAGTTAATTCTTTCAACCCAACATGACCAAGTACAGCATACTTGTTTGGTCGCCACAAGATCTCTTCCAATACAATTGATCCAGACCTATCAATGTGTGTAACTTCCTCAATTATGTCCAAAATGCCCAAGGCTCACCATACCTGCTTTGCTCGATAGCAGGTAAACATCAGATGCTTGATGTCCTCCGCACCCTTTGTACATATCGGGCATTGGCCCGTAGTCGGGATATGTCTGTTTGCCAGTACAACCAACCCTGGGAGAATCCCATGCAATGCCTTCCACGCGAATATTTTCACTTTGCTCGGAACCCTCAATTTCCATAGAATCTCCCATACCGGATTCTGACCTGATGTCCCTTGTCCATCCGCTTGTGTCAACCTGTGGCGATGAGAGTGATCCCATTCAATATAATACGCAGATCGGACAGAGAACGAATAAGGTTTTGTATAATTCCAAGCCACGAAATCTTCCTCTTGGTGTTCGCTTGATGGAATCCGCAAGATTCTGTCCACATCTATAGGGTAAAAAATATCACGGATTAACCACTCATCCCATTTGCCAGTCGTTGGATCAATGAGCTCATTAACTGTTTGAAATAATATTTGTCCCTTGGGAGTCTGTATCATGCGATTTATGCTTCCTGGAATCCAGTGATCCTCCCAGATGTTGATCATCTCCCCTGAACCCACTCTCCAAATGTGTCCTCTGCAAAAAGTACGTAGACCTGCTACTATGCTTTGCCAGGTAAAAGATGACCCCTTCTTCGGACCCGCCTTCAACAAGTGACAATTTGGGTAATATTTAGCTTTAAGAACTCTGGCACACAGATAATCTAGATTTGAAATCAGTCTCCAAGATTGTTTCGCCAACATAGTTAAATTAAAAGAGTGCAAGTCACGAAAGCCCATACCTTCATCTTTCTTTGGGATGCACATTCTCCATCATGCCATCCAATGCATACGTTTTTGGTCCTCTGTATCCCCCCATCAGAATTCAGACATTGCATCAGTCATTTCTTTGCATAATTTCTTTGGTATGTTAAAGACAGACATAGCAAAAACTGGAATGGATTGTATAACCGCCTTTAGTAAAATTTCCTTTCCTTTCATAGACAAAAAAATTTCTTTCCAGCTTTTCAGCCGCACTATAATTCTCTCCAAGAGTTGAATAAAACTGTCACTCCTGTCCACACCCACCATAACCGGCAACCCTAAATATTTATCTAATAGAGCTTCAGACATAATATTCAATTATGTGCATATGTCGGCCTTAGTCTCCACACTCACGTTAGGACTAAACTAAATGATGCATTTTGCTTCACTAACCAGTTGGCCAGAACTTGCACAATATTGATCTAGAACCTGTCTCAATGAGGTTGCATTATTCATATCAGCTTTCATAAGGATAAGGGGGTCATCAGCAAAAAGTAAATGTGAAACTGATAGTGCGTTTCAGCAAACCCTGACACCTTCAATGCCACGAACCTCCTCTCTATGAGCCAGAAGACTAGAAAGCCCTTCTGCACAAATCAAAAACAGATATGGAGATAGGGGGTCTCCCTGTCAGACCCCTTCCAGGAATAGGTATTCTTAGTCCATCATGCTATTTTATAGAAAACCCCCCGATGTTTCTGACATTAAACCCGCAGTACGTATCATATCTTCTAAACCGTAACTCCAAATTTAACATGTTATATATGGAATTTGATATGATGTTGTTTTACCTGCTAACCATTTAAAAATATATACTATGTATGGTGCAATCTTAATCAACAGTGCATTATCCGTCTATTTTTTGTAAATTATGAGCGTGTGTTATTCTTTTCTCCCGTTGCAACGCACGAGCCCTTTTGCTAGTTATCTCAAAAAAAATATCCCTAAAAAACTGGTTAAATTGGCACACAACAGAACTTTTCGCTACTTGATAAATGGACCAGTCCATACTAAGTTTCTTCCCTTTGACCGGTTTTGGAAATCTTCTATAATGTTCTCCATTTCTTCCAGGCCGGTTTTCTTTTGGTTTTCTCGGTCTGCATTTTTTTCTTTGGCAAAAAATATCATGTTTGTGTACCTTTTTAAAAATTTGCAAAAATAAATAAATTCATGAACATTTATTAAATCCATGATTTTTTAATTTAATTTCATATAAACTTTTCCCCAAAAAACATGAAAAAAATTCATGTTTTTTTTAATTTTATGTTTTTTTTCAAACCTACAAAACCTTTTCAAATTCATAGACTTTACCCAAATTCATGAACATGCTAAAAATCATGATTTATTTTGTAATACCCAAAAAATAAAATATGTGAAGTTTTTTGAAATCCTTGGACATTTTTTAAATCCATAACTATTTTCAAACCCACAAACTTTGTTTTTCCAAATTTGTGAACTTTTTTCAAAAGTCAACACTCGACCGTCAACCGTTGATCGAGTGAAATTTTCTCTTACTGGTCACACGAATAGCTCACTTGTTGGGTCGACCCATGCAAGAAGGGCGCGTGAGCGCTGGGTCGGTAACTGTCGCAAATGGCGACAATTAGGAGCTCTCATGCCTAAAAACATTGTTCCTTGTTACCTATTCTTTTCACACGGGAGTAAGAGCATATAATAGACCCGAGCCATCGATTCCATTTTTAAGTAGTGGGTTTGAGTAACTCTTACCTTCTTACCTTCCATATGAAAAGAGGGGGCAAGAGGGACCATTTTAAAATTTCTTCCAAATATGAAACTGGGATTGGCGTGTTGACTTTGCCCTTCCTTTAGACAAAGAGCCCCCGGTTTAGCCAAAATCTCTCTGCATGTTGTCATTCAACCCCACACAAGCTCGTTGTTGGGCTACTTGCATCTTGGATAGATACAAAGGAGAAGTGGCGGTCGGTGAAATAACCCTTTTTTGAGGAACATGGCTTCGATACTTTTTTGCGGGTTTGATACTCTCCTTTTCCTCTCATCCTTTTTATGGGGAATACCTTGCTTGATACTTTGTGCATGACGAGGAGCGCATCGGTGCAGAGGTGTGCGGCCGGCATCTTACAGAGGAGGTGATGACGGATGGTGTTGTCCGAGAGTCGCCGACGTGGGAGGCAGGTGACGCAGTGGTGCGACTCGGCCAAGGGAGGCAGCGTCGCTCGGGCATGGGAGGCATTGGCGCTCGACTAGGTTATCGACGGTAGCGGGCGGGTCCCTTTGCGATGGATGGAGGCACTGAGTGTGGTGGCCTCCTAGTGGTGATGGCAATGATGTTTGGTAGCAAAGGTGCCATCTGGATATGGGGCGCATGGCCGACATGGGTCTTGTTGCTGTTGATATGGGGTTGAGGGGTTGTTGCCGTTGTGTTGTAGCCTGACTGGAGCTGGTGGGTTGGTTGCGATGCGATGGTCTTTGGCCATGTTGGTAGTGGATGATGACCGGAGTTGCGTGTTCTTGGTCATGTGGGAGAAGGATGAAGGGATGCGTGCCTTCGGCTGTGCGGGGTGTCAGTGTCCCATGACATTATGATCACTTTGGAGGTGCTATTGCGGCGACGAAGTGACCCATCATGGACACTGACCCTAGTCCGGTGGACAAGGATGGAGGTGTGCGACGTCACCGATGAAAATCATGCCCATCTTTGATCGGTGTCGCGGGCAACAACGCCTGTGGGTGTTGTTCCCCTCCCGGAGGCGTCACGAGGGTGTGTCGGCATCACTCCTTTCTTGCTTGGGTTGTTGTCCCCGGGCGAAAGCCTAGATTCCTTTCCGAATTGACGATGGCGGCGTCGTGGTATCGTGCGGGGGACACGACTTGGAGGTTTCGTGTTGTAGTTATTTGGTGCTCGCGTGGGTCTAGGTAGATCTTCATTGGTGCAATATATGACTGATAACCCTCAACCGTAAGGGATCGAGATAGTCTTCGCGGGTAAGAATAACCCAATTTATAGATTCGACACACAGGGAGCCAAAGAGTATTTATAAGCTTTGACAGTTGAGTTGTCAATTCAACCGCACCTGAAATATACTTACTTGCAACAAAAGATAAGTGGTAACGGTGATATGATAGTGATGGTGGTGACAGTAAAAGTAAACAGCAAAAGTAACAACTAATAACCAGCAGGATTGAAACACTGTAGGCTAGGGAGATGGATGGTTGGGCGCTGCATGGATGAGATACATCATGAATCTAACTTGGGGCAAGGCACACAGAAAAGTAATGATCATCTAGGCAAGTATCAAACATTAGGCATGTATCCCACAGGTAGTTGTACGTGCTTGCAATAAGAACTTGCACAACATCATTTGTCCTACCATCCCGCTACGAACGGGGCCAAAAGGAACTTATGAAGATTAAGGTACTCCTGTCAAAGAGCACCGGAACAAAGCAATAAACTCAATGGATACATGGAATCCTCAAATTATGGACCATCCCCTTTGGTGTCCCAAGCTGTCACTTTTGGGATCGCCAGTTCCGGACCATAATAGGTGCAATCAACTCATAGATAGGATCAAGAACACAAATATATTCATGCAAACATATAGGGTTCAGATCTGTAAACATGGCACTCGGGCCCAAAGTGACAAGCATTAAGAGCAACAAGTTGAAGCAAAGATGATAAACACCAAAGTAGATGATAGGCAACATGCCCCCAACAATCTGATAAACTATTACATGATCTAACTCATCCAATCCCTACCATCCCCTTTGCCTACAGCAGGGAATTACTCACACATGGAAGGAGAAGTCATGGAGGGAGGATGGAGTGGTGATGATGATGACGATGGCGACGGTCTCCCCTCTCCGGAGGCCAAATCAGCCTCCAGATTAGCCCTCCCGAAGAAGAACAGAGGGTGGCGGCGGCTCCGCGACGGAAACTATAAAAACGACTTCTGTTCTGGGGTTTTCTCGCCACGGGAATAAATACGAGCCAGGGTAGGGCACCAGAGGGGGGAGGACCCTCCCAAGCGGCCTCCCGGCGCGGCCAGGGGTGGGGCCGCGCCAGCAGGGCGCCTGGGGCCCCCCTGGCTGCCCTCTGGCCCCACTTTTGGCACAATGGTCCTTCGGGTGCGTGGATTTTCTGTGTTTTTTCTTGGAATTTTCTGAGATACCTAAAAATCCGTTTTCCTGCACACAATAAAACCATACAGGCAGCTCTGCTGAAAACAGCGTCAGTCCGGGTTAGTTTAGTTCAAATCATGCAAGAATGAGGGCAAAACAATAGCAAAAGTGTTTGGAAAAGTAGATACGTTTGAGACGTATCAATGACATTTCCAGAGAGTAAAAACGATGGCTTTCTCGGGACCATTCGAGCTCCGCCACCCACTCGCCATCTTCTATTAGTTTTTAAGGGTGGTTAGTGCGTCGATAAGGGAGGTTCGGTTGATGTTGTTGTTCTTCGAGGTGAACGGTGTTGGTCGAGACACGACTTTGTTTTTTTTTCTTAGGACGGGTTCCTTGTGTTGTGTTGTATTGTGTGTGGTGGTTCATCTTTGGATTAGCCCGGGTGTGTTCTACACTCGTTGTTCACGCAAGATTTAGTTTTCTGTAACCGACTTCTGCCTTCTATAAAAATATGGTACGCTGTGATCAACGATGCAGCTGAGCCTTAGCCAGCCTAGGCAATGGCCTCGTGCGTGAGGAATTTCCTAGCCTATCTATATCTACAAAGAGACGCTCGACCAAGGGCTGCAGTCACTGCTGCCGCAAGGGATTTTTTGGTCCCCTCGCCTCCGGTGGCCATCTTGGCACGCCGAGTACGTTCATCGATCAATGCTTAGCATCTTTTTGGATGGGCAACTGAAGGCGCTTTCAAAAATCATTATTGGTAATGTTCGTGTAGGTGAAAGAGTGACAGCATCGTCTCCCCAGTCCAATTGCAACCACTTTACCGAAGTCTTTGGAGTATTTCTTCTAGCAGAGATTGATACAGTGATGAAGGTGTTTCCAAGAGATATCATTATAATTCTTAGTCATAGGAGTTACTTTGTATGTATTTTCTTGGATCTTAGAACCAAATCCGAAAAGAGCAAGTTAGCGGACTAATTTCGTAGAGGACCAAGAACCTCAAATTCCCCTCCTGTTGATACCGGCATTGTTACGCCCAAGATGCGGCTATATCTCCTACATGTCGAGGCACGACTTAGAGGCATAACCGTATTCTGGTATGATCGCAATATGGTCATCTTCACACATTCCCATGTACAAGAACAAAGGTAAAATAATATAGTTGGCTTACAATCGCCACTTCACAGAATGCATAAATAAGTCACACATTCATCCAGAGTACACACATAGTCCGACTACGGACGAATCCAAATGAAAAGAAGATAACCACCCACTATGCCTGATCAGCCCTAGTAGGAACCACTACTGATCATCGGGGAACGTCACGTACATACGCCCACGTTCCTCATCGAACTACCACTTGAGTTCCTGATCATCACCTGCATCATACTCGGTTGTACGTGTGTTTGCAGTAAATCGTGAGTCACGAGGACTCATCAATCCCATTCCCGGGTATCAAAACTATCAAAGCCTTTGGGTGAGGAGAAGGTATATAAGTGGGCTGCTGCAAGCGCTAAGCATAGATGAGGTGGCTAGCTTACGTAACTTCAGAGCGAGAAGAGAAGTGAAAGCCGTTAATCGAGAACTATTCATGATCACTAGATGATCCTGTCTACCTACGAGTCATCCATAACACAGTCGTGTTCTCTTCCCGAACTCCCTCGAAAAGAGACCATCACGACTACTCACACGGTAGTGTATTATGTTTGATTTTTTTTGTCGAGTTATCTACAACCGGGTATTAACAAACTCCAATCTGCCACATAACCACGGGCACGGCTTTCGAAAGATCATAACCCTGCAGGGGTTCCCAGCTTAGCCCATCACAAGCTCTCGCGATCAATAGAGGTAAATCCTCTTATCTTAGGGACTACACGACCAGACTCGGAATCCCGGTGTACAAGATATTTCGACAATGGTAAAACAAGTCCAGCAAGACCTCCCGACATGCCGACACCCCGATAGGAGCCGCACGTATCTCGTCTCAGGCCACATCGGATAAGCTAAACGTACAGTTGCCATAATACGCCAAGTTGCCAAAGGGCGGCCCCGCACGGTGCTCTAGTTTGGACCAACATTCATGAGGAGCACTGGCCCGGGTTGTAGATTAAGAATCCACGGGGTAGCTAGTCCCTATGCAAATTTTAGTTGTTATTAGGCAAATGGTAAGACCAAAGTTGGGCCTTGCTGGAGGAGCTTTATTCAAGGCGGACTATCAAGGGGGGCCCATAAACCCCAACCGCGTAAGGAACGCAAAATCAAGGAACATAACACCGGTTTATCGGTTCCTAAGGAGGCATGAGTGGAACAAAACACCGAGCAAAAGGCCAAGCCTTCCACCCATTGCCAAGTATATAGGTGCATTAATTTAAATAGAGATATTGTGTTATTCCCAAAATATCCAATCCACATGGAGCAAACTTCATCTTTGTCGCCACCGGTCCTGCGGTAAAATAATTACCGAAAGATCGATCACTTTATTAAACCGGCGAGGAATAAAATTCCTGCTGACAGACAATTCCTTGATACAGAATTTCTAGTACACTGAAGATTATACAAGGTTGAGTCAAGGATGGCTCAAGAGATTTTATTACAAGCGCGCCAATATACTACATAGAGGCGGATATGGCATAAGGCAGGGTGGCATACTACTAACTCGTAATAAAAGGCGGTGGAATATGTCACAGTGAAGTGGGTGGTGTGACTCCAATATTTTACAGTTCATCGAGTGTCCGAATGAGACCCGATGAATTTATTTGGTGGTAGGCGGAAGCGGTATAAAACAGTGTTCAACACCAGGATCGCAAGGGACTGACTGGGACTCCTCTAAGCGTCGGACTCGCTATCGAACTCTTCATCCACGAGATCGCCTTCGTCCACATCTGGCCAAATCAACAAGCCAGGTGAGTACTTTGAATGTACTCGCAAGACAGTTCGGACTTAAGATATAACAAATGCCAACCTGAATGCATATGAGTATTCCAGCAAAAATGCAACCGGAACAAAATATGAATGCACTGAAAGTAAGGATTGGAAGTCGGGCGGTAATCCTCCCGAAATCCAAAAGATAAAAATAACGGGACCAAACGAGGGTCTGGTGACGCCTCTTAGGAAAAAATAGATGATAACAGGCCACAGTCGGGCGTCTGAGCGACACCACAGAAAGGGCTTATAACAAAATAAATAACAAGAATGCCACAGTCGGACGTCTAAGCGACATCACATAAAGGGCTTATAAAAGGAAAATAATGCCACAGTCGGACGTCTGAGCGACATCACATAAAGGGCTTATAAAAGAAAATAATGCCACAGTCGGACGTCTGAGCGACATCACATAAAGGGCTTATAAAAGGAAAATAATGCCATAGTCGGACGTCTGAGCGACATCACAAAAAGGGCTTATAAAAGGAAAATAATGCCATAGTCGGACGTCTGAGCGACATCACATAAAGGGCTTATAAAAGGAAAATAATGCCACAGTCGGACGTCTGAGCGACATCACATAAAGGGCTTATAAATAACCGTAGTATGATAATGAAATACTTCTGAAAATAAATACTGAGATGGTTGGTGAGTTCATCTACCAAATGAACTTAACCGAAATATTACTCTGGTTACTCCCGAGAATATACTAGAGACGGTCACTGGGTTGACATGAAGATTGACCCTAGGCCATAAACATGGCTATTGAAGGAATTTAACTCTGCAGAGCTTGTACCATTAACTCATAGCCAACGGGTTCTGCTAGCCACGTGTGCTAGTCCCGTCTACGGTGTTTTAGCAGAAACTCAACTAACCCGTACACACCCATTTAACATCCTGTCGTCCGGAATCACCCGCGACGACATTCACTGAAAACTTTAAGACGGGGAGGCTACAACCTCGAATAGCATGGGATCAAATTTATATATGCGTGCTCTAAGGGGTGCCCCCTCTCGGTCCCAACCGGAAACACCCATGCCCCCTGACCGGATGACGGGCTTTAATCGAGGGCCATGGAACCCTCATCCCGGCCCCTCTACTTGGTGTGTACTCGGAAAGTGGTTTACAACCGACTAGACCGTAATCCAAACGGACGGCCTATGATAGTACTGAAAAGGAGTCGAACGGGATCGTGACATGATCTCCGTTGATACTGAGTTGACCAACTACTGGCATGCTCCAACAATACCAGTATTCCACCCCATCATATCACCATATGATCGAGGTGGTTCAACAAACTCCTTCGGGACTCACCCGAAGCATTACTTGCATAAAATATGCCATACACATATGCTCATATAATCATGCTTATGGACGAGCTACTCGAGCAAACATGCAATACACTCATCATATCAAGAGTTCAAACATGCTTGCCTGGTTCTGAAAAGTCGGAGTCTAACTCGGCGTGATTCGCGTCTCCGTCACGGCCTCCGGTATCTATGTATTCAAACAAATACATACTAACATAAATACCGCGCGTGCAAATAAAGTTGCTCAAAATATTTCCACATAAATATGACAAAAAACTAGACAGAAAACCAAGGTGGACAGAAAAATAATCAACTAAAAATCACTTTTAGTTTAAAAGATATTAAGGTTTCTGTCTAGGGACCTATCTGTAATGAAACAGAAAAGATCCAGGGGCTAGAACAGAAAAGAACAAAACGAACCGGTACGCAGTACGTCACCCGCAGAGGGAAAACGCATTTTGCTCAAATACGCCAACAGAAAACGGTTCGAGGGAAGATGTGAGAGACTGACAGAGGGACCCCACCTGTCAGGTTTGAAAAACAAAACAGAGCCGCGTCGGCGACGGTGCTGCGGTGATCGCCGGCGTCGATCCACGGCGAGATAGGGGAGGGGAGTGGTACCTATAGCTTCACGGTGGTCTTCCGCGTCGAATGGTGGTGGAGTTGGGTGCCGGCGAGTCCCACGTCGACGGTGAGCTTATCTCCGGCGGACGGCGGCTCGGGTGTTCGTCGAGCTCGTCGGGGAAGGTTTCTGGAGAGAAATTGGGCTGGGGGTTAGGACTAGGGGGATGCCAGGGTACTACGTTCAAGCTCACGATGGCGGAGGAGCCCTCACCGGAGTGAACGGAGCTAGAGCCCGAGGCGGAGGCACCTGGCCGGAGCCGGAGAAGAAGAGCCTCTCGGGGCTCTCCCAGAGGTTTGGCGTGGTCTAGGGAAGTAGTGGAGGCGTGTGTGCTCGAGCACGAGCTCGGGGGTGCCTTTTATAGGCGGCTCGAGGTGGCTGCCGCGAACGGATAAGTCCGGCGAGCTAATTACGATGCTGCAGTGGTCGGACGGCGGGGCTAGGGGCTTGAGCATCATCTATGATCTATAGGAGCTCCATTCCCGCGCTTAACTTGGCAGTAGAGGTGGTGTTACGACCTGTCACCGACGGAACGGCCATGCGGCACGTCGGCGGTAGAAACGGCACTCTGCGCGTGCCAGGCCACAGCAATGGCGTGCCAGGCGTGCGCTAGCTGTGGAGAAGGACACGCGGTGCACTGGGGTGGTCTGGGCGGCGCGAAACGGCGTGGAGCTGTGGCGTTGCGTCTGTCAGCCGCCACGGGCGGCGCTGTGGCCGTGGCAGCCGCCGGCGCGGTCGGGCCAGGGCGCCACCGACGCCCAGAAGCTGCCAAGTGACCGTGCGGCGCGCGGATAAGAAGAAGCTGTAGTGCAGCATCGAGCCAAGGGAGATACAGACGCGTTTTGTCGCCGCGCCCGACGACTGTCGAAACTGACGAAACTGACGAAGTGTTAACTGTTGACAGTTTTAGTTAACAGTTAACAGTTCAGGGTAGGTTAGGTGTTTGATGAAATGATTCTGGTATTTGTGCAATGTCTCTGGAGCTGATTTTTGGTGGAGTGGCCTCTTGATATATCCAGAGGCTGCATGATTTTTCACAGAATTTTTGGAAGAAGATAAATATGAATTTCACCAAATTTTGCAAATCTGGTCCAAACTTGCAGCAGGTGAAATTTGAAAAATTTGAACTGTGGACCAGTGAAACAAGATGGATCTAGGTTGTGGGTATTAAGGACTATCTAGGAGAGTTGGTTTGGAGTCAAATAGGTAGATGAAAAAGGTGGTTCCTTTGTAAATCACCAAGGTCCACTATAAATGACATAATTTGTTTTGAAGTGAAATAAATAGGAGAAAAATCCCAATGAGGTTCAAACTTGCTGGAATTGAAGAAATGCTTGTCCCATGATGTGAAGAGAGTCTTGGAGAGGATTGCTCATGTTGGGATCATGGCAAGATGAAGGTTGGAGGGGAGATAGGTCAAGGCCAACTTGGGAATTTTAAAACAAAAAGTGGTGAACTCAAAAAACTCCATTTGAATCTCAACTTGTGCTTGAGCCAAACACAAGAGGAGAACTTCAAGGCTAAAAACCAAGCTTGAGAAGACACACAAACTTTGGCAAAAATGGATTTTAGAAGGGCAATAGAAAAGATCAACCAATCCCCTTTCAAAAAGGCCAAAAGTTTGCAAGAAAAACCAAGTCAAAAATTTGGGGTGGTACAACACCTACCCCCTTAGGAAAAATCTCGTCCCCGAGATTTCAGCTGATCCTCAAATAGGTGCGGATGTTCTGTCCGAAGGAAATCTTCCCTTCCCTTTCCCATGTTGCCTCATCCTCTGTGTGGTTACTCCACTGAACCTTGAGAAATTTAATAGTTTTCTGACGGGTCCTCCTTTCAGACTCCTCCAAAATCTTCACTGGGTGTTCTCGGTATGTAAGATCTGGTTGTACGTCAAGACTTTCATGTGACACATGTTTCTCTGGGTTGCTTACACACTTTCGTAGTTGCGAGACATGGAACACGTCGTGGACATCGGACAATTCCTTGGGAAGGTCCAGCTGGTAAGCTACTGTGCCTCTTCGTGCAATTATACGGAAGGGTCCGATGAATCGTGGTGCTAGTTTCCCTTTGACTTTGAATCGTTGTAGTCCTCTAATCGGTGACACCCGCAGGTATACGTCGTCACCGAGCTCAAAACTTATTTCTCGATGCTTTTGATCATAATAGCTCTTTTGTCGGCTTTGGGCGGTCTTGAGCCGATCCCGTATCATTTTTACTCTCTCCTCGGCTTCCTTTAACATATCGGGGCCGAATATGCTGCTGTCCCCTGTTTCTGACCAGTTCAATGGAGTACGACATCTTCGTCCGTACAATGCTTCGAAAGGTGCCATCTGCAGGCTAGCTCGGTAACTATTGTTGTATGCAAACTCGGCATATGGTAGGCTTTCCTCCCAACTGGCCCCATAGGTAAGGACACATGCCCTTAGCATGTCTTCGAGTATTTGATTTACTCATTCCGTTTGTCCTCCAGTCTGGGGGTGGTAAGCCGTACTGAATGTTAGTTGCGTTCCGAGGGCTTGCTGCAACTGGTCCCAAAATTTCGAGACGAACTGAGTGCCCCTGTCGGATATTATAGTCTTGGGCACACCATGAAGGCATACTATCCGGGCGAGGTAAAGCTTGGCGAGCTTTTGAGTGGTGTGTGTTGTCTTGACGGGTATGAAATGTGCCACCTTGGTCAGTCTATCTGTGATGACCCATATGGCATCGTTACCGTGTTGTGACCGTGGTAGTCCAACAATGAAGTCCATTCCGATATCATCCCATGTCCACCCTGGTATCTTATTTGGCTGTAATAGCCCTGCGGGTTTTTGGTGCTCGGCTTTAATGCGTTGACATGAATCGCAGCACGCAATAAATGTGGCTATATCCCTTTTCATGCCGTGCCACCAAAATGTTTCCTGAATATCTTTGTACATTTTTGTACCTCCAGGGTGGATTGAGTATGGAGCGGTATGACTTTCTGCTAGAATTTGCTGTTTGGGGTCGCTGCTGTTGGGTACGCAAAGTCTGTCTCCGAACCATAATATTCCTTCACTGTCTATGGTGAATTCTGAAGCCTTGCCTTGACTTACTTTTCTCTTTATTCCTTCGATGTTGGGGTGTCCGAGTTGAGCTTCCTTTATCTGCTCTATCAGTGTAGGCTGTATTTCTAGCTTGGATACTTCGCCCTCCGTGACCATCATTAGGTTGAGTCTGGCGAATTCTCGCTGAAATTCGGGTCTCAGGTTCTGTATGCTGCCGCTGTTCGGGCTGGGGTAACGGCTGAGAGCATCGGCTACCACGTTTGCTTTCCCGGGATGATAGTGGATACCAACGTCGTAATGTTTCACCAATTCCAACCAGCGTCGCTGTCTTAAATTTATATCTGGCTGTGTGAAAATATAGCTGAGGCTCTTATGGTCCGTATATATTTCACAACGATTTCCAAGTAAGAAGTGCCTCCATTCCTTGAGTGCATGAATGACTGCTGCTAATTCCAAATCGTGAGTAGGATAATTTTCTTCATGTTTTCGCAAATGCCGGGATGCGTAGGCGACTACTTTGCCTTCTTGCATCAGTACGCATCCGAGGCCTTTCCGGGATGCATCGCAATATACTTCAAAGCTCTTGTGTATGTCTGGTACAATTAATACTGGGGCTATCGTTAACTTCTTTTTGAGCTCTTGGAAGCTTTTCTCACATGCTTCGGTCCACTCGAATTTCTTATCCTTCTTGAGTAGCTGTGTCATTGGTTTGGCTATGGTAGAAAATCCTTCAATAAACCTTCAGTAATATCCGGCCATACCAAGGAAACTGCGTATATCTGTCACACTGGCTGGCGACTTCCAGCCAAGTACAGCCTTGACTTTATCTGGGTCCACATCAATTCCTTCTTGTGTCAATACGTGTCCTAGGAAACCCACTTGTCTCAACCAAAATTCACATTTGGTGAATTTGGCGTAAAGTTGGTGTTTCCTTAATTCTCCCAGTACAATGCGGAGGTGTTCAGCATGTTCTTCCGGTGTTTTGGAATATACCAAAATATCGTCAATAAATACCACCACAAATTTGTCCATGAATCTCATAAATACCTTATTCATGAGGTGGACGAAATATGCGGGGGCGTTGGTCAGTCCGAACGGCATCATCGTAAATTCATAAAGTCCGTATCTTGAGGTGAATGCTGTTTTCGGGATATCCTCTGTGCGTACTTTCAGCTGATGATAACCTGACCTCAAGTCAACCTTTGAGAAAACCTTGGCTTGTGCGAGCTGGTCAAATAAATCATTTATCCGTGGCATCGGATATTTATTTTTGATTGTGACCATGTTGAGCGCTCGGTAGTCTATACACAGCCTCATGGTTCCATCCTTCTTTTTGGCAAATAATACCAGCGAGCCCCAAGGTGATGAGCTGGCCCGTATAAATCCCTTGTCCAGCAATTCCTTTATTTGCTTCTTTAATTCAACCAACTCGGATGGCGCCATTCTGTATGGTTTCTTATATATGGGTGTGGTTCCTGGTGCTAGCTCAATACTGAACTCTATTTCTCTGTCTGGCGGCATGCCTGGTAATTCCTCGGGAAATACGTCTGGAAATTCACATACAACTGGAACCTTGCTTAACTCAGATGTATCAACTTTGTTTAATTTTGGTTGCCGAGATACTGGTCTCTCCTGAGCTGCGACTCTTATTGTTTTACCATGATGATGAGTAAGAATCACTGTTCTGTTGAAGCAGTCGATAAATCCTTTATTAGTGGTCAGCCAGTCCATACCCAGGATAACATCCAGTCCTTTGTTTTCCAACACGATGAGGTTTGCGTAGAATTTCAATCCCTCAATCTCAATGGTCAAACCTCGGCAATAATTTTGAGTGATCTGCTTACTTCCGGGGGACTTGATGGTCATTGATTTTCCCAAAGGAAGCATTGAAAAACCATGTTGCAAAGCAAAACTCTTCGAAATGAACGAATGAGAAGCTCCAGAATCAAACAAAACCGTGGCAGGTATTGTGTTGACAGGGAACGTACCGAGTACGATATCCGGTGCATCCTCTGCCTGCTCCTTGGTCACATGGTTCAGGTGGCCTTTCCTGTGATCGTTATTGGGGTTGAAATTATTACGCTTGGGCGCTGAATTGTTCCCGTTGTTGTTCGACTTTGGCGCTGAGTTTCTTGGCTTAGGACACTATTTAGCATAGTGTCCTTCTTCTCCACATGCATAGCAGGTAACACCCGGGCGATAGGTGAAATCCTTGTCTCTTGCATGAAAATTCTTATTTGGACGTGTGTCGTTGGTCGTGGGTCTGTTCACAATGTTCCTCTGGAAATTCATTTTATTCTTGTTGTTGCGGGGGTGGTTGGTCTGATCCCTTTTCCTCTTGCGAATATCCTCCAGACTGCGATGTTCATTTTCCAGTGTAATAGCTTTGTCTACCAGTGTCTTGAAATCTAGAAAGGTGTGTACGACTAACTGACATTTTAGCGCTGGTGCCAGTCCGTCCAGGAATTTCTCCATCTTTTTATTTTCTGTCATTCGCTCTTCGTTGGCATATCGTGATAACTGCGCAAACTGGCTGTTGTACTCCTGTACTGTCATGCCTCTTTGCTTGAGATCATCAAATTCTCTTTTCTTGATTTTCATAATACTCTTAGGGATGTGTGCTCCACGAAAGCCTTCCTTGAAATCTTCCCAGGTGATATTATTTATGTCGGGATGCATAAGCAGAAAATTTTCCCACCATGACGCGGCTGCTCCTGTGAGTTAATGTGGTGCGTACAACACTTTTTCGCGGTCTAAGCATTGTGCCACGATTAATTTCCTTTCAATATCTCGAAGCCAGTCATCGGCCTCAAGAGGCTTGTCTGTGTGAGAGAATGTTGTTGGGCGTGTCTTCTGGAATTTAGACAATTTTGAGTGCTGCTGGTATGGCTCGCGGTGATTTCCCATGTTAATGACATGGTTCATCATTTCTTGCTATTGTTGCTGACTTTGCTCGTAAAGGCGGCATACTTGAGAAAATGCTGTCTCACTGCCTTGCTGACTTGACTGCTGCTGTGAGAAATTGTTGTTTGTCTGCGTGCCATAATTTTCCTCTGGCGGACTTGGCATGGAACGTGTCCAGGGACGAGTCATTTCTTACTCTGGGGTAACAAAGCAGAAAACCTGAGAAGAACCGAGCAGCAAAATAAACCAAGATTTTGCAAAAGCGGTCAAACACGAGCTCGAAAAAGATTTTTGAAATAAACTGGTTGATTGCGCACGGAGAAGGCTGCTAGTACATATGTTACACGCATATCCTAATTATACATACGCCACTCAGGGTGTGCGTACACATCCTGACATGTTATTAGAACTAGTGCACTCCTCCAAGGTCCTACATGATGCGCAAACAGACTACTCCCATCAACCTATTTTACATATCGCACAAATACTACAAGCGAGCGCGGCGCGTCGCGAGATGACGCGCTAGTCGGAGATGTTGAAGATTTCCCTCGGCCTGCCGAGGGTAAGGCCCAGCGGTGCTGGAGACTCAACTTCCTCCTCACTGATGGGCTCCAGGCGCGGAGTATGAGTACGAGGTGTCGAAGCAGGTGCAACAGGCGGTACAGCTCTGACTGGAGTAGGAGCAATGACTTGGTCAAACTCCTCAGTGGTAGGCAGACGGCGAGCGGTGGCCATGATGGAAGGTGTATAGGAGGCGGCGGACGAGACAAAATTCATTGGTGGTGCGGTATGGAGCAGCTCCCTCCTGTTGGCGGAGCCACTCTGGACCATCTCCATACGGGCGGCCACCAGATCATCCACCAGATTATCAAAGGCTGCCTCAAGTGCCTTGAGGTATTCAACCATTGATTCAATGGCTTCGTCACGCTCCCCATTTGCACATGCAAATGCATAGTGGCACGTATATGGTACATGGCACGGGAGGTAACGGAAGCGACGAGTCTTCATCGAAGGCAAAATGTCCCGGAGACGAGCTATCGCCTCACGGGCAGCCATCTGCATAGCATGCCTCTCCGTAGGCATGGCTCTGCCCACGAATCGAAGACGGCGCGCTTCAGAACGCCCACCTTTGAAGTGTATCACAGCCTGATGCATAGACACGTTGTCGTTGAGCTTGTGACGGTAGAGTGTAAATTCGGGACATGTGGATGGCCCGATTGCGACTTTGGTGATGGCGATGAGGAGCTTTGCAAACCCCTCAGGAATGTTGGCGAACACCTGTACATCACAGTCGTTGCTGGCCATCTACAAAAGTAGACAAAAATTCCGAATAGTCAGGCCATAAATTTATGCTGACCAACAGAAAATTGCTACAGATGTAAAAATGCTGAAAAGCAGATTTTTCACTAATAACCGATTAGCGAGCGCACCTAGTGGCTTCCTACAGTCAGCCTGGCTCTGATACCAAGGTTGGTTGTCGCCACCGGTCCTGCGGTAAATAATTACCGGAAGATCGATCGCTTTATTAAACCGGCGAGGAATAAAATTCCTGCTGACAGACAATTCCTTGATACAGAATTTCCAGTACACTGAAGATTATACAAGGTTGAGTCAAGGATGGCTCAACAGATTTTATTACAAGCGCGCCAATATACTACATAGAGGCGAATATGGCACAAGGCAGGGTGGCATACTACTAACTCGTAATAAAAGGCGGTGGAATATGTCACAGTGAAGTGGGTGGTGTGACTCTAATATTTTACAGTTCATCGAGTGTCGGAGTGAGACCCGATTTGGTGGTAGGCGGAAGCGGTATAAAACAGTGTTCAACACCAGGATCGCAAGGGACTGACTGGGACTCCTCTAAGTGCCGGACTCGCTATCGAACTCTTCATCCACGAGATCGCCTTCGTCCACATCTGGCCAAATCAACAAGCCAGGTGAGTACTTTGAATGTACTCGCAAGACAGTTCGGACTTAAGATATAACAAATGCCAACATGAATGCATATGAGTATTCCAGCAAAAATGCAACCGGAACAAAATATGAATGCACTGAAAGTAAGGATTGGAAGTCGGGCGGTAATCCTCCCGAAATCCAAAAGATAAAAATAACGGGACCAAACGAGGGTCTGGTGACGCCTCTTAGGAAAAAATAGATGATAACAGGCCATAGTCGGGCGTCTGAGCGACACCACAGAAAGGGCTTATAACAAAATAAATAACAAGAATGCCACAGTCGGACGTCTAAGCGACATCACATAAAGGGCTTATAAAAGGAAAATAATGCCACAGTCGGATGTCTGAGCGACATCACATAAAGGGCTTATAAAAGAAAATAATGCCACAGTCGGACATCTGAGCGACATCACATAAAGGGCTTATAAAAGGAAAATAATGCCACAGTTGGACGTCTGAGCGACATCACAAAAAGGGCTTATAAAAGGAAAATAATGCCACAGTCGGATGTCTGAGCGACATCACATAAAGGGCTTATAAAAGGAAAATAATGCCACAGTCGGACGTCTGAGCGACATCACATAAAGGGTTTATAAATAACCATAGTATGATAATGAAATACTTCTGAAAATAAATACTGAGATGGTTGGTGAGTTCATCTACCAAATGAACTTAACCGAAATATTACTCTGGTTACTCCCGAGAATATACTAGAGACCGTCACCGGGTTGACATGAAGATTGACCCTAGGCCATAAACATGGCTATTGAAGGAATTTAACTCTGCAGAGCTTGTACCATTAACTCATAGCCAACGGGTTCTGCTAGCCACGTGGGCTAGTCCCGTCTACGGTGTTTTAGCAGAAACTCAACTAACCCGTACACACCCATTTAACATCCTGTCGTTCGGAATCACCCGCGACGACATTCACGGAAAACTTTAAGACGCGGAGGCTACAACCTCGAATAGCATGGGATCAAATTTATATATGCGCGCTCTAAGGGGTGCCCCCCTCTCGGTCCCAACCGGAAACACCCATGCCCCCTGACCGGGTGACGGGCTTTAATCCAGGGCCATGGAACCCTCATCCCGGCCCCTCTACTTGGTGTGTACTCGGAAAGTGGTTTACAACCGACTAGACCGTAATCCAAACGGACGGCCTATGATAGTACTGAAAAGTAGTCGAACGGGATCGTGACATGATCTCCGTTGATACTGAGTTGACCAACTACTGGCATGCTCCAACAATACCAGTATTCCACCCCATCATATCACCATATGATCGAGGTGGTTCAACATACTCCTTCGGGACTCACCCGAAGCATCACTTGCATGAAATATGCTATACACATATGCTCATATAATCATGCTTATGGACGAGCTACTCGAGCAAACATGCAATACACTCATCATATCAAGAGTTCAAACATGCTTGCCTGGTTCTGAAAAGTCGGAGTCTAACTCGGTGTGATTCGCGTCTCCGTCACGGCCTCCGGTATCTATGTATTCAAACAAATACATACTAACATAAATACCGCGCGTGCAAATAAAGTTGCTCAAAATATTTCCACATAAATATGATAAAAAACTAGACAGAAAACCAAGGTGGACAGAAAAATAATCAACTAAAAATCACTTTCAGTTTAAAAGATATTAAGGTTTCTGTCTAGGGACCTATCTGTAATGAAACAGAAAAGATCCAGGGGCTAGAACAGAAAAGAACAAAACGAACCGATACGCAGTACGTCACCCGCAGAGGGAAAACACATTTTGCTCAAATACGCCAACAGAAAACGGTTCGAGGGGAGATGTGAGAGACTGACAGAGGGACCCCACCTCTCAGGTTTGAAAAATAAACAGAGCCGCGCCAGCGACGGTGCTGCGGTGATTGCCGGCATCGATCCACGGCGAGATAGGGGAGGGGAGTGGTACCTATAGCTTCACGGTGGTCTTCCGCGTCGAATGGTGGTGGAGTTGGGTGCCGACGAGTCCCACGTCGACGGCGAGCTTATCTCCGGCGGACGGCGGCTTGGGTGTTCGTGGAGCTCGTCGGGGAAGGTTTCTGGAGAAAATTGGGTTGGGGGTTAGGACTAGGGGGATGCCAGGGTACTACGTTCAAGCTCACGGCGGCGGAGGAGCCCTCACCGGAGTGAACGAAGCTGGAGCCCGAGGCGGAGGCAGCTGGCCGGAGCCGGAGAAGAAGAGCCTCTCGGGGCTCTCCCAGAGGTTTGGCGTGGTCTAGGGAAGTAGTGGAGGCGTGTGTGCTCGAGCACGAGCTCGGGGGTGCCTTTTATAGGCGGCTCGAGGTGGCTGCCGCGAACGGATAAGTCCGGCGAGCTAATTACGGTGCTGCAGTGGTCGGACGGCGGGGCTAGGGGCTTGAGCATCATCTATGATCTGTAGGAGCTCCATTCCCGCACTTAACTTGGCAGTAGAGGTGGTGTTACGACCTGTCACCGACGGAACGGCCGTGCGGCACGTCGGCGGAAACGGCGCTCTGCGCGTGCCAGGCGTGCGCTGGCTGTGGAGAAGGACACGCGGTGCACTGGGGTGGTCTGGGCGGCGCGAAACGGCGTGGAGCTGTGACGTTGCGTTTGTCAGCCGCCACGAGCGGCGCTGTGGCCGTGGCAGCCGCCGGCGCGGTCGGGCCAGGGCGCCACCGACGCCCAGAAGCTGCCAAGTGACCGTGCGGTGCGCGGATAAGAAGAAGTTGCAGTGCAGCGTCGAGCCAAGGGAGATACAGACAGTGTTTTGTCGCCGCGCCCGACGACTGTCGAAACTGACGAAACTGACGAAGTGTTAACTGTCGACAGTTTCAGTTAATAGTTAACAGTTCAGGGTAGGTTAGGTGTTTGATGAAATGATTTTGGTATTTGTGCAATGTCTCTGGAGCTGATTTTTGGTGGAGTGGCCTCTTGATGTATCCAGAGGCTGCATGATTTTTCACAGAATTTTTGGAAGAAGATAAATATGAATTTCACCAAATTTTGCAAATCTGGTCCAAACTTTCAACATGTGAAATTTGAAAAATTTGAACTGTGGACCAGTGAAACAAGATGGATCTAGGTTGTGGGTATTAAGGACTATCTTGGAGAGTTGGTTTGGAGTCAAATAGGTAGATGAAAAAGGTGGTTCCTTTCTAAATCACCAAGGTCCACTATAAAAGACATAATTTGTTTTGAAGTGAAATAAATAGGAGAAAAATCCCAGTGAGGTTCAAACTTGCTGGAATTGAAGAAATGCTTGTCCGATGATGTGAAGAGAGTCTTGGAAAGGATTGCTCATGTTGGGATCATGGCAAGATGAAGCTTGGAGGGGAGATAGGTCAAGGCCAACTTGGGAATTTTAAAACAAAAAGTGGTGAACTCAAACAACTCCATTTGAATATCAACTTGTGCTTGAGCCAAACACAAGAGGAGAACTTCAAGGCTAAAAACCAAGCTTGAGAAGACACACAAACTTTGGCAAAAAGGGATTTTAGAAGGGCAAAAGAAAAGATCAACCAATCCCCTTTCAAAAAGGCCAAAAGTTTGCAAGAAAAACCAAGTCAAAAATTTGGGGTGTTACAATCTTCACCTGCAACTATCAACGCTATAAGAGGGGCTTGAGCAAAAGCGTAACTTAGCCAAACAACGGTTTGCTAGGAAGATAGTTAGAGGTTTCATGTCAAGGTAGGGGCTAACAAGCAAATAGATAGGTAGTGCGACAAAGTGATAGAGCGGGACAACTAGCATAGCAAAGATAGAGGTGATATCGAGAAATGGTCATCTTGCCTGGTATGTCCTCGGTGGGATCGTAAACTTGCTCCTCGAACACGGTCTTGACTGGACCCTCAAACTTCGAATCGTCACCAGGCTCTACCCAACACAAGAATACAAACACCGGAACAAAATCAATCACGATGCAATGCAGAAGCACATGATGCAAGACATGATGAGTATGAGCATGAACATGACATGATGAACACACAAGTGGAACATGATTGGTGCAACAACATGGCATGGAAAAAAATGCAACAACCACACTTCAATTAAGTGGATCCCAATATGCAAGAGAATGCATATTGACAAAACACCACATGAGTTATTTAGTTGATCTTGTTAAGCACCCAACAAGTTTAAAAGTTGTTTAACATGGCAAGGAGTGCAACACAAAACAAACGACATCACATAAGCAAATTAAATGGGGCCGCAAGAAACAAAGAACAATTCCGGGAAATCCCCATGTGCACATTTGTATTTGGAACCGTTCTTCTTATTACACCATTTTATTTTTATTAAACAGCAAAACAGAAAGCACCAAGTTATTCCATGCATAATTCTACCCCAAAAACATATAAAGATCATTTTAAACCGAGCTATGATTTAAAAGTTATGAATTAAACCATTTTTTACATGTTATTCCACAAAACAAAGCATCCAACATTTTAAATATTTTTAACATGGCAGAAAGTTACATGATATGAAACTAATCTAAAAACTAAGCATATTTCATATGAAGTTTATTTCAAATGGATGCATGGATATGGAGTTATAAGCAAAACAAAAACAAATGTAAAACTGAAAAAAAAACACTAGAGGAAAACAAAAGGGACCCAGCCTGGGCCAGCCACTGCCAATGACAGGTAGGCCCTGGGGTGCTGAGGTGGCGGAACTGGGTGTGTAGGAGGGGTGTGTGCGTGCGTAGTGTATGACGGGTGGGACCGTGCTGTCAGGGATACAAAAGACCCAAAAATGGGCATTTCTCCACTGGCCCGAGGGGAATTCGAACCCCAGACCTCCAGGTCAGAGCGCGGCGCGTCGACCAGCTGGGCTAGGTGCTGGTTGGTGGAGTTTGGATCGGGGGGATCCCAATGTGGAAGACACCAGGTGGCGGCAGCGTGGGACAAAGCTCCTAGATTTTAGGGTTTGGCTTAGGGGTTGGTCTACTATATAAAGCAAAAGAAATTTAGGAAGGGACTAGAATGACCCTTTGATTTAGATCAGACAGTCGAGATAATTAGGTTAGGGAGTCCAAATATTAAACCAAAGATGTTTTAGGGATGTTTTGGGATGATCCGGACCCATCGGTAACGATATCCCGGTTCGAGTTCGGGGAGTTTTCAGACATGGTTGCGAGGGGTCTGTGCATTGTGCGAAGAGGCGTTAGGGAAACACGGTCAAGTGTGTGGTTGGGCTGAGAATGGTCAATGAAGACAAGCGGTCTGACAACAGGTCAACGAAGAATAAGCGAGAAGCGGTGATATGTCTCCAACGTATCTATAAATTTTAATTGTTCCATGCTATTATATTATCCTTCTCGGATGTTTTAGGGCTTTTATATACACTTTTATATGATTTTTGGGACTAACCTATTAACCTAGAGCCCAGTGCCAGTTTCTGTTTTCCCTTGTTTTTGAGTATCGCAGAAAAGGAATACCAAAGAGAGCCCAATTGACCTGAAACTCAACGGAGGTTATTTTTGGACCAGAAGAAGCCCAAGGAGTACCGGAGATGGACCAGAAGAGTCCCGGGCTGCCCACGAGGGTGGGGGGTGCTCCCACCCCCCTGGGCGTGCCCCCCTATCTCGTGGACAGCCCGGAGACCCCCCTTACTTGTTCCCGACTCCAACACCTCCTATATATACAGAAACCTCTAGAAAATAACCTAGATCGGGAGTTTCACCGCCGCAAGCCTCTATTGCCACCAAAAACCAATCTAGACCCATTCGGGCACCCTGCCGGAGGGGGAGTCCTTCTCCGGTGGCCATCTTCATCATCCCGACGCTCTCCATGATGAGGGGTGAGTAGTTCACCCTCGGGGCCGAGGGTATGTATCAGTAGCTATGTGTTTGATCTCTCTCTCTCTCTCTCTCTCTCTCTCTCTCTCTCTCTCTCTCTCTCTCTCGTGTTCTTGAGATGGCACGATCTTGATGTATCGCGAGCTTTGCTACTATAGTTGGATCTTATGATGTTTCTCCCCCTCTACTCTCTTGTAATGGATTGATTTTTCCCTTTGAAGTTATCTTATCGGATTGAGTCTTTAAGGATTTGAGAACACTTGATGTATATCTTGCATGTGCTTATCTGTGGTGACAATGGGATATCACGTGATCTACTTGATGTATGTTTTGGTGATCAACTTGCGGGTTCCATGACCTTGGGAATCTCTGCATAGGGGTTGGCATACGTTTTCGTCTTGACTCTCCGGTAGAAACTTTGGGGCACTCTTTGAAGTTCTATGTATTGGTTGAATAGATGAATCTGAGATTGTGTGATGCATATTGTATAATCATGCCCACGGATACTCGAGGTGACAATGGAGTATCTAGGTGACATTAGGGTTTTGGTTGATGTGTGCCTTAAGCTGTTATTCTAGTACGAACTCTTGAATAGATCGATTAGAAATAATAACTTTGAGGTAGTTTCGTACCCTACAATAATCTCTTCATTTGTTCTCCGCTATTAGTGACTTTGGAGTGACTCTTTGTTGCATGTTGAGGTATAGTTATATGATCGAGTTATGTTATTATTGTTGAGAGAACTTGCACTAGTGAAAGTATGAACCCTAGGCCTTGTTTCCTAGCATTGCAATACTGTTTACGCTCACTTTTTTCATTAGTTACCTTGCTGTTTTTATATTTTCAGATTACAAAAACCTATATCTACCATCCATATTGCACTTGTATCACCATTTCGTTGCCGAACTAGGGCGCCTATACAATTTACTATTGTATTGGGTGTGTTGGGGACACAAGACACTCTTTGTTATTTGGTTGCAGGGTTCTTTGAGAGAAACCATCTTCATCCTACGCCTCCCACAGATTGATAAACCTTAGGTCATCCACTTGAGGGAAATTTGCTACTGTCCTACAAACCTCTGCACTTGGAGGCCCAACAACGTCTACAAGAAGAAGGTTGCGTAGTAGACATCAAGCTCTTTTCTGGCATCGTTTCCGGGGAGGTGAGTGCTTGAAGGTATATCTTTAGATCTTGCAATTGAATCTTTTAGTTTCTTATTTTAGCACTAGTTTAATTTATAAAAGAAAACTACAAAAAATGGAATTAAGGTTACCTCACATGCTTCATCTTTTTAATATCTTTCGTGAAAATGATGGAAAGGAAAATTGTGCTCAAGTGTTAGAAGAAGAATGCATTAAAATGTTTGGCTCTAAATCTTTGAATGATGAGCATGATTGCAATGTTGTTAGTACGAACTCCTTAAATATCCATAGTACTAATGATTATTGCACTAGTCATGTTGAAAATATCTAATATAAGCATGTCAATTTTTGTGGAGTGCATAGAGTTTGCAAGTACACACCAAATAGGGAAGATAGATTTTGCAAGAGGCATAAGTATTTAGAAACTAAATGGTTGCAAGAAAGGCTAGATGTTTGTGCTGAAAATTTAAATTTTCTTAGCCATCCTTGTGAACTTTGCAATGAATGTGGTCATTTAAATATCTGATACGTCCAAAACGTATCTATAATTTCTGCTTGCTCCATTCTTCTTTTGTGTGATATTGCTATGATATTGATGCACTTCCATACACTTTTGATCATATTTGGACTAACCTATTAACTCAGTGCACCACAGTGCCAGTTCCTGTTTTCTGCTGTTTTTCTATTTCAGGTTTCCCCCATATTAAAAGTGCTCCAAAAATTCCAGGAAAAATATAGGAAAAATCAGCGTACAGGAAGCTTCGCGAAGAACCAAAGATGGGCCAGAGGGGAGCCAGGGGAGGCCCAGGCGGCCACCTGGCGCGGCCCCACCCCTGGCCGCGCCAGGGGAGGCGCCTGGGGCCCCTACTCCGCCTCTGGCTGCCCCCCTTCGCCTATATATCCCTCTCGTCCCGAAACCCTCGAGGACAGAACCCTTTTTCGCGATCTCGCCTCTGTTCCGCCGCCGCAGCGCTTCCAAGATCGGGAGCATCAGGAGAAATCTTCCCGGCACCCTGCCGGAGGGGAGAACCACCACCGGGAGCTTCTCCACCACCATGGACGCTTCCCGGATGAGTCGTGAGTAGTCCACCTTGGACCATGGGTCCATGATCAGTAGCTATGTGATGTTCTCCTCCCCTCTTTGCTCTTCATGGTTTAGACCTCGTGAGCTGCCCTACATGATCGAGGCACATATGTAATCTTTCTGGTGTTGCTTTGCTGAGTTTGCTGGGATCTGATGGATTATGAGACTATGTTCAGATTGTGTTTGAGTAATATATTTGATTCACCTCTTTTATATCTTTGTTCTTGAGTAATTCTTGCATGTTCTCCATTGCTGTTTATTGCTTTGGCCAAGTAGTAGGTAGTAACTCCAAGAGGGAGCATTATGCTTGATTGTGGGTTCATGCCCCCTGATGACTAGCTTGAGTGACAGAAACATGAGTCTAGGGGATGTGCTGTTGCCACAAGGGAGAAAACAACGGTGCTTGTACTTGCGGGTGCAAGGATTGTTTACTTTACGCAAAGTTCTTTTAATGCAGTTGTCTGTTGCTTTGAGTTTACACTTTGGGTGGGATTCGCAACTTAATACCAGCGAGATGTTCTGGATAGATATCTCAAGGTGGATGATTAGTAGTAGATGCAGATGGATTTCGGTCTACTTGCCTTGGCGTACCGCCCATACTTTTGAGCCTCTACCTTTCTTTGTAGGATAGTTAGCATTGGTTTGCGCACATAATCCTGTCAATTGCCCAGCTGTAATTTGTTTACCTCGCTTTGCTGTTTTATCGTCTTTTGGGAGAGAGACATCACTAGTGAACATCATGGGACCCCGATCCATATTACCACCGCTGATCACACCTTCTATTTACTTCCTGTTTTTATTTCCTAGTTGCAGTCATAGCTATCATTATTATCTCTTGTGTTTGATCCTTTGTAAACAACAAGGCCGGAGGGATTGACAACCTCTCTGTACTCGTTGGGAGCAAAGTTATCTGTATCTGTGTGCAGGTCCCGTCAACCGCTAAGTTTCTGGCGCCGTTGACACCTACTTGTCGACCCTCGGAGTCTCACGGGATTCGATCCTTGGTACCTTTGCCAAGGGAAATTTGCCGCTACGCTACATCTCAACCTTCCACTTGGGGTAACCAACGAGGGGCGAGAAGCCATCAAGCAAGTTTCTGGCGCCGTTGCCGGGGACTCCACTCTTCAAGATAGGGGAGTTGCACGCTATCTTTTATCTTTGATTTTTAGTCTTGTTAGTTTACCTTTCAGTTTTTGCTTTAGTGTCCCTTACCAAAAATCACAAAAATAGTTATCTTGCTTGCTGCTGCTATGGGTTCCACCGAGAACACCAAGTTGTGTGACTTCACTAGTCATAACTACAGTGACTTTATCTGCACGCCTATTGCTACACCTGCCACTTCAGCACCTTCTTATGAGATTAAACCTGCTTTGCTGAACCTAGTTATGAAAGATCAATTCTCCGGTGCTGGAGATGATGCTGCTTTGCACTTAAATAATTTTGTTGAGCTCTGTGATATGCAAAAGTACAAAGAAGTAGATGGTGATATTGTTAAGCTTAAGCTTTTTCCTTTCTCCTTGAGAGGAGGAGCTAAAATCTGGTTTCAATCCTTGCGTAGGAATAGTATAGATTCTTGGGACAAGTGCAAGGATGCCTTTATTGGGAAGTACTATCCCCCTGCTAAAATTATCCAACTAAGGAGTAACATAATGAATTTTAAATAATTGGATAATGAACACGTTGCCCAAGCTTGGGAACGCATGAAATCTCTTGTCAAGAACTGCCCTACTCATGGTTTGACTACTTGGATGGTTATCCAAACTTTTTATGCAGGCTTGAACTTTACCTCGCGGAACTTGTTAGATTCGGCCGCGGGAGGAACCTTTATGTCAACTACACTTGGTGCTACCACGAAGCTTCTCGACGAGATGATGACCAATTATTCCCAATGGCACACCGAACGCGCTCCAACAGGTAGGAAAGTAAACTCTGTCGAGGAGATTTCCTCCCTAAATGAAAAAGTTGACTTGATCATGTCTCTACTTTCCAAGCAATCTTCTATTGATCCTCATGATGTTCCTTTAAATTCTTTGATTGCTCAAGATCAAGTAGATGTGAACTTTATCTCTAGAAACAGTTTCAATAACAATGCTTATAGGAGTAATTTTGGTAGCAACCCTAGACCGTTCCCCTCTAATTCCTATGGGAACAACAATACTTATCCTAGCACCAAGAACTCCACCCCTAGAGATAGAGACATGCCTAGTTATGAGAAACTTCTAGAAATAGAGAAGGCCACCGAGAACTACATGTGCACCCAATATGAACAAAACAAGACCTTCTCGAGGCAATTAGATGAGCATACTACTATCTTGCAAGACATTGGTAGACAACTGGAGAGCCTAAATATTGAGATTTCTAACCTCCAGATTAGGCTCACCATCACTGAGACCCAAGTTTCCAATATGTCCCACACACAAGCCACTTTGATAAATCAAATGGCAGCTAAACCTGAAGTGGTTGCACCCCTGAAGGAGGAAGAAGATAGAATTAAGAGCCTTCCTACCCACCACACTGTTGCTACTATTCAAGTTGTTGAGGATATCCAAACTCTTAGCACCCAATGCACTCCTAGTCCCATTGGACCTATTAATGGTGATGCTATGACCTCAACCGTAGAAGAAGAAACTCCTATGACCATAGAAGCTACCAGACAAGTGAGCCTAAAGGACACCACTACCACTTTACTTGATAGTAGTGACCTTGATTTTGATAATTGCACTCTTTCTGAAGTTATTGGTTTTCTTCACAAGATGTCTAGAGATCCCCACACTAGCACACTTAATCTTGCCTTCACGGAGCATATCACTAATGCTCTTATCAAAGCTAGGGAGGAGAAGCTTAGGGTAGAAGCCTCCATACCTAGAAAGCTAGAAGATAGTTGGGATCCTATGATTAAAATTAAGTTGAATAACTTCTCTTGCTATGCTTTATGTGATGTTGGAGCTAGTACCTCCGTTATGCCCAAAAGAATGTATGATATGTTTGAATTGAAACCTTTTGATCCTTGTACTTTTGGTGTTCGTCTTGTTGATTCTTTCGTAAAGAAACCTTTGGGGAAGATCGACGATGTTCTTATCATTTTCAATGACAATTATGTTCCCGTTGATTTTACTATTATGGATATTGAATGTGAACCTTCATGTCCAATTATTTTGGGACGTCCTTTTCTTCGCATCGTTGGTGCTATCACTGACATGAAAGAGGGGAATATAAAATTCCAATTCCCTCTCAAGAAAGGGATGGAACACTTCCCTAGAAAGAAGATTAAGTTGCCTTTTGATTCCGTTACACGGGCTAGCTATTCTCTTACTTTTGATAAAACTTGATCTTCTCTTTTTGCATCATGCCTAGCTTAAAGGCATAAAAGAAAGCGCTTTTGGGAGGCAGCCCACAACGAATTAGGTTTTATTTTGCTTTTGTTGCGTCTTGATGTTTGTTACTACAGTAGCATCATCATTGTATCTTTTCTTTTCATCTTTGTGCCAAGTTTAGCCTCTGATTGCAAGAAAGTTCAAAAGTTGTGACATGCTGTCCAGAAAACAGATTCTGTCCTTGGACAGAAAAATTCGAATAAAATCACCAGATCATATTTTTGATCTGATTTTTTTTGACAGCGTGCTCTACACAATTGGTTTTCGAGCGTATGTTCTGAGTTTTTTGATTTGAGTTGCAGAAGTGCCCCGAAAAAATTATTTACTACCTGCTGGTCTGTTTTTCACAGATTCTGTCCTGTTTTGCCTTTTCTTCGTTTTGCAAACCTTGAGCTTGCTTTTTCTTTGCAAAAACCTTTTGGCAATCTTGAGAAACAGTATCTCTTCAAGATTATCTTTATTTCCAGTAGGGAAAACATTATTTTATTGTGGGTACTAACCTCGCTAATCAGATTATGATGAGTTATGTATGAAGGGAGATTTCAAGTGTGCGAGGGAAGATGATAAAAGAAGATTCAGGAGGGTCAAACGCTCAAGCTTGGGGATGCCCCCGTGCACCCCCAAGAAATATTCAATAAGACTCAAGCGTCTAAGATTGGGGATGCCCCCATGCATCCCCTTCTCCATCAACAATTATCAGTTCGTCTTCCGTTCCACTATAATTTTATCACTTCATGCGTTATGTGCTATGCTTGGAGCGTCTTGCTCTTAGTTTCTTTTTTAGTTTTATTTAGCTTTGTTTGCTGTTCATAACAAGTTAGAACCCAGCTTTATTTGTGTGGGAGAGAAACACGCTCCACTTCAACCTAGAACACAACATAGGATTTTCATGCTTATCTTTGCTATGTGTGTTCTTTGTCTTTCCATAGCTGCTGTCATGTTTAGCTCTTAGTTTTCATGCTTTTCTTTTTAAAGAGCTTTTTTTTAGTTGGTTGCTGAACTCTCTTGAGTTTTCATGTTTATCTTGTTAAGAGAGTTTGCCTGTTGCACTGAGTTGTGTGTCTTAACTTAAAGTAGGTAATTGAGGTTGCTATTTAATTTTAGTAGTAACTTGCAATAGTTTTGAGGTATTGCCATGAGTAATGTCTGAACTTTTGGTGTCAAGAGCTTTAGCCTATTAGTGATAGATGTCGTATTTTGGGCAATCCGTGTTTATTTTCAAAAACCTACAAAATAGTTGAGAACTTTAGCTACTAGATGGATCACTAATCTTTGGAGGGATCGAATATTAGAGTACACTCACGTACCATGAGTCGAGGATGCGCAAGGATAACCAAACCCCCAGACACTCCTCCTCGGGGTACTTGTCTCTTTGTGAACCTCCTAATTAGATTGAGAGTTACCGATAATAAGTGCATGAGTTCTTCGGACTAATGTGAGTATTCGAAAGTTGACACTTCCACCTAGCCATATTTTTCTAGCCTCTTCGGTACCGTGCATTGCCCTTTCTCACCTCGAGAGTTGGCGCATACTTCGCCGGTGCATCCAAATCCTTGGCACGATACGCTCTGTCATGATAAGCCTCATTATATCCTTCCTCAAAACAACCACCATACCTACCTATCAAGGCATTTCCATAGCCTTTCCGAGATACATTGCCATGCAACATCCATCTTCTCATGACTTGATCTTCATGTCATACATGCCTTTTGCTTGATCGATGAGCCGCATGCTAGTTGGGCCTTGCCCTAATCATTGCTACATGACGCGCTAGTATCATTGCATATCCTACTACACTGGCAGAGGCATACATTTGCATACATCATGATAGTTTCATCTTCTTTATGTTGAGTACTCTTGTAAAGTGTGAAAGATCTTCTATACTTCTTGTAATTTATAGAGTGTTGCCCCTAAAGTGAGGAAAAGATCCCAAAGAGGACAAAATCAAAAGATCCCAAAGAGTACAAATGAGAGTTAAATAGAAAGAGCCATTGAGGCCACAAAAAAATAAAAAAATAAAAAAAAGAGAAAAAGAAATAAAAAGAGAGAAGGGGGCACACTACTATTCCTTTTGAGAGATCCACACTCGTACTTCATCTTATACCTTGTACTCCATAGAGATTATCATTCATGCATATAGCTATGTGGGGACCTTCACACTATAGAACTTGGCTTGTATATTCCAATGATGAGCCTCCTCAAAAGAGCTCTAGGTCTTCTTGAGCGAGCAAGTTGGATGCACCCCCACTAGTTCCATTGGAGAGCTTACCTTAGCTCATATGTGCATCCGTTGCATGGCAATCCCTACTCCTCACATCATATCTATCATTTGGCTTTCTCTCGCCTATGATTGTCCTCATTGATGTGAGCCTTTCACACCTTTTTTGTCTTCCCCCTTCATCATTTTTCTCTCTTTGCCATCCTAAGTGTCAACTTTCTTGCTTACGCTCATCCATTGCATGAGTGCTCAAAATATCGAAAGGGAGTGGATCATTTTGACTTGTACCTGGCTAGTGGTCTGGGGATGAGTCAAGATAAGATTCCAAAGAAGACCAAGTGTGAAACTTTAGTAGATTAAATTCTCAACAATACAAAAACTATGTTTTACTCTCTCGTATATCCATATCCCATTTCTGGCACGCAAACACCATTTGGAGACATTCGAGTCACGGACAGCGAGAGCTCTTGCACCTTTATGTTCTTATGTTGCTTGTTACAATGCTAATATAGACTCTTGCTTGTTATGACTTGAATTGAATTACATGCCTTGATTGCTTTACTTAAAAAGTTCTTATATGGTTGGTAGCATGTCACCACAGAAATTATGCTTGTTATCATTTACCTACTCGAGGACGAGCAGGAATTAAGCTTGGGGATGTTGATACGTCCAAAACGTATCTATAATTTCTGCTTGCTCCATGCTTCTTTTGTGTGATATTGCTATGATATTGATGCACTTCCATACACTTTTGATCATATTTGGACTAACCTATTAACTCAGTGCACCACAGTGCCAGTTCCTGTTTTCTGCTGTTTTTCTATTTCAGGTCTCCCCCATATTAAAAGTGCTCCAAAAATTCCAGGAAAAATATAGGAAAAATCAGCGTACAGGAAGCTTCACGAAGAACCAAAGATGGGCCAGAGGGGAGCCAGGGGAGGCCCAGGCGGCCACCTGGCGCGGCCCCACCCCTGGCCGCGCCAGGGGGGCGCCTGGGGCCCTTGCTCCGCCTCTGGCTGCCCCCCTTTGCCTATATATCCCTCTCGTCCCGAAACCCTCGAGGACAGAACCCTTTTTCGCGATCTCGCCTCTATTCCGCCGCCACAGCGCTTCCAAGATCGGGAGCATCAGGAGAACTCTTCCCGGCACCCTGCCGGAGGGGAGAACCACCACCGGGAGCTTCTCCACCACCATGGACGCTTCCCGGATGAGTCGTGAGTAGTCCACCTTGGACCATGGGTCCATGATCAGTAGCTATGTGATGTTCTCCTCCCCTCTTTGCTCTTCATGGTTTAGACCTCGTGAGCTGCCCTACATGATCGAGGCATATATGTAATCTTTCTGCTGTTGCTTTGCTGAGTTTGCTGGGATCTGATGGATTATGAGACTATGTTCAGATTGTGTTTGAGTAATATATTTGATTCACCTCTTTTATATCTTTGTTCTTGAGTAATTCTTGCATGTTCTCCGTTGTTGTTTATTGCTTTGGCCAAGTAGTAGGTAGTAACTCCAAGAGGGAGCGTTATGCTTGATTGTGGGTTCATGCCCCCTGATGACTAGCTTGAGTGACAGAAACATGAGTCTAGGGGATGTGCTGTTGCCACAAGGGAGAAAACAACGGTGCTTGTACTTGCGGGTGCAAGGATTGTTTACTTTACGCAAAGTTCTTTTAATGCAGTTGTCTGTTGCTTTGAGTTTACACTTTGGGTGGGATTCGCAACTTAATACCAGCGAGATGTTCTGGATAGATATCACAAGGTGGATGATTAGTAGTAGATGCAGATGGATTTCGGTCTACTTGCCTTGGCGTACCACCCATGCTTTTGAGCCTCTACCTTTCTTTGCAGCATAGTTAGCATTGGTTTGCGCACATAATCCTATCAATTGCCCAACTGTAATTTGTTTACCTCGCTTTGCTGTTTTATCGTCTTTTGGGAGAGAGACATCACTAGTGAACATCATGGGACCCCGGTCCATATTACCACCGCTGATCACACCTTCTATTTACTTCCTGTTTTTATTTCCTAGTTGCAGTCATAGCTATCATTATTATCTCTTGTGTTTGATCCTTTGTAAACAACAAGGCCGGAGGGATTGACAACCTCTCTGTACTCGTTGGGAGCAAAGTTATCTGTATATGTGTGCAGGTCCCGTCAACCTCTAAGTTTCTGGCGCCGTTGACACCTACTTGTCGACCCTCGGAGTCTCACGGGATTCGATCCTTGGTACCTCTGCCAAGGGAAATTTGCCGCTACGCTACATCTCAACCTTCCACTTGGGGTAACCAACGAGGGGCGAGAAGCCATCAATATCCAATGCAAATTGTTTCATGATCAAATCGTGTCAAAAAATTGTGATGACTTGATTTCCCTTGCACATCATAATGAACTTGGTTTGCTTTTGGGTTATGAAGAAATGAAAAGTATAACTAAGAATATTCCAGAATTTTCCCTTGAGAAAGTTCTTGATTTTGATCTAGAGGAAATTTTGATGTATTGTGCGGTGAATTGCATTGAAAATCCTTATATTGCCAATTACATAAAGTCAAGAAAACAAATAGAAGATGAAGAGAATGCTAATGAAAGGGAAGAGATTTCTTAATATCCTCCTATTCTTTCTTATGATGAATCAGGTGACGAGGAGGAGCCTTCTATCAACCAATCTCATTAATAAGGAGCTCCAAAAAGAAGATTAAACCCACACATAATGTGAAGAAGAAAAAGAAAAGATAGAGAAGCAAAGGTAAAAAGGTATCCCTCCCAAATGATGTTGCTCCTAGTACTCATTGTGATGATGATAATTGCTATACTATCGGTGCTATCCATACTATTAATGATGAGAGTGTTTATGATTATGATATGCAAAGGCCCAAGCTTGGGGATGCTATGTTTGATGAGAATGATATGTTTGAGAATTTATTTGCTGCAATTAATGTTTGTCCCAAGCTTGGGGATGCTATGTGTAATGAAGATGATATTTTTAGTCTCCCAAGTTTTGATGAGCAAATTTGTTATGATGATAGCATGCCTCATACTTATGATGATTATAATTATAAAAGTGGATTTGGAGAGGTCATGACTTTATTTAGTAATGATTCCACTATCTTGGAAGAGGTTTCAATTGATTATGATGAGAACAAAGTTGCTACTTATGATGATTATTGTGATGACACTTATGCTATAAAAAGTAGTGATGATTATATTTATAAAACTTGTCATTATTATTATTACCCTTTTTCTGAACATTACTCTTTTAATGTGGAAACAATTTATAGTATTCAAGTTTCTTATGATACTCCCACTATTCTGAACGAGAATAATTTTGCTTATGTGGAGAGTAGTAAATTTTCTATGCTTGGGGATCATGAAAAGAATGCTTTATGTGATGGTTATATTGTTGAATTCATTCATGATGCTACTGAAAGTTATTATGAGGGGGGAATATATGCTTGTAGGAGTTGCAATAATATCAAGTTTCCTCTCTATGTGCTTAAAATCTTGAAGTTATGCTTGTTTTGCCTTCCTATGCTAGTTGATTATTGTTCCCATAAGTTGTTTGCTCACAAAATCCCTATGCATAGGAAGTGGGTTAGACTTAAATGTGCTAGTCATATTCTTCATGATGCTCTCTTTATGTTTCAATTCTTATCTTTTATGCGAGCATCATTGAAATCATCATGCCTAGCTAAAAGGCATTAAAGAAAAGCGCTTGCTGGGAGACAACCCAATATTTACCCCTAATGTTTTTGTGTTTTCAGATGATTAAGCTACTGTAGTAATCTTGTTTTATAGCTTTTATTTCAATAAAGTGTCAGGTAGAACCTTTGGGAGGACTTGGGTGAAAGTTAATGTGATCTTGCTGTAAAAAACAAAAACTTTGCACTCACGATATTAGCTGCCATTTTTTTTTACAGAAGAGTGCTTTTAAGTTGATTATTTTTGCAGAAGACTAATAGACAAATTCCTCACGTTCACCAATTTATTTCAGAATTTTTAGAGTTACAGAAGTATTCGAAAGTTACATATTGCTACAGACTGTTCTGTTTTTGACATATTATGTTTTCTATGTGTTGTTTGCTTAGTTTGATGAATCTATGAGTAGTATCGGAGGGTATGAACCATAGAGAAGTTGAAATACAGTAGATATTACACCAATATGAATTTAGAATGAGTTCACAACAGTACCAAAAGTGGTGATTTATTTTCTAATACTAAATGAGCTTACGAGTTTTCTGTTGAGTTTTGTGTTGTGAAGTTTTCAAGTTTTGGGTAAAGATTCGATGGACTATGGAATAAGGAGTGTCAAGAGCCTAAGCTTGGGGATGCATGAGGCACCCCAAGGTAATATTCAAGGACAACCAAGATCCTAAGCTTGGGGATGCCCCGGGAAGGCATCCCCTCTTTCATCTTCGTTCATCGATAACTTTACTTGAGGCTATATTTTTATTCACCACATGATGTGTGTTTTGCTTGGAGCGTCAATTTATTTTATTTTGTTTTGCTTGTTGTTTGAATAATATCCCAAGGTCTGAAATTTTTAAATATTAGAGAGTCTTCACATAGTTACATAATTATTCAACTACTCATTGATCTTCACTTATATCTTTTGGAGTAGTTTGTCATTTGCTCCAGTGCTTCACTTATATCTTATAGATCACGACGGTGGTTTCATTTTGAAGAAATAGATGAACTCTCATGCTTCACTTATATTATTTTGAGAGTCTTTTAGAATAGAAGGGTAATTTTCTTAGGTTATGAAATTAGTCCTAATATGATAGGCATCCAAAATGAGTATAATAAAAAACTTTCATATAAAGTGCATTGAATATTATGAGAAGTTTGATACTTGATGATTGTTTTGAGATATGAAGATGGTGATATTAGAGTCATGCTAGTGGAGTAATTGTGAATTTGAAGAATACTTGTGTTAAAGTTTGTGATTCCCGTAGCATGCACGTATGGTGAACCGTTATGTGATGAAGTTGGAGCATGATTTATTTATCGATTGTCATCCTTTGTGTGGGGGTCGGGATCGCGCGATAGTTAACTACTACCAACCCTTCCCCTAGGAGCATGTCTTAAGTGCTTTGTTTTGATAACTTGTATATTTTTGCAATAAGTATATGAGTTCGTTATGACTAATGTTGAGTCCATGGATTATACGCACTCTCACCCTTCCACCATTGCTAGACTCTCTTGTACCGCGCAACTTTCGCCGGTACCATACACCTACCATATATCTTCCTCAAAACACCCACCATACCTACCCATCATGGCATTTCCATAGCCATTCCGAGATATATTGCCATGCAACTTTCCACCGTTTCGTTCATATGACACGTTTCATCATTGTCATATTACCTAGCATGATCATGTAGTTGACATCGTATTTGTGGCAAGGAAACCATGCATAATTTTTCATACACGACCCTCCTGATTCATTGCACATCCCGGTACACCGCCGGAGGCATTCACATAGAGTCATATTTGTTCTAGCGTTGAGTTGTAATTCTTGAGTTGTAAGTAAATAAAAGTGTGATGATCTACATTATTAGAGCATTGTCCCCGTGAGGGAAGGATGATGGAGACTATGATTCCCCCACAAGTAGGGATGAGACTCCGGACGAAAAAGGAAAAAAAGGGAGGCCTGATACGTCTCCAACGTATCTATAATTTTTGATTTTTCCATGCTATTATATTGTCCTTCTAGGATGTCTTATGGGCTTTATTATACACTTTTATATGATTTTTGGGACTAACATATTAACCTAGAGCCCAGTGCCAGTTTCTGTTTTTTCCTTGTTTTTGAGTTTCACAGAAAAGGAATATCAAACGGAGTCCAATTGACGAGCCAATTTTTTTTTGATTTTTTCTGGAGCAAAAGAAGCCCCTGAAGCAAAAGAGGTGGGCCAGGAGAGCCACGGGTTGCCCTCGAGGGTGGAGGGCACGCCGTGGGAAGGTGGTTGGGCCCTCCTATCTCGAGGACGGCCCGTAGCTCCCCTTTACTTGGCCCCGACCCCAAAAATTCCTATAAATACTGAAACCTCCAGAAAGAAACCTAGATCGGGAGTTCCGCCGCCGAAAGCCTTTGTAGCCACCGAAAACCAATCTACACCCGTTCTGGCACCCTGCCGGAGGGGGGAATCCCTCTCCAGTGGCTATCTTCATCATCCCGGCGCTATCCATGACGAGGAGGGAGTAGTCCACCCTCGGGGCTGAGGGTATGTACCAGTAGCTATGTGTTTGATCTCTCTCTCTCGTGTTCTTGAGATGTCACGATCTTGATGTATCGCGAGCTTCGCTATTTTAGTTGGACCTTCTTCTCCCCCTCTACTCTCTTGTAATGGATTGAGTTTTCCCTTTGAAGTTATCTTATCGGATTGAGTCTTTAAGGATTTGAGAACACTTGATGTATGTCTTGAACGTGTTTATCTGTGGTGACAATGGGATATCATGTGATCCACTTGATGTATGTTTTGGTGATCAACTTGCGGGTTCCGTGACCTTGGGAATCTATGCATATGGGTTGGCACACGTTTTCGTCTTGACTCTCCGGTAGAAACTTTGGGTCACTCTTTGAAGTTCTATGTGTTGGTTGAATAGATGTTTCTGAGATTGTGTGACACATATCGTATAATCATGCCCACGAATACTTGAGGTGACAATGGAGTATCTAGGTGACATTAGGGTTTTGATTGATTTGTGTCTTAAGGTGTTTATTCTAGTACGAACTCTATGATAGATTGAACATTACTATGGACTCTTGAATAGATCGATCAGAAAGAATAACTTTGAGGTTGTTTCGTACCCTACCATAATCTCTTCGTTTGTTCTCCGCTATTAGTTACTTTGGAGTGACTCTTTGTTGCATGTTGAGGGCTAGTAATATGATCCAATTATGTTATCCTTGTTGAGAGAACTTGCACTAGTGAAAGTATGAACCCTAGGCCTTGCCTACTATCATTGCAATACCGTTTATGCTCACGTTTACCACTTGCTACCTTACTGTTTTTATATTTTCCTTTTACAAAAACCAATATCTACCATCCATATTTCACTTGTATCACCATCTCTTCGCCGAACTAGTGCACCTATACAATTTACCATTGTATTGGGTGTGTTGGGGACACAAGAGACTCTTTGTTATTTGGTTGCAGGGTTGTTTGAGAGAGACCACTTTCATCATATGCCTCCCACGAATTGATAAACCTTAGGTCATCCACTTGAGGGAAATTTGCTACTATCCTACAAACCTCTGCACTTGGAGGCCCAACAATGTCTACAAGAAGAAGGGTGCGTAGTAGACATCAAGCTCTTTTCTGGCGCCGTTGCTGGGGAGGTTAGTGCTTGAAGGTATATCTTTAGATCTTGCAATCGAATCTTTTAGTTTCTTTTTTTATCACTAGTTTCATTTATAAAAGAAAACTACAAAAAAATGGAAATAAGGTTACCTCATATGCTTCATCTTTTTAATATCTTTCGTGAGAATTATGGGAAGGAAAATTGTGCCCAAGTACTAGAAGAAGAATTACATAGAATGCTTGGCATAAAATATGTGCATGATGAGCATGATTGCAATGTTGTTAGTATGAATCCCTTGAATATCCATGATGCTAATGATATGCAAAGCCACAAGCTTGGGGAAGCTATGTTTGATGAAGATGATATTTTCAGTCCCCCAAGTCTTGATGAGCAAATTTATTATGATGAAAGCATGCCTCCTATTTATGATGATTATATTGATGAAAGTGGATTTGGAGAGGTCATGACTTTATTTAGTGATGAATCCACTATTTCGGAAGAGGTTCCAATTGATTATGAGAACAAAGTTGCTATCTATGATGATTATTGTGATGACACGTATGCTATAAAGAATAATGATAACCATGAAACTTGTCATCATGATTTTAGTTTTCAATTGGATTATGCTTCACATGATAGTTATTTTGTTGAGTTTGCTCCCACTACTATGAATGAGAAGAATTTTGCTTATGTGGAGATTAGTAAAATTTCTATGCAAGTAGACCTTGAAAAGAATGCTTTATGTGCTGGTTATATTGTTGAATTTATTCTTGATGCTACTGAAAATTATTATGAGAGAGGATCATATGCTTCTACATATTGCAATAATATCAAGTTTCCTCTCTATGTGCTTAAAGTTTTGAAGTTATGCTTGTTTTCCCTTCCTATGCTAGTTGATTATTGTTCCCATAAGTTGTTTGCTCACAAAATCCCTATGCATAGGAAGCGGGTTAGACTTAAATGTTCTATTCATATGCTTCATGATGCTCCCGTTATGTTTCAATTCTTATCTTCTATGTGAGCATCATCATGCCTAGCTAGGGGCGTTAAACGATAGTGCTTGTTGGGAGGCAACCCAACTTTATTTTATGGTTTTTTGTTTTTGTTGCTGTTAGGGAATAAATATTGCATCTAGCCTCTGATTAGATGTGGTTTCATGTTTTGTTTAGTGTTTGTGCCAAGTAGAACCTTTGGGAAGACTTGAGTGAAGTTTATGTGATCTTGCTGTGAAAAACTGAAACGTTAGCGCTTGCTAAAGTAGTCGTGGGATTTTACTGGAGCGTGCTATTTAGTTGATTATTATTGCAGATGATTGGTAGACAAATTTGGAAAATTTACCAATTTATTTTGAATTTTTTGGACTTCTAGAAGTAGGTGAACCCTGCAGATTACTACAGACTGTTCTGTCTTTGACATATTCTGTTTTTCGTGTGTTGTTTGCTTATTCCGATGCATCTATGAGTAGTATTGGGAAGTATGAACAATAGAGAAGTTGGAATACAGTAGGTTTAACACCAATATAAACAATGAATGAATTCATTTCAGTACCTTTGAGTAGTGGTTTGTTTTCTTATACTAACGGAGCTCACAAGATTTTTGTCTAAGTTTTGTGTTGTGAAGTTTTCAAGTTTTGAGTATTGCTTTGATGGACTATGGAACAAAGAGTAGCAAGGGCCTATTCAAGGACAATCAAAATCCTAAGCTTGGGGATGCCCCGGGAAGATATCCCCTCTTTCGTCTTCATCCATCGGTAACTATACTCGGAGCTATATTTTTATTCACCACATGATATGTGTTTTACTTGGAGCGTCAACTTAGGTTATTTTGTTTTGCTTGCTGTTTGAATAATATCCCAAGATCTGAAGTTCTTAAATGTTAGAGAGTCTTCACATAGTTACATAATTATTCAACTACTCATTGATCTTCACTTATATCTTTCGGAGTAGTTTAATATTGCTCTAGTGCTTCACTTATATCTTTTAGAGCACGGTGGTGGTAATATTTTGTAGAAATTGTTGAACTCTCATGCTTCACTTATTCTATTTGAGAGTCTATTAAAACAGCATGGTAATGTGCTTAGGCTATAAAACTAGTCTTCACATGATAGACATCCAATATCAATGTAGTAAAAACTTTCACACTAAGTGCATTGAATATGATGAGAAGTTGGATGCTTGATAATTGTTTTGAGATATGAGGATAGTGATATTAGAGTCATGCTAGTGGAGTTATTATGAAATTGAGAAATGCTTGTGTGAAAGTTAGTGATTCCCGTAGCATGCACATATGGTGAACTGCTATGTGACGAAGTTAGAGCATGAGGTATTTGTAAAGTGTCAACCTTTGTGTGGAGGTCGGGGGTGCGCGATGGTTAACTCCTACCAACCTCCCCCCTAGGAGCATGCGTTGATTGCTTTGTTTTGATGACTCGTAGATTTTTGCAATAAGTATATGAGTTCTTATGACTAATGTTGAGCCCATGGATTATACGCACTCTCACCCTTCCACCATTGCTAGCCTCTCTTGTATCGCGCAACTTTCGCCGGTGCCATAAACCCACTATATATCCTTCCTCAAAACAACCACCATATTGTTCCTCAAAACAACCACCATACCTACCTATCATGGCATTTCCATAGCCATTCCGAGATATATTGTCATGCAACTTTTGTGATGGCCTGGCTTATTAGGGATGATAGACTACTCATATAAATAAGGAATTCCTTCTTTTCCGGGAGCCCATTCGGTTAGAACTCCAAAGTTAAGCATGCTCAGCTTGGAGTAGTTTCATGATGGGTGACCGACCGGGAAGTTGCTCCCGGGTGCGCACGAGTGAGGACAAAGTGCGCAGAAAAGACTAGTATTGATATGTGAGGCCAGTCTAGATCCCGCCAGGAGTAACGACCACCGGCGGGTGTGTCCGGGGCGTTACAAGTTGGTATCAGAGCCGACCCTCGTGCTTACACGGATGTTTGCGGACAGTTTGCAGTCATGTTGCGCATGACGTTTATGACCCGTCGTGGCACACGGCATGGCACATGTGCTGTCCTGGAAGCACAGACGGTTGTGCCAAAGAGGGAACGTTTCTGTGGCCCGACGAGGACATCGGTTCCTCTGAGTGAGGGTGTATGTGATGGCCTGGCTTATTAGGGATGATAGACTACTCATATAAATAAGGAATTCCTTCTTTTCCGGGAGCCCATTCGGTTAGAACTCCAAAGTTAAGCGTGCTCAGCTTGGAGTAGTTTCAGGATGGGTGACCGACCGGGAAGTTGCTCCCGGGTGCGCACGAGTGAGGACAAAGTGCGCAGAAAAGACTAGTATTGATATGTGAGGCCAGTCTAGATCCCGCCAGGAGTAACGACCACCGGCGGGTGTGTCCGGGGCGTTACAACTTTCCACCGTTCCGTTTATATGAGACGCATCATATTGTCATATTGCCATGCATGATCATGTAGTTGACATCGTATTTGTGGCAAAGCCACCATGCATAATTTTTCATACATGTCACTCTTGATTCATTGCACATCCCGGTACACCGCCGGAGGCATTCATATAGGGTAATACTCTGTTCTAGTATCAAGTTGTAAATCTATAAAAGTGATGATCATCATTATTAGAGCATTGTCCCGTGTGAGGAAACAAAAAAAAGATAAAGGCCAAAAAAAATATGGCCCAAAAAAAATAGAGAGGGGCTAAAAAAATAAAAAAAAGAGAGAAGCCCCTCCAAAAAAATGAGAGAAAAGAGAGAAGGGACAATGCTACTATCTTTTTTCCACACTTGTGCTTCAAAGTAGCACCATGTTCTTCATTATAGAGAGTCTCATGCTTAGTCACTTTCATATACTAGTGGGAATTTTCATTATAGAACTTGGCTTGTATATTCCAACGATGGGCTTCCTCAAATGCCCTAGGTCTTCGTGAGCAAGCAAGTTGGATGCACACCCACTAGTTTCTTTTGTTGAGCTTTCATTCATATTTAGCTCTAGTGCATCCAATGCATGGCAATCCCTACTCACTCACATTGATATCTATTGATGGGCATCTCCATAGCCCGTTGATACGCCTAGTCGATGTGAGACTATCTTCCTCCTTTTTGTCTTCTCCACAACCACCTCTCTAGTTCACATAGTGCTATGTCCATGGCTCACGCTCATGTATTGCATGAAAGTTGAAAGGTTTGAAAAGATAGAGTATGAAAGCAAGTGCTTGGCTCAAATCGGGGTTGTGCATGATATGAATATTTCGTGTGATGAAGAGGGAGCATAGCCAGACTATATGATTTTGTAGGGATAACACTCTTTAGCCATAGTATTTTGAGAAGACATGATTGCTTTGTTAGTATGCTTGAAGTATTGTTATTTCTTATGTCAATATAGACTTTTATCTTGAATCTTTCAGATCTGAACATCCATGCCACAATTAAGATAATTACATTAAAAAACTATATTGGTTAGCATTCCACATCAAAAATTCTTTCTTTATCATTTACCTACTCGAGGACGAGCAGGAATTAAGCTTGGGGATGCTTGATACGTCTCCAACGTATCTATAATTTTTTATTGTTCCATGCTATTATATTATCCTTCTAGGATGTATTATGGGCTTTATTATACACTTTTATATGATTTTTGGGACTAACCTATTAACCCAGAGCCCAGTGCCAGTTTATGTTTTTTCCTTGTTTTTGAGTTTCGCAGAAAAGGAATATCAAACGGAGTCCAATTGACGAGCCAATTTTTTATGATTTTTTCTGGACGAAAAGAAGCCCCCGAAGCAAAAGAGGTGGGCCATGAGAGCCATGGGTTGCCCTCAAGGGTGGAGGGCGTGCCCTGGGAAGGTGGTTGGGCCCTCCTATCTCGAGGACGGCCCGTAGCTCCCCTTTACTTGGCCCCGACCCTAAAAATTCCTATAAATACTGAAACCTCCAGAAAGAAACCTAGACCGGGAGTTCCGCCGCCGAAAGCCTCTGTAGCCACCGAAAACCAATCTACACCCGTTTTGGCACCCTGCCGGAGGGGGGGGGGGAATCCCTCTCCGATGGCTATCTTCATCATCCCGGCGCTCTCCATGACGAGGAGGGAGTAGTCCACCCTCGGGGCTGAGAATATGTACCAGTAGCTATGTGTTTGATCTCTCTCTCTCTCTCGTGTTCTTGAGATGTCACAATCTTGATGTATCACGAGCTTTGCTATTTTAGTTGGATCTTCTTATCTCCCTCTACTCTCTTGTAATGGATTGCGTTTTCCCTTTGAAGTTATCTTATCGGATTGAGTCTTTAAGGATTTGAGAACACTTGATGTATGTCTTGCACGTATTTATCTATGGTGACAATGGGATATCATGTGATCCACTTGATGTATGTTTTGGTGATCAACTTGCGGGTTCCGTGACCTTGGGAATCTATGCATAGGGGTTGGCACACGTTTTCGTCTTGACTCTCCGGTAGAAACTTTGGGGCACTCTTTGAAGTTCTATGTGTTGGTTGAATAGATGTTTCTGAGATTGTGTGACACATATCATATAATCATGCCCACGGATACTTGAGGTGACAATGGAGTATCTAGGTGACATTGGGGTTTTGATTGATTCGTGTCTTAAGGTGTTATTCTAGTACGAACTCTATGATAGATTGAACGTTACTACGGACTCTTGAATAGATCGATCAGAATGAATAACTTTGAGGTGGTTTCGTACCCTGCCATAATCTCTTCGTTTGTTCTCCACTATTAGTTACTTTGGAGTGACTCTTTGTTGCATGTTGAGGGCTATTAATATGATCCAATTATGTTATCCTTGTTGAGAGAACTTGCACTAGTGAAAGTATGAACCCTAGGCCTTGCCTACTATCATTGCAATACCGTTTATGCTCATGTTTACCACTTGCTACCTTGCTGTTTTTATATTTTCCTTTTACAAAAACCAATATCTACCATCCATATTGCACTTGTATCACCATCTCTTCGCCGAACTAGTGCACCTATACAATTTACCATTGTATTGGGTGTGTTGGGGACACAAGAGACTCTTTGTTATTAGGTTGCAGGGTTGTTTGAGAGAGACCATCTTCATCCTATGCCTCCCATGAATTGATAAACCTTAGGTCATCCACTTGAGGGAAATTTGCTACTGTCCTACAAACCTCTGCACTTGGAGGCCCAACAACGTCTATAAGAAGAAGGGTGCGTAGTAGACATCAAGGCCATAAAAAAATAAGAGAAGAAAAGGCCCAAAAAATAAATAAATAATAAATAAATAAGAGATGAGAGAAAAAAAGAGAAGGGACAATGCTACTATCCTTTTGTCACACTTGTGCTTCAAAGTAGCACCATGATCTTCATGATAGAGAGTCTCTTGTTTAGTCACTTTCATATACTAGTGGGAATTTTCATTATAGAACTTGCTTGTATATTCCAACGATGGGCTTCCTCAAAATGCCTAAGGTCTTCGTGAGCAAGCAAGTTGGATGCACACCCACTAGTTTCATTTGTCGAGCTTTCATACACTTATAGCTCTAGCGCATCCGTTGCATGGAAATCCCTACTCACTCACATTGATATCTATTGATGGGCATCTCCATAGCCCATTGATACGCCTAGTTGATGTGAGACTATCTTCCTATTTTGTCTTCTCCACAACCACCACTCTATTACACCTATAGTGCTATATCCATGGTTCATGCTCATGTATTGCGTGAAAGTTGAAAAGTTGAAAAAATAAGTATGAAACAATTGCTTGACTGAAACCGAGGTTGTGCATGATTTAAATATTTTGTGTGATGAAGATAGAGCATAGCCAGACTATATGATTTTGTAGGGATAACTTTCTTCGGCCATGTTATTTTTAGAAGACATAATTGCTTTGTTAGTATGCTTGAAGTATTATTATTCTTATGTCAATATTAAACTTTAGTCTTGAATGTTTCGGATCTGAACATTCATGCCACAATAAAGAGAATTACATTGAGAATTATGTTAGGTAGCATTCCACATCAAAAAAATTGTTTTTATCATTTACCTACTCGAGGACGAGCGGGAATTAAGCTTGGGGATGCTTGATACGTCTCCGACATATCTATAATTTTTTATTGTTCCATGCTATTATATTATCCTTCTAGGATGTTTTATGGGCTTTTATATACACTTTTATATGATTTTTGGGACTAACATATTAACCCATAGCCCAGTGCCAGTTTTTGTTTTTCCCTTGTTTTCGAGTATCGCAGAAAAGGAATACTAAACGGAGCCCAATTGACCTGAAACTCAACGGAGGTTGTTTTTGGACCAGAAGAAGCCCAAGGAGTACCGGAGATGGACCAAAAGAGTCCCGGGCTGCCCACGAGGGTGGGGGGCGCGTCCACCCCCCGGGTGCACCCCCCCTATCTCGTGGACAGCCCGAAGACCCCCTTACTTGTTCCCGACTCCAACACCTCCTATATATACAGAAAACTCCAGAAAATAACCTAGATCGGGAGTTCCGCCGCCGCAAGGCTCTGCTGCCACCAAAAACCAATCTAGAGCCGTTCCGGCACCCTGCTGGAGGGGGAGTCCTTCTCCGGTGGCCATCTTCATCATCCTGACGCTCTCCATGACGAGGGGGAGTAGTTCACCCTCGAGGCTGAGGGTATGTATTAGTAGCTATGTATTTGATCTCTCTCACTCTCGTGTTCTTGAGATGGCACGATCTTGATGTATCGCGAGCTTTGCTACTATAGTTGGATCTTATGATGTTTCTCCCCCTATACTCTCTTGTAATGGATTGATTTTTCCCTTTGAAGTTATCTTATCGGATTGAGTCTTTAAGGATTTTAGAACACTTGATGTATGTCTTGCATGTGCTTATCTGTGGTGACAATGGGATATCACGTGATCTACTTGATGTATGTTTTGGTGATCAACTTGCGGGTTCCATGACCTTGGGAATCTTTGCATAGGGGTTGGCATACGTTTTCGTCTTGACTATCCGGTAGAAACTTTGGGGCACTCTTTGAAGTTCTTAGTGTTGGTTGAATAGATGAATCTGAGATTGTGTAATGCATATCATATAATCATGCCCACGGATACTTGAGGTGACAATGGAGTATCTAGGTGACATTAGGGTTTTGGTTGGTGTGTGTCTTAAGGTGTTATTCTAGTACGAACTCTTGAATAGATCGATCAGAAAGAATAACTTTGAGGTGGTTTCGTACCCTATAATAATCTCTTCGTTTGTTCTTCGCTATTAGTTGTTGGGGAACGTTGCATGGGAAACAAAAAAATTCCTACGAACACCCAAGATCAATCTAGGAGATGTACATCTACGAGAGGAGAGTTGGATCCACATACCTTTGTAGATCGCTAAGCGGAAGCGTTCAAGAACGTCGTTGATGTAGTGGTACGTCTTCGCGATCCAATCACGATCCGTCCCGCGAACTTCGATCTAGTGCCGAACGGACGGCACCTCCACGTTCAACACACGTACGGCTTGATGACGCCTTCACCTCCTCGGTCCAGTGAGCAATTGTGAGGTAGTATCTCGAGTCCTCCGGCAGCACGATGGCGTGGTGGCGGTGGTGGTGAAGAAATCTCAGCAAAGCTTCGCTAAGCACTACGTAGAGGAAGGAGGCTACGAGAGAGAGAAGGAGCAGCCCCGTGGTGTATTAGGGTGCGGTTGCCCTCTCTCTACCTCTCTCTATATAGGGGGAAGGTAGGAGAGGAGGGGGCGCCCCTAGATCCAATCTAGGGGCGGCGGCCACACGGGGGAAACCCTAGATGGGTTTTCCTCCCTAGAAGACTTGGCCCCCAAGCCAATGGGTGGGAACCCTAGGGTGGCGCCCCCACCTCCTCTGGCAACATGGGAAGGGGTGAGGGGGCGCACAGCCCCTTAGTGGGCTGGTTTGCCCCCCCCCCTTGGCCCATGAGGCCCCCCAACACTTGTCGGGGCCCCCGAAACCTGTTTCGGTCATGCTGGCCATCACCCGGTACCCCCGAAACACATCCGGACTCGAATACCCTTCGTCCAATATATCGATCTTCACCTCCGAACCATTCCATAGTTACTCGTCACGTCCGGGATCTCATCCAGGACTCCGAACAACCTTCGATAACCACAATAATGACTCAACTATACTAATATCATCACCAAATGTTAAGTGTGTAGACCCTGCGGGTTCGAGAACTATGAAGACATGACCGAGACACATCAACGGTCAATAACCAACAGCGGGACCTAGATGCCCATATTGGTTCCCACATATTCTACGAAGATCTCATCGGTTGAACCTCAATGTCAAGGATTCAGATAATCCCGTATTTAGTTCCCTTTGTCTATCGGTATGTTACTTGCCCAAGATTCGATCGTCGGTATCTCCATACCTAGTTCAATCTCGTTACTGGAAGTCTCTTTACTCGTTCCGTAATACAAGATCCCATGGCCAATTTATTAGTCACATTGCTTGCAAGCTTCTTGTGATGTTGTATTACCGAGTGGGCCCTGAGATACCTCTCCGTCATACGGAGTGACAAATCCCAGTCTTGATCTATGCCAACTCAACAGACACCCTCGGAGATACCTGTAGAGCACCTTTATAGTCACCCAGTTACGTTGCGACGTTTGGTACACACAAGGTATTCCTACGGTGTCAGTGAGTTGCATGATCTCATGGTCATAGGAACATATATACTTGACATGCAGAAAACGATAGCAATAAACTGACACGATCATATGCTACGTTCACAGTTTGGGTCTTGTCCATCACATCATTCTCCTAATGATGTGATCCCGTTAACAAATGACAACTCATGTCTATGACCCAGAAACCATGGCCATCTTTGATCAACGAGCTAGTCCAGTAGAGGCTCACTAGGGACATGTTGTTTGTCTATGTATCCACACATGCATTTGAGTTTCCAATCAATACAATTATAGCATGGATAATAAACGATTATCATGAACAAGGAAATATAATAATAACCATTTTATTATTGCCTCTAGGGCATATTTCCAACAATCTCCCACTTGCACTAGAGTCAATAATCTAGCATTACATGGTAATAAATCTAACACCCATAGAGTTCTGGTGTTGATCATGTTTTGCCCTTGGAAGAGGTTTAGTCAACGTATCTGCAACATTCAGATCCGTGTGTACTTTGAAATGTTTATGTCCTCCTCCTTGATCAAATCGCGGATGGAATTGAACCGTTGCTTTATGTGTCTTGTCCTCTTGTGAAACCTTGGTTCCTTGGCTAGAGCAATGGCACTAGTGTTGTCACAAAACATTGTCATTGGGTCTAGTGCACTGGGCACAACTCCAAGATCTGTCATGAACTGCTTCATCCAGACAGCTTCCTTCGCTACCTCTGATGACCCACAAGTGTAGGGGATCTATCGTAGTCCTTTTGATAAGTAAGAGTGTCAAACCCAACGAGGAGCAGAAGGAAATGATAGGCGGTTTTCGGTAAGATATTCTCTGCAAGCACTGAAATTATAGGTAACAGATAGTTTTGTGATAAGGTAATTGGTAGCAAGTGACAAAAGGTAAAAGTAAATAAGGTGCAGCAAGGTGGCCCAATCCTTTTTGTAGCAAAGGACAAGCCTGGACAAACTCTTATATAAAGGAAAGCGCTCCCTAGGACGCATGGGAATTATCGTCAAGCTAGTTTTCATCACGATCATCTGATTCGCGTTCGGTATTTTGATAATTTGGTATGTGGGTGGACCGGTGCTTGGGTGCTTCCCTTACTTGGACAAGCCTCCCACTTATGATTAACCTCTAATGCAAGCATCTGCAACTACAAAAGAAGTATTAAGGTAAACCTAACCATAGCCTGAAACATATGGATCCAAATCAGCCCCTTAAGAAGCAACGCATAAACTAGGGTTTAAGCTTCCTTCACTCTAGCAACCCATCATCTACTCATTACTTCCTAATGCCTTCCTCTAGGCCCAAATAATGGTGAAGTGTCATGTAGTTGACCTTCACATGACACCACTAGAGCAGAGACAACATACATCTCATCAAAATATCGAACGAAGACCAAACTCACATGACTACTAATAGCAAGACTTCTCCCATGTCCTCAGGAACAAAAGTAACTACTCACAAGACATAATATTGTTCATGATCAGAGGGGTATTAATATGCATAATGGATCTGAGCATATGATCTTCCACCAAATAAACCAACTAGCATCAACTACAAGGAGTAATCAACACTACTAGCAACCCACAGGTACCAATCTAAGGTTTGGGTACAAAGATTGGATACAAGAGATGAACTAGGGTTTGACATGAGATGGTGCTGGTGAAGATATTGATGAAGATTGCCCTACCCAAGATGGGAGAGTTGTTGGTGATGACGGCGGTGACGATTTCCCCCTCCCGGAGGGAAGTATCCACGACAGAACAGCTCTGTCGGAGCCCTAGATTGGTTTCCACCTCGGTTCCGCCTCGAGATGGCGGCGTCTGGTCCCGAAAGCCTCCTTATGATTTTTTCCAATTCAAAACAACTCATATAGGAGAAGATGGGCATCGGGGGCCTTCCGGCTGGCCCACGAGGCAGGGGGCGCGCCGTGGGAAGGGTGGCGCGCCCCCACCCTCGTGGGCAGCCGGTGGCCCCCCTCGTGGACTTCTTTCGCCAGATATTTTTTATATTTTCTGAAATGACATTCTGTTGAGTTTCAGGGCTTTTGGAGTTGTGCAGAATAGGTTTCCAGAGTTTGCTCCTTTTCCAGCCCAGAATTCCAGCTACCGGCATTCTCCCTCTTCATGTAAACCTTGTAAAATAAGAGAGAAAAGGCATAAGTATTGTGACAAAATGTGTAAGAACAACCCATAATGCAATAAATAACAACATATAAGCATGATGCAAAATGGACGTATCAACTCCCCCAAGCTTAGACCTCGCTTGTCCTCAAGCGAAAGCCGATATCGAAAAATATGTCCACATGTTTAGAGATAGGGGTGTCGATAAAACAAAATACGGACATGAGGGCATCATGATCATTCTCATAACTGCAACTTATATAAATATAGTCATATGATTCTTATGATAAAGTAACAATTCATCCACAATATCAAGTATGAATTATAAACTTCACTGGAAACTAACAAACTTTGATCTCGATCATTGAAGCAATTGCAATTTATCGTAACATCGGAGAGAGTTAGTATAAGAGCTTTTCAGCAATCCTACATACTCAACTATCATATAGTCTTTCACAATTGCTCACACTCACGCAATACTTATGTTTATGGAGTTTTAATCGGACACAGAGAAATATAGGGGCTTATGGTGTTGCCTCCCAACCTTTACCTCAAGGGTAATGTCAATAGTAATAGATCATGAAAACTTACATCCAAGTGGGTATATATGTCAGGATCTTTCCAATACAATGTGCTTGCCAAAGGATAAAATGTAAAAAGAAAGGTGGATTCACCTTGACACTTATAAGACAGGAATAATAGATAGGCCCTTCGCAGAGGGAAGCATAGGTTGTCATGTGTTTTTATGGTTGGATGCACAAAGTCTTAGCATATAAGAACTTCGCTTTATATTGCCACTTGTGATAAGGACCTTTATTATGCAGTCCGTCACTTTTATTACTTCCATATCACAAGATCGTATAAAGCTAATTTCTCCCACACTAATAAATCATACATATTTTAGCGAGTTTACAACATGACAACTTACTTGGAAGGTATGGTGGACTCTCATGGCAAAACTGGGTTTAAGGATATATGGAAGCACAAGTAGTATCTCTACTTAGTGCGAGGAGTTTTGTATAGCATGAGGGGGAAAGGCAAGCTCAACATGTTGGATGATCCATGACAATATACTTTATTTTGGATATAAGAAGACATAACCCATTATGTTGTCTTCCTTGTCCAACATCAACTCTTTAGCATGTCATACTTTAATGAGTGCTCACAATCATAAAAGATGTCTAAGATAGTATATTTGTATGTGAAGCCTCCCTTCTTTTATTACTTCCTATTAATTGCAACGATGACCAAGACTATGTTTGTCACCTCCCAACAACTTTTATTTATCATACTCTTGTATGTGAAGTCATTACTTCCCATAAGATCGATATGATCTCTTTGATACTCTTTATGTTTTCTTTCTTTTTATCGTGACCCAAGTGAGGAAATGAAGCCCTTGACTCAACACTAATCTTTATTATATAGCTCACGGACTCGATTACAAAGGGTAAAGCTCACAAGGCAAAAACTCACAACTAGATCATGCTAACTTTATTCTAATAGATCAAGATACTACCAAAAGGATCGAACTAAGTAAAGCGGTAAAGATAGGAGTGATGGTGATACGATACCGAGGTCACTCCCCCAAGATTGGCAGTTACCAAGGGGAGTGCCCATATCCATATGATTATGTCTCCTTCTTCGGGGGTGGCGATGATGGAGTTGTTGATGACGTAGGCTTGTTGTCCACCTTCCAAGGCATGGGTTCACCATCGTAGAAGGATGATCGAGTCTCCGGGATAGTCAAATCTGCAGCCAAACTCATCTTCTTGAATCTATATTCATACTCACGGTTTTGGTTTTGCGGGTCATAGATCTGGGCTTGGAGGTGTTCGATCTTTTCTTGAAGATTGGAGATAGCTTCCCCAAAGATCCTTGAGTCCAGCTTGTGGTTGTTGGCGAGCTCCAAGATCATCATGTGGTTGGCGTTGAGTCCTCGTTCCACCATACCTTGGCACTTGAAAACTTGCTGCTCCATTGCCTCGAGTCTTGTCTCCACGCTTCCGGTCCTCCTCGGCCCCTCAACATCACGGATGTGCAGCACCCCCTCATGTAACTCCATGGTTTTAGGGTGGTGCAGCACCTCCGCAAGGTAGGGGTTGATGACCTTCTCGAAGAACTTGTCCTTGGGGGTGTTGGAGGACGCCATGATGATCTAGATCTGTCAAAAACAGTAGCTCGAAACGAAAACAAAGAAATTTTTGCGTGATACAGGGGTCAAAACCTTTGTGAGTATATATAATGAATTTTTACCGACCAAAAGGAGTAACACACAAGAAAACGGAGTCCGGGGGACACACGGGGTGCCCACGAGGCAGGGTGCGCGCCCTCCACCCTCGTGGACGCCTCGTGTCTCTTCCGGACTGCGGTTTATTTTCTAATTTTCTAAATATTCCAAAACGGAGAAAAATTGCCTTTAGAACTGTTTTGGAGTCGGTTTACTTACCGTATCATGTACCTCTTCCTTTTCGGAGGCTGAATCATTCTCGAAAGTGTCCCTTATGTATTCCTCCGGGGTTACGGTTTCAATAATATTGGTTTCAACATTTATAGGATTACCTGAGATATAATGTTTGATTCTTTGACCGTTCACCACCTTCGGATTTGTGCCTTCAAAGTTGTTGATTTTTATGGCACCGGAACGATAGACCTCCTCGATAATGTAAGGTCCTTCTCACTTGGAGAGAAGTTTTCCTGTAAAAAATCTTAAACGAGAGTTGCATAGCAAGACATAATCACCTACGTTAAACTCACGCTTTTGTATCCTTTTGTCATGCCATCTTTTAACTTTTTCTTTAAACAATTTGGCATTCTCATAGGCCTGGGTTCTCCATTCATCGAGACAGCTAATGTCAAATAACCTCTTCTCACCGGCAAGTTTGAAATCATAGTTGAGCTCCTTAATAGCCCAATATGCCTTATGTTCTAGCTCGAGAGGTAAGTGACATGCTTTTCCATATACCATCTTATATGGAGACATACCCATAGGATTTTTGTATGCTGTTCTATAGGCCCATAATGCATCATCTAGTTTCTTGGACCAATTCTTCCTAGACCTATTAACTATCTTTTGCAAGATTAATTTCAACTCCCTATTACTTAGTTCAACTTGACCACTAGTCTGTGGGTGATAGGGCGATGCAATCCTATGGTTGACATCATACTTAGCAAGCATCTTACGGAAAGCACCATGAATAAAGTGTGAACCACCATCAGTCATTAGATACCTAGGGACTGCAAACCTCGGAAATATAACTTCTTTAAGCATCTTAATAGAGGTGTTATGATCAGCACTACTAGTTGGAATAGCTTCTACCCACTTAGTAACGTAATCAACAACAACTAAAATATGTGTGTACCCATTAGAGGCAGGAAAATGTCCCATATAATCAAAGCCCCAAACATCAAATGGTTCAATAACAAGTGAATAATTCATAGGCATTTCTTGACGTCTACTAATATTACCAATTCTTTGACATTCATCACAAGATAAGACAAACTTACGGGCATCCTTGAAGAGAGTAGGCCAATAAAAACCGGATTGCAATACCTTATGTGCAATTCTGTCTCCCGCATGGTGTCCTCCATAAGCTTCAGAGTGGCACTTGCGTAGGATCTGTTCCTATTCATGCTCAGGTACACAACGTCTAATGATACCATCTACTCCTTCTTTACAAAGATGTGGGTCATCCCTTAAGTAATGTCTCAAATCATAAAAGAACATTTTCTTTTGCTGGTATGTGAAGCTAGGAGGTATAAACTTAGCAACAATATAATTAGCATAATCAGCATACCATGGAGCAGTACAAGAAGTACTTATGACAGCTAGTTGTTCATTAGGAAAGCTATCATCAATAGGTTGTGGGTCATCAAGTATATTTTCTAACCTAGACAAGTTATCTGCAACAGGGTTCCCAGCTCCCTTTCTATCAATAATATGCAAGTCAAATTCTTGCAGCAAGAGAACCCATCTAATAAGTCTAGGTTTAGCATCTTTCTTTTCCATGAGGTATTTGATAGCAGCATGATCAGTGTGAATAGTTACTTTAGAATCAACGATATAGGGTCTAAACTTATCACAAGCAAATACAACTGCTAAAAATTCTTTCTCAGTGGTAGCATAATTTCTTTGGGCACTATCTAGAGTTTTACTAGCCTATTGGATAACATTCAATTTCTTATCAACTCTTTGTCCTAAAACAGCTCCTACAACATAATCACTAGCACCGCACATAATCTCAAATGGTAAATTCCAGTCAGGAGGCTGGACAATAGGTGCAGAGGTCAATGCTTTCTTAAGTATTTCAAATGCTTCTAGACAATCATCATCAAAGACAAAAGGAATATCTTTTTGTAAGAGATTAGTCAGAGGCCTGGAGATTTTGGAGAAGTCCTTTATGAACCTCCTATAAAACCCGACATGACCATGGAAACTCCGTATACCTTTGATGTCCTTTGGGCATGGCATCTTTTCAATAGCAGCAACTTTAGCTTTGTCAACTTCAATACCTCTTTCAGAAATTTTATGTCCCAAGACAATGCCTTCATTACCATAAAGTGGCACTTCTCTCAATTCAAGACAAGGTTAGTATCTTCACATCTCTCCAAAACTCGATCAAGGTTGCTTAAGCAATCATCAAAAGAAGTTCCGTAAACGGAGAAATCATCCATGAAAACCTCAACAATCTTTTCACAAAAATCAGAGAATATAGCCATCATGCATCTTTGAAAGGTAGCAGGTGCATTACATAAACCAAAAGGCATATGTCTATAAGCAAAGGTACCGAAAGGACAAGTAAAAGTGGTCTTCTCTTGATCCCCTTTTGACACAAGTATTTGAGAGAAACCAGACTAACCATCTAGAAAGCAGAAATGAGTATGTTTGGATAACCTTTCTAGCATTTGATCAATAAATGGCAAGGGGTAATGATCTTTCTTAGTAGCTTTATTTAACTTACGGAAATCAATTACCATCCTATAACCTATAACTATTCTTTGTGGGATCAATTCATCTTTATCATTAGGAACGACAGTCATACCTCCTTTCTTAGGGACACAATGGACATGACTTACCCACTGGCTATCAGCAACTGGATAGATAATACCTGCCTCTAGAAGCTTTAGTATTTCCTTCCTTACCACTTCTTTCATCTTAGGATTTAACCGTCGCTGATGATCAATAACTGGTTTAGCATTTTCTTCCAATTTTATCTTGTGTTGGAATATAGTGGGACTAATGCCATTAAGATCATCCAGAGTATATCCAATAGCAGCACAGTGCTTCTTCAGATTTTCAATAATTTTTCTTCTTCCTGCTCTGAAAGGTTAGCACTAATAATAACAGGATATATCTTCTTTTCATCAAGATAAACATACTTAAGATTATCAGGCAAAGGTTTAAGTTCAAACACGGGATCACCCTTGGGTGGAGGGGGATCCCCTAGGATTTCAACATGCAAGTTGTTTTTCAATACGGGTCCCTGTGTAAGGAATATTTCATCATTTCCCTTCTCTCGTTCATATGCATATCATTTTCGTGGTCTAGCAGGTATTGTTCTAAAGGATCATTAGGTGGCACGACAATAGAAGCAAGACCAATAATTTCATCCTTACTGGGTGGTGCCTTTTCAAGGGGTTGTCTACGGAATTTAGCAAAGTTAAAATCATGATACATATCCCCTAATCCAACCGTGACAATATATTTCACGCAGTCTATCTTGGCATTAACATTATTCAAGAAGGGTCTACCAAATATAATGGGATAGAATGCATCTTGTGGGGAACTAAGAACAAGAAAATCAGCAGGGTATTTGACCTTTCCACACAAGACTTCAATATCTCTAACAATCCCAACTGGTGAAATAGTGTCTCAATTGGCAAGCTTAATAGTAACATCAATCCCTTCTAGCTCAACAGGTGCAATATCGTGCATAATTTCGTTATATAAATCAAGAGGGATAATACTCGCACTAGCACCTACGTCACGTAAACCATGATAGCAATGAGCTCCTATCTTAACAGAGATGGCAGGCAATCCTACAACCGGTTTATGTCTATTCCTAGCATTGGGTTTGGCTATTCTAGCAGACTCTTCTTGTAGGTAAATAACATGTCCATCTAAATCTTCTACCAAGAGATCTTTAACCATAGCAACACTAGGTTCAACTTTAATTTGCTCAGAGGGTGTAGGTGTTCTAGTATTACTCCTACGAACTACAGTTGAAGCTTGAGCATGATCCTTTATCCTAACAGGGAAAGATGGTTTCTCAATATAAGCGGTAGGTATAACAGGATCAACATTATAAGTGATACTATTTTCTTCAACATTAATAGGTTCAACTACTTTTACTTCAATAGGGGGATGGTATTTAAACCACTTCTCCTTAGGGAGATCAACATGAGTATCAAAGGATTCACAGAAAGAAGCTACTATCTCAGAGTCAAGTCCATATTTAGTGCTAAACTCACGGAAAACATCGGTATCCATAAAAGCTTTAACACAATCAAACTTAGGGGTCATACCAGACTCCTTACCTTCGTCGAGATCCCAATCTTCAGAGTTGCGTTTAATTCTTTCCAATAAATCCCATTTGAAGTCAATAGTCTTCATCATATAAGAGCTAGAACAAGAAGTATCAAGCATGGAGCGATTATTATGAGAAAGTCGAGCATAAAAATTTTGAATGATCATTTCTCTTGAGAGCTCATGATTGGGGCATGAATATAACATTGAATTAAGCCTCCCCCAAGCTTGAGCGATGCTTTCTCCTTCGCGAGGCCAGAAATTGTAAATATAATTACGATCACGATGAACTTGGTGCATAGGGTAGAACTTCTGATGAAATTCCAACTTCAAACAATTATAGTTCCATGATCCCATATCATCGCATAGCCTAAACCATGTCAATGCATCTCCCTTCAAAGATAAAGGGAAGACCTTCTTCTTGATAACATCCTCGGGCATACCTGCAAGCTTAATAATCCACATAGATTAGATGTAAGTCGGGATGCAGTGTTTTGTCTCCTGTAAAGGGATTTTCAAGGAGTTTCTCTATCATACCCAAAGGAATCTCAAAGCAAACATTTTCAATAGGTGAAGTAGGTTGAGGAGCAACTCTTTGCTCTTCTGGCCAGGGTGAAGATACCCCGAACAAGACCCTCAAAGGATTTTGAGCCATAGTAACAAGTGACAATAAATTTCAGCACACTATATAAAATTTTCCTTACCAAAGGCGCTTCACTCCCCGGCAACGGCGCCAGAAAAGAGTCTTGATGACCCACAAGTGTAGGGGATCTATCGTAGTCCTTTCGATAAGTAAGAGTGTCGAACCCAACGAGGAGCAGAAGGAAATGATAGGCGGTTTTCAGTAAGGTATTCTCTGCAAGAACTGAAATTATAGGTAACAAATAGTTTTGTGATAAGGTAATTGGTAGCAAGTGACAAAAGGTAAAAGTAAATAAGGTGCAGCAAGGTGGCCCAATCCTTTTTGTAGCAAAGGACAAGCCTGGACAAACTCTTATATAAAGGAAAGCGCTCCCGAGGACACATGGGAATTATCATCAAGCTAGTTTTCATCACGATCATCTGATTCGCGTTCGGTACTTTGATAATTCGGTATGTTGGTGGACCGGTGCTTGGGTTCTGCCCTTACTTGGACAAGCCTCCCACTTATGATCAACCTCTAATGCAAGCATCCGCAACTACAAAAGAATTATTAAGGTAAACCTAACCATAGCCTGAAACATATGGATCCAAATCAACCCCTTAAGAAGCAACGCATAAACTAGGATTTAAGCTTCTGTCACTCTAGCAACCCATCATCTACTTATTACTTCCCAATGCCTTCCTCTAGGCCCAAATAATGGTGAAGTTTCATGTAGTCGACGTTCACATGACACCACTAGAGGAGAGACAACATACATCTCATCAAATATCGAACGAAGACCAAACTCACATGACTAAAAATAGCAAGACTTCTCCCATGTCCTCAGGAACAAAAGTAACTACTCACAAGACATAATATTGTTCATGACCAGATGGGTATTAATATGCATAATGGATCTGAACATATGATCTTCCACCAAATAAACCAACTAGCATCAACTACAAGGAGTAATCAACACTACTAGCAACCCACAGGTACCAATCTGAGGTTTGGGTACAAAGATTGGATACAAGAGATGAGCTAGGGTTTGAGAGGAGATGGTGCTCGTGAAGATGTTGATGAAGATAGCCCTCCCCAAGATGGGAGAGTTGTTGGTGATGACGGAGGTGACGATTTCCCCCTCCCGGAGGGAAGTATCCCCGGCAGAACAGCTCTGCCGGAGCCCTAGATTGGTTTCCGCCTCGAGACGGCGGCATCTGGTCCCGTAAGCCTCCTTATGATTTTTTCCAGGTCAAAACACCTCATATAGGAGAAGATGAGCATCGGGGGCCTTCCGGCTGGCCCATGAGGCAGGGGGGGCTCGCCCTGGAGTTTCAGGGCTTTCGGAGTTGTGCAGACTAGGTTTCCAGAGTTTGCTCCTTTTCCAGCCGAGAATTCCAGCTGTCGGCATTCTCCCTCTTCATGTAAACCTTGTAAAAGAAGAGAGAAAAGGCATAAGTATTGTGACAAAATGTGTAAGAACAACCCATAATGCAATAAATAACAACATATAAGCATGATGCAAAATGGACGTATCAGCCTTTGAGGCAGCTATGTACTCCGCTTCGCATGTAGAATCAGCTACCACTCTTTGCTTGGAACTGCACCAGCTTACCGCTCCCCCATTAAGAATATATATGTATCCTATTTGAGACTGAGAGTCATCCGGATCAGTGTCAAAGCTTGCATCGACGTACCCCATTACGACGAGCTCTTGATCACCTCCATAAACGAGAAACATTTCCTTAGTCCTTTTCGGGTACTTAAGGATATTCTTGACCGCTGTCCAGTGATCCATTCCAGGATTACTTTGAAACCTTCCCGCCATACTTTTGGCAAGGCTGACATCTGGTCTTATGCACAACACTGCATACATGATAGAGCCTATGGATGAAGCATATGGGATAACACTCATCTTTTCTCTATCCTCTGTAGTCGCTGGGCATTGAGTCTTACTCAACTTCACACCTTGCAAAACTGGCAAGAACCCCTTCTTGGACTGATCCATTTTGAACTTCTTCAAAATCTTATCAAGGTATGTGCTTTGTGAAAGTCCTATTAAGCGTCTCGATCTATCTCTATGGATTTTGATTCCTAATATGAAAGCAGCTTCTCCTAGGTCCTTCATTAAAAAACTCTTGTTCAAATAGTCCTTCACGTATTCCAAAAGTTTTATATTGTTTCCAATCAGTAATATGTCATCCACATAGAATATTAGAAACTCTATAGAGCTCCCACTCACTTTCTTGTAAATACAAGATCCCAACTCCGAGATGCCTGCACCAGTCCATAAATGGATCGCTGGAGTTTGCACACTTTGTTAGCATTCTATGGATCGAGAAAACCTTCCGGTTGCATCATATACAACTCTTCCGTAAGGAAACCATTACGGAACGCTGTTTTGACATACATCTGCCAGATTTCATAGTCGAAAAATGCAGCCATTGCCAACATGATTCGGACGGACTTAAGCATCGCTACGGGTGAGAAAGTCTCATCGTAGTCAACTCCTTGAACTTGTGAAAACCCCTTTGCCACAAGTTGAGCTTTATGGACGGTGACATTACCGTCCGCGTCCGTCTTCTTCTTGAAGATCCATTTATTCTGAATGGCCTTTCGCCCTTCAGGTAATACTTCCAAAGTCCATACTTTGTTTTCATACATGGATCCCATCTCGGATTTCATGGACTCTAACCATTTGTCAGAATCCAGGCCCGCCATTGCTTCTCCATAGCTCGTAGGTTCATCGTTCTCCAACAACATGACCTCTAAGACAGGGTTACCGTACCACTCAGGAGCAGAACGTATCCTTGTCGACCTACGAGGTTCGATACTAACTTGATCCGAAAGTTCATGATCACCATCATTGATTTCGTCTTCAACTGATGTAGGTGTTACAGAAACTTCTTTGTGCACTGTGCTACTATCTGGTTGAAGCGAAGGTTCAACAACCTCATCAAGTTCTATCTTCCTCCCACTCAATTCTTTCGAGAGAAACTCTTTTTCGAGAAAGGACCCGTTCTTAGCGACAAACACTTTGCCCTCGGATCTGAGATAGAAGGTATACCCAACCGTCTCCTTTGGGTATCCTATGAAGACGCATTTGTCCGCTTTGGGTTCGAGCTTTTCTGGCTGAAGCCTTTTGACATAAGCATCGCAGCCCCAAACTTTAAGAAACGACAGCTTAGGTTTCTTGCCAAACCATAGTTCATACGGTGTCGTGTCTACGGACTTAGATGGTGCCCTAATTAAAGTAAATGCAGCCGTCTCTAACGCATAACCCCAAAACGATAGTGGCAGATCGGCAAGAGACATCATAGAACGCACCGTATCCAATAAGGTACGATTACGACGTTCAAACACAGCATTACGCTGTGGTGTTCCAGGTGGCGTCAACTGTGAAACAATTCCACATTGTCTTAAGTGATTGCCAAACTCATAACTCATATATTCTCCCCCTCGATCGGATCGTAGGAATTTAATCTTCTTGTTACGATGATTCTCGACTTCACTCTGAAATTGCTTGAACTTTTCAAATGTTTCAGACTTATGCTTCATTAAGTAAATATACCCATATCTAATCAAATCATCGATGAAGGTGAGGTAATAACGATATCCACCGCGCTCGTCAACACTCATCGGACCGCACACATTAGTATGTATGATTTCCAACAAGTCACTTGCCCGTTCCATTGTTTCGGAAAACACGGTTTTTGTCATCTTGCCCATGAGGCATGGTTCGCATGTGTTAAGTGATTCAAAATCAAGAGACTCCAAAAGTCCATCAGCATGGAGTTTCTTCATGCGCTTTACACCAATATGACCTAGGCGGCAGTGCCACAAGAAAGTGGTACTATCATTATCAACTCTACATCTTTTGGCACCAATGTTATGAACATGTGTATAACCACTATCGAGATTCAATAAGAATAAACCCCTCACAATGGGTGCATGACCATAAAAGATATTACCCATATAAATAGAACAACCATTATTCTCTGATTTAAATGAGTAACCGTCTCGCATTAAACAAGATCCAGATATAATGTTCATGCTCAACGCATGCACTAAATAACAATTATTCAGGTCTATCACTAATCCCGATGGTAATCGAAGAGCGAGCGTGCCGACGGCGATCACATCAACCTTGGAACCATTTCCCACGTGCATCATAACTTCATCCTTGGCCAACCTTCGTCTATTCCGTAGTTCCTATTTAGAGTTGCAGATGTGAACAATGGCATCGGTATCAAATACCCAAGCACTACAACGAGAGATGGTTAGGTACACATCAATAACATGTATATCATATATACCTTTGTTGGCCCCCTTCTTGTCCGCCAGGTACTTGGGGCAACTCCGCTTCCAGTGGCCAGTTCCCTTGCAATAGAAGCACTCAGTTTCTGGCTTGGGTCCAGCCTTGGGTTTCTTCACGGGAGGAGCAACTGCTTTGCCACCTTTCTTGAAGTTTCCCTTCTTTCCCTTACTCTTCTTTAAACTAGTGGTTTTATTGACCATCAACACTTGATGCTCCTTCTGGATGTCTGACTCAGTGACTTTCAGCATCGCGAACAACTCGGAGACTGACCTATTCATCCCTTGCATGTTATACTTCAACACAAAGCTCTTGTAGCTAGGTGGCAGCGATTGAAGAACTCTATCAGTGATCGCCTTAGGCGGGAGCTCAATTCCCAACTCAGCCAGATGGTTGTAGTACCCAGGCATTCTGAGTATGTGCTCACTGACAGAAGTGTTCTCCTCCATTTTGCAGGTGTAGAACTTATCGGAGGTCTCATACCTCTCGATTCAGGCATTTTTCACAAAAATAAACTTCAACTCCTGGAACATCTCATATGCTCCATGACGTTCAAAATGCCTTTGAAGTCCCGGTTCTAAGCCATACAACATGGCACACTGAACTATTGAGTAGTCATCAACACGCGACTACCAGGCGTTCATAACGTCCACAAGCATGGGAGCGGGTGGCCTACCAAGCGGTGAATCAAGGACATAAACCTTCTGGGCAGCCGTGAGGATAATCCTCAGATTACGGGCCTAGTCCACAAAGTTACTTCCATCATCTTTCAGCTTAGCTTTCTCTAGGAACGCATTAAAATTCAGGGGAGCTACTGCGCGAGCCATTGATCTACAACATAAATTTGCAAAGACAACTTAGACTATTGTTCATGATAAATGAGTTCATTTAATCTTATTACTTAAGAACTCCCACTCAAATCAACATCCCTCTGGTTGTTCGAGTGTAACACGATCCAAATTCACCAACCCAAGTACGATCATCACGTGAGATGAGGTTGTTTCAATGGTGAACATCTCCATGTTGATCATATCTACTATATGACTCGTGTTCGACCTTTCGGTCTCTTGTGCTCCGAGGCCATGTCTGTACCTGCTAGGCTCATCAAGTTTAACCCAAGTGTTCCACATGTGCAAAACTGGCTTGCACCCGTTGTATGTGAACGTAGAGTCTATCACACCCGATCATCACGTGGTGCTTCGAAACGACGAACTTTCGCAACGGTGCGCACTTGGGGAGAACACAATTTTATGTTGAAATTTTAGTGAGGGATCACCTTATAATGCTACCGTCGTCCTAAGAAAAATAATATGCATAAAATGATTAACATCACATGCAAATCATAAGTGACATGATATGGCCATCATCTTGTGCTTTTGATCTCCATCTCCAAAGCTCCGGCATGATCACATCGTCACCGGCATGACACCATGATCTCCATCATCGTGCTGCCATCGGGGTTGTCACGCCAACCATGCTTCTACTACTATTGCTACCGCTTAGCGATAAAGTAAAGCATTACAAAGCGTTTAATGATTGACACGCATGTCATACAATAAATAAAGACAACCCTATGGCTCCAGCCAGTTGCCATATTCATCGAAATGCAAGTCATGATAAACTATTACAAAACATGATCATCTCATACATCAAATATATCTCATCATGTCCTTGGCCATATCACATCACAACATACCCTGCAAAAACAAGTTAGACGTCCTCTAATTTGTTGTTGCATGTTTTACGTGGTTGCTATTGGTATCTAGCAAGAACGATTCTTACCTACGCAAAGCCACAACGGTGATATGCAAATTGCTATTCACCCTTCTAGAAGGACCGCCTTTGTCGAATCCGATCCAACTAAGGTGGGAGAGATAGACACCCGCCGGCCATCTTTATGCAACAAGTTGCATGTCTGTCGATGGAACCGGTCTCATGTACGTGGACATGTAAGGTTGGTCCGAGCTGCTTCATCCCACAATACCGCTGAATCAAAATAAGACTAGGGAAGGAAGAAATCTGAATATCAACGCCCACAAACTCCTTTGTGTTCTACTCGTGATGTCATCTACGCATAGACCTAGCTCTTGATGCCACTGTTGGGGAACGTTGCATGGGAAACAAAAAATTTCCTACGAACACCCAAGATCAATCTAGGAGATGTACATCTATGAGAGGAGAGTTGGATCCACATACCTTTGTAGATCGCTAAGCGGAAGCGTTCAAGAACGCGGCTGATGTAGTGGTACGTCTTCGCCATCCAATCACGATCCGTCCCGCGAACTCCGATCTAGTGCCGAACGGACGACACCTCCGCGTTCAACACACGTACGACTTGATGACGCCTTCACCTCCTTGATCCAGCGAGCGATGGTGAGGTAGTAGCTCGAGTCCTCCGGCAGCACGACATCGTGGTGGCGGTGGTGGTGGAGAAATATCAATAGAGCTTCGCTAAGCACTACGGAGAGGAAGGAGGCTACGCGAGAGAGAAGGAGCAGCACTGTGGCGTATTAGGGTGTGGCTGCCCTCTCTCTACTTCTCTATATATAAGGGGAAGGGAGGAGAGGAGGGGGCGCCCCTAGATCCAATCTAGGGGGTGGCGGCCACAAGGGGGAAACCCTAGATAGGTTTTCCTCCCTAGAAGACTTGGCCCACAAGCCAAGGGGTGGGAACCCTAGGGGTGGCGCCCCCACCTCCTCTCGCAATGTGGGAAGGGGTGAGGGGGGGCACAACCCCTTAGTGGGCTGGTTTGCCCCTCCCCTTGGCCCATGAGGCCCCCCAACACTTGACGGGCCCCCCCGAAACCTCTTTCGGTCATGCTGGCCATCACCCTGTACCCCCGGAACACATCCGGACTCCAATACCCTTCGCCCAATATATCGATCTTCACCTCCGGATCATTCTGGAGTTCCTCATCACGTCCGGATCTCATCCGGGACTCCGAACAACCTTCGGTAACCACCATAATGACTCAACTATACTAATATCGTCACCAAACGTTAAGTGTGTAGACCCTGCGGGTTCAAGAACTATAAAGACATGACCGAGACACCTCTACGGTCAATAACCAATAGTGGGACCTGGATAGCCCTGGGCATAAAACCAAAGACCGAAGACCGAAACTGAAAAGACCGAGACCGAATCCGAAAAGACCGAACTAAAAAAGACCGAATGAAAAACGGTCTGCACAAACAGAAGACCGAATTAAATACGGTCTGATCGGTCCTGCTGTCTTGATGACCGAATAGACCGTATAGACCAAATAGCCCATACGCAGGAGGCCCATCTGGCCAGCCCAATAGTCAGACACAACACGAGCACACATCCTCCTCCCTACCTCACAATTCACAGGAACGCAACCAACAGCCAATTCACTCCTCTGCCACTACGAACCCTAGCCGCCGCCTCCGTTGTGCTGCTGTGGCTCGATGCCCGTGAGACTTGAGCCGGTGAAGACTGCCGTATCGAGGCGCGCCGCGCGCCCCTGATCGACGAAGAGCGTCGCCCCGAGCCCCGTCCCTGGCCGGTGAAGATCGGCGCCCCGCGCCGCCATCCCCGACCCCCAGTAAGTCGCTCCACTGCCCTCGACACGGTTGTCCGCCGCCAGGGCTCCACCCGATGATGACTAGTTCAGCAGCTGCAGTCCATCACCACTCATCACCACCCATCCTGTTCCACTCTGTTCGTAAGCTCGCCGCTTACTGCCCTCGTTCGGTTCTCCACATCACAGCTAAAGGTGAGCATCTACTTCATCTCTCTATGTACATCATATGTGATTCCCATGAAAACAAATTAGTTACATGCCTTCCAATGTTAGATGTAGCTATTCTGTCATCTAATCTCAAACATCCTTCCTGTAGTTAAACAAATAATATGGGCACGACCTCCTGGTAGGTGATAACAATAACACCCAGCATAATAGCCAATCTAAATACATGTCCTCTTATGTTTATGTGGTTAATTCATTTCGGGTTTATCATTGTTAAATTTTATTACTGCTATCTGCTCTAATAAGGAGCATCTTTTTTCTCCTTTTTAGATGTTATATCTATAGCCGAATCTGAATCTGAACATCATGATGCAGCCATAGTAATTTGTTTGATTGTTTGTTCCTCATCTTGTAGTAATCTTCAAGACTGTACTAGGTACTTATTTCATTTGTCATCAACCATACACACTCCAACACTCTCCTGGCATGGTAGAAATCAGCCAACTTTTCCATGAACTAGCACAAGATGTTGCCAACACTAAGATTATGAAATTTATTGAGTACTTGTCCTATTGCAGAGTTGATTGAAAAATTTGGGGACAAGGTGAAGGGAAAGAGCAAGGACCATGGTGGTGATGAACTTGATTTGTTTGATGTCAATTACTATGTTATCAAGTACAAAGTGGTAGTGGTCATTGCTGTTTGCTGCTTGTCGATTCCAATATTCCATGGGCTGATGTTGCTTGTGATCTTCTTACTCTGTGTCAAATATAACTGTTGTTGCTTGTTATCTTATTACATTCTGTCAAATATAAATGTTGTTGCTTGTTATCTTCTTACTTTTTTGTCAAATATAATTATGCATACATGAATCTTATTGATGGACCACGAATCATTAATCACGATTCTTCTTACTTTGTGTTGCATAGGAATCTTGTTACTTCCTGTCAAATATTAACATGGAATTGTACTGGAAGTAACATGAATCCGAGTTGTAGCTATTAATTTGGTCTGTTTGGTCGGGACCGAAGACCGAATTGTAAAGACCGAAGACCGAATAGTGAATAACCGAAAAGACCGAAATTATTTCGGTCTTCATTTATGGAAGACCGAATTATTAGAAGACCGAAAAGACCGGACCGAACAAACCAAAAAGACCGAACGCCCAGGCTGAGACCTGGATGCCTGATACGTCTCCAATGTATCTATAATTTATGAAGTATTCATGCTATTTTATTATCCATCTTAGATGTTTTATATACATTTATATGCTATTTTATATGATTTTTGGGACTAACCTGTTAACCTAGAGCCCAGTGCCAGTTTCTGTTTTTTCCTTGTTTTTGAGTTTTACAGAAAAGGAATACCAAATGGAGTCCAATTGACGTGCCAATTTTTGATGATTTTTATGGACCAAAAGAAGCCCCTGGAGTAAAAGAGTTGGGCCAGAAAAGTCCCGGTCTGTCCACGATGGTGGGGGCGCGCCCACCCCCTGGGCGTGGGCCCCTATCTCGTGGACGAGTCGTAGACCCCCTGGACGTCAGACCGACGCCGAAAATTCCTATAAATACAGAAACCTCTAGAAAATAACCTAGATCGGAAGTTCCGCCGCCACAAGCCTCTGTAACCACGAGAAATCAATCTAGGCCCTCTCTGGCACCGTGCCGGAGGGGGCCATCATCACCGGAGGCCATGGAGGAGGATCCTGGAGGGTCCATCAACGCCATGAAGGCCAAGGACCAGAGGGAGAACCTCTCCCCATCTAGGGGTGAGGCCATGGAGGAGGAAGCACAAGGGGAAGAACCTATCCTCCTCTCTCTCGGTGGCGCCGGAGTGCCATCGGGAGGGGAATCATTGCCGTGGTGATCGTCTTCATCACCATCCTTATCTCTTTTACGCGGTCCACTCTCCCGCACACCGCTGTAATCCCTACTTGAACATAGTGCTTTATGCCACATATTATGATCCAATGATGTGTTGCCATCCTATGATGTTTTGAGTAGATATCCTTTGTCTTTAGGTTGATTGATGATCTAGATTGGTACGAGTTGTATGCTTTATTTTGGTGTTGTCCTATTGTAGCGACCATGATCCGAATGGACTGGAGTCTTTGTGTTTCAGTGTCATCCCTGGATCGGTAATGCTGACACACACAATACTTGAAGGATTTATAACAGAGTGGCAATCACACACTTATTACATCGAGTGTCTCCAAAAGAGAACTTATTACAAAAGTCTATGGCTTAAGGCCCTCTAACAAAATAACAGCGGAAGGCTTGGAAGATAAGTGAGTCCATCAACTCCAACGGCATAGCTGAGTGCATGACAAACGACCTAGAACGTCTTACTCCTCGTCTGAAAAGTCTGCAACGTAACATGTTGCAGCCCAAAACGGGTCAACACATGGAATATGCTAGCAAGATAACACAGAAGATGCGAGTAACATAAATAAAGGCTACACTATATGCATATTTGGCTGGTGGAGGCTCTAAGGTTAAAGTTTTTGCGTAAAGCCAATTTTTCCCTACAACAAAGGAATAAATTTTATTTTAACTATCATGGTAGTTGAAACATCATTGAGAAGGTACCTCCAACTCAATCCCAATTAAAGTAATCATTAACCCAACAAGTTAACTTTAGAGTGATGAGATCAACCAATAATTCAAGTACCAGATACTCAAGATTGTCCATAACCAGGGACACGGCTAATCATGATCAGTTTGTACACTCTGCAGAGGCTTGTGCACTTTTCCCACAAGACTCGATCGCCTCCTTTTAGTTTCTCGCACTGCATGGTGTTTGAGAAACGGATGACCGAGACACAGTCTTTCAGAAGCATTTAATCTTTACCCAGGGTGGACCGGTACACCTACTTTCCCCTACATCTGCTAGTCCACCACTTAAAGAGCTCACACAACTTACTCATACTATGCCAGAGCCCATAATGGCATTGTGGCTGCACACGGAAGTTTCTAGCATGAATAGTTTTATGATCCCTTTGAGCCTGGGTGTCATTCCATAGGACAATCACACGGAAACCCCGGGATTTCCTAGGACAACACTGGATTCCCCAGGTGCCCTGCAACCAGTCCACCCAGATGTGTATTCAAGTAGCCACCTTAAGTTGAACCATTAATTAACAACTCACATCTGTCATGGATTTCACTCAAACCCAAACCACATCTACGAGCATAGCATGATAACCTAAGCATAGCGTAAAAGTAACTCCCAAGGGTTTGAAAATAATGCAGGTAATAGGTTCTACCTCAAACTACTTCCCAGACCCACAAGTTAAGAGATCCTACTCATGCAATGTGTGAGGGTTTGATCTAATGCATAAAAATTGGGTAATAAAAGGGTATGATCAAAGTGTTACTTGCCTTGCTGATGATTCGCAAAACCTAGAAACTCGTAGTAGCACGCTTCACAGTCCGGGTATTCTATCACAAGCAAACAATAGCATACATAAGCAATCAAGCAAAGATGCACAAACAAAACTCCAAATAAGAAGATCTAACCAGAAAGTTCAACTTAAGAACTCCGGTTTGCAAAAAGAATCAAATCGAACGAAGCAACAAAACTCAAACTACGAAAGAAACGAGATCCGTTTACTAGTTTGATCTAGGGTCAAATTTTACAGTAGCAAAACTTTGTTCAAGTTTGTTAAACGGAAAGAGGGCATCGAGACGAAGATCTGGGATTTTGAATCATCTGATTCCGACTCTCGAGCGAAAAGAAAAACGAAAAACAAGATCAGGGCATAAATTGCGATCGAAAATAATCGCGGATAAATATCCTGAAAAAGAAAACTGACGAACAGGCTAACGAACGAACGTTCGCTGTCTGCGGCTAACGGACGAACAATGTTAGTTAGAATGAACGTACAGTCGAACGTCCGCTAAATAACTAAACCGAAAAAAACCGAACGATTTGAAAAAAACAGATCTAGGGTTTCTAAAAGAAAAACCGATCGGTTTTAAAAAAAACGGCGGCGGCGGCTACCTCGGGCAAGGCGACGGCGGGCTCCGGCGGAGGGCGGTGAGGCGGCGGGTGGCTCCGGAGGCGGGCGGCGGCGGCGGGTGGCTCCGGCGGCAGGCGGCGACGGCGGCGGCTGGCGCGGCGAGCGGGCGGTGGCGGCGGTGACGGCGCGGGGCTCGAGGGCGGGGCTAGGGTTTGGCCGGGGCGGCTTGGGCTGGCAGCGGCCTCTGGGCTGCGCTTTTAAAGGCCCGGCTAGGGGAGTCCTAGCCGGTAACGGCCCAGAGTCGGTTCGCATTTTTTTTAAACAAGTCCTGACGTACGAAAACTAACAAAAGAAATACTAAATGGACTCCGAAAATTCCAAAATAAATTGTCACCATCCTTTAATAACATTTAGGACAAAGTGAACATTTTTCCCGGACCTAAATGCAATTTTGAAAAACGCGTATTTTTCCTATGCAAATAAATTCGCAGATAAATCCAAAAAAAAAACAAAAGTGGTTTTAATAAATTTTTTTTCCTCCAATATTTCTGTTATTTTGGAGAAGTCATATTATCTTCGCTCATATATTTTTATTTAGAAATATTTTTAGGAGGGAAAAATAATTAAAACCAACGCTATCCTCGTACCGGTATTCGAGTAAACTCAAATACAAAAACGGTAGAATTTCCCAACTCTCTTTGTAGGTCCTTGAGTTGCTTAGAATTTTCGAGGATCGCCACGCACAAAATGCAAAGAAATATGCAATGCAGTGTGATCTATGTATAACATTCCAAATTGAAAATTTGGGATGTTACAAACCTACCCCCCTTAGAATGAATCTCGCCCTCGAGATTCGGCTTGGCTAGAGAACAGGTGTGGGTGGTCCTTGCGTAGATCATCTTCTCGTTCCCAGGTGGCTTCTTCCACGGTGTGGTGACTCCATTGAACTTTGCAAAACTTGATAACTTTAGGTGACTCTGCTCGAAAATTCAAGAATCTTAACAGGCTTCTCCTCGTAAGTCAGATCACTATCCAACTGAATTGCCACCAGGGGTACTGTGTCTGCGGGATATCGGCCATCTCCACATGGCACTTCTTAAGTTGCGAAACGTGAAACACATCGTGCACTCCTGACAATCCTTCGGGCAACTCCAACTTATAGGCAACCTCTCCCATGCGTTCCAAAACACGGTAAGGTCCCACAAATCTCGGGGCTAGCTTTCCCTTGACTCCGAAATGTTTAACTCCTCGCAGAGGCGATACTCTCAAGTACGCTCTGTCTCCAATTTCATAGGCTACTTCCTTGCGCTTCGAGTCTGCATAACTCTTCTGCCTGGACTGAGCTACCTTCAATCTATCTCGAATTAGCTTAACCTTCTCTTCAGACTCTTTGATCAAGTCCGGTCCAAACAACTATCGGTCTCCAACTTCATCCCACATTAACGGTGTTCGGCATCTCCTTCCGTACAATGCTTCGAACGGTGCCATCTTCAAACTGGCCTGGTGGCTGTTGTTGTTCAAGAACTCCGCGTAGGGCAAATTGTCATCCCAACTAGATCCATAATCTAGCGCACAAGCTCTCAACATGTCCTCCAGAATCTGATTGACTCTCTCGGTCTGTCTGTCGGTCTGCAGATGAAAAGCTGTGCTGAATTCTAGCCTCATTCCCAAAGGTTGGTGTAGCTGATGCCAAAACTTTGAGGTGAATTGTGTTCCTCTATCTGATACAATGGTCCTCGGAACTCCGTGCAGACATACGATCCTGGTCATGTATATCTTGGCCAACTTCGCACTGGTATACGTGGTCTTCACAGGGATAAAGTGAGCTACCTTGGTCAAATGATCCACTACTACCCAGATTGAGTCACATCCTGCTTTGGTCCTGGGAAATCCGGTGATAAAATCCATGCCAAACTTCTCCCACTTCCATTCGGGTATCGGCATAGGCTGTAGCAATCCTGCTGGCTTCTGATGCTCTGCCTTTACTCTCTGGCATACATCACATACGGCTACATACTCGGCAATATCCTTCTTCATTCCCATCCACCAAAAATGTTCCTTCAAATCCAAATACATCTTGGTGTTTCCGGGGTGTATCGAGTATGGCGAATCATGTGCTTCCTGTAGTATCAACTTCCTGATCTCCGGGTTGTTGGGCACATAGATTCAATCCTCAAACCACAAGGTGTCGTGTTCATCTTCACGAAATCCTTTGGCTTTTCCTTCACTCATCCTCTTCTTTATCTTAGCAATCTCGTTGTCATCCTTCTGGGCTTCGCGTATCTTCCCCAGCAATGTTGACTGAACCTCCAATGTTGCGACAAAACCTCTAGGAACTATCTCCAAACGAAGCTCCTTGAGATCTTCTGCCAACTCCTGGGGTAATCCCCCTTTTACTAGGGTATTTGCATAACCCTTCCGGCTCAAAGTGTCTGCAACGACATTGGCCTTTCCTGGGTGACAGTGCTGCTTCATATCATAATCCTTTATAAGCTCCAATCATCTCCTCTGTCTGAGGTTCAGCTCCTTCTGAGTGAAAATGTACTTCAAACTCTTGTGATCCGTGTACACATCACAGCGATTTCCAATAAGGAAATGTCTCCAGGTTTTGAGTGCGTGCACTACAGCTGCTAACTCCATATCGTGCGTCGCATAATTCAACTCGTGCGGTCGCAGTTGACGGGATGCATAGGAAACAACTCTTCCATCCTGCATAAGTACTCCTCCAAGTCCTAAGCGTGAAGCGTCGCAGTACACTTGGAAATCCTTGCGTATATCTGGCAATATCAGCACTGGGGCTGTCGTCAACCATTTCTTCAACTCCTGGAAACTTTCTTCGCACTCTTCAGTCCAATTGAACTTTGTCTCTTTCTTCAACAATGTCGTCATTGGCTTAGCAATCTTGGAGAAATTTTCTATGAATCTCTGGTAGTATCCCGCGAGTCCAAGAAAACCGCGGATCTCTCCAACTGAAGTGGGTGCCAACCATTCAGTGATTGCCTGCACTTTGGTGGGGTCCACTGCTATACCTCCTCCTGATATAACATGCCCTAAGAATCCAGCTTCCTTCAACCAAAACTCGCATTTGCTAAACTTGGCATACAACTGATGTTCTCTGAGCTTTTCCAGTACCAAACGCAAATGCTCCGTGTGCTCCTCCTCATTCTTCGAGTACACCAAAATATCATCAATGAATACCATGACAAACTTATCCAAGAACTCCATGAACACCTTGTTCATCATACTCATGAAATAGGCAGGGGCGTTAGTCAATCCAAATGACATAACCGTATACTCATATAGCACGTACCTTGTGGTGAAGGTTGTCTTAGGTATATCCTTCTCCCGGATCTTCAACTGGTGGTATCCAGATCGTAGATCGATCTTGGAGAATACTTTCACTCCCTGGAGTTGGTCGAACAAATCATTGATCATCGGCAGCGGGTACTTATTCTTAATAGTCATTTCATTCAGTGCACGATAATCAACGACCATTCTTAGAGATCCATCCTTCTTCTCGACCAAAAGCACTGGGGCTCCCCAAGGTGATGAACTCCGGCGAATAAAACCTTTCTCCAATAACTCCTTAATCTGCTTCTTGATCTCCTCCAGATCATTCGCTGGCATCCGATATGGTCTCTTCGATATAGGTCTGATGCCAGGCAACAACTCAATCAAAAACTCAATATCTCTATCCGGTGGCATGCCAGGTAGCTCCTCTAGAAAAACATCCGGATAATCCTTTACTACAGGCACTTCCTCCTGAACAACTCCCGTGAGAGAATGTACTTGTGTCCGTATAGGCGAATGCCTAGATACATACTTAATCCTTTTTCCCTCCGGGGTGGTAAGCAAAATAGACTTGCTATCACAATCGATGTTCCCTCCATACATCGATAGCCAATCCGTACCTAATATCACATCCAATCCTTGTGACTCCAAAACTATTAGGTCTGAGGGGAAAACATGGCTTCCTATGGCCAATGGCGTCTGAAAACATCCTTGATGTGCCATATACTCCGCTCCTGGAGAGTTTACTAACATGGGGGTCTTAAGGACTTGGGTGGGCAACTTATGTCTGTTTACGAATCCCCTTGAAATGTATGAATGCGATGCACCAGTATCGAAAAGAACTACTGCGGTAAATGACTTAACCAAAAACTTATCGATCACCGCATCTGGTTGTTCTTCAACTTCCTCCACTGTCACGTGATTCACTAGTCCTTTGTTGAACGGGTTGGGCTTCTTCCCGGCACTTCCATTGCCGTTTCCATTCTTAGCTTCAGGGCACTCATTGGCATAATGTCCATTCTTCCCGCACTTGTAACAGGTGACGTGGCTTAAATCCTTCTTGGCGGGTGTGGTTGGAGTAGAGCGATTCTGATTATTGTTTGCTCCATTCACATTCCCATTCTTGGAGCCATTGTGGTTGTGAGAACTTCCTCCAGTGTGGGTGTGGCTTCCATGGTTATGGGTGTATGCTCCCGAATTTGGAGTGAATCGGGGCTTCTGCTAGGCTCCAGAATTATTCCTTCCTTGTCCATACTTCCTCTTGCGACTCTCAATCTGCTGTTGCTTCCCTTCAATCATAAGAGCTTTATCTACTAACTCCTGGTAGTTGTTGAAGGTTGCCACCATCAACTGTACGCTCATCTCATCATTTAGCCCTTCCATAAATCTCTCCTGCTTAGCGGCATCTGTGGCCACATCATCTGGGGCATAACGAGATAGGGTACTAAACTCGTCTACGTACTGAGCCACAGTATGATTTCCTTGGCGCAAGTTGCGAAACTCCCGCTTCTTCATGCTCATAGCTCCTGTTGAGACATGGGCAGTACGGAAAGCTTGTTGAAACTGATCCCAAGTGACATTGGCTATAGGGAAAGTGGCTGTGTAATTCTCCCACCATGCTGCGGCTGGTCCAGACAACTGATGTGCGGCAAATCACACCTTCTCAGCATCCGAGCAATTGGCTGTGGTCAAATCCCTTCCAATCTTGCGCAGCCAGTCATCAGCAACTATTGGTTCAATGCTGCTAGCAAACGTCGGTGGTTGCAACCTTAAGAAACATGTCAGGTTGTCCACGGGTGGTGGTGGTGGAGGGTTGTTGTTGCTCTGGTTGTTCTGAGTGTTCTGGACAAGAAGTTGCATCAAAGTGTTCTGCTGCTGGATCAACTGAGTGAGCTCAGGGGGAAACTGAAATTATGGCTCATGTCTCGGAGGCATCTGATGGTGTAGAGGGAAGAGATTAGAATAGAAATGAGGTCTAAGGGAAAATCACTACCCATATGCACATGAGACAAACACAATCATATCACACCAATCAATTTCAAGCAAGGTCTTACAAAGATCTAACTAGCGTTACAAAAGTGCTCTAAAAACTACTTTGTGGGGGAAAACTACTAGTCATAGGGTGGTCATCTAGAAATTTTGATCGGCGGAAGATTCCATGATGTCTGCTCCAGCTTCATCTTCATAGTCTTCGTCATCACTATCACCGGGGTCTGAATCCGTGTCGTCGATGATGATGTAATCTTCAGAACGAATCTCCTTGGGTTCTTCTTCCTCTTCTTCTCCTCTTGGTGCTGGATCTCCCATGAATACTCCTAGCTTCCTTGTCAAATCATCATTCTTCTCCACTAGTATCAACATCTCCTCCTCGTATCTGTCACGAGTAGACTTGAGTTCTTCTTCTAGCTCCAAATTCTTGTTTAGTGCCTTCTTCAAATCTATCATCCCTGCACACATTTGGTGCTCCCGTCGATGAATGTGCTGGTTTAACTCCTGGATGAATGCTGCAATGGACCTGTCCTTTCGGGTGCTGATCATGTCCCAACGCTCATCTCGGCGTCCACAAATCTGGTAGATAGTGTCCTTCAGCTCCTGCTTGTAGACTTCTCCGATCCTTCCCATAGTGATGTGGGCTGCCATACTTTTGCCTAGGCTCCAGGTTGGTGCATCAAAAGAAAACTCTATTGGCTCAGTGGATGGTGCGAACGTTCTCCTAGGGATTTGAACTTGAATGCTCCATCGCTCCTCTTCTGGTAAAGTGGCAGTGTAGGTCCCGGTAAAGTTTGGTATTCCTATGTTCACGTACCTAGTGACTTCCTTCAAGTGTCGTCCAAAAGGTGTGTCTTCATCCGGTTGCGTGAACCTGTTCCTTGGGTCCACCATCCTAAAGAAGTAGAAAATGGAGAGAAGTCATAAATGAGTAGAGAAGAGTGACCTAGGGTTTACCTTAGTGGTCATGTCCTACAGTCAGCGTGTGCTCTGATACCATCTTGTAGCGATCACGATCCGAATGGACCGAAGTCTCTGTGTTTCAGTGTCATCCCTGGATCGGTAATGCTGACACACACAGTACTTGAAGGATTTATAACAGAGTGGCAATCACACACTTATTACATCGAGTGTCTCCAAAAGAGTACTTATTACAAAAGTCTATGGCTTAAGGCCATCTAACAAAATAACAGTGGAAGGCTTGGAAGATAAGTGAGTCCATCAACACCAACGGCATAGCTGAGTGCATGACAAACGACCTAGAACGTCTTACTCCTCGTCTGAAAAGTCTGCAACGTAACATGTTGTAGCCCGAAATGGGTCAGCACATGGAATATGCTGGCAAGATAACACAGAAGATGCAAGTAACAGAAATAAAGGCTACACTATATGCATATTTGGCTGGTGGAGGCTCTAAGGTTAAAGTTTTTGCATAAAGCCAATTTTTTCCTACAACAAAGGAATAAATTTTATTTTAACTATCATGGTAGTTGAAACATCATTGAGAAGGTACCTCCAACTCAATCCCAATTAAAGTAATCATTAACCCAACAAGTTAACTTTAGAGTGATGAGATCAACCAATAATTTAAGTACCAGATACTCAAGATTGTCCATAACCGGGGACACGGCTAATCATGATCAAATTGTACACTATGCAGAGGTTTGTTCACTTTTCCCACAAGACTCGATCGCCTCCGTTTAGTTTCTCGCACTGCATGGTGTTTGAGAAACGGATGACCGAGACACAGTCTTTCAGAAGCATTTACTCTTTACACCGGATGGACCGGTACACCTACTTTCCCCTATATCTGCTAGTCCACCACTGAAAGAGCTCACACAACTTACTCATATTATGCCAGAGCCCATAATGGCACTGTGGTTGCACACGGAAGTTTCTAGCATGAATAGTTTTATGATCCCTTTGATCCTGGGTGTCATTCCATAGGACAATCACACGGAAACCCCGGGATTTCCTAGGACAACACTGGATTCCCCAGGTGCCCTGCAACCAATCCACCCAGATGTATATTCAAGTAGCCACCTTAAGTTGAACCCTTAATTAACAACTCACATCTGTCACGGATTTCACTCAAACCCAAACCACGTCTACGAGCATAACATGATAACCTAAGCATAGCGTAGAAGTAACTCCCATGGGTTCGAAAATAATGCAGGTAATAGGTTCTACCTCAAACTACTTCTCAGACCTACAAGTTAAAAGATCATACTCATGCAGTGTGTGAGGGTTTGATCTAATGCATAAAAATTGGGTAATAAAAGGGTATGATCAAAGTGTTACTTGCCTTGCTGACGATTCGCAAAACCTAGAGACTCGTAGTAGCACGCTTCACAGTCCGGGTATTCTATCGCAAGCAAACAATAGCATACATAAGCAATCAAGCAAAGATGTACAAACAAAACTCCAAATAAGAAGATCTAACCAGAAAGTTCAACTTAAGAACTCCGGTTTGCAAAAAGAATCAAATCGAACAAAACAACGAAACTCAAACTGCGAAAGAAACGAGATCCGTTTACTAGTTTGATCTAGGGTCAAATTTTACAGCAGCAAAACTTTGTTCAAGTTGGTTAAACGGAAAGAGGGCGTCGAGACAAAGATCTGGGATTTTGAATCACCTGATTCCGACTCTCGAGCGAAAAGAAAAACGAAAAACAAGATCAGGGCAGAAATCGCGATCGAAAATAATCGCGGATAAATACCCCGAAAAAGAAAACTGACGAACAGGCTAACGAACGAACGTTTGTTCTCTGCGGCTAACGGACGAACAATGTTCGTTTGAACGAACGTACGGACGAACGTCCGCTAAATAACTAAACCGAAAAAAACCGAATGGATCTGAAAAAAAACAGATCTAGGGTTTCTAAAAGAAAAACCGATCGGTTTTAAAAAAAATCGGCGGCGACGGAACGGCGGCTGCTACCTCGGGCAAGGCGACGGCGGGCTCCGACGGAGGGCGGCGAGGCGGCGGGTGGCTCCGGCGGCGGGCGGCGCGGCAGGCGGCGGCTGGTGCGGCGAGCGGGCGGTGGCGCAGCGAGCGGCGGCGGCGGCTTGCACCGGCGACGGCGCAAGGGCGGCGGCGTCGCGGGACTCGAGGGCGGGGATAGGGTTCGGCCGGGGCGGCTTGGGCTGGCGGCGTCCTCCGGGCTGCGCTTTTAAAGGCCCGGCTAGGGGAGTCCTAGCCGGTTACGGCCCAGAGTTGGTTCGCACTTTTTTTTAAACGAGTCCTGACATACGAAAACTAATAAAAGAAATACTAAACGGACTCCAAAAAATCCGAAATAAATTTTCACCGTCCTCTAATAATATTTAGGACAAAGTGAACATTTTTCCCGGACCTAAATGCAATTTTGAAAAACGCGTATTTTTCCTATGCAAATAAATTCGCAGATAAATCCGAAAAAAACCAAAAGTGATTTTAATATTTTTCCTCAAATATTTCTGTTATTTTGGAGAAGTCATATTATCTCCACTCATATATTTTTATTTAGAAATATTTTTAGGAGGAAAAATAATTAAAACCAACGCTATCCTCGTACTGGTATTCGAGTAAACTCAAATACAAAAACGGTAGAATTCCCAACTCTCTCCGTAGGTCCTTGAGTTGGTTAAATTTTCGAGGATCGTCACGCACAAAATGCAAAGAAATATGCAATGCAGTATGATCTATGTATAACATTTCAAATTGAAAATTTGGGATGTTACACCTATGGTGCCCCCCGTGTCGCGTAAGCGTGAGGGATTCCCGCTATAGGGTGTCGCAATACGTTCAAGATTCGCTTATAGTGGGTTGCTTGAGTGACAGAATCATAAACCCGAGTAAGAGGATTGTTGCGTATGGGATAAAGGGGACTTGATGCTTTAATGCTATGGTTGTGTTTTATCTTAATGATCTTTAGTAGTTGCGGATGCTTGCTAGAGTTCCAATCATAAGTGCATATGATCCAAGAAGAGAAAGTATGTTAGCTTATGCCTCTCCCTCATATGAAATTGCAGTGATGACTATCGGTCTTGTTAACAATTGCCTAGGATGATTCCGCACACCGATCCATCATTATTCCACACTCGCTATTTATAATATTTAGTAATATATTCTAACTTTATGATAACAACACCTACTTTTATATTTTAGCTCTCCGATATCATGCAAAGTTATCCTCTTCATACCCACAACGTAGTTTTATTTCTCGTTTCTAGTTGGAAGCAAACGTTTGGTGTACGTAGAGTCGTATCAGTGGCAGATAGGACTTGAGAGAATATTGATCTTACCTTTAGCTCCTTGTGGGTTCGACACTCCATACTTATCACTTCCACCATTGGGAATTTCTACGATGATTCCCTGCACTTGGGGACCATCAATGCCCATATTGGTTCCCACATATTCTATAAAGATCTCATTGGTTGAACCTCGATGTCAAGGATTCAGATAATCCCGTATGTAGTTCCCTTTTTCTATCGGTATGTTACTTGCCCGAGATTCGATTGTCGGTATCTCCATACCTAGTTCAATCTCGTTACCGGCAAGTCTCTTTACTCGTTCCGTAATACAAGATCCTTGTAATGCCCAGGATGGGACTATATCTCCTACGTGTCGAGGCACGACTTAAAGATATAAGCCCATCCTAGAATGATCTCAAGTTTGGTATCTTTGCACGACTCATGTAAAAGAGGGATTAAAAAAAGCAAAAGGAGATAGTTGGCTTACACTCGCCACTTCACACAAAACATTACATAAGCATAACATCATTCAAAACATCACAGCCCGACTACGGGTAAGATCCAAAGAAAGATACCAAAACAACATAAAGCCACAGGTCAGGATCGAGTCCTAGTAGAAACCACTACTGAACATCGAAACGCCACAAACATACGGCCAAACTCTTCAACGAGCTCCTGGCGAAGAACTGATCCAACTCCTGCATCAGACTCGGCTGAACCTGCATCTGGTGTGGTGAAGTAACTGTGAGCCACAGAGGACTCAGCAATCCCGTTCCCGGGTAACAAGACTATTTAAGCCTTGGGTGAGGACAAGGCTGAAGAAAGAATAAGAGGTGAAGGAACAAACAAGAGTCTGCAGCAGCAACTAGCACTAACTTACGTAAAAGAGAGCGAGAAGAGAAGAGCATCGGTCGAAAGATGATCACGAAGTGATCCTAGCTAAAGCCGGTCAAACATAACCCCACCGTGTTCAACTCCCGAATCCCTATCCGGAAATTGACAGTCACGGTACACACGCTGGTAGTGTATTGAAACATTGTGTCAAGTTATCTACAACCGGAATTAACAAGCTCCCATCTGCCACATAACCGCGGGCACGGCTTTCGAAAGTTTAAACCCTGCAGGGGTGTTCCAACTTGACCCATTACAAGCCCACGATCCGCGAAGTCGCAACTCCATAGGTGGGAAGACCCGAGTATCCTCGGAATCCCGTGCTCAGGTTAAACCGAACTAAGGTAAGGCTAATCCAGCAAATCCTCCCGGCGTGCCGACACCCTGATAGTAGCCGCGCGTATCTCGTCTCAGGCCACGATCGGATGAGCGCTACGTACAGTACCAAAGACCCCAGATAACTGGGTGGTACCGCAAGTGACTCTAGTTTGGGACCAACACCATCAGCACTGGCCCCTCCTGCTATGTAGAAATAAAGGATCCTCGAGGGAGCGACCCCCTATGCAAATTTAATTAATTAATTAAGTTGTTATTATGAGGCAAATAGTACCAATGTTGGGATTTGCTGGAAAAGACTTAGCACTTAGCGGTTTATCAAGGGGGTCCCATACACCCCAACCGTGTTAGGAACGCATAATCAAGGAACATAACACCGGTTTATACGGTTCCTAACGGCATGAGTGGAACAAAACACCAAGCAAAAGGCTTAGCCTTCCACCCTGCCAGTATATAGATGATTTCATTTAGCATTTATATAGTGTGATATAACCCAACCAAACTTCAACATGAAGCAAGCATCTTCAATCTTCACCTGCAACTAACAATGCTATAAGAGGGGCTGAGCGAAGCGTACTTAGCCAAGCAACGGTTTGCGTAGGTAGGGTGGTTAAACATGGCAATTGGTTACAAGTAGGAGGCTGACAAGAAGAACATGGGCATCGAGGCAAAACTAAAGATCGAGACTACTAGCAATAGGCAAAGATAGTAATGGTATCCGGGTTCGGTCATCTTGCCTGGGATTCCACAAGGGAGAAGAACGGATCCAAGAAGAAGACGAAGCAACAGTCGAGCGGATCCTCACAACTCCGGAACGAAACCGAAGCTAACAAGAGAAACAACCGGAAAGAAAGAAACAACACGGTAAACACACAATACATAAACATGGCATACGATGCACAAACAAGTATGATGCATGTCCGGTTTAATATGCAAGGCATGGAAAGTGCATAAACAAATACTACAAGTTAAGTGGAGATCAATATGCAACGAGTTGCATATTGACGAAACACCACATTAATTATTTAGTTGACTCTCATTTAATTACAAGACAAGATTAAATGTTTTTAACATGGCAAGAGGTGAAGCATAATAAAACTACACTAACTAGGCAATTTAAATGAGGCCGGAGAATAACAACAACAAGTCCGAAAAAATCCCCATATGCATGTTTAATAATTATAAGCAAACAACAATTAACCATATAATGTTGTTATCATGATGCGGATGACATGATCAAGTTTATGCAAGTTTTATTAAAAGGTTGACTTAAAGGAGATATGAAGCATTTGTCACCATGGTGGAAAGAAAAGAGTGCCACGGCAACGATCCGAAAATGATGCAACGCATCATATCGGTTCCGGTATCTCGTTAAGAGACCGGTGCAAAAAGGTGACGAAGCGAGTCAAACGAGATGATGGGGTGATCCCGTTGCCGGGTTCCCACGGGTCGGCGACGAGGCAACCGAGGAGCTCAACAAAAGGTCGGAACGGGCACGAGCACACACAAGGGAGACATTTCAAACAACACAACAAGCATGCATCACACGGGTCATCGACGGGGTTATACCTTCGAAACCATCGTTCTCGGAGGGGTTCGAGGTCGTAGTGGAAGTAGAGGAAGTAGTTGTGGAAGTAGTGGTACACGGCCGAAGAGGAAGAAGTCGTTCACGTGGCGGTAGTTGTACTCGGGCGACGGTAGAGGAAGTAGTTGTTCACGGGTCTTCGGCAACGGTAGGCGTTCATGTTACGTGTCGTGGTACTTGGCGAATTCCTCGTTTCCGGGCGACGGTAGTGGTACACGCGACGGTAGTCGTTCGGGTCGTCGATGTCGAGGTACTTGTCGCGTCGGCGTTCGTAGTGGTACTTGTGGTCTCCGAACTTGTCGACGGTAGTGGTACTCGCCGTATCGACGCGTAGGGGTACATGGTCGTGTCAAGTAGAGGTACTTGCGCGTCGTGTAGTTGTTCACATTCCGTAGTCGTTCACGTCTCCAAAAGGGTACGCGGGTCTCCTGTCAAATCAACAGCACAGAGCAACAAAACAAAAAAAAAACAAACTACAGCAGCAGGACAAGGGGCTGCACGAGGCCACGGCAGCAGCAAGTACGCCCATGGCAAAGGAGGCAGCAGGGCGACACCCTGGACGAACTCCCGTCGGCGACGGCGCGAAGAAGGAAGGAGGCCCAGGAGGCGGCGGTTCCCGGTGCTGGAGGGGGCTGGGGAGACGCTCGTGCGACGGGAGGACGAGGGCCTCCATGGCGCTGGAGTCGGAGGGAGCAGCTCCGTCCTCGGCCTGGGGCGGCGCTCTGTTCGGCTCGGGCGCCGGGCTTCAGCGACGCAGAGCGGAACGGGAGGACCGGAGGATGACGGGCGCGGCTCGGGGCGTGGAAGAGGCCTGGACGGCCATGGCGCTCGGGGCGGCGCTCCTGGCGCAGGGATCCGGCCTGGTCGAGGCCCTCGAGAGGAGGGAGCCTGGAGGAGGGAGTAGATCGGCGCTGGGGAGGCCGCTGGCCTGGCCGGGCGCTCGGGTGGAGGCGCGCTACGGGCGGCTTCCATGGCGAGGGAGGCCACGGGAGAGGGAGAACGAGGCCTCAGGGACTCGAGGCTGAGGGAGAGGGCTCGAGGGGATCGGGGAGAGAGGGAGAGGAAACGAGGGGTGGCGGCGCACAGGGGGGAACAGAGGGATCGATCGAGACTTGGGGGTTTCGGTCGCGAGCGCCCTAGGGTTAGGGGGGTAAGCGGGCTGGCCTGGTGGAGTTGGGCCGAAGGAGGAGGCGGCTGGGCCAGAAGGAATTGGGCCAGGGAGGCCTGGTGTTGCACCTTTTTCTTTTTATTTCCTTAACAGAAATAAAAAAAATAGAAAGAGTGCAAAAGAAAATAAGAAAAGAGGCCAGAACAGAAAATAAAATATGGAACATTTTTATAAGGCTTTACGGGATATTACCAACCCAACAAAAATAGTTCCAACACAAAGGAAGTGCAAACTAAATAAATAGCTTGCCTCAAGGAGTTTAAAAGGAGTCTAGAATTAGAGGAGCCTCGAAAATAACGGAAAGAATATAGCAAGGTTTTACGGAGAAACTAGAATTAAGAGACATGGGGAAAATGCAAGTGTGTTCTGGTGATTCCAACAAATTGGAATATTTATTAATATAGCTCCCTAAATATTGAGAGGCTTTTATATGTTATAAAGAGAAGTCATCTTCCCTCGATTTAAATGGACCGAAGGTCCACACGATTTATTAGGTTGAGATGAAAAATTAAAAATGACATGATGGCATGATGACATGATGCAATGCAAAAATAAATAACACAAGCACAAAAGAACACACGGGCAACCCGGAACATCTGGAATCTTCTGGAACGTCGGTCTCGGGCGTCACAACTCTCCCACACTAACAGAGGATCTCGACCCGAGATCCTAGAGATATCACCGGGTAAAAACGGAAGAGGAAGAGGTAAAACAAAGTTGCTTCTTTGACAGACGAGTGAAACCAAGGAACCTTGAGAGGTTGAACAAAGTGAAAGAAGAATGCAACGGAGATGAACGAAGATAAGAGCACTCCGGTAAAAGGAGGAACAAGGAACACTATGAGAACCTTATAGGTTGGGAGACATGAAGCAAGAGCTCACGGACGAAAAGAATATGAAACTGCAATGGTATAGCCAAGGAATAAGAATGACAGAATTTGGACAGCACTCCGTCTGAAAATGGAAGGAATTAACAAGAATTTGAGGAGATGGAATGATACTTGATGAAATGAACAACATATTGTCTCCGAAACAATTAAAAGAATGGCACAAGGTTAAGAAAGATTCAGACAGCACTCCGGTTAAAAGAGTTAAAACTTGATAAGATGAGGGAACTTGAATGAAGAAACAACACTCCGGTTAAATGATAAGCAAGGGAAAGAACAAGATCTCGATAAAACGATAAGATGGTTTGGAGAGAGCAACATTACAAAGCCTCCGGAACGAAAGAATAGATGCAAGATCGTTGGGAAGAAAGAACGGAGAAGAAAATGATAACTTCTCTCAAAATTGAAATAGGAAATCCTCCTTACGGAGAAGGGTTGAATAGAGTTGTTGGAAAATCAACAACGAAAAGAATAAGCTCGATGTGGGCTTATGGAAAACATCTCAAAATTAAGAGGTGACAACCAGCCACTAACAGAAACGAATTGCTTGGATTGAGATCAACAAGGAGACGATAAACTTAATCACCGGAATGATAAATGAAGAACTTGGGTCAATTATAAGCACCATAATAGCGACAATCCTTAGGGAAAGCTTTAGGTGAAATATAACCCAAGATAACTCCAATGAATAATTAAAGGGTTGGAAAGATCTCCTGAACAAGAAAATGATTGGTTTAAATATCCCATTCCTGACAACTTGTGAATCATGAAACATGAAGGAATTGTCAAGAATGACATAACACCACCTCAAAAGATAAGGGAGCAAGAATTGCAATTGGAAAGCATGATGAAGAATGCTTAAGCTCCAACAAGAATCTTGATGAAGACTTCGAGGATGAATTAAAACATGATGAACCACCATGAAGAACTCCGGTAATGAAAGCATGAGAAGTGAAAGATGAAAGAATATGAATCAAGGACTGCGATGAATTAGATGCAGCTTGAAATGATATGATTGAAATAATTTGGGGCTCCGGAAGACAAGATAGACAACTTAGAACCGAGAATATGATATGATGAACAAGCTCCGGACAAAAGAATTAAATCACCTTGAAGGAATAAGAATAAGAATTATGTCATGCATCTCCTTCACCAATTTAAATTGATGACAACCAAAGGATTTGGCATACTACTTATTCTCGTTGGAAAGAATTAAAGAGAGATCTAGCACAAGTTTGGATAAATCTTCAACGAACCACCGGTAGGATTATGAAAAGAACGAGTGAATTAAAACGATAACAACGGAAGAGAAAAACTTGAAAGAACCACCGTAAGAAATATGGAGACAAACGAAGAGACATCAATTAAGAATATTTGGAGGACGAAGTTGAAAACTGAGAACGAAGAATATTCTGAAATGATGGCCTTCGGAGGAACACAAGGAAAAGAATTTATGAAATGCTTCGGATGGGTATGAAAAGAATTCCTCACAGTCGAAACAACTATGAGGATGGCATGAAGCTAGAACCACAAATCTTCAAGAGAACGGCCAAGGTATAAGAGAAACACTTCTCCGGTCTCCAAATGCTGAGAATGAAGACGAGAAATGCCATAAGAATTGTTGAGCACTCCGGAATGAAAAATTAAAAGGTTGAAACAATGATGAAAAGAATTTGAAAGTAAACTTGGAGAAGGCATGTGACTGATGGAAATCATTCTTACGTCACACTTTAAAACGAATTTGAGTATAACTCCGGAAAATTAGAAGAGTCAGGTAAGATCCTGGGAAAAGACCTGTGGGTTAGGGCCCACTAAAGAAATCACCGTTGAAAAAGACTGTTGAAGAGATATTGCACCGGTTGAATTAAAAGGCTTGAATAAGATAACAACCTCAAAATAGCTTGAACGGATTAAGAATGGAATTATGAATCTTCTGCACTCCGGATATAAATAGCAAGAGGAGAATGATTAATTGGTGCACCGGAATAAGAAAGCATTGTGAAAAGAGGAAAAAGGATAAGATCAACACCGAAATCTTGAATTACATCCACCGGCAGAATCTGAGAACAAAAGAATGATGAACTTGAAGCTCTTGAGCATCTTCACGATAATTACCGGATAAGACATTGAAGGAAATGAATGAAGAAATATCACATGAATAAAAATGGATATTTCATTTGAGAATTGCTGACTCCAAAAAGAAAAAGGGTGGGAGGGTGGGCAAAACAAAGACGACTTGAGATGAATGAAACAGACAAATCGTCAGATTTCTCAACGACGTCCGTATGGAATAACTTGAAGAGAAGGCACACCGGTTGGAAAAGAATTTAACATGACCATCTTGATGATCAAGAAGGACCAGCACTCTCATAGAAATATGAGAACACCGATTAAGAAAGGTATGGAATCAACATTTGACATCGAAGCAACTCGAATACCAGAATCAAAACAAGAACAATGGATAGATGTGTAACAGCCTAATCTTCACAATATCATTCGAACAGAGAATTGAACGAACGAATTCCACAGGTACATCAACTTGACGAGAAGCCACTTGGGAGAAGGAAAAGGTAAATAAAAAGGAACAAGGATCAGATAGAACAAATACAAGATAGAAGTTTCATTCGACATCTTCGTGCTGAAAGCTCATGGAACGTGTTACAAAAGGGTTTTGCAATCCCCGGATCAGCATAGCCAAGGACCCTTTAAGATGCAACTCCCGATCAGAACAAGTCCATAAAACCACTTCACTCAATGTAAAACCCCAAACTTCATATCGTGCATCCGTTGGAAGAATGCCTAGAACTACTAGATGAACCCACCTATAGATTTCCGAAAGTTTCCAGTTATGCAATCAGGTGTTGGGGATACACGGGAAGCACCGCGCAATCAACTCTAAACCTACATCCAGGTGTATCCATCCTTCAACACATAACCAGTCTTTCTCGGAAACTGTTTACCTCGGACCTTCGAAAAGCATCCACTATACAAGCTATGGCAATACTCTCGAACTACCTCCCCAGTACTGGGTGATGTCGGGGTTATCTTGCCACTGGCCGTATAGGAGAGATTTTCGATGTCGGCCGTCTTAAGTATTTAGTACTGCCGCGATATGCTTGTGTCAATGATACCCCGAAGCTCAACTCCTCGGTAACAGGAGGCATCGAGAACAATATCCTTGTCACAAGAACATCGAAACAATCCTAGAATACTCGCGAGATCCTAAAAAAAATTTTGGTGCAATTTTTGAAAGTAGAAGAGAAAAGAGTAATCGTCAGAAGTCCTCACCAGAGAGAAAGGGGATGAGAAGCAAAGAAATCCTACTCTCCGATATATATATAGGACTCAAAACATTTTCAGTGTGTGCCTAGACTCAACCGTCAACGATTCGATCAATCAGTGGGGGCTTCTAGGTCGGAGAAGGCTCTGAATACCAACTTGTAATGCCCAGGATGGGACTATATCTCCTACGTGTCGAGGCACGACTTAAAGATATAAGCCCATCCTAGAATGATCTCAAGTTTGGTATCTTTGCACGACTCATGTAAAAGAGGGATTAAAAAAAAGCAAAAGGAGATAGTTGGCTTACACTCGCCACTTCACACAAAACATTACATAAGCATAACATCATTCAAAACATCACAGCCCGACTACGGGTAAGATCCAAAGAAAGATACCAAAACAACATAAAGCCATAGGTCAGGATCGAGTCCTAGTAGAAACCACTACTGAACATCGAAACGCCACAAACATACGGCCAAACTCTTCAACGAGCTCCTGGCGAAGAACTGATCCAACTCCTGCATCAGACTCGGCTGAACCTGCATCTGGTGTGGTGAAGTAACTGTGAGCCACAGAGGACTCAGCAATCCCGTTCCCGGGTAACAAGACTATTTAAGCCTTGGGTGAGGACAAGGCTGAAGAAAGAATAAGAGGTGAAGGAACAAACAAGAGTCTGTAGCAGCAACTAGCACTAACTTACGTAAAAGAGAGCGAGAAGAGAAGAGCATCGGTCGAAAGATGATCACGAAGTGATCCTAGCTAAAGCCGGTCAAACATAACCCCACCGTGTTCAACTCCCGAATCCCTATCCGGAAATTGACAGTCACGGAACACACGCTGGTAGTGTATTGAAACATTGTGTCAAGTTATCTACAACCGGAATTAACAAGCTCCCATCTGCCACATAACCGCGGGCACGGCTTTCAAAAGTTTAAACCCTGCAGGGGTGTTCCAACTTGACCCATTACAAGCCCACGATCCGCGAAGTCGCAACTCCATAGGTGGGAAGACCCGAGTATCCTCGGAATCCCGTGCTCAGGTTAAACCGAACTAAGGTAAGGCTAATCCAGCAAATCCTCCCGGCGTGCCGACACCCTGATAGTAGCCGCGCGTATCTCGTCTCAGGCCACGACCGGATGAGCGCTACGTACAGTACCAAAGACCCCAGATAACTGGGTGGTACCGCAAGTGACTCTAGTTTGGGACCAACACCATCAGCACTGGCCCCCCCTGCTATGTAGAAATAAAGAATCCTCGAGGGAGCGACCCCCTATGCAAATTTAATTAATTAATTAAGTTGTTATTATGAGGCAAATAGTACCAATGTTGGGATTTGCTGGAAAAGACTTAGCACTTAGCGGTTTATCAAGGGGGTCCCATACACCCCAACCGTGTTAGGAACGCATAATCAAGGAACATAACACCGGTTTATACGGTTCCTAACGGCATGAGTGGAACAAAACACCAAGCAAAATGCTTAGCCTTCCACCCTGCCAGTATATAGATGATTTCATTTAGCATTTATATAGTGTGATATAACCCAACCAAACTTCAACATGAAGCAAGCATCTTCAATCTTCACCTGCAACTAACAATGCTATAAGAGGGGCTGAGCGAAGCGTACTTAGCCAAGCAACGGTTTGCGTAGGTAGGGTGGTTAAACATGGCAATTGGTTACAAGTATGAGGCTGACAAGAAGAACATGGGCATCGAGGCAAAACTAAAGATCGAGACTACTAGCAATAGGCAAAGATAGTAATGGTATCCGGGTTCGGTCATCTTGCCTGGGATTCCACAAGGGAGAAGAACGGATCCAAGAAGAAGACGAAGCAACAGTCGAGCGGATCCTCACAACTCCGGAACGAAACCGAAGCTAACAAGAGAAACAACCGGAAAGAAAGAAACAACACGGTAAACACACAATACATAAACATGGCATACGATGCACAAACAAGTATGATGCATGTCCGGTTTAATATGCAAGGCATGGCAAGTGCACAAACAAATACTACAAGTTAAGTGGAGATCAATATGCAACGAGTTGCATATTGACGAAACACCACATTAATTATTTAGTTGACTCTCATTTAATTACAAGACAAGATTAAATGTTTTTAACATGGCAAGAGGTGAAGCATAATAAAACTACACTAACTAGGCAATTTAAATGAGGCCGGAGAATAACAACAACAAGTCCGAAAAAATCCCCATATGCATGTTTAATAATTATAAGCAAACAACAATTAACCATATAATGTTGTTATCATGATGCAGATGACATGATCAAGTTTATGCAAGTTTTATTAAAAGGTTGACTTAAAGGAGATATGAAGCATTTGTCACCATGGTGGAAAGAAAAGAGTGCCACGGCAACGATCCGAAAATGATGCAACGCATCATATCGGTTTCGGTATCTCGTTAAGAGACCGGTGCAAAAAGGTGACGAAGCGAGTCAAACGAGATGATGGGGTGATCCCGTTGCCGGGTTCCCACGGGTCGGCGACGAGGCAACCGAGGAGCTCAACAAAAGGTCGGAACGGGCACGAGCACACACAAGGGAGACATTTCAAACAACACAACAAGCATGCATCACACGGGTCATCGACGGGGTTATAGCTTCGGAACCATCGTTCTCGGAGGGGTTCGAGGTCGTAGTGGAAGTAGAGGAAGTAGTTGTGGAAGTAGTGGTACACGGCCGAAGAGGAAGAAGTCGTTCACGTGGCGGTAGTTGTACTCGGGCGACGGTAGAGGAAGTAGTTGTTCACGGGTCTTCGGCAACGGTAGGCGTTCACGTTACGTGTCGTGGTACTTGGCGAATTCCTCGTTTCCGGGCGACGGTAGTGGTACACGCGACGGTAGTCGTTCGGGTCATCGATGTCGGGGTACTTGTCGCGTCGGCGTTCGTAGTGGTACTTGTGGTCTCCGAACTTGTCGACGGTAGTGGTACTCGCCGTATCGACGCGTAGGGGTACATGGTCGTGTCAAGTAGAGGTACTTGCGCGTCGTGTAGTTGTTCACATTCCGTAGTCGTTCACGTCTCCAAAAGGGTACGCGGGTCTCCTGTCAAATCAACAGCACAGAGCAACAAAACAAAAAAAACAAACTACAGCAGCAGGACAAGGGGCTGCACGAGGCCACGGCAGCAACAAGTACGCCCATGGCAAAGGAGGCAGCAGGGCGACACCCTGGACGAACTCCCGTCGGCGACGGCGCGAAGAAGGAAGGAGGCCCAGGAGGCGGCGGTTCCCGGTGCTGGAGGGGGCTGGGGAGACGCTCGTGCGACGGGAGGACGAGGGCCTCCATGGCGCTGGAGTCGGAGGGAGCAGCTCCGTCCTCGGCCTGGGGCGGCGCTCTGTTCGGCTCGGGCGCCGGGCTTCAGCGACGCAGAGCGGAACGGGAGGACCGGAGGATGACGGGCGCGGCTCGGGGCGTGGAAGAGGCCTGGACGGCCATGGCGCTCGGGGCGGCGCTCCTGGCGCAGGGATCCGGCCTGGTCGAGGCCCTCGAGAGGAGGGAGCCTGGAGGAGGGAGTAGATCGGCGCTGGGGAGGCCGCTGGCCTGGCCGGGCGCTCGGGTGGAGGCGCGCTACGGGCGGCTTCCATGGCGAGGGAGGCCACGGGAGAGGGAGAACGAGGCCTCAGGGACTCGAGGCTGAGGGAGAGGGCTCGAGGGGATCGGGGAGAGAGGGAGAGGAAACGAGGGGTGGCGGCGCACAGGGGGGAACAGAGGGATCGATCGGGACTTGGGGGTTTCGGTCGCGAGCGCCCTAGGGTTAGGGGGGTAAGCGGGCTGGCCTGGTGGAGTTGGGCCGAAGGAGGAGGCGGCTGGGCCAGAAGGAATTGGGCCAGGGAGGCCTGGTGTTGCACCTTTTTCTTTTTATTTCCTTAACAGAAATAAAAAAAAATAGAAAGAGTGCAAAAGAAAATAAGAAAAGAGGCCAGAACAGAAAATAAAATATGGAACATTTTTATAAGGCTTTACGGGATATTACCAACCCAACAAAAATAGTTCCAACACAAAGGAAGTGCAAACTAAATAAATAGCTTGCCTCAAGGAGTTTAAAAGGAGTCTAGAATTAGAGGAGCCTCGAAAATAACGGAAAGAATATAGCAAGGTTTTACGGAGAAACTAGAATTAAGAGACATGGGGAAAAAATGCAAGTGTGTTCTGGTGATTCCAACAAATTGGAATATTTATTAATATAGCTCCCTAAATATTGAGAGGCTTTTATATGTCATAAAGAGAAGTCATCTTCCCTCGATTTAAATGGACCGAAGGTCCACACGATTTATTAGGTTGAGATGAAAAATTAAAAATGACATGATGGCATGATGACATGATGCAATGCAAAAATAAATAACACAAGCACAAAAGAACACACGGGCAACCCGGAACATCTGGAATCTTCTGGAACGTCGGTCTCGGGCGTCACAATCCCGTGGCCAACTTATTAGTCACATTGCTTGCAAGCTTCTTGTGATGTTGTATTACCGAGTGGGCCCTAAGATACCTCTCCGTCACACGGAGCGACAAATCCTAGTCTTGATCCATGCCAACTCAACAGACACCCTCGGAGATACCTATAGAGCACCTTTATAGTCACCCAGTTACGTTGCGACGTTTGGTACACACAAGGTATTCCTCCGGTGTCAGTGAGTTGCATGATCTCATGGTCATAGGAACATATATACTTGATATGCAGAAAACGATAGTAATAAACTGACACGATCATATGCTACGTTCACAGTTTGGGTCTTGTCCATCACATCATTCTCCTAATGATGTGATCCCATTATCAAATGACAACTCATGTCTATGACCCGGAAACCATGGCCATCTTTGATCAACGAGCTAGTCCAATAGAGGCTCACTAGGGACATGTTGCTTGTCTATGTATCCACAGATGCATTTGGTTTCAATCAATACAATTATAGCATGGATAATAAACGATTATCATGAACAAGGAAATATAATAATAACCATTTTATTATTGCCTCTAGGGCATATTTCCAACATTAGTGACTTTGGAGTGACTCTTTGTTGCATGTTGAGGGATAGTTATATGATCCAGTTATGTTATTATTGTTGAGAGAACTTGCACTAGTGAAATTATGAACCCTAGGCATTGTTTCCTAGCAGTGCTACACCATTTACGCTCACTTTTGTCATTAGTTACATTGCTATTTTTATATTTTCAGATTACAAAAACCTACATCTACCATCCATATTGCACTTGTCTCACCATCTCTTCACCGAATTAGTGCACCTATACAATTTACCATTGTATTGGGTGTGTTGGGGACACAAGAGACTCTTTGTTATTTGGTTGCAGGGTTGTTTGAGAGAGACCGTCTTCATCCTACGCCTCCCACGGATTGATAAACCTTAGGTCATCCACTTGAGGGAATTTTGCTACTGTCCTACGAACCTCTACACTTGGAGGCCCAACAACGTCTACAAGAAGAAGGTTGCGTAGTAGACATCAAGCAGCAACTCCGAACGACTACCGGTTTTATGAAAACATGCAGATGCAATGCGGACGATGCGATAATGAAATGCAACAAGCAAAATAAATCACACGACGACAACGAAATAACTGGAAGTCTTCTCGAGCATCGATCTTGGGGCGTCACAGGCATGGAAACAAAAGTTATCTGAACCGAGAACCGATGAACGTACTGCATAATTTAAAGAATCCCATTTCATTACAGGGAGGGAGCCCTTACTACCTTCCTTTATTTAAGTTCTAGTGTCAAATGGGACAGTTGTCCGCGAGCTTTTCCAACCAAATTGGGGTGTGATTGTGATGAAATACTTTTGGACGGGGCATTACCGATACCAAGATGAAATTCGAAATGAGAAAGGGCTTCGAGCCTCATGCTTTCTTGTTTTATTTAGTTGGGAAATGAATCTTTTGTTACAATTGTTATGACCATGAATAAATATACAGATGTTTCTCAAGGAAAAGAAGCTATTTTTTTAGGGTTAAAAGAAGCTATATCTAGAAAAAAAACTATTGGCTTGGGGGGGGGGGCAGCCCACTCCTTAACCCTCGAGTTGGGACTCAGAACGTTGGAAGCCAGCCCAACACCTCATTAGCAAGAGCAGCGAACGCGGAAAGAATCAGGAGACATGGTAGTTCCAGGAGGGCTTCTCGTGCCGCCGCCATCGTCGTTATTTGATAAATTTAGGTCCCCTCGTCTCTGACTGCCATCTTGGTGCCGAGAGGTGGGTGATGGACCTTGAACCCCTCGTTGGTTACCCCAAGTGGAAGGTGTAAGATGCAGTAAGTAGAAGTGTTTTCCCCTAGCAAAGATGCCAAGGATCGAATCCCCAGATACTCCTAGGTTCAACAAGTAGGTGTCAACTGCTAACGGCGCAATTAGCAATCAACGTGGACCTGCACACAGATACAAATAACTTTGCTCCCAACGAGTACAGAGAGGTTGTCAATCCCTCCGGCCTTGTAGTTCACAAAGGTTAAAAGCAATGATAGTAGTGATAGATAGTTTTTGCAATAGTAAGTAAATAGCGAAAAGTAAATAGTGGATGTGATCAATGATGGTAATATGGACCGGAGTCTCATGATGTTCACTAGTGATGTCTCTCTCCCAAAAGACGATAAAACAGCTATGTGAGGTAACAAATTACAGCTAGGCAATTGACAGGACCACGAACGCAAACCAATACTGACTACATTGCAAGAAAGGTTGAGGTTCAAAGCATGGGCGGTACGCCAAAGTAAGTAGACCGAAATCCATCAATATCTACTACTAATCATCCACCTTGAGATATCTATCCAGAACATCTCGCTGGTATTAAGTTGCGAGTCCCACCCATAGTGTAAACTCAATGCAACAGACAACTGCATTAAAAGAACTTTGCGTAAAGTAAACAATCCTTGCACCCGCGGGCACAAGCACCGTTGTTTTCCCCCTTGTGGCAACAACACATCCCCTAGACTCATGTTTCTGTCACTCAAGCTAGTCATCGAGGGGCATGAACCCACAATCGAGCATAATGTTCCCTCTTGGAGTCACTACCTACTACTCGGCCAAAGCAATAAGTAACAACGGAGAACATGCAAGAATTACTTATGAACTAAAATATAAAAGAGGTGAATCAAATATATTACTCAAGATCAATCTGAACATAATCTCATAATCCATCGGATCCCAGCAAACTCAACATAGCAACAGCATAAGGATTACATAGGTGCCTCGATCATGTAGGGCAGCTCACGAGGACTAATTAGTGAAGCACAAGAACGGGAGGAGAACATCACATAGCTACTGGTCATGGACTCATGGTCCAAGGGAGACTACTCACGAGTCATCCGGGAGGCGTCCATGGTGGTGGAGAAGCTCCCGGCGGTGATCCTCCCCTCCGGCAGGGTGCCGGGAAGAGTTCTCCTGGTGCTCCCGATCTTGGAAGCGGCGGTGGCGGCGGAACAGAGATGGGATCGCGAAAAGAGTTCCTGTTCTGAGGGTTTCGGAGGTCCCTCTAAATATATGCCAAAGGGGGGCACCGGACGGGCTTCGGGGGGCCCAGGCGCCCCCCGGCGTGGCCCGGGGGGGGGGGCGCCGCCCGGGCGCCTGGAGCCCTGGTGGCCCCCCCAAGCTGCCCTTCGGACGCAGTGTTGTTTCCGGATCGCTGATTTTTTATATAATTTTTCTGGATTTTTCTGGGCAGTTCTCGAAACGTGAAAACCTGAAATACAAAAACAGCCGAAAACAGAAACTGGCACTGGGGTGCACTGGATTAGTAAGTTAGTCCAAATATGATCAAAAGTGTATGGAAGTGTATGAATATCATAGCAATATCACCCAAAAGTGGCATGGAGCAAGCAGAAATTATAGATACGTTTTGGACGTATCAACATCCCCAAGCTTAATTCCTGCTCGTCCTCGAGTAGGTAAATGATAACAAGAATAATTTCTGTGGTGACATGCTATTAACCATATAGGACTTTCTCATAGTCATATGACAAAAGCTTCCTGAGACAATGATTCTATAGTAATTAAGTTGTCTCAAGAGAAAATCACAAATGACTGGAAGTTTTACAACATGAAACTGAAACATCAAAAAGATTTGCAATGAACATGATGTGCAAATATGATAAAGTGATATCTAGCTTGCCCCCTTTAGTGATGCAAAACATAAATGCAAGGGCACCTTCAAGGTTTAAGTGATGACTAGATACAATCATTTCAGAATAAACGATATCACAATCATGCAAAAGACAATGCTACTTTGGGACAATGCACATTACACTCAGAATGACAATCATGCTCTCAGTAGTTGGTGCTTCAACATAAAGGTAAAAGAAAGGTTAAGTGCTAAAGCTTTTTATTTTGAAAACATGGAAGCAATTGTGTCAACGGTAGTAGTACTTCATATGTGTCATGCATAAAACATCCTATAGGTTGCAAGCCTCATGCATCGAATACTAATAGTGCTCGCTCCTTGTCCTAATTAGCTCGGATCCCCATGGGTTATCATTGCATTACATATGTTTTAACCAAGTGTCACAAAGGGGTACCTCTATGCCACCTGTACAAAGGTCCAAGGAGATAGATCGCATTTGATTTCTCGTTTTTGATAGATCTCAACTTGAGGACATCCATACCGGGACAACATAGAAAATAGATGATGGACTCCTCTTAAATGCATAAGCATATTCTCATAAGAGATTGAGGATTAAGGTCCAAGCTAAAACTTCCACCATGATGCATGGCTTTGGTTGGCGGCCCAATGTTCTTCTCTAACAATATGCATATTAATTCAACCCACGGTAAATCACCCTTACTTCAGACAAGACGAACATGCATAGCAACTCACATGATATTCAACAAAAGTGTGACAGTTGATGGCGTCCCCAGAAACATGGTTACCGCTCAGCAAGCAACTTATAAGAAATAAGATACATAAGCAACATATTCTTTACCACAATAGTTTTTAGGCTACTTTCCCATGAGCTATGTATTGCATGGTTAGTTTGCTTAGTACAGGTGGAGGTTAGCAAAAGACTGGGAGGGACCAACTAAGAGAGCAATGACGGTCATAATCATGCAGAGCGACAAAGCAATATTGAATCAGGCATGGTAGTTATATCGCTACTTAGAAACAAAAGATCATCAAGGCTTGACAGACTCTCTTTACAGTCTTGAATATGCGTGAGCATACGCCAAGTCAATCAAAATAAATTCTCGAAGGAAGATATTACTAAACCATACCATATCATAGGCAAACAAATCATGTTGGTACTCCAATAACACATTGGCAACCCCCCAGCTATTTGAGATTAACCAAAAGAAAACCTGAACTACTAAGCACCATCATGCAAGTAGCATCTTTATCATAGACACATTAACCAATGCAACGGAAGTAAACTCTCTTAATAAGTTGAGCATGGTAATTAAAGAGAGTTCAAGCAACCAACTAAATAAAAGCTCTTGAAAAGATAAGCATGAATACTAAGAGCAGAGTATGATAGTAGCAATTAAAAGACAAAGAACACACACAGCATAGATAGACATGAAAATTCTATGTAATGTTCTAGGTAGAGGTGGAGCGTGTTTCTCTCCCACATAAAGGAATGCTGGGTTCCGACTCGTTATGAAAAACTAAAAAGAAAACTAAAAGCAAGATGCTCCAAGCATAGCACATAACACATGAAGTGATAAAAATATAGCGAAACGAAAGACGAACTGATAGTGTTGATGGAGAAGGGGATGCACGGGGGCATCCCCAAGCTTAGACGCTTGAGTCTCCTTGAATATTTCTTGGGGGTGCATGGGGGCATCCCCAAGCTTGAGCGCTTGACACTCCTGAATCTTTTTATCATCTTCCCTCGCACACTTGAAAACTCCCTTCATACACAACTCATCATAATCTGATTAGCGAGGTTAGTACCCTTAATAAAATAATTATACCTTGCTGGAAATAAGGATATTCTTGAAGTTCTACTGTTTCTCAAGATTGCCAAAAGGTTTTTGCAAAGAAAAAGCAAGTTCTTAATTTGCAAAGTGAAGGTAAGGCAAAACGGGACAGAATCTGTGAAAAACAGAACAGCAGGCAGTAATTGACCTGTTCGGGATACTTCTGCAACTCAAATAAAAAAACTCAGAACTGACGCACGAAAGACAATTATATAGAGAACGCTTTCGAAAAAATTCAGGCCAAAAAGATGATCTGGTGATTTTATACGAATTTTTCTATCCAAGGACAGAATCTGTTTCCTGGACAGCACCTCACAACTTTTGAACTTTCTAGCAATCAGAGGCTATACTTGGCACAAATATGAAAAGCAAAGATACAATGATGATGCTACAGCAGTAAACAACATCAAGACACAACAAAAGCAAAAATTTTATTCATGTGGGCTGCCTCCCAAAAGCGCTTTCTTTTATGCCTTTAAGCTAGGCATAATGCATAGATCAAGTTTTATCAAGAGTAAAAGAATAACTAGCCCGTACAACGGACTCAAAAGGTAACTTGACCTTCTTACGAGGGAAGTGTTCCATCCCTTTCTTGAGAGGAAACTGAAATTTTATATTACCCTCTTTCATGTCAATGACAACACCAACGGTGCGCAAAAAGGGACGTCCCAAAATAATTGGACAAGAAGGATCACATTCAATATCCATGATAGTGAAATCAACGGGCACATAATTATCATTGACAACAATAAGAACATCGTCGATCCTCCCCAAAGGTTTCTTTATGGAAGAATCAACGAGACGAACACCAAAAGAACAAGAATCATAAGGTTTCAATTTAAGCATATCATATATCCTTTTGGGCATAACAGAGGTACTAGCACCAACATCACATAATGCATAACAAGAGAAGTCATTCAAATAAATTTTTATCATAGGATCCCAACCATCTTCTAGATTTCTAGGTATGGAGGCTTCTACTCTAATTTTCTCCTCCCTAGCTTTGATGAGAGCATTAGTGATATGCTCTGTGAAGGCAAGGTTAAGCGTGCTAGTGTGGAGATCTCTAGACATCTTGTGAAGGAAATCAATAACTTCGGTAAGAGTGCAATTATCAAAATCAAGGTCACGAGCATCAAGTAAAGTGGTAGTGGTGTCCTTAAGGTTCTCTTGTTTGGTAGCTTCTAAAGTTATAGCACCACCATTAATAGGTCCATTGGGACCAGGAGTACATTGGGTGCTAAGAGTGTGAACATCCTCAACAACTTGGATAGTAGCAACAGTGTGGTGGGTAGGAAGGCTCTTAATTCTTTCCTCTTCCTCCCTTTCTCTAGCCCATCTTTCTTTTAGCTTAGCCATCATCCTAATATTTTCATTAATTTGTACTTGAGTAGCATTAATAGGGATGACTTCCCTCTCCTTAAGAGGAGAAGTTTCAATTTTTAGCAATTTTACCTCATTGGCTAAGTGGTCTACCTTAAAAGAAAGATCATCTAGTTTATGTAGTTTCTCTTCTACATTCTTATTAAAGGCTTTTTGGGTAGTGATGAAATCTCTAAGCATAGTCTCTAGTTCAGTATTGGAGTTCTTGGTACTAGGATAAGCATTGTTGTTCCCATAAGAGTTAGAGGGGAACGGTCTAGAATTGTTACCAAAGTTACTCCTATAAGCATTGTTGTTAAAATTGTTTCTATAGATAAAGTTCACATCTACTTGTTCTTGAGCAATCAAAGAATTTAAAGGAACATCACGAGGATCAACAGTAGATTGCTTCGAAAGTAGAGACATGATCAAGTCAACTTTTTCATTGAGGGAGGAAATCTCCTCGACATAGTTTACCTTCCTACCTGTTGGAGCGCGTTCGGTGTGCCATTGGGAATAGTTGGTCATCATCTCATCGAGAAGCTTTGTGGCAGCACCAAGTGTAGTCGACATAAAGGTTCCTCCTGTGGCCGAGTCTAACAAGTTCCGCGAGGTAAAGTTCAAGCCTGCATAAAAAGTTTGGATAACCATCCAAGTAGTCAAAACATGAGTAGGGCAGTTCTTGATAAGAGACTTCATACGTTCCCAAGCTTGGGCAACGTGTTCATTATCCAATTGTTTAAAATTCATGATGTTACTTCAAAGTTGGATAATTTTAGCAGGTGGATAGTATTTTCCGATAAAAGCATCTTTGCACTTGTCCCATGAATCTATGCTATTTCTAGGCAAAGACTGAAACCAAATTTTAGCTCCTCCTCTCAAGGAGAAAGGAAAAAGCTTAAGCTTAACAATATTACCATCTATTTCTTGGTACTTTTGCACATCACAAAGTTCAAAGTTGTTCAAGTGTAAAGCAGCATCATCTCCAGCACCGGAGAATTGTTCTCTCATGACTAAGTTAAGTAAAGCAGGTTTAATTTCATATGAAGGTGCTGAAGTGGCAGGTGTAGTGATAGGTGTGCTGATAAAGTCATCGTTGTTGTGACTAGTGAAGTCACACAACTTGGTGTTCTCGGTGGAACCCATAGTAGCAAGCAAGCAAGATAACTATTTTTGTGATTTTCGATAAAAGGAACTAAAGCAAAAATGAAAGGTAAACTAACAAGACTAAAAAGCAAAGGTAAAAGATAGCATGCAACTCCCCTATCCTGAAGAGTGGAGTCCCCGGCAACGGCGCCATAAAATACTCCTTGATGGGCCTCGAACCCCTCGTTGGTTACCCCAAGTGGAAGGTGTAAGATGCAGTAAGTAGAAGTGTTTTCCCCTAGCAAAGATGCCAAGGATCGAATCCCCATAGACTCCTAGGTTCAACAAGTAGGTGTCAACTGCTAACGGCGCAATTAGCAATCAACGTGGACCTGCACACAGATACAAATAACTTTGCTCCCAACGAGTACAGAGAGGTTGTCAATCCCTCCGGCCTTGTAGTTCACAAAGGGTTAAAAGCAATGATAGTAGTGATAGATAGTTTTTGCAATAGTAAGTAAATAGCGAAAAGTAAATAGTGGATGTGATCAATGATGGTAATATGTACCGGAGTCTCATGATGTTCACTAGTGATGCTCTCTCCCAAAAGACGATAAAACAACTATGTGAGGTAACAAATTACAGCTGGGCAATTGACAGGACCACGAACGCAAACCAATGCTGACTACATTGCAAGAAAGGTTGAGGTTCAAAGCATGGGCGGTACGCCAAAGTAAGTAGACCGAAATCCATCAATATCTAATACTAATCATCCACCTTGAGATATCTATCCAGAACATCTCGCTGGTATTAAGTTGCGAGTCTCACCCATAGTGTAAACTCAATGCAACAGACAACTGCATTAAAAGAACTTTGCGTAAAGTAAACAATCCTTGCACCCACGGGCACAAGCACCGTTGTTTTCCCCCTTGTGGCAACATCACATCCCCTAGACTCATGTTTCTGTCACTCAAGCTAGTCATCGAGGGGCATGAACCCACAATCGAGCATAACGTTCCCTCTTGGAGTCACTACCTACTACTCGGCCAAAGCAATAAGTAACAACGGAGAACATGCAAGAATTACTTATGAACTAAAATATAAAAGAGGTGAATCAAATATATTACTCAAGATCAATCTGAACATAATCTCATAATCCATCGGATCCCAGCAAACTCAACATAGCAACAGCATAAGGATTACATAGGTGCCTCGATCATGTAGGGCAGCTCACGAGGACTAATTAGTGAAGCACAAGAACGGGAGGAGAACATCACATAGCTACTGGTCATGGACTCATGGTCCAAGGGAGACTACTCACGAGTCATCCGGGAGGCGTCCATGGTGGTGGAGAAGCTCCCGGTGGTGATCCTCCCCTCCGGCAGGGTGTCGGGAAGAGTTCTCCTGGTGCTCCCAATCTTGGAAGCGGTGGCGGCGGCGGAACAGAGATGGGATCGCGAAAAGAGTTCCTGTTCTGAGGGTTTCGGAGGTCCCTCTAAATATATGCCAAAGGGGGGCACCGGACGGGCTTCGGGGGGCCCAGGCGCCCCCCCGGCGCGGCCCAGGGGGGGCGCCAACAGGGCGCCTGGAGCCCCTGTGGCCCCCCCAGGCTGCCCTTCGGACGCAGTGTTGTTTCCGGATCGCTGATTTTTTATATAATTTTTCTGGATTTTTCTGGGCAGTTCTCGAAACGTGAAAACCTGAAATACAAAAACAGCCGAAAACAGAAACTGGCACTGGGGTGCACTGGATTAGTAAGTTAGTCCAAATATGATCAAAAGTGTATGGAAGTGTATGAATATCATAGCAATATCACCCAAAAGTGGCATGGAGCAAGCAGAAATTATAGATACGTTTTGGACGTATCAGTGGGGGACCCCAGATCATTATAGTTTTGTGAGAATAACCTTTCTCTTGTTTTTTGAGCGTGCCATGAGGTTAGAGAGTTTTCTGTCCTCGTCGAATCGATTATTCGGATCTGATGAGTGAGTTTATGTTGCCGTGTCAAGCTTTTGTTGTTGTTGTTGTTGGTGCCGCTTTTGTGGAGGTGAAACCTTTCATCGACACAATGCTAAAGATATAGTGATTCGACGACCTGTACTTCTAAGAGATCATCCCCTGCCCAAGTATGTTCATTGATCAAGAGTTCCCATCTTTTTGGATGGGCAGTCAAGGCGCTTTCAAAAGACATTATTGGTAATGTTCGTGCGGATGAAAAAGTGACAACATCGTTGCTCTAGTTCAATCGTAGTCTATTTGCCAAAGTCTTTGGATATTCACTTGAGCAACTATATATTGAAGTCAATCTGAGGCAAGTGTTCAGATCTATTATGACATAAAGATTAGGTGCCTAACCGACATTGTTTATCTTGAAAAACAAATATTTTTCGATGTACGGAAAAAATCTTTTTTATTTTAAATTTAAGAAACTAGTGTATTTTTTAGGGCATAAGCTCCTATCTATATCCACTGTTGAAGGATTCCCCAAAAGTTGGATTAGTAGTTCTATTTCGAAATTGATTTTGAAACAAATGGATTCGGTTTTATATATACACTGATACACGAGGAAGGTAATAAGAAGAAGATAAATTTTCTTTCTTTTATCACTTAGGAGCCATGCGAGATTTTTTTTTGAATTTTCACCGGGGGGGGGGGGTTCCCCACCTGAATTTTTATAGATGTATAGACCAAGGATAGATGATACAACATTCACACATACAAGTCAAGGGGAGAGGGATGGGGGGATGTGGGAGAGCAGCCCAGAGGGAGGGGCTCGGTCGAGGCTGGATAGACAGGCCAGCCAAGCATCTGCCGCATGCTTCAGAGGGTGGGGAAGCCGCACACGCCAGAGCACCGCGTCTTCTCTGCAAGTCCTGAGCAGCCTGGTTAGCGACGGAGGCATCCCTTGGAAGACCACCGCATTCTGGTGCTTCCAAAGTTGCCAGCAACAGAGCAGCAGAAAGCTTGGGCCCGACGCAATGGGAACTTGAGGCGGCGGGGAGAGCAAGTGAAGCTCGCGGACGGAGGTGGCCTCAAAGTAGATCTTGCCGACCAACCGCCAGAAGCGACGGGCGAACGCACATCCGAAGATGAGGTGATCGGCCGTCTCAAGGGGTGAAGTACACAGGGGGCAACCAGCGCCCGCGGCCTCGACAATGTGCTTCCGGAGGAGGATGGCACGCGTGTGTACCCGAGCCTGGACCAGAAGTCAGGCGAAGAAATGGACCCGACTCTGAGCATAGTTCTGCCAGACAAAAGCCTCGAACGGCACCCGCACCCCACCAAAGTGGCACAACTGGTACACGCCGACCGACGAAAGGAGCTTTCCCTTCACGCAGTCGGGGCGGAGATATCGCTCGTCGGGCGACTCAGTGAGGGTCACCCCCACCAAGGTCCGTAGAAGGACGGCACGATCACGAGCCCCAATATGATTTATGCGTGGGACAAGCACCCCGTCGACGCTGCAGCGGAAGACCTGGGCCACGGAGACCTTCGGCATGGTGGTGTGGGAGAAGAGCGACTGCAGCCGCCACATGAGAGCACCCCCAGGGAGCCAAGCGTCCAGCCAGAAGGCGATGGTCCGCCCGTCTCCCACTCGGACACAAGAGATCGCTCTATACACTGGCATAAGCTCGGCCAGGGAGTTCTAGTGCGGCCCTGGCAGGGCTGACGTAGCCGTCGGGGTGAGGAGGGAACGCCCTAGCTCCGACCAGACCCAGGCGCCCCGGTGGGAGTCTTGCTGCGAGTATTGGCGGTGCACCAGCTTCAACAGGAGGGAGCTGTTCTGCACCGTGAGAGCTCGCACTCCGAGTCCTCCCTCGCACTTGGGCCGGACCACCTTCTCCCAGGCGACAAGGCACTGGGCTCTAGAGGCCGTTTCCGCCGCAGTCCACAGGAAGGACCGGCGAAGCGCGTCCAGGGCGCGCAGCACCGACGGCGGCACTCCATAGCCTCCATGGTGTAGGTGGGCAACGCGTCAAAGACGGCATTGAGCAGGACCAGCCGCCCCCGAAGGAAAGCAGCTGCGCTCGCCACCCCGATAGGTAGCGCTCGACCTTGGCGATGAGGGGAAGGAAGTCATCCATCGTTAGCTTGCGATTGGAGAGGGGGAGCCCGAGGTACACCTGCGGAAAACTCCCAACCTGACAGCCCAGGACCCGGACCATGTCTTGAAGCTCGTCGTCCGGGACGTGCATGGGCACGATCGTGCTCTTGTGGAAGTTGATGACCAGCCCCGTTGCAGCCGTAAAATCGTCCAGGATGCGCTTGAGGCGCCTCACCGCACCCAGCTCAGCCTTCAAGACGATGAGAGTATCGTCCGCATACTGAAGCATGAGAGGCGGAGCGCCTGCTACCAGGGGGTGAGCCATCCCTCCGTCCTGCTGGATCATCCTTTGCAGCACATCGACCACAAGCAGGAAGAGGTAGGAGGAGATGGGTTTTCCTTGGCGCAGGCCCTTTTTGCAAGAGATCCAGCGCCCCGGCACCCCGTTTAGGAGGACCGCAGACATGGAGGATTGAAAAATGGCATCCATCCAGTCACACCATCGGGCGGGAAAGCCACGCACCTCTAAGATCCGACGAAGGCTCTGCTAGTTGATGGAGTCAAAAGCCTTCGCGAAATCGAGCTTCAGGACGAGAGACGGAGCTTTCCGCCAGTCACAACAATGGACCACCTCGACGGCATAGACGATGTTCTGAGAGATGCTCCGACCTTTGATAAAGCCAGACTGGTCCACATCGATGACCCCCTGGATTTGCTGTTGGAGACGGGTGGTCAACGCCTTGCAGACCAGCTTTATGTCACAGTTCTGCAACGAGACCGACCGGAACCCGCCCGGCGTGAGGACTCCGTCGCCTTTAGGCAGTAGCACAATATGCGCCTGGTTGATGCAGGTGAGGTCGACCGAGGAGGAGAAGACCCCATCGAAGAGCCGCATGACGTCGCCGGCGATCGCCGCCCAGGCCGCCTGATAGAACGCCGGCCCCAGGCCGTCGGGACCCGGGGTGCTGGTCCTGTCGAGGCCACGCACGGCGGCCGCGACCTCCTGGAGCTGGAACGAAGCTTCGAGGATGGCGCCGTCCACCGTCGCAGCGCCCTCGTACAGAGCCCGGAGGTCGAAACGCCACACCGGCGTCGTGGCCGTGCCTAAAAGCTCGGTGTAGAAGGCATGGAGGGTGTCTGCCTTGGCGGCGTGGTCGGTGACGACCGTGCCGCCGACGTCGAGCGCCCGGATCCGGTTCACCCGGAACCGGTTGGAGGCCTGAGCATGGAAGAACCGGGTGTTTTCGTCACCCTCGCCCACCCGCCGGAACTTCCCCCGCTGGCGCCAAAATGCGGCATGTTGGCGCACCAAGAAGGCAAGAGCGGTGCAGGCGTCACGGCGTAGGGCCACCTCGTCGCCTGAAAGCACATGATATTCCTCCAGGAAGTCAAACAGCTCAATGATAAATCTGCAGTTATTATCGTATAGGGGGACAAACCGGTGATTTGCTTTTCGAACCTTTGCCGCGTGACAAAGGGACTTGACCCGAGCAGCGATATCCTTTGCACCGTCCGGAACACGAGTTGGGCGAGCCCAGGAGGGGGAGGTGGAAGGGAGGAATAGGGGATCGAGCAACCACTTGTTCTCGAACCGGAACTGGTGCGAGACCGGAGCGCGGGTGGAGGGGGAGACTAGAAGAGGGTAGTGGTCGGAGGTGACCCGAGGTTGCGAGGCCATGCGAGATGAAAGTTTCATGCACGGTTTTGTATGAGAGAAAGAAGCAAGGAATCCTCTTCTCAACTATGACTCCCCCACTTCAGTCGTTACTTTTCTTTCTGTTACTTCGAAAGTAGCTGCTTTCAAATAGAGATTGATACCGTGAAGACGGTGTTTTCAAGATATTTTACTGTAATTCTTAGGGCGTGTTCGGGAGCCCTCTGGCTTCTGAAATCCTCGTATCCAGCCTTGGAGTCCAGCCGAACGGTTCCAATCCTGGTGATTGGGCCGAGAAGCTGGCTCTGGACTACGTGCAAAATCGATGGAGTCGTGGAGCTGGGAAAAGCTGTCTCGGAGGAAACTGGGAAGCGGGAGTTGAGAGAAATTACCTGCGCCTGCCACCGCGAACTGAACCCTAGGTACCGCTTCGCTCTCGTCAACTCCCTCCAGCGAATCGTCCATTCCCCTCGTCATACCCACAACCCCCCTCCATTCCCCTTGTCCTTCCCGCAACCCTAGCTGCCGTCGTCCTCTCCTCGCGCGCAGCTCGCCGCCGTCCTATCCTCGCCAGAACAGCTCATCGCTGTCCTCTCCTCACGCGAGCAGCTCGCCGCCGTCCTCTCCTCGCTGGACCAGCTCGCCGCTGTCCTCCCCTCGCGCGCGCAGCTCGCCGCCGTCCTCTTCTCGCGCGGGGGCGCTCGCCGTCGGTGCCGTCGGTGGGGCACTCGCTGTCAATCCTCTCCTCGCGTGTATGTCCGTGCGTGCTCTCGTGCCTGCCACTCATGCCGCATGGTTGTTAGCTTTTCACGAGAAGCTGCCGCACCGAATGGGAACGAAACTCCAAGAGTTTTCGTGGGAAGCTGGCTGCTGGAGTTGGGGGACGGATTTGAGGATTTTTGGGTAACTACCGAACACGCCCTTAGTCATAGAAGTTACTTTGTATTTTCTTGGATTTTAGGTCTAAATCAGTGTGCCTGTAATAATTGTTACGAGGTGAATAAAGTTACAAGTGTTTCTCAAAAGGAAAAAAGAAAAGAAAAAAGAAGCAGGATCTGTGCCGGCTGCGCGTGCGTGAGTTCTTTTTCTCTTGTGTGACGAGAAAAGAAAGAAAGGAACCTACCGGCATGGACGAGCCCTACCCTGCCGAGCCGCCGCCGACCGCCGACCGCCGCCATGTCTCATTCGCACTGCCAGGCGGCCAGCCCCGTGCGGCAGCGGGCAGTACTCCCCTTCCCATATCCTGCGGCAGGCCCTCTCCTTCGACAAGGCGGCATGCTGCCCGGCGAGGCGGTGACCCGGTTCGCCCAGTCCAGCAGTGCCCGTCCAGGTCTCGAGAAGCAACCGCGGCGGCCGGCGCCTTTCGGCATTCCGCCTCGGCAGCTCACACACAAAGGGTTATCCCCGTCTCCAGCTCTCCCAAATTCCAACTTCTCTGGCCTTGATTGAAACATGACCTTAGTTCTTAATGCTTTCCCTTCTATATGTTGTCTCCTTCCTCTAGTTTTGTATATACAATTCTGCAGTCCCGTAAATATGGATACTGATTTAGAAATTCTATTGTTTTATAATTATGCACTTTTGTAACTTCTGCAGTTTTATATATCTATTTTTACCTGCTATTTCTGATTTGCATTTAAAAAATTTATCCTGGAAGGTTTAGCTTCTACTACTCAAGTTGTATCCATGAGAGGCTCAGATCAATCAGTACTTTGACTTGATACCATCGTTTGTATCATCTATGTTATATATTGTCCTTTGACATGTCTTACTTTATCGGTTGAACCATCATTGAACAAATACTGTTATTGAATATTATATTTGGGTTTTGACTAGGTATTCAACATAACTTCACTTTTGTATGCCGTGAAATTGGGTATTTTTTTGCCCTTAGTTTCTCGCCTGGGGCGTCGGCCAATCCCGACTCCGCCATTGGCCGATGGCCGTGGTGTACTCTGAAAAAAAAAGCTTGATACTTGCACCCAGCGGACACCTTGCCTGATGCTCAAGTAGAAATATAATACTTGGCGCAGATGATCAATGTTCCCTAAAGAGGCTTGATATAGTGGACACCTTGCTTGATGCTCAAGTAGAATTATAATACCCGGCGTGGATGATCAACATTCCCTAAAGACTAAAGAGACTAGATATACTAGCGGATACCTTGCTTGATGTTCAAGTAGAAATATAATACTCGGCGCAAAGAGACTCGATATTGCTAGTACTAGCTCTTTGACTCTGGTGGCCTGCTCATTTCACCCACCAGCGCTGAGTAATACTCTCAAAGAGCTGAGATCTTCTCCCTCGTCACAAACTGAGGTATAACTGCCAAAGCACGTTTTGTAAATTTCTGTTCACCTGTTCACTACGCGCTTCCTTATATTTTTCTACATCTACCTGATCCTGATGTTCCTGAGCAGATTAAGTAGATGTTAATTACCTAGCTGTTTAAGTCGTATTACGCTTAAATATGTATGAATAATTGAATACGCATGAATTTCAATCCTGATTGATTTGTAGGATAAATTATCGAGGACGCAGGAGCCATGGCCGTTGTCCTGGATGCTTTGGTGCCGTATGTGAAGAAGATGATCACCAGCATGGCGGAAGAGGAGATGCGCATGCTGCTGAGCGTCTCCAGTGAGATCAAGAGGCTGGAGGCCAACCTGGTGTACCTGCAGGGCTATCTGGCCGATGCAGAGAGGAGGCGCATCACCGACAAAAGCGTGAAGGTGTGGGTGGGGAGGCTCAAGGACGCCATGTACGAGGCCACCGACATCCTCGAGCTCTGTCAGCTGGAGGCCATGGAGCGGCCGGAGGAGAGCGGGCGTAATGCCTCTGGCTCCAGCCGGTTCTGTTCTCTTGTAGGGCAGCTGAAGAAGAAGCTGCAGGGCTTCCTCGAGCCGCTTCTGTTCTGCCTGCAGAACCCCGCATTCGCCCACGAGATCGGCGGCCGGATCAAGAGGCTGAACGAGGAGCTGGACGGTGTCCGCAAGGACGCCGCGGCGTTCAACTTCCACTCCAACCTCGGTTCATACAAGGAACGGAGGCAGCCGTCGGATCTGGCAAGCCGCAGCAGGATCAGCAGGACGACGCCGGGGTTCGACGAGTCATCCATCGTGGGGGACAAGGTCAAGATGGACACAGAGGAATTGGTGCACAAGCTCACCAGCCACGGCCACGACATGGCATCCGCCAGGGTGAAGGTGGTGTCCATCGTCGGCCCGGGCGGCATGGGCAAGAGCACCCTCGCCAAGCAGGTCTTCGCGCAGGAGGCCATCAAGGTGGAGTTCAAGACCAGGATATGGCTGGGCATCACGCGGTGCTTCGACAAGGCGGAGCTGCTGAGAGCTGCCATCACGCACGCCGGCTGCAAGCATGGCGGCGAGAGGGACGAGTCCATGCTTGAGACGGCCCTCACCGATGCCCTGTCGGCCAACAGATTCCTGTTGGTCTTGGACGACGTGTGGAGCGACCGAGCATGGAAGGAGGTGCTCCAGGTTCCCGTCGTCAACGCCGGTCGGAGGCAGCCAGGGAGCCGTGTCCTTGTCACCACGAGAAACGAAGATGTCGCTCTCAGGATGGGAGCCTCCAGCAGCGACCAACTCCATGTCAGCAAATTGGACGATGAAGATGCCTGGTCCCTTCTCAAAAAACAGCTGCCGCAATTGCAGGTCAGTAATTCACTCAGCTCATTTGTTTTGACCAAAACAAAATTAATTGCAAACATTAAAAGGACGCACATTTGGTTTGAGTTTTGACCATTTTCATCTAGACTAGCTTTATATGATGTGGTACATACATGTATGCCATGTCATACTAATTTCAAATTCCATAAATAAATTCAATAAAGGACAAGTAAACTTAAAAATAGGAAGAATACTGAAAAATTGGAGTCAAGTACTCTCAAAAAGAATTTTTTAATTGTATCATTCCATTATTTTCAGAATAAATAGTTGGCCAGGTACAAATTTTACTTTCTGAAGATATATCCAGGGGAAATGGTTTTGTACAATAGTAAATTTTAGATTTAAAATATTTCCAAATTTTATTTTTGAAATTAAATTTTAAAAATTAGTTTGTTCTATAATTGTATGATAGAACAAATAGTTTCAAATAAAATGTAAATTACTTTCTGAAGACATATCTAGGGGGGTGGAGACATATTTAAATAACAATAGTTTCAAATAAAATGCAAATTACTTTCTGAAGATATATCTAGGGAAATGGTTTTGTACAACAGTAAATTTTAGATTTAAATCTTTCCAACTTTTATTTTTGAAATAAATTTTACAAAAATTGGTTTTGTCTTCTGCAAATTAAACTTGCCTTTCTGTTTTACATTTTAGTGTTTTCCTAAAATTATACTCCCTCCGTAAACTAATATAAGAGCGTTTAGATCACTATTTTAGTTATCTATAAACACTCTTATATTAGTTTACAGAGGGAGTATTATATTATATTGGGTTTGTTCCAAAACTTGGTAACATGGCATGCGACGTGGTCCCATGTCAAGTCAAAACCGGGTTTAACCCGTTTCATGGGTGTACTTTGTCAAATTTTGATAGTCGATTGTTCAATTTAGCTATTTTTTTAGTTGATGGGTGTAATCTAAACTCTACCAGTAGTTGGGGGTTCAAAATGCTCTCTTTTCCTTTTCGATATTGGAAAAGCATGTGATTACTTTTTAGTTTTTTAATTTTCTCTTTCTAAAATTTTGCATAATACTACTTTTTATATTTGAATATTAATATTTTATTCCATTTTTAATATTGAATATCAATATTTTTATTCCAAAATAGATGCTGAAACTCTTTTAATTTTCCTATCCACATTTGTACATTTTGAAATATTGCTTGTTGGAAATTATATATAAAATACAAGAGTGAACACAAAATATCGATATTGAGTGGAAGATACATGTTTTGGGGAATTGTCAACTGTTAATGCTGATCTTTGCATATTCTGAGGCAACATTCGCTCAGATGTACATTTTTGTGTATACTTGGATGATACCATTTTTTCATTCTAATTTTGAATTATTTATTGACACCATACTTTTTACAAAATTTACCACTGGACATTTCTGTACATGTACTGCTACCTGATGTAAGGATGTCATATATTTACTACAAATATGTACAAACATATATAGTACAATTCTTAATTCTTATATTGTTGCAGGATGACGAGAGTCACTTTGATCAGCTAAAAGATGTTGGGATGAAGATCATTGAAAAATGCGACGGTTTACCACTTGCCATTAAAGTGATGGGAGGACTCTTAAGCACAAGACGCCCAAGCGAACGTGAATGGGAGATTGTTCTGAACAAGAATCTTGAATGGGAAGAGCATGGGTCACAGGAGGATCTGAACTACTCGGTACACCTGAGCTACGACGATCTATCTCCAGAGCTGAAGCAGTGCTTTCTATACTACTCACTCTTCCCCAAGGGTTCAGAATTCCTAGAGGATATGGCCATTAGCATGTGGATTAGTGAAGGGTTTGTTCAAGCTGACGAGAGGTCAGAGTCAGATCAACTAGACCTAGAGGAGATAGGAGCTGAGTACCACCGGGAGTTAGTCGCCAGGAACCTTCTAGAGCCCGACGAGTCAGCCGAGAGCGGATGGGCCTACATCATGCACGATGTTGTCCGTTCCTTTGCTCAGTTTGTGGCTAGGGAAGAAGCCCTTGTGGTTCTCAAGGAGCAGACTGACATTAGAGGCCTTCTTTCACATAACCAGAGAATCCGCAGCCTGTCCATGAAATTAACCGATTCAGTACTGGAGTGGGATATCCTAGAAAAGCTGGAATCACTAAGGACACTGGTCATAGACTGCAACTTCAAGCCCGGTAGTGGCTCTGGTCCTACACTTGCTTCTTGTTTTGCTAGCTTACGGGCACTGGATATCAGCTTTGCAGACTGTGACTGGTTGGTCGACCATTTGTCTCAGCTGAGGCACCTACGGTATTTGTCCTTCACTGACACGGATGTATCTAGGCTGCCGCATGATATCCACAAGATGAAGTTCCTTGAGCACATTGCACTGTTCAACTGCAGGAAGCTGGACAAGCTTCCTGACGGCATCACAAAGCTGGGGCGTCTAAGGTATCTCTCCATAGATGGGTCCAGTGTTGATGTTGTGCCGAAGGGGTTTGGCGCGCTGACAAATCTGAGGTCAGTCTATGGGTTTCCGGTAAAGATGGTTGGGGACTGGTGCACTCTAGAAGAACTGGAGCATCTTTCTCATCTTAGGACTCTTAGAATACATGGTCTGGAAAATGTGCCTGGTAGTGGTTCGATTGCGTCAAGGGCCATGATCAGCAGCAAGAAGCATCTCAGCTTTGTGGACTTGATCTGCCACATGAATGAGGAGGAGGATGGAGTGGGAGGAGAACAGGTTCCTGAAAAGGACCAGGAGCGAATCGAGGCGGTGTTCGATGAGCTCTGCCCTCCACCTTACCTGGTGGATCTATTCATGTCAGGATACTTCGGCCGTCGGCTGCCATACTGGATGCGGGCGCCAACTGCAACGGCTTTCAAGAGCTTGACTGGCATCACGCTAACGCGTCTGCGCTGTTGCACCCAGCTACCCACTGGATTGTGCGGTATGCTCAGCCTGGAAGGTCTAGCGATTGACTGGGCTCCGGCCATCAAGTTCGTCGGGCCCGACTTCCAAGCCCTTCCAAGTGGAGATGGCGGCGGCGGCGCCATTGTTACAAGGCCGTTCCCTAAGCTGACGAACCTGGAGCTGCACAACATGACGAGATGGGAGGAGTGGGACTGGGCGGAGGAGGAGCAGGGCAGGGCCATCTCCATGCCTGCCCTTAAGTATCTCAGCATCATCCATTGCATGCTCAGCCGCCTCCCCCCGGGACTTGCTAGCAGCAACAGGTATAACCTGAGAACGCTCGACCTCCGCAAGCTCAGCGTCCTAGCGTCGCTGGAGAATTTCCCTTCGGTCGTGGAGCTCGACGTGCTCTACTGCCCCAAGCTCAAGAAGATCAGCGGCTTCGCGATGCTCCGAACGATGGCCGTCACCGATTGCCCGGAGCTGGAGACGCTGGAAGGTGTCCCGGTGCTCAAGAGCTTGGTGCTGAATGATGAGCCATGGGAGATCGTCGGGACGTCTGCGTATCGAGCTGGACAGCAGCGCCAGCTCCCACAAAACCTTACCATCATCAGGTAGCTTTGAGCCTCTGACCTCATGCTTAAGAAAATGTAAGAAGAGAGACTACTGTAATATAAGAATGTCCTGCATTTTCCCTCAAATGAAAAGGAATGTACCGCATTGTAGCAGGAGCCTGCAATATCTTTCTCTTACACTGAAGTTCTCCTTTGAGCACGATCATTACTGCTCACCTGGGTCAATAATCATTTTTCAGGCCAGGCTCTCGTACAATAAGCCTGTTATTTTTCGCGTATCATTCATTGATAGGTGAAAAGAAGTGACGGCGTAAAGCGTTACACCTAGGTACGGCGTAAAACGAAACACCTGAGCAGTAGAGGAACATGACTGCTCATGCCCTAGGAAACTAAGAGCATCTCCACTCGCGCCCCAACGGACCCCTAAGGACGCCAGTTGCCCTATTGCTGCCGTGTCGATCCCGGCACCGCCTCCCTGCCCGTAGCCGCTAGTCCACCACTAGAAAGGCATATTCCCTGCCAGAAAAGAGAGGTATTCGTCGCTGCAGCCTCCATCCCGCTCCCTGGGCGAGCTTTTCCGGCGATCCGGCCACGCGGGCGGGGACACCGGCGGCTCCGCACCCACCACGCCCGCCAGGTGTTCAATGATTTGTCTGTTCGGCGATGGACTTCGACGACGAAGAGGCGTTTGCGGCGCTATTAGAGGAGGAAGCCGATGCCGCCACCTAGGACGAAGAGCACCTCATGGTCCTCGCCGCTTTGGCCGGCCTGTTCGTGAGCAAACCAAAGCCGCGGCGAGGTGGCTCGGTGCCGGGCTGCCGTAAGAGCAAGCAGAGGCATCGACTGGGGGGGGGGGGG
>LR738709.1:499450827-499564746 GCA_902687465.1 Secale cereale
CCCGCCCCCCCGCCCCGTCGCCGTCGCTCCCCCGCCCCGTCGCCGGCCCTCCCCCGCCTCGTCGCCGGCCCTTCCCCGTCCACGTCCTCCCTGACTGCCCCATCTCTGCCCCATCTCCTTCATGTGAGGAGAAAAGGTAATTGTTCAGTCATTATGTTACCTTTTATGCAAGGATTCAACTCATTTCATGCAAGGACACGAAACTGTTGTTTTCCTTGGCTTCGTGTGATTTTTCTTTTAGCAGAAAGAGTAACAAAGACAAGTACGCAAACATACATGAATTTTTCAGCAAAAAAAATCATGACCCTAAGTGGTTGTTTGGATGCTGAGAGTTAGATGCCAGATTTTGGAAAACTAGTTTTGGGAGAATTTTTAGGAAAACCAGTTTAATTAGTTTTTCTGTTAAGATAAGTATATACAATTCCTTGTTTGGATCGAGAAAAAGTAAAATCCGATTATGTAGTACTTCGTTCGGGAAGCAACAAGAGCTGCACACAGGTTGTAGTATTATGTACAGATTCCCTGGAGCATCGATTTGAGCTTCACCACGTGCTCTTTCTGTTGGTCACCTGGAAGGCCAAAAGTACTAGTCTGCATATTCATTCAAGAGCATCTCCAGCCGTTGGCCCCCCCAGGACGCTTAAAAATCGCCCCCTGGGGGCGAGCCGGCGATACAATCGGCGCTGGGGGCGGTTTTGCGCCCAGTCGTCGCCCCCAGGCGCCTAAATTGGCCCACTTTGCGGCCCAATTTCGGCGAATAAAGGGCCCATATGGGCGAGAATAGGCCCATATTCGGTGTGGTTTCGCCATGTCTCGGCGTTCAATTATCAACACAATTATTTCTTATCACATATTTCATCACAGAAAAATCAAATACTTCAACAAAATAGTACAACAACAAATAGTTCAATACAAATTATATAGTTCAACAAATAAAAACTCGTATTTCATCACACGACGTCCCCCTTGAGCCTCCATAGGTGCTCAATCAGATCTTTCTGCAGTTGATGATGCACCTGTGGGTCTCGGATCTCCTGACGCATACTGAGATAGGCAGTCCAAGTTGCCGGTAGATGGTGATCAACTTCGGCTAGAGGACCCTGCCTGTAGTATGGTTCAGTGTCAAACACTGGGTCTTCTTGCTCGCTCTCGATGATCATGTTGTGCAAGATGACACAACAAGTCATAATCTCCCACATTTGATCTTTGGTCCAGGTCTGAGAGGGGTACCGAACAACAGCGAATCGAGATTGGAGCACACCAAATGCCCACTCGACATCCTTCCTGCAAGCCTCCTGAACTTTCGCAAACCAGGCGTTCTTGCCTCCCACCGCAGGGTTTGAGATCGTCTTCACAAATATCGACCATCTCGGATAGATGCCATCTGCTAGGTAGTATCCCTTGTTGTATTGGTGCCCATTGATCTCGAAGTTCACCGGAGGAGAATGTGAAGGAAATATGCCCTAGAGGCAATAATAAAGTTGTTATTTATATTTCCTTATATCATGATAAATGTCTTTTATTCATGCTAGAATTGTATTAACCGGAAACTTAGTACATGTGTGAATACATAGACAAAACAGAGTGTCCCTAGTATGCCTCTACTAGACTAGCTCATTGATCAAAGATGGTTATGTTTCCTAAACCATAGACATGAGTTGTCATTTGATCAACGGGATCACATCATTAGGAGAATGATGTGATGGACAAGACCCATCCGTTAGCATAGCACTATGATCGTTTAGTTTAACTGCTATTGCTTTCTTCATGACTTATACATGTTCCTATGACTATGAGATTATGCAACTCCCGAATACCGTAGGAACACCTTGTGTGCTATCAAACATCACAACATAACTGGGTGATCATAAAGATGCTCTACAGGTGCCTCCGAAAGTATTCGTGGTGTTGGCATAGATCAAGATTAGGATTTGTCACTCCGAGTGTCGGAGAGGTATCTCTGGGCCCTCTCGGTAACACACATCACAATAAGCCTTGCAAGCAAAAGACTAATGAGTTAGTCACGAGATGATGAGTTACGGAACGAGTAAAGAGACTTGCCAGTAACGAGATTGAACTAGGTATAGAGATACCGACGATCGAATCTCGGGCAAGTAACATACCGTTGACAAAAGGAACAACGTATGTTGTTATGCGGTTCTGACCGATAATAGATCTTCGTAGAATATGTAGGAGCCAATATGAACATCCAGGTTCCGCTATTGGTTATTGACCGGAGATGAGTCTCGGTCATGTCTACATAGTTCTTGAACCCGTAGGGTCCGCACGCTTAACGTTTGATGACGATCGGTATTATGAGTTTATGAGTATTGATGTACCGAAGGTAGTTCGGAGTCCCGGATGAGATCACGGACATGACGAGGAGTCTTGGAATGTCCGAGACATAAAGACTGATATATTGGACGACTATATTCGGACACCGGAAGTGTTCCGGAAAAGTTTCAGATTTATCGGGAATGCCGGAGGGGGTTACCAGAACCCCCTACGAGAGGGGATGGTCCATAGTGGGCCTAAAGGGAAAGAGAGAGGCAGCCCATAGGGCTGGCCGGCGCCCCCACCTAGGGTTCCTAGTTGGACTAGGATTGGGGGGGGGGGGCACCTCTCCTATTCCTTTCACTCTTCCTTCTTTTGGTGAATCCTACTAGGAATAGGATTGCAATCCTATTCCTAGTAGGAGTCCACTCCCTAGCCGCACCAGGAAGGGCCGGCCGGCCTCCCTCCCTTGCTCCTTTATATACGGGGGCAGGGGGGCACCCAAAGACACACAAGTTGAATTGTTTTAGCCGTGTGCGGTGCCCCCCTCCACAGAATCACACCTCGGTCATACCGTCGCGGAGCTTAGGCGAAGCCCTGCGCCGATGAACACATCATATCCGTCACCACGCCGTCGTGCTGACGAAACTCTCCCGTGAAGCTCAACTGGATCAAGAGCTCGTGGGACGTCATCAAGCTGTACATGTGCTGAACGCGGAGGTGCCGTACGTTCGGTGCTTGATCGGTTGGATCGCGAAGAAGTTTGACAACATCAACCGCGTCACTTGACGCTTCCGCTCCCGGTCTACGAGGGTACGTAGACACACTCTTCCCTCTCGTTGCTATGCATCTGGTAGATAGATCTTGCGTGATCGTAGGAAAATTTTAAAATACTACGTTCCCCAACAGTGGCATCAGAGCCAGGTCTATGCGTAGATGATATGCACGAGTAGAACACAATGAGTTGTGGGCGATACTAGTCATACTGCTTACCAGCATGTCATACTTTGCTTCGGCGGTATTGTGAGATGAAGCGGCCCGGACCTACATTACGCGTACGCTTACGCGAGACTGGTTTCACCGTTACGAGCACTCGTTGCTTAAAGGTGACTGGCGGGTGTCTGTCTCTCTCACTTTAGCTGAATCAAGTGTGGCTACGCCCGGTCCTTGTGAAGGTTAAAACAGCACATACTTGACGAAACATCGTTGTGGTTTTGTATGCGTAGGTAAGAACGGTTCTTGCTAAAGCCCGTAGCAGCCACGTAAAACTTGCAACAACAAAGTAGAGGACGTCTAACTTGTTTTTGCAGGGCATGTTGTGATGTGATATGGTCAAGACATGATGAGTTATACGGTTTTGTATGAGATGATCATGTTTTGTAATGTTATCGGCAACTGGCAGGAGCCATATGGTTGTCGCTTTATTGTATGAAATGCAATCGCCATGTAATTGCTTTACTTTATCACTAAGCGGTAGCGATAGTTGAGGAAGCAATAGTTGGCGAGACGACAACGATGCTACGATGGAGATCAAGGTGTCGCGCCGGTGACGAAGGTGATCATAACGGTGCTTTGAAGATGGAGATCAAAAGCACAAGATGATGATGGCCATATCATGTCACATATTTTGATTGCATGTGATGTTTATCTTATTATGCTTCTTATTTTGCTTAGAACGACGGTAGCATTATAAGATGATCCCTTACTAAATTTCAAGGTATAAGTGTTCTCCCTTAGTATGCACCGTTGCGAAAGTTCATCGTGCCGAGACACCATGTGATGATCGGGTGTGATAAGCTCTACGTTCAAATACAACGGGTGTAAGCCAGTTTTGCACACGCAGAATACTCGGGTTAAACTTGACGAGCCTAGCATATGCAGATATGGCCTCGGAACACTGGAGACCGAAAGGTCGAGCGTGAATCATATAGTAGATATGATCAACATAAGATGTTCACCATTGATACTACTCCATCTCACGTGATGATCGGACATGGTTTAGTTGATTTGGATCACGTGATCATTTAGATGACCGTAGGGATGTCTATCTAAGTGGGAGTTCTTAAGTAATATGATTAATTGAACTTTAATTTTTCATGAACTTAGTCCTGATAGTATTAGCATCTCTATGTTGTAGATCAATAGCTCGCAATGTTGCTCCCCGTTTATTTTTCATATGTTCCTAGAGAAAACCAAGTTGAAAGATGTTAGTAGCAATGATGCGAAATTGTTCCGTGATCTGAGGATTATCCTCATTGCTGCACAGAAGAATTATGTCCTTGATGCACCGCTAGGTGACAGACCTATTGCAGGAGCAGATGTAGACGTTATGAACGTTTTGACAAAAGCTCGATATGATGACTACTTGATAGTTTAAGTGCACCATGCTTTACGGCTTAGAACCGGGACTTCAAAAATGTTTTGAACGCCACGGAGCATATAAGATGTTCCAAGAGTTGAAATTAGTATTTCATACTCATGCCTGTGTCGAGAGGTATAAGACCTCTGACAGTACTTTGCCTACAAGATGGAGGAGAATAGCTCAACCAGTGAGCATGTGCTCAGATTGTCTGGGTACTACAATTACTTTAATCAAGTGGGAGTTAATCTTCCAGATAAGATAGTAATTGACAAAGTTCTCTAGTCACTATCACCAAGTTAGTAGAACTTCATGATGAACTATAATATGCAAGGGAAGACGAAAAGAATTCCCAGCTCTTCGCGATACTAAAGTCAGCGAAGGTAGAAATCATGAAAAAGCATCAAGTGTTGATGGTTAACAAGACCACTTGTTTCAAGTAAAGGGCAAAGGGATAGAAGGGGAACTTCAAGAAGAATGACAAGCAAGTTGTCACTCCCATGAAGAAACCCAAAGCTAAACTCAAGCCTGAAACTAAGTGCTTCTACTGCAAAGGAAATGGTCACCGGAAGTGGAACTGCCCTAGATACTTGGCGGATAAGAAGGATGGCAAAGTGAACAAAGGTATATTTGATATACAGATTGTTGATGTGTATTTTACTAGTGTTCATAGCAACCCCTCGGTATTTGATACTGGTTCAGTTGCTAAAGAGTAGTAACTCGAAATGGGAGTTGCATAATGAACAGAAACTAGTTAAAGGATGAAGTGACGATGTGTATTGGAAGCAGTTCCAAGATTGATATGATCATCATCGCACACTCCCTATACTTTCGGGATTAGTGTTGAACCTAAATAAGTGTTATTTGGTGTTTGTGTTGAGCATGAATATGATTTGATCATGTTTATTGCAATACGGTTATTCATGTAAGTTAGAGAATAATTGTTGTTCTGTTTACATGAATAAAACCTTTTATGGTCATACACCCAATAAAAATGGTTTGTTGGATCTCGATCGTGTGATACACATATTCATAATATTGAAGCCAAAAGATGCAAGGTTAATAATGATAGTGCAACTTATTTGTGGCACTGCCGTTTAGGTCATATTGGTGTAAAGCGCATGAAGAAACTCCATAATGATGGACTTTTGGAATCCCTTGATTATGAATCACTTGGTGCTTGCGAACCATGCCTCATGGGCAAGATGACTAAAACTCCGTTCTCCGGAACTATGGAGCGAGCAACATATTTGTTGGAAATCATACATACTGATGTATGCGGACCAATGAGTGTTGAAGCTCGCGGCGGGTATCGTTATTTTCTGACCTTCACTGATGATTTGAGCAGATATAGGTATATCTACTTAATGAAGCACAAGTCTGAAACATTTGAAAAGTTCAAAGAATTTCAGAGTGAAGTAGAGAATCATCGTAACAAGAAAATAAAGTTTCTACGATCTGATCGTGGAGGAGAATATTTGAGTTACGAGTTTGGTCTTCATTTGAAACAATGTGGAATAGTTTCATAGCTCACGCCACCCGGAACACCACAGCATAATGGTGTGTCCGAACATCGTAACCGTACTTTATTGGATATGGTGCGATCTATGATGCCTCTTACCGATTTACCACTATCGTTTTGGGTCATGCATTAGAGACAGCTGCATTCACGTTAAATAAGGGCCTCATCTGAATCCGTTGAGACAACGTCTTAAGAACTGTGGTTTGGCAAGAAACCAAAGTTGTTGTTTCTTAAAGTTTGGGCTGCGATGCTTATGTGAAAAAGCTTCAACCTGATAAGCTTGAACCCAAGTCGGAAAAATGTGTCTTCATAGGATACCCAAAAGAGACTGTTGGGTACACCTTCTATCACAGATCCGAAGGCAAAATATTCGTTGCTAAGAACGGATCCTTTCTAGAAAAAGAGTTTCTCTCGAAAGAAGTGAGTGGGAGGAAAGTAGAACTTGATGAGGTAATTGTACCTTCTCCCGGATTGGAAAGTAGTACATCACAGGAAATTGTTCCAGTGATTCCTACACCAATTAGTGAGGAAGTTAATGATAAAGATCATGAAACTTCGGATCAAGTTTCTGCTGAACGTCGTAGATCAACCAGAGTATGTTCCGCACCAGAGTGGTACGGCAACCCAGTTCTGGAAATCATGTTACTAGACCATGATGAACCTGCGAACTATGAGGAAGCGATGATGAGCCCAGATTCCGCAAAATGGCTTGAGGCCATGAAATCTGAGATGGGATCCATGTATGAGAACAAAGTGTGGACTTTGGTTGACTTGCCCGATGATCGGCAGGCCATCGAAAATAAATGGATCTTCAAGAGGAAGACCGACGCAGACGGTAATGTTACTGTTTACAAAGCTCGACTTGTTGCGAAAGGTTTTTGACAAGTTCAAGGAGTTGACTACGATGAGACTTTCTCACCCGTAGCGATGCTTAAGTCTGTCCGAATCATGTTAGCAATTGCCGCATTTTATGAAATCTGGCAAATGGATAACAAAACTGCATTCTTTAATGGATTTATTAAAGAAAAATTGTATATGATGCAACCCGAAGGTTTTGTCAATCCTAAAGGTGCTAACAAAATAGGCAAGCTCCAGCGATCCATCTATGGACTGGTGCAAGCATCTCGGAGTTGGAATATACGCTTTGATAAGTTGATCAAAGCATATAGATTTATACAGACTTACGGTGAAGCCTGTATTTACAAGAAGTGAGTGGGAGCACTACAACCTTTCTGATAAGTATATGTGAATGACATATTGTCGATCGGAAATAATGTAGAATTTTCTGGAAAGCATAAAGGAGTGTTTGAAATGAGTTTTTTCAAAGAAAGACCTTGGTGAAGCTGCTTACATATTGGGCATCAAGATCTATAGAGATAGATCAAGACGCTTGATAAGACTTTCGATGAGTACATACCTTGATAAATTTTTTGAAGTAGTTCAAAATGGATCAGTCAAAGAAGGAGTTCTTGCCTGACTTGTAAGGTGTGAAGTTGAGTAAGACTCAAAGCCAGACCACGGCAGAAAAATATAGAGAGAATGAAAGTCATTCCCTATGCCTCAGCCATAGGTTCTATAAAGTATGCCATGCTGTGTACCAAACATGTTGTGTACCTTGCCATGAGTTTGTCAAGGGGGTACAATAGTGATCCAGGAGTAGATCACTGTACAGCGGTCAAAATTATCCTTAGTAACTGGATGACTAAGGAAATGTTTCTCGATTATGGAGGTGATAAAGAGTTCGTCGTATAGGGTTACGACGATGCAAGCTTTGACACTAAATCCAGATGACTCTAAGTATCAATCTGGATGCGTATTGAAAGTGGGAGCAATTAGCTAAAGTAGCTCCATGCAGAGCATTGTAGACATAGAAATTTGCAAAATACATACGGATCTGAATGTGACAGACCCGTTGACTGAACTTCTCTCACAAGCAAAACATGATCACACCTTATTACTCTTGGGTATTAATCACATAGCGATGTGAACTAGATTATTGAATATAGTAAACCCTTTGGGTGTTGGTCACATGGCGATGTGAACTATGGGTGTTATTCACATAACGATGTGAACTATCGGTATTAAATCACATGGCGATGTGAGCTAGATTATTGACTCTAGTGCAAGTGGGAGACTGAAGGAAATATGCCCTAGAGGCAATAATAAAGTTGTTATTTATATTTCCTTATATCATGATAAATGTCTTTTATTCATGCTAGAATTGTATTAACCGGAAACTTAGTACATGTGTGAATACATAGACAAAACAGAGTGTCCCTAGTATGCCTCTACTAGACTAGCTCATTGATCAAAGATGGTTATGTTTCCTAAACCATAGACATGAGTTGTCATTTGATCAACGGGATCACATCATTAGGAGAATGATGTGATGGACAAGACCCATCCGTTAGCATAGCACTATGATCGTTTAGTCTAACTGCTATTGCTTTCTTCATGACTTATACATGTTCCTATGACTATGAGATTATGCAACTCCCGAATACCGTAGGAACACCTTGTGTGCTATCAAACATCACAACGTAACTGGGTGATCATAAAGATGCTCTATAGGTGCCTTCAAAAGTATTCGTGGTGTTGGCATAGATCAAGATTAGGATTTGTCACTCCGAGTGTCGGAGAGGTATCTCTGGGCCCTCTCGGTAACACACATCACAATAAGCCTTGCAAGCAAAAGACTAATGAGTTAGTCACGAGATGATGAGTTACGGAACGAGTAAAGAGACTTGCCAGTAACGAGATTGAACTAGGTATAGAGATACCGACGATCGAATCTCGGGCAAGTAACATACCGTTGACAAAAGGAACAACGTATGTTGTTATGCGGTTCTGACCGATAATAGATCTTCGTAGAATATGTAGGAGCCAATATGAACATCCAGGTTCCGCTATTGGTTATTGACCGGAGATGAGTCTCGGTCATGTCTACATAGTTCTCGAACCCGTAGGGTCCGCACGCTTAACGTTTGATGACGATCGGTATTATGAGTTTATGAGTATTGATGTACCGAAGGTAGTTCGGAGTCCCGGATGAGATCACGGACCTGACGAGGAGTCTCGGAATGTCCGAGACATAAAGATTGATATATTTGACGACTATATTCGGACACCGAAAGTGTTCCGGAAAAGTTTCGGATTTATCGGGAATGCCGGAGGGGGTTACCGGAACCCCCTACGAGAGGGGATGGTCCATAGTGGGCCTAAAGGGAAAGAGAGAGGCAGCCCATAGGGCTGGCCGGCGCCCCCACCTAGGGTTCCTAGTTGGACTAGGATTGGGGGGGGGGCGCCACCTCTCCTATTCCTTTCACTCTTCCTTCTTTTGGTGAATCCTACTAGGAATAGGATTGCAATCCTATTCCTAGTAGGAGTCCACTCCCTAGCCGCACCAGGAAGGGCCGGCCGGCCTCCCTCCCTTGCTCCTTTATATACGGGGGCAGGGGGGCACCCAAAGACACACAAGTTGAATTGTTTTAGCCGTGTGCGGTGCCCCCCTCCACAGAATCACACCTCGGTCATACCGTCGCGGAGCTTAGGCGAAGCCCTGCGCCGATGAACACATCATATCCGTCACCACGCCGTCGTGCTGACGAAACTCTCCCGTGAAGCTCAACTGGATCAAGAGCTCGTGTGACGTCATCAAGCTGAACGTGTGCTGAACGCGGAGGTGCCGTACGTTCGGTGCTTGATCGGTTGGATCGCGAAGAAGTTCGACAACATCAACCGCGTCACTTGACGCTTCCGCTCCCGGTCTACGAGGGTACGTAGACACACTCTTCTCTCTCGTTGCTATGCATCTGGTAGATAGATCTTGCATGATCGTAGGAAAATTTTAAAATACTACGTTCCCCAACAGAATGGCCCTCAACGAGCTTGGCAAAAACAGGAGAGCGCTGCAGCACGTTGATGTCATTGTGAGTTCCTGGCATACCAAAGAAGGAGTGCCAAATCCAGAGGTCCTGTGTGGCTACCGCCTCAAGCACCACACTGCAACCGCCTTTGGCGCCTTTGTACATCCCCTGCCAACCAAATAGGCAATTCTTCCATTTCCAATGCATGCACTCGATGCTTCCAAGCATCCCAGGAAATCCTCTTGCTGCATTCTAGGCTAGGATCCGAGTAGTGTCTTCCGCATTGGGTGTTCTCAAGTATTGTGGCCCAAACACTGCCACCACTGGCCGACAGAACTTGTAGAAACACTCTATGCTAGTGGACTCGGCCATGCGCCCATAGTCGTCGAGTGAATCACCGGGAGCTCCATATGCAAGCATCCTCATCGCTGTCGTGCACTTTTGGATGGAGGTGAATCCAAGAGCACCAGTGCAATCCATCTTGCACTTGAAGTAGTTGTCGAACTCCCGGATGGAATTCACAATCCTGAGGAAGAGCTTTCGGCTCATCCGATAACGGCGCCGAAATGTTTTCTCGCCGTGAAGTGGAGCATCGGCGAAGTAGTCGAAGTAGAGCATGCAGTAGCTTTCAAGACAAAGCCGGTTCTTTGCTTTCAACCGCCCCGGCGCCGAGCCACCTCGCCACGGCTTTTCATGGCTCGCCAGCAGCTGGGCGAGGGCGGCGAGCACCATGAGATGCTCTTCTTCCTGGACGTCGGCCGCGGCTTCCTCCTCCATCAGCGCGGCAAGCTCTTCCTCGTCATCCAAGTCCATCGCCGAGACAGGCAAAACGCCGAACACCTTGCGCTCGGTGGGCGTGTACCCGCCGCTAAACTGCGCCTCCGCGGCCGGAAACGGCGGCCGAAAACGCCCAACTGCTGTGGGAGGGGCTGCCGCGGCGGAGCGCTGCTATTTTCCGGCGGGGAATGGCTATCTAGCGGAGTAGGGCGGCGGCCGTCGCCGGGATGTAGCTAGTGGTGGCCGAGGGCGCGGGGGTGGGAGGCGAGTCGGGGGAAGAAAACCTTGACTTTTCCCCTGTCGGTGTGGGCCAGGCGTGCTTTTCCCTAGCGCCGGAGCCCCCAACTGCTCCCCAGTGCGTCGGGTTCGACCTGTGACGGCCGGGCGGAAAAAAGGTCCGAACCGGCGATTTTCGGCGTCCTGGGGGCTGGACTGGGCCGTTTTGTAGGCGTCGGCGCCGAAAAAGTGGCCTGGGGGGGCCTGTTGGGGGCGCGGCTGGAGATGCTCTAAAGCACGCAGCTCGCCGTGGCAATCTCAAGCACCGAAGCGGGGCCGTCCGGTCACCATGCAAATGGTGAGAACTGTTGTCCGGCTTGGAGCCTTGAACAACAGAGAAGAGTAAAATGGCTCTCGGATGTGTAGCTGTTGCAGCCGTCATCATGGGCACTGACGAGGTCCCATTGCTCACGTCGAGAACAACACGCCGCCGTCGATGGTGTCAGGTAGATGGTGTCGCAGCTGTTACCATGAGCGTTGAACAGGCCGTGCTGCTCATGCCGGGAACAACACGCCGGGCGCTCGGAACAGCACGCCGCCGCGGGACTTGGAGGTTACTGCCAGCGGCAGGAGCTCGGTCGCTCACCACGACGAGGGCATGGAGTCGATCCCTTTCCATCTACTCGTGCATAGAAAACTGGTATATAGAAAAACAACGATTAGTGGTTTTTCTAAAAACTCAATTTTTGGGTTTTTGGAGAACTGAGTTTAACTTATCCATGACTTAGTTGGATAACCCAAACAAGGTTTTAGTTTGTTATAACAGATTTTGTGTTTAAACAGAACGAGTTCTCTAAAAACTAGCTATCCAAACAACCCCTAAAGCAAGTATCTAAGTTGTCTATCTGAAAGGCCTCTATTCTAATTCAGACCTATAGATTGGAAGAAATTTGGGACGACTGACCCTAGTTATATAGATAGAATATTCTTACAGTGACAACAAAAATGCCCAGAACAATGAAGTATGAAGCATGCTGCACTTCTTATAAATCTCTGTTTACAGTAAATTGTAACTCAGTGCACATACTGAATATGCAACGCTTGTGAGTCCTTTCAATACTAAAATTTTTATTTCACAAGAAGTAGTGACTTGGGCACAAAAGACAGTTCCCTATGTTACCACCATCACTTTAATCTCTATATTTGCACAAGTAAGGATTGCCCAACAGAAATAAAACAAGAATTATTGAGAGATAGTCAGATAGAGGCGATTTCAATCTTTGCCAGACCACCATACCTTGGTCCTTGACGAGCAGATCAGAAGGACAAGGGCAGCGAATCCTACCTCCTAACACTGTGTTTGATCTCAAGATGTGAGAGTGTGTCCAATGTATGGCTTCTTGGGGTTAGTTCGAGCAGTATGAGTCCTATCTTCATACCCACCTAGTTTATATTGGGCTACAAGTGTGGTTTCTGGACAGTTCCACAAAGGCGCGGGGACTTGGTGGCAGCAAATTTTGAATTCGGGAGGCGCCAAGGCTGGGCAGGATATCACCTCCACAATCCACATCAACCATCACACCAAAACAGGTGGTCAAGCGCGTCGGCGCGGAAGGGGAAATAGCAGTAGGTGGCATCACTGTCTCAGAATTGAGCAGGTCGTAGGCGGCGGCATACTTCTGGAAGTTGGGCATCGGAATTCTGAAGGGACGGTGATGAGCAGCGGAATGTGGTGATGGTGAGCCTGCTGCAGAAGAAAAGAGAGGAGATAGGAGAGACGTTGGGGCAAGAACGGCGCCGGTGGCGTACTTGCGCAGGTAGCCGAAGGAGATGGGGAAGGGGGCAGCGGGGATGGCGAGGAGGAGGGAGGAGGTGGTGGAGATAGTGGGTAGAGGGCAATGGAACTCGGCTGCAGTTGAAAAGGAAGTAGGAGAGGCCTTGGCGGCTGAACGACATCGGCGGCATCCTTGCCGAGGCCTGCGTCGGAGGAGACTGCGAAGGGAACGGAGAAGATGTCGAAGAGGAGGGGGCGTAGTTTCTGTGGTGTCTGGGGCTGAGGGGAGGCGTCGGAGGCCCTGGGGGTGGCCGGCTCGGTGGCCACCGCGCCAGCTCCACCACCGCCAGGGATGATCGAGGACAGATTGGATGGATTCCTTTTTTAGATTAATTAATGCAGCTCGGTGGAGAAAGAGGTACAGGAGGGAGATGGTTTTTCTCTAAGAGACATGCACGTGGGACATCCAGTCAGGACTCTTTGATGAAAATCATTGTACAGATGTAGATAGTTAATTAGGGGATCGGACGGCCAATTTGATTAGTTTGTCAGAATTAACGTGGTGACCCGGATGGTGCTTCCAATTAGTAAATATAAGATTTTGGTTGATATGTGTACGTATGTAAGACTGATGGTTGGTCCATATATGGATGATATATTTCGTATGGAAGACTACAAGGGTTGATTCTTTTTTCGGATGTTACTTTTCATATGCTTGTTTGGATGATATATTCATACCATCATGTCAATTCTCGATAAATATATTCTATATATTGTGTTTTTGTGCTAGTTCTCACTTTGTCAAGTCAAATCAGATAACTTGTGCATATAAACATCATAGTCAGCAGTCGAGGGTAGAAAGAACTCATAGACATGATCTATATTGACAACTTTAGTTTGGACAGAGATGAAATAATCAATTTTGGACATGTGGATGGCATTCAAATATGTCAGTTGCCAAACTGAATCAAGAAGGACACAACACATAAAAATTGTAAACTATGGCAAGCAGTTTGTAATATCTGCTTATTTGGATGAACAAACCGGTGTGTCCACCACACACGGACACGACACCCCCGACACCCGACACCTCTTCGGCCTCCTATTGACCGACAAGGTGCTCTTCGGCCTTCCAGAGGCCGACGGGGTCATATATTTGTGAATTATGAGTTAGGTCATATATTTTCCAATTTTGTTATGAAAAACATCATATATATTTGCATTGATCGGGTGGATTTAAATGTGCAGTTGTTTCATCGCTGTGAGGGGTCTGGTGTTCAACGACCTCCCCGTGCGTTCGACGAGCTCCGCCCCTGCGTTCGTGGGTGAGCACAAATGACACCTCCTCCTCTCCCCCTTCATTTGCTTTGTTCCGGTCTTCGTGCCGATGAAACTTGCTAGCTATAGGTGTATTCAATCATCAGTATGCGTGACCACAATGCGTCTCCCGTTCGAAAGGGTTACATCTATAAATATGCATTCATTTGCATATTTATAACCGTAATTCTTTCGAATTGTCCAACGTTATCCATGGACAGCCCGAGTATGTGTAGATTGGGTTCGTTTTCCCATATGCTGGCACATGGCAAAGTATGTCGTTATCCTTCTAACGGGGCTAACCCCGTTAAGAGGCTTTGCCATCTGCCAGCTGATGGCAAAGGCACATACTCTTTGCCATCAGCCAGTAGATGGCAAAGAAGCCTTTGCCCACTGGATTTCAGACAAACTGTTTGCCATCTGCTGGCTGATGGGAAAGCCTTTGCCATCCGCCGACCATCCTTTGCCATCTGCCATGGCAGATGGCAAAGTGCCAGATTCCAGTAGTGAGGCCACCAGATCCACCGCGCCACCACCGCCCCGAACACATATGAAAGCGAGGCCTCGTCGCCGGCGTGCTCCCCGTCCTCCTCTGCCTCGCCGACCATGCCCGTCGTCTTCCGAGTCGTCGACTACGTCCCCGACATACACTACGCGGAGCTGAAGGCCACACCTGCTTCCTCTCCTTCCTCGTCTTCAACTCCGGCCACCGCGGGAGTTCGTCCACCCTCGCCGTCGACTCTCTCCCCTTCACGGTAATCCGAGCGTGTCAGCACGTTCGTGGTGAGCTCCCAAGCATCCCCATGCCTTTTCCCTTTCGTTTGCGCGCTCTAGATGCTAGATCACCGTGCGCCCGAGCTCGCCGTCGTCGGACCTCGTCTCCGATGAGTGCTCCAACCTCCTCTCTCCCCGTTTAGGTGCCCAGTAGCTTCACCGTGCTCTTCTTAGACGAATCCCCGCGCGTTGTTGCTAGTTAAGCCTCTGGCTTCGCCGCGTTCTTCTCCGCCGTGTCGCCTCTGTCGTAGATCGCCGGCGTCAACTCCGTCGTCGTCTGGTGCATCTAGTGGCACCCAGGGACGCGGATCCCTTCGTGGACCCGTCGCGTGTCTCCGCCGTCCTATTTGGTCGCCGGAGCAGCCGCAGCATGCTCGCCGCCGTCTCTATTCGCCGGAGTGCAGTGGCTGGCCTTCCCGCTCTGAATATGTTTCAGATGCAGCGCGCTTTCTCTGTCAGTCACACACAGCCTAGCCCAGTGGCTCGCCGCTCGTTCTCTTATCACGCAGACGCGGGTTCGAATCCCCGCAGGGCTAGTGGAAATATGCCCATATTTTTGCTCCGCTTCCCTCACTGACATCCATGCCCCACCCGGCAGCCTCTCTGCGTCCACACACCCACTTCGACACACACCGCACTGCCACCTCAGCTCCCTGGACCGACTAGTCATGGGCTGAGACTAGTCCTGGCCGAGTCCGTGGTGTCTTTTTTCCTTTTCTGTTTTGTTTTATTTTGTTATTTCTGTTTTCATTTTTGAATTGCCATATCTTTTAAACTATGCATCTTTTCAAAATGTTTTATATATGAAAACTGCTTAGTTTTTAGTGTAGATTATTTATATGCATTATGTTGCCATGTTAAAAACATTTAAAATGTTGTTTGAATATATTTTGTTAATAACATGTTCAAACTTGTTTAATTCATAACTAAATAACCGTAGCTCCAATTTTGACAAACTTTATATATATTTGGGGTGGAAAAATGTGTAGGTTAACATGGTGCTGTTACTTTACATGTTTAGCAAATCTAAAATATGGTTGTCACATATCTATTCTATATTCATTTTTATGTTCATGGGAGTTTCCAGAATTGTTGTTTGTTCCTTCCGGCCCATTTAAAATGCTTGCATGATGTCGTTGATCTTAAGATGCATTCCTTGCCATGCCTAACAACTTTTAAAACTTGTTGGGTGCTTGGTTAATTCAACTAAATAACTACTTATGTGATTATGGTTGTTCTTGCACTCTTTGCATGTTGTGTCCCCTTTCATGAATTGTGTTCTTGCATAATGCCATGCCACATGTGCACTCATCATATTCCTTTGAGATGCATCATATCCTGTCCATGCACATATGCATCATATCTTGCATTATGTGTTTGAGCATTGCATGGTGATTGATTGTTGTTCCGGTGTTTGCATTGTTGTGTTGGTTAGAGTCCGGTGACGATTCGGAGTTCGAGGTTCCTATCGAGACTGAGTTTGAGGAGCAAGGTTACGATCCCTTCGTGGACTTAACAGGCAAGATGACCATTCCCCGATATCACCTCTATCTTTTCCTTGCTAGTTGTCTCGCTCTTTAGCTATGCCTCGATGCCTATTCCTGTTTGTCAGCCTCCTATGTTGCCATGAAACGCTCTAACCGCCTTCCTAGCAAACCGTTGATTGGCTAAGTACGCTTTTGCTCAGCCCCTCTTATAGCGTTGTTAGTTGCAGGTGAAGTTTTGAAGATTGCTCCACGTTCGGACTTGTTTATTGGGATAACACAATATTTATCTTAATTAAACTAATGCACATATATATTGGTAATGGGTAGAAGGCTTGACCTTCTGCTTGGTGTTTTGTTCCACTCATGCCGCCTTAGGACCCGATAAATCGGTGTTATGTTCCTTGATTTTGCGTTCCTAACATGGTTGGGGTTTATGGCCTCCCCTTGATAATTCGCTCTGCTTAAAGCTTTTCCAGCAAGGCCCAACTTTGGTACTACATTTACCTAACAACTAAAACTTGCATAGGGAGTTATAAACCTGAGTTCTTAATCAACAACCCGGGCCAGTGCTCCTCATGAGTGTTTGTCCAAACTAGGGGTTCTGCGGGGCCACCTTGGGGAAACCCGAGGGCATGTATATACCTGTAGGATGTCCCATCCGGTCATGGCCTAAGACGAGATACGCGCGGCTACTATCAGGGTGTCGGCACGCCGGGAGGTCTTGCTGGATTAGTTTTACCTTTGTCGAAATATCTTGAGCACGGGATTCCGAGAATACTCAGGTCTTCCCAATATGGAGTTGCGACTTCGTGGATCGTGAGCTTGTGATGGGCTAAGTTGGGACACCCCTGCCGGGTTTTGAACTTTCGAAAGCCATGCCCGTGGTTATGTGGCAGATGATAATTTGCTAATATCCGGTTGTAGATAACTTGACACCTTATCCTTTAAGAATACACTACATGTGTGAGTAACCGTGATGGTCTTTTTCCGAAGGGCTTCGTGAAGTGAACACGGTGGGGTTATGCATGAATGTGAGTAGCTAGGATCACTTCTTGATCATCTTGGCGACTGTTGGCACATATTCCCCTCTCGCTCTAAACACGTAAGCTAGTTGCTTAGTGCTTGCTGCAAACACTTTAATTACCTCTCCACACCTAAAGGCTTTGTTAGTTTTGATACCCAGGAATGGGATTGCTGAGTTCGACGAAGAGCGTGGTTGTTTCTATGTTACATATCCCGACAATCAGTAGTGGTTCCTACTAGGGGCGATCAGGACTTGTGTTTGTGGTATCTTTTCTCGTTTGGATTTCGTCCGTAGTCGGACCCTGTGTTATTTGGATGATTGTATGATATTGTATTCATTGTGTGACGTGGCGAGTGTAAGACAACTATTTTTACTCTTTCATGCCTGATCTTTTACATGAGTTGTGCAAAGAAACCACGCTTGCGATCATTCCAGAATGCACTTATGTCTCTAATTTGTGCCTCAACACGTAGGAGATATAGTCGCATCCTGGGCATTACAAGTTGGTATTCAGAGCCTTCTCCGACCTAGGAGCCCCCTGGTTGATCCCGCTGACGGTTGAGTCTAGGCACACACACAAAATGTTTTGAGTCATATATATATATATCGGAGAGTAGGATTTCTTTTTGTGTGTGTGCCTAGACTAATGATGGAGACGAATCACTAGACTATTGTGTGTGTAACCTTTTATGTCATCAAAATGAAGTACATGCTTATTCACTTATGATGTAGTACACACTCTCACGTAAAAGACAAGTATAATTTGTCCTAAACAACATATACAGTGTAGTGAAACTAGGGTATATACTTTCTCACAATAGATATAGTATATGCTCTTCTTATAAAAAACATAGTGTATTATCAACTAAAAAGAGTATCATAAAATATGTATATACTGGTATTGTATAATCAGAACAAAGGACATGTACTTTACTCGGTTGCAATGTTTGTACTACTTCAACTTGTAGCATGCACCACACGATGGAAAACCTACGAGGCTTCCCGATCTCTATTTTATAGTACTAGTTGTTACGCATGCAAGTAAGTTAGTTAGCTTTTTGTTGGAGGGATTCTCGGTTAGCCTTTTTTAGTGAAACAATGGGTTGGTAATTCACGGCTCAACCTATTCAATATTGGTGGGAGTACATACTCCCAAGAGTACGAAAGAGGAGTCATATATATATATATATATATATATATATATATATATATATATATATATATATATATATATATCCCATCCCCGCCTCCTTGCGCGCCAGCGCCACTGCGGCCGGCGTCGTCCCCCTCCCCTCCCAGCCTGCTTGCGCGGCAGCGCCCTGCGGCCGGCGGCGACCCCCTCCCCTCCGAGCCTGCTTGCGCGGCAGCGCCACTGCGGCCGGCGGCGACCCCCTCCCCTCCCAGCCTGCTTGCGCGGCAGCGCCCCTGCGGCCGGCGGTGACCCCCTCCCCTCCCAGCCTCCTTGCGCGACAGCGCCCTGCGGCCAGCGGCGACCCCCACCCCTCCCGCCTTCTAGCGCAGAGCGCGCGCGGAGCGGCCGACGATGCAGTCCCTCGGCAAGGCTTCTTCCGCGGCGGTGGTTAGGAAGCGACGCCGCCCCTCACCTGCGCCCCAACACCACCGAATTGATCTAGGTGCGCCGCAGCCTCGATTTAGTGCCCCGTTAGCTGCACCCCTGCCACAGAACCGAGCATATGCCCTGGGAAATCCGCCGCGGTTGACCCAGCTGAAGCATCCAGCCTCGGTTATGCATGGCAGGGGGAAGAGAACTGCAAGGATGCCTTCTCCATCGCAGTTGACGTGGATGCGAACTACAATGGTGCCCATCCAACCTTCTCCCGCGACAATGGCAAAAGTTGAAAAAGCCCATGAGTTCCTGCAGCGGAGGTGAACTGCACGCCAACAGCAGGCAGAGCTGCATCTGCAGAAGGAGAAACTGCAGATAATGTAAGAAAATCACATACCCAACCCCCACATCCAGTTTGTAGTGTCCTTTTTATCACCATGCAGTGCCCTCTTGCGTCGACTGCAGTCCCATGTATCTCCCAGTAAAAAACAGAAAAGATACTTCGAAAAAATAAAAATGCGCCATGGCTGAAAAATGCAGTCCACCATGACTTACATATGTAGAGCGCTGTGGCTTAAAACTGAAGTGCATTGTTTCTTCATGTTAACTCCCAGTGCCCCTGCTATAGAATGAAAAATTGAAGTGCAATTTCTCCAGTTGCATGTATAATGATATATAGTATGAAGATGAAGTTTATTTCACTGTTGGCGTGCATAAAAAGCTTTGGCTTAGTACTGTGCAGGAAATTACTATGCCTCCAAACCAGAAGATACCTTGATTGATTCACAACCCAAAGCCCATGAACTGCATTGGAAGAGAAGAGTGGGAGATGGCTGGATGGATAACACCTGAAATACCTAGGGGTTTCTTTAACACAACAAACATAACTGCGTACTCGGTGGAGGAAGATGTAGAGGATAAAGATGAAAACAGCAAACCAAACATCATTCGAGATGGAGAAGGCAATGAAGCAAAAAGCACGCAAGATGAGGAGGACGACGACGATCTGGTCTTCATGGGGGAGCATGCGCAGAAAGATGATGAGGAGGATGATGATGAAGAGCAAATCAAAACAGTTATGCAGCCAAGGTACACGCGTGTCTTTGAAACATTTTGCCAGCAGATCAGGACGGATGATATAGCACCTCCACAAGCCAATGTTGAAACCCAGCAAGTTCGGCAAGTTCATGAGCAAACAATTCGTCGACGAAGAGACAGTGGAATTCCACCCAGGCCACCTACTGCGCACCAAAAGAATCGGAAGCAAAATCAAGGAGAGCCACAAGCAACCAAAAAAGTAAAGTTCTCAACACTTCTGCCTCCTCGCGATCCTAAATTACACAGATCTGTTGTCACCCCTCCATGCCCAATAAACATTGGTGAGCGGCAAACACCATTAGAGAAAAAAAAGTACACGCATGTAAGCTTCCTTGCCTAACTACTACAGTTCACTTACACATTCTTTTAGCTTGTGCATTCTCATTAACAAAAAAATATATTCCATATTGTCTGTGCAGAATGAGAACATGCTCCAAGAACTTGTGCCTGTGAAAGGTATGCAATTCACATCACACGCTGCGGCACGACAATTCTACAACACGTATGTGAGGCATGCAGGCTTCGGCACACGCTAAAACGGCGGATACAGAACAAACAGATACATAGTGTGCTCAAAGGAAGGCAGAAGCAAGGAAACTGTCACAGATTATGACAGAAAGCGAGAGAAAACATCAAAGGGACTGGTTGCAAGGCGAGAATGAGATTAAAAAAATCAAGGATGTGGTTGTGATAGCAGAGATTGAGCTCAATCACAACCACAGGATGCTTGTGTTGTGGAACGTAGTATTTTCAAAATTTTCCTACGATCACGCAATATCTATCTACTATATGCATAGCAACGAGGGGGAGAGTGTGTCTACGTACCCTCGTAGACCGGGAGCGGAAGCGTCTAGTGACGCGGTTGATGTAGTCGAACTTCTTCGCGATCCAACCGATCAAGTACCGAACGTACGACACCTCCGCGTTCAGCACACGTTCAACTTGATGACGTCCCATGAGCTCTTGATCCAGTTGAGCTTCACGGGAGAGTTTTGTCAGCACGACGGCGTGGTGACGGATATGATGAAGTTACCGGCGCAAGGCTTCGCCTAAGCACTGCAACGGTATAACCGAGGTGTGTTTCTGTGGAGGGGAGCACCGCACACGGTTGGGAGAGATCAACTGATCAACTTGTGTGTCCTAGGGTGCCCCCTGCCCCCGTATATAAAGGAGCAAGGGGAGGGGCCGGCCAGCCCTTCTATGGCGCGCCAGGGAGGCAATCCTACTAGGAATAGGATTGCAATCCTATTCCTAGTAGGAGTCCACCAAGAAGGAAAAGGGGGAAAGGAAGGAGAGGGAGAGGTGGCGCCCCCCAATCCTAGTCCAACTAGGATTCCTTGGTGGGGCGCCGGCCAGCCTCTATGGGCTGCCTCTCTTCTTTCCTCAAGGCCCACTATGGACCATCCCCCCTCGTGGGGGGTTTCGGTAACCCCCTCCGGCAATCCGGTTAAATCCGAAACTTTTCCGGAACACTTCCGGTGTCCGAATATAGTCGTCCAATATATTAATCTTTATGTCTCGGACATTCCGAGACTCCTCGTTATGTCCGTGATCTCATCCGGGACTCCGAACTACCTTCGGTACATCAAAACTCATAAACTCATAATACCGATCGTCATCAAACGTTAAGCGTGCGGACCCTACGGGTTCGAGAACTATGTAGACATGACCGAGACTCATCTCCGGTCAATAACCAATAGCGGAACCTGGATGCTCATATTGGTTCCTACATATTCTACGAAGATCTTTATCGGTCAAACCGCATAACAACATACGTTGTTCCTTTTGTCATCGGTATGTTACTTGCCCGAGATTCGATCGTCGGTATCTCTATACCTAGTTCAATCTCGTTACCGGCAAGTCTCTTTACTCGTTCCGTAATACATCATCTCATGACTAACTCATTAGTCATTTGCTTGCAAGGCTTATTATGATGTGCATTACCGAGAGGGCCCAGAGATACCTCTCCGACACTCGGAGTGACAAATCCTAGTCTTGATCTATGCCAACACCACGAATACTTTCGGAGACACCTGTAGAGCATCTTTATGATCACGCAGTTATGTTGTGACGTTTGATAGCACACAAGGTGTTGCTACGGTATTCGGGAGTTGCATAATCTCATAGTCATAGGAACATGTATAAGTCATGAAGAAAGCAATAGCAGTAAAACTAAATGATCATAGTGCTAAGCTAACGGATGGGTGTAGTACATCACATCATTCTCCTAATGATGTGATCCCGTTGATCAAATGACAACTCATGTCTATGGCTAAGAAACATAGCCATCTTTGACCAATGAGCTAGTCTAGTAGAGGCATACTAGGGACATACTGTTTTGTCTATGTATTCACACATGTATCTAGCATGAATAAAAAGACATTTATCATGATATAAGGAAATACAAATAACATCTTTATTATTGCCTCTAGGGCATATTTCCTTCAGATTGACAGCCCGGCTATGCTAGTGTACATGCACTCGCATAAGACGGATGATCCATTACTTGATAAACTAGTGAAGGACATGCAGAGCGACAACCTGACGCACACGTAGATGATGTCCACCCTGTCAAGGATGTCAGGAGGGCTGCAGTTTATGGGGCGCACTAGCCGTGACTGGGTGAACAGGTACGTTCACTAAACCAAAAACGATATATCGTCTATTTCATGCAGTTTGCTTGTGCACTTTCTGTATGTCTCTAATGCTGCAAGTATATTATTATTTCGAACTGCAGGAAGCACCAATTCGCGAGGGAGGAAATAGAAGACGATGTGAAGAAACTCCTGGCTTTCCTTGAGAAAATGCAGCAAATAAACCCAGAGTTCTTCTATGATTATGACAAAGATGTCGATAACCGTGTGCGAAACATATTCTGGGCGAACGTGAGCTGCCGGGGATCGTACGAAGATTTTGGAGATTGTGTCACATTTGACACGACCTACAAGACCAACAAGTTCCACATGCCTCTGGCCGTCTTCGTTGGAGTCAACTACCACCTCCAAAGTACAATATTTGATGTGGTTCTCATCAGAGACGAAACAGTACCGACTTTCGAGTGGGTGTTCCGGACGTTCTTGCGTTGCATGAACAACAAGCGGCCAATCTGCATACTTACAGGTATGCTAAAAAAAGAATGGGTTTAAATAACAATGCAGTTCACTGCCAAGTTTTGTAGTCCATTTCTTCCATCCAATGAAAAAAATCAGAAAAAAGCAGAAAAAGATATGCAGTTCTCTCAATAACTCACTGCTTGGTTTTTTCAAAAACATGTAGATCAATGCCCCTCCATGGATGCCGCGATAAAAAGTACGCTAATAGGCACGCTGCACAAGTTATGCCGTTGGCATATACTAAAAAAATACAAGGATCACCTGTCCTTGCTGTACAAAGCGTATGAGACATTCAAAGATGAGCCGACCTCCGTTCTCAACCACCCGCTAATGCCATCAGAGTTTGAACGCGCTTGGCATGAGCTCATGGACAAGTATAACCTGCAAAATGATGAAATTATGAAGGCGCTCTGGACAGACCGAAAAGAATGGATATCAGCTTACTACAAGGAGGTGTTCTGTGCACGGATGACGTCGACATAGAGAAGTGAAAGCATGAACCGGATCTTGAAGAGGAACTTTGTCAAGGAAAGACATGACCTACACATCTTTGCATCGCAGGTGGACAGGTGCATCCAGACAAGGAAGGGCGTCGAGCACGCGGAGACCATAACTAACGAGGTATATAACGAGAGCAAAGTTTTTAAGCTGGATGAGCAATTAATAAAACACTACTCGCTTTCTTGATTTTAGCTATGAAAGACAACTACTTAACTGGTTTTCTTTATTTCATAGACGGAAATAAAGACTACTACTCAATTTGGTTTCGAGGTTCAGCTCTCCAAGATTTACACCAGGGCGGTCTTTCTTGACTTCAAGCAAACGCACTACCGCAGCACTGCATTCAAATCAGAGCAGTCCCCTGACAACCCGACGAAATATTTGGTGCGCCACTACAACCGGTCTGATGATTTTGATTGGGCAAGACACGAGTTCCAGGTAGTTGCTGATGTGACGAACGGTATCTATGAATGCGAATGCAAGCTGTGGACACACACATGTCAGTGAGACAGGAAACAAAAAATAAGCACACAAAAAACATAATGAAGTTCACTTATTGCTGGTAGCAAAAAGAGATGAAAAACAAAAACAAAAACCTTAGTGAAGTTCACTAGAACAGAAAAACCAGGACCTATTTATAATGCAGTTCACAAAAAACTGAAATGTTGCATATTTATGTGAAGTTTGCTGACACGAACAATCCAAAAAATTCTTTTGCTGCAGGCCTGTTCTGCGTGCACATCATTTGCATGTTGGATCAGCTGCGGGTGGACAAGATACCTAAAGAGTACATATTGAAGAGATACACACGGAACGCGCGCCAAAATGCAACTTTTGACCACAGAGACTATGATCAAACTGCTCCAGATGGGAGTTCGATGTTCTGCCGTAGGAGACTACTTGCAGAAACAACGATGGACCTGGCAAACAGGGGTGTCAAATCGGATAGAGGGTACAACAGAGCTTTAGCTGGGATGAGAGAACTCATACAAGAAGTCGACGTAATAAACGAAGAAGAAGAAGCAGAGAAGATCATGGATGCGTGGAGTGAAGAACAAGGAGAGGAGCGCGAACATGCCGCTGATGGTGCAACTCATAATATGGATGACACAATTCTTCCCCCACCTGTTTCAAACACAAAAGGGAGAAAGAAAGAGAGCAAATCAGCCAATAAAAAAGCTGCCGCAAAAGAAAAAAGTCCTGAAAAAATAGCAGGTCTGAGCCAGAACTGGATAGCGGAGGAAGACCACTAGGGGTAAGAATGTGCAAATCATGCAATAAGATTGCGGGACACAACTCAAGAACATGTAAAGAGCGGCTGAAAAAATCCAGCCTGAAAATGCCGCCACAGATTACCAAGCAGACCAACAAGATGATATGACAAAGAGAAGACTATGTAGCGTCTGCAACAAGAGAGAGAAGCATGACGCGAGAACTTGTCCAAATAGAATAGAAGAAAAAGATGAAGAAGATGACGAAGAAGATGCTGACAGAGCAGAGAACGAGGAAGAGAGCGAAGCTAATGTAACTGAAGAGGAATATGAGGAAGCAGAAGAGGAAGATGAGGAAGAAGAAGAACCATCATCAAAAAACGAGGGGGAGAGACAGAATGCAGAATCCAGCGCGTAGGCAAGCATCGCAGTCGCACGGTCACGTTACGAGGGGTAATGCGAACAACAAGAGCAAAACAGAAGCAACAACAACCATTGAAACAAATGCAGTGCACAATTTGAGAAGAAGCAGCAGGAAAAGGACATAGATCAACACATATACAGTTTTACCTTTTAAAATATATTAACTTCATCCTTTATATATATCGTATCATATATAAGATATAGCTTGTGTTCAGTGGACTGCAAAAAAAGAATTCAACATGTAATATTGAAGTTCAAAATGAATAGATATAACATATGCCATATATACTTTGTGATCAATGTGCTGCGGGTGGTATGCTTGATAAAATGCAGTTCTCTTCTATATGAAAACCCTGAGATCAGAATGTCATTTTGAGAATGCAGTTATGTTCGTCGTATAGAATCTGAGATGACAGTGAATCAATATATAATGCAGTTAGAAGAAAAATCTATAGAGTGAGACTAGGATTCACGTACAGTGCAGTGCGTGTGTGGTGCGTTTAAAGCTTACAGTGCAGTCCGCTTCGAGTATACAGTGCAATGCACTTAGTGCAAAAAATGTAAAAATTGAGCTCTCACTTAGCATACACGGTTGATTTTCTGTTTTCTAATACATTTTTACCAAAATTTTGAATCTCGACGACAAACACGTTGAATTCGTCTTTGTTGTCCCATGTGATAAGGTGAGATGCACTGCGGATGCGTATATTTAAAAAAAATTGGCTGCTACTCATATGAGTGAATGCAGTGTGCTACGAACATGTTACAATTCACAAGGAGGAATTGGCTGAAAGCTCCATTATGTACATATTTGACATTGTCACTGTCTGCCACAAAAAGAAAAACACAAAACTAACTAGACCGGAATATACAAAAGCACACAACATGGTGTGAAAAGTTTTGCAGATCGAGAACTACACACAGCGACATACATACTGTTTACAGAAAGTTTTGGAGCACACACGAAAAGACATCAACACACATAAAAAAGATTTGCTATCATTTATGCCCCATCATGCTCCCGCGAATCCAGTTTTGGAGAAAAGCCAAGAGAAATGTAGAGATTTATTAGATCCTCCGGGAACTCGGTGACTACGACCATGTTTTCAGGGTGGAACATGATCTGGAACAAGAACTCAGCCTTCCATTCCTCAACAGCAGCTTCCTGCGATGAAGCAAAAAAATAAACAAATATACAAGATCATCTACAAAAAAGAACTGACAAAAAAAATCAAAGAATGAGGGATTATTATTGGGTTAAAAAAGATACTTATATTACGTTTTGCGAATTTCACAACAAAGCTTTTGCCGTCGTAAAACTAAGCCATCTTCAGAACAAAGAAGCCGCACTCGTTGGAGCCCTGCTCAGGGGCACCCAAAAAGCTAGCTTTCTTTGAAACATCGACCCAGTCTACCGACTCCTTTCTCTTGTACTCCTTTTCTCCATAAACCTTCTTCAACAATGCAGTCATCATGATCATCTGGTGAAAATAAAAAAAATAAAAATACACATCACAACAATATTGTTCGACACACGCACGCATGAAAACAAGAAGAAGGTGAAAAAGGAAAAAAATTACCATTTCAGTGCGGTCGCTGTGGTATTCAGACTTATGCCACCTCGTTGTTTGATCAATCGGTCCGCTGTACCTCCTAGTGTCATGAATATCAAGGGTCTCGCGGTGCCTATTCATCGTGTATAGCGAGTAATGCTGGTCTTTCAACCGTGGTAACAGAATCTGATTTTGTTTCATCAAAATTGTTATGGGTTTGATGAGTGAAAAAGGATTACTGGAAAAAATTGGGAGAGAAAATAAGTACATAAGGCTGAACAAGCAAATCTGATAACTTACTAATTTGCAATCAAGAAGGTTCTCGTCATCACGAACAAAAACTTTGAACTGCTTTGCTGCATCGTCAACGTTAAACTTGCCGTGGACAAAAGGCAACACAACGTTTCCACCTTCATCTCTATCCATGTGACCATTCATTTGAAGCACATACTGCGTGTGGGTAATTCACAAAAGAACGTTAATGCAGTTCCCCCTCAAAGTTCACTCTGACGCTTAATGAAAAAACAGATCACGCTTCTCTAACAGTATGCAGTTCACACTTCTCCCCCCCCCCCCAATTTGTTTCATTTAAGATACATGGGTTAAACACAATAAATGTATGCAGTTGAGTATATTGCTAAAACAAATTATTACACACTATTAACTGTAGTTCACTCCAGCAGAAAAAAAGAAAAAAAGGGAAAAGATAAATACCGTGATAAACAAAGGGGACAGGAGAACGCGTTCGCCAGATCGATAAACCACATTCATATGCTCGTCATTCTTCCAGTACCTGATGATATGATCCATCAAATCCGAGTCCATGAAACCACCTCTGGTGAAAGTTAAGAACATGTAGTCCACATTCATAGTGTAGACTTCGACAGGATTCCTATGCATGAAAAGCGCGCACCTGCACAAAACAAACGGCGAGGGTGGGGGGATTAGGAACACAAAAGGAAAAACACACAAACATTACACACATTAAGAATCAAAAAGCGAAAAAACTAACGAAAAAAGAACTGACTTGCTGTATTTCTGCCTGAATGGTGTGCTCGTGATGAGTTGCAAGACTTTCCTCATCTCCGCAAGATAGCTGAAACTCGCAGGCTTCAACTTCTGTACAAGAGATCTAAACTTTGATGGCTTCTGCACAGGCCTCTTATTTGATAGAACTAGTGCCTCGCTGTCGGTCGGGCGTTCCACAGCTGCGCTCCTGGTCCTCCTAGGCACTGGTGGTGGCCTCTCAAAATTATCATCACTATCTTCAGCATTCGGAGGGCTGACTGCTTTCTTCCCACGCTTGACCTTGACAGGAGATTTCTCAAGAGCTTTTTCAGTCGAAGTGGCGGCGCCAATCCTCAACCTCTTACACACCGGTTCTTTCACAAGCTTAACGGGGGGTTCATCAAGGACAAATTTCTGAATCGTTGGAGTGTGAACCTGAGTTTCAAACAAGGAAATACCACCTTGGTGTGCGCCTTCATCAAAGCCTACACAAAAAATGGATAATGAGCAAAATGAAAAGAATCATCAAGTTCACTAACGAAAGTCATTTTAACATGCAAGTGGGGTTCTACTAAAAGCTTAACAAAAGTAGTGGACCTCCCCTTTCTGTATCAATGAAGTTCACTTAATAAAAGGGTGTGTGACTGAAAAAAATGTAATAACCTTCTTTAAAAATTAAAAGTGATGTCAGGTCCAGACAGCAATGCGACGAGGTCAACCAACTATAGAGCATCGCCTTCCTGATGTAGCCAATGTGTTCCTTCCCAAACTTGGCAATCGTTTCACCATCCCAGGTCCGCATGAATTGGAACATGTAAAATCCACAATCATGCCTGCAAGAAAACCAACATAAACACATTACTAATGCAGTTCACTCAATAATGAAGTTGGATGCACCCCCACTAGTTCCATTGGAGAGCTTACCTTAGCTCATATGTGCATCCGTTGCATGGCAATCCCTACTCCTCACATCATATCTATCATTTGGCTTTCTCTCGCCGATGATTGTCCTCATTGATGTGAGCCTTTCACACCTTTTTTGTCTTCCCCCTCTATCATTTTTCTCTCTTTGCCATCCTAAGTGTCGACTTTGTTGCTTACGCTCATCCATTGCATGAGTGCTCAAAATATCGAAAGGGAGTGGATCATTTTGACTTGTACCTGGCTGACGGTCTCGGGATGAGTCAAGATAAGATTCCAAAGAAGACCAAGTGTGAAACTTTAGTAGATTAAGTTCTCAACAATACAAAAACTATGTTTTACTCTCTCATATATCCCTATCCCCTTTCTTGCACGCAAACACCATTTGGAGACATTCGAGTCATGGACAGCGAGAGCTCTTGCACCTTTATGTTCTTATGTTACTTGTTACAATGCTAATATAGACTCTTGCTTGTTATGACTTGAATTGAATTACATGCCTTGATTGCTTTACTTAAAAGTTCTTATATGGTTGATAGCATGTCACCACAGAAATTATGCTTGTTATCATTTACCTACTCGAGGACGAGCAGGAATTAAGCTTGGGGATGTTGATACGTCCAAAACGTATCTATAATTTCTTCTTGCTCCATGCCTCTTTTGTGTGATATTGCTATGATATTTATGCACTTCCATACAATTTTGATCATATTTGGACTAACCTATTAACTTAGTGCACCACAGTGCCAGTTCCTGTTTTCTGCAGTTTTTCTATTTCAGGTTTCCCCCATATTAAAAGTGCCCTAAAAATTCCGGGAAAAATACAGGAAAAATCAGCGTATCGGGAGCTTCAAGAAAAACCAAAGCAGGGCCAGAGGGGAGCCTGGGGTGGCCCAGGCGGCCACCCGGCGCGGCCCCACCCCTAGCCACGCCAGGGGGGCGCCTAGGGCCCCACCTCCGCCTCTGGTGACCCCCTTTGGCATATATATTGCTCGTGTCCCGAAACCCTCGAGGACGGAACCCTTTTTTACGATATCGCCTCTGTTCCGCCGCCGCCGTGCTTCCAAGATCGGGAGCACCAGGAGAACTCTTCCCGGCACCCTGCCGGAGGGGAGAACCACCACCGGGAGCTTCTCCACCACCATGGATGCTTCCCGGATGAGTTGTGAGTAGTCCCCCTTGGACCATGGGTCCATGACCAGTAGCTATGTGATGTTCTCCTCCCCTCTTTGTTCTTCATGGATTAGACCTCGTGAGCTGCCCTACATGATCGAGGCACGTATGTAATCTTTCTGCTGTTGCTATGCTGAGTTTGCTGGGATCCGATGGATTATGAGATTATGTTCAGATTGTGTGTGAGTAATATATTAGATTCACCTCTTCTATATTTATGTTCTTGAGTAATTCTTGCATGTTCTCCGTTGCTGTTTATTGCTTTGGTCGAGTAGTAGGTAGTAACTCCAAGAGGGAACGTTATGCTTGATTGTGGGTTCATGCCCCTCGATGACTAGTTTGAGTGACAGAAACATGAGTCTAGGGGATGTGCTGTTGCCACAAGGGGGAAAACAACGGTGCTTGTACTTGCGGGTGCAAGGATTGTTTACTTTACGCAAAGTTCTTTTAATGCAGTTGTCTGTTGCTTTGAGTTTACACTATGGGTGGGACTCGCAACTTAATACCAGCGAGATGTTCTGGATAGATATCTCAAGGTGAATGATTAGTAGTAGATGCAGATGGATTTCGGTCTACTTGCCTTGGCGTACCGCCCATGCTTTTGAGCCTCTACCTTTCTTTACAACATAGTTAGCATTGGTTTGCGCACATAATCCTGTCAATTGCCCAGCTGTAATTTGTTTACCTCGCTTAGCTGTTTTATCGTCTTTTGGAAGAGAGACATCACTAGTGAACATGATGGACCCCGGTCCATATTACCATCACTGATCACACCCGCTATTTACTTCCTGTTCTTATTTCCTAGTTGCAGTCATACCTATGACTATTACCTCTTGTGTTTGATCCTTTGTAAACAGCAAGGCCGGAGGGATTGACAACCTCTCTGTACTCGTTGGGAGCAAAGTTATTTGTATCTGTGTGCAGGTCCTGTCAACTGCTAAGTTAGCGCCGTTAGCGTTGACACCTACTTGTTGGCCCTCGGAGTCTCACGGGATTCGATCCTTGGTATCTTGCCAAGGGAAACTTGCCGTTACGCTACATCTCAACCCTTCCACTTGGGGTAACCAACGAGGGGCGAGAAGCCATCAATATGCGGTGCTTCCCCTGTATCCCCAACACCAGATTGCATAACCAGAAAGCTTCGGGAATTAATATGTGGGATTCAAGTAGCTCTTAGGTAATCTTCCAACGGGTGCATGATATGAGGTTGGGGTTCAACATCTAGTGGAGAGGCTATCATGGGCGTTGTTGCACTAGGGGGTTGCATCTTAAAGGATCCTTGGCTATGCTGATCCGGGGATTGCAATGCCCGTTGTAACACGTGTCATGGGGCATTCAACACGAACATGTGGGACGAAACCTCTATTATGTATTTGTTCCATCTATACATTGTTGTTTTATTCTATCATTTTGTTCTCCCAAGTGGCTTCTCGACAAGTTGATGTATCATTAAGCTATGAAATTCATTCGTTCAATTTTGTTCGGATGTTCATTGTGAAGACTATATGTTGCAAATATCTAGCCGTTGATTCAGCTTATCTATTATTTGCATCAATGGCTAACGGTTGGCATCATCTTCAGGATGGCACCTAAGAAAGTTCCCAGCCAGAACCCAGAGGGTGAAGAAGAGCGTCCACCTTCCCCTCCTCCTTCGTCTGAGGCATGGAGAGCGATTATGCAGGCAACCAATCAAAACACCCAGATGCTCATGCAAATGATGCAGAGTTTCCAAGCCAATCAAGCAAATCAAGGAAATCACGGGAACCAAGGTCAAGGAAATTTGTTCAATCAACCTCACTTTGCGACTCTAAACCAATTCCTGGCAAGTCAGCCCAAGTCTTTCAGTTACTGTGTGGATCCGCTGGATGCTGAAGATTGGATCACAGACATCAAGAAGCATTTCGAGTGCAGTAACGTCAGACCTGAGGATTATGTCAAGTTTGCCGCTTTCCAGCTCAAAGATCAAGCTGCAGATTGGTGGCAACAGTACAAAGACTCCAGAGCGGGTCGTGAGATCTCGTGGACTGACTTCTGCCGTGATTTCCGTTCTCATCACATTCCTACCAGTGTCATTGAAGGCATGCGTGAGAAATTCCGCAATCTGAAGCAAGGCACCATGTCCATCTATCAATACAATATCAAGTTCCAGAATCTTGCCCGTTATGCGAAGCAAGACATCCCCGATGCCAAGAGCAAAATCTACCAGTTCCGAGGTGGTCAGAAAGATGAACTCCAACTTGCACTCACTCTGTTCGAGGCAGATGAATTTGATCAATTCTACAACATGGCTCTCAAGCAAGAGGCAGCTCAGCTCAAGTGCAAAGCTTCCAAAAAGAGGATAAGAGATGATGTTCACTCCTCCTCTTCCTCTCAAGTGGTCGCCAAGCAGCAGAAGTTCTGGCTCCCGCGTCCTCCAGTGCTCTGTCCTCCGAGTCAGAACAAGCACTCAGGTGGTCGTGGATTCTCCCACCCACCCAACACAAGCAACCAGTCCAAGTCTCGGTTCCAAGCTCCAAGACCAAGCGGTCCTTATCATCGGCCACTTTCAGAAGTTACGTGCAACCAGTGCACTCAGAAGGGTCACTATGCCAACAAGTGTCCCAACCAAAGGCGCCTTCCGCCTCCTCCACCTGTCAGTAATGCTATTGTCAAGTACAATCCCAAGTCAGCAAGTGTAACGCCCGGATAATTTGGCTACAGTAAAACTTTGCTAATGATGCCACGTCACTTCGATAACTGTTGCTAATCTCGCGTTAGTTCGAAACCGATTATAATTCAAATTCAAAATGTGGCAAATAATAAAAGTTTTCAAAATATTAAATAAAAATGTTCGGTGTGTGACAAATATTGCTATGGTAAATATAGTAAACAAAACATAATTTTACAAAGTGCCTAAGTGCTTTAAACTAAATAAAACAGAGAAGGGAAATAAATAAAAGAAAAGAAAAACAATCTAAACAAAAACAAAAGAAATAAAAGGAACCCCCCAGGCCAAGTGGGCCTCGGCCCAGTCAGTGGCCTGCCAGGCAGGCCCACTCCCCCCGGCCTATAACCTCCCCCTGGGGGCCCCGAACCCCACCGACACCCCACTCTCCTCCCAAAATATCTCCCCCCTCTCTCCCCCGATTGGATCGGAATCGGAGGAGGAGGCCGCTGCTCGCACCACGTCGGCGCTCGGACCCCGCCGACGCTACCACCCCACCAGACTGCCCCTTCATCACCTCTCCCACGCCGGCTCCATCGAGCCTCGCCGAACACTCTCCTCACGACGAACGTGAGCGCTCCCCTCCCCTCTCTGCTCCCTTCCGGCCTCCCCTTGCCGCGGTGCCGCTCACCTACACTGGCCATCGTGCGCCGCTCGCCCGCACGCCCCGTAGCCCCTCCGTCCGCAGCAGCTTTCCCCCGTGCCGCACTCACGACGCTCGTCGACCGCGCCCTGCTGCCATGGCCCCGTCCACCACCTCCACCGCTGCTCGCCGGCCACAACACCGTCTCGTGCCCCTGACCCTCACCCGCAGCCACCGAGCCCAGGGCTCCCCGAGTCCCACCGCGCCCGCCTCACCCTATGGTCGACGCCGGCCGTGCCGTGGCCCTGCTCGCTACGCTCGCCGTCGCCCAAAGCCCCGACTGCGCGCTGCCCTCCGCCAGCGTCGCCCTACGCAAGCGCCGTCCCTGCTGCGCCACGCCCCAGCCGCCCGTAGGTCCTCCTCTGGCTCCGGCCATGGCCGCTGGCGTCGGGCGCTGCCCACTCGCCCCTCTCGCGGTCCCTTCTCCGTTCGCCTCAGCACCACAGGCGCTCCGGCGCTTGGCCACCCCCCCCCGCGGCCACGGCTCGCCCCTGCTGGCCGCCGGCGCCCTACGCGCTGGCCCTGGCCGCCGGCGCCGGCGTGCGCCGTGCGCGCCCAGCGCCCCTCGGGCACGCGCTCGTTCAGGTTCGCCCGAGCGCCGCATCGGGCTGGCGCCCAGCGCCCAACGCCCGCGCCCGTTAACCCGCCCCGCTAAGGATCCCTATGGGCCACTGCCAAATGGGCCCCACGGCCCCAGCACGTTTTTCTAAAAGAAAAAAAAGAATTAATAAAATTAACAATTAATTAATTAGTGAATTAATTAAGTTAATTAATCATGTAAATTAATCTAATTAACTAGTTAGTTTATCTAAACAGTAATTAGATTAGATAAATCCTAATTAAGCTAAATGGAGTATGACACGCGGGACCCACACGTCAGTTTGACGCAGTCAACGCCCTATTGACTCTGACGTCATGCTGGCGTCATGATGACGTCAGCATGCACTATTCTAGATAATGTTGATTTAAAAATAATTAAATAAATTCTAAAAATGATATCTTTTTAAAAATTAATATAAAATAAACCGTAACTCGGATGAAAATAATTTATATATGAAAGTTGCTTAGAATTTCGAGACGCATCCGAATACGCAGACCGTTCGTCAACCGCACGTCCCTAGCATACCAAACCTGCAACTTTCCCCCTCCGTTTCATCCGCCCGAAAACGTGAAACACCGGGAATACTTTCCCGGATGTTTCCCCCCTTCGCCTGTATCACCCGGTACTGTGTTAGGACACACCTAGCACCGTTACATGTCATGTCTTGCAGCGTCATGCATCTGTTTGCATTATATTCATTGTTTCTTCCCCCACTTCTCTCCGGTAGACTACGAGACCGACGCTGCTGCTGCCCCGATCGACTACGGTGTTGACGACCCCACCTTTGCTGCCGAGCTTCCAGGCAAGCCCCCCCCTTGATCAACCTGATATCGCCTATTCTTCTCTCTACTGCTTGCATTAGAGTAGTGTAGCATGTTACTGCTTTCGATACTCCTATTCTGCTGCATAGCCTGTCATTGTTGCTACATCTGTTGATACTTTACCTGCAATCCTACATGCTTAGTATAGGATGCTAGTATGTACATCAGAGGCCCTACACCCTTGTCCGTCTGCCCTGCTATTCTATCGGGCCGTGATCACTTGGGTGTGATCACGGGTATATACTATATACACTTATACATGATACATGTGGTGACTAAAGTCGGGTCGGCTCGTTGAGTACCCGCGGTTGATTCACGGATTGGGGGCTGAAAGGACCTACTTTCCCGACGGCCCTCTGTGTGGATCTTTGTGGTGGAGCGACATGGCAGGTTGAGAAACCCAGTCGAGAGGTGGCCTGGCCCTGGTTGTTGTCCGTGGTTATTTCTTAATAACACGCTTAATGAGTTTGGATATTTGATCTGAGTCTGGCCGTTGGCCTATACGCACTAACCAGCTACGTGGGAATAGTTATGGGCACTCGACGTCGTGGTATCGGTCGAAGCCTTCTTGACGTCAGCGACTGAGCGGCACGCGTCGGGTTGGACCGCGTAACATAACTTCCTTAGTAATGGAGGTTGCTAAGTCTGCTCAACGGCCACGCACGCAACGTGCAGGTGTGCGTTGAGCGATGGGCCCAGACCCCTGCGCGCCTAGGACTTAGACCGGCGTGCTGACCTCTCTGCTGTGCTTAGGTAGGGTTGCGACGTGTTGATCTTTCGAGGCTGGGCATGACCCTGGAAAGTGTGTCCGGCCAAATGGGATCAAGCGTGCTGGGTTATGTGGTGCACCCCTGTAGGTAAGTTAATATATTCGAATAGCCGTGTCCCTCGGTAAAAAGATGACCCGGAGTTGTATTCCGACCTCATGACAACTAGAACCGGATACTTGATAAAACACACCCAGATGAGTTCCAGATATAACTCGGTGGTTGCTCTCTCACAGGGTGATGTGCGGGAGGATCGCCGAGTAGGATTATGCTATTCGATGTTACTTGGTGAACTTACCATCCATTCTCTTCTACTGCTGCAAGATGGAGGCTGCCAGAAGCGTAGTCTTTGTTTGGATTAGCTATCCCCTCTTATTCTGGCTTGCTGCAGTTCAGTCCACCGATATTACCCATATCTTTGTTACCATTGCATATGTAGTATAGATCCTTGCTTGCGAGTACTTTTGATGAGTACTCACGATTGCTTTGCTCCCCCTTTCCCCCTTCTGTTCGTTCTTCTCGGATGATGCAACCAGATGGTGGAGCCCAAGAGCCAGACGCCACCTACGACGACTCCTACTACATCGGAGGCGCCTACTACTACGTGCAGTCTGCCGACGACGACCAGGAGTAGTGTAGGAGGATCCCAGGCAGGAGGCCTGCTCCTCTTTTGATCTGTATCCCAGTTTGTGCTAGCCATCTTATGGCACCTTATTTAACTTTATGTCTGTGCTCAGATATTTGTTGCTTCCGCTGACTTGTCTATGGTCCATCACTTGTATTCGATCCCTCAAGGCCCCTGGCTTGTAATATGAAGCTTGTATGACTTATTTTACTTTTAGAGTTGTGTTGTGGTATCTACCAATGAGTCCCTGATCTTGGCCGTACACATTTGCGTGCATGATTAGTGTACGGACAAAACAGGGGCGTCACAAGTTGGTATCAGAGCCGACTGCCTGTAGGAATCCCCCTTCCACACTCTTGGCCGAAGTCGAGTCTAGACATTGCAAAACTTTTACTAACATGGCTGTGTGGCTTACGGGCCCACGTTGCCATTTGGGTGGTACTAGGTTGTTTTACTCCTCGATCCTTACTCCGGGATTCTGAACACTCTCCTATTTCGGGTAAAACGATTTTACTAACTCTAACATTAGGATCCCCGAGACCCCTCACCCAAAAGATGGATAAGCCATAGTTATTGCTTAGAATAGTATTTTGCATAATCCCCACACTGTCATTTGACTCCTTTGAAACATCTTTGTTTTCAGATGGAACCCACGAGGCAGGTCGTGCGCCACACGCAGGACATTGGTGCCTCGGGATCACCTGCTGTGCTAGCTGAGATGATGACCTATCTGGGTTATCGCTGGCATCCTGAGTATACCGTGTACGAGCAGTACCAGGACTTTAACCAGGAGCAGTATCGTGCCACCGTCCGCCTCTACTCTCGTGTAGAGAACTCCTCTACTGTGCTGCACACCGCTCATGGTGTTGGAGTGACCATCGATATGGCAGTTCACGATGCTGCTTACGCTGCTCTGACACGCCTTCGTGGAGAGTATCGGGCGTTGGACACTTCCCCTTTCAGGCACGTTGCTATCGCCTCCGACGATGGAGCGGAGGGATACTACACTGCTGCCTACTCCACCGTTACCCGAGAACCCTTCCATCATCAGAACCTTGTTCTGCATGCTGATGGGCTGGATCAAGCTAACCGAGCTCTTCACCACGAGTTGTACACCACCCGTCAGCACCTGTACCGCGCCTTGACGCTGTTGCACCCATTTGTCCTATCTAGACAGCTGCCGCCTATTGTGATCTACCCAGCTAGGACCGTGATGCCTCCTGGTGTCGGTTGGCCAGATTTGGGAGGCGACACTCCCACACTTGGTCCTCTGTTGCCACCTGGACGTCGGGTTCTGCACCAGAGTATCCACGGCCCTCAGGTTGATGGCATGGAGGAATTTTTGTTGCAGCACTGCCAGCTGTCAGACTACCTCTACCTCCACAGTTCCGCCTGGGACTGATGTAGTCTTACTTATTAGTACTAGATGCATTCGCCGCGAGCCTGCGTGCCGCCTATGATGTCCTTAGTTTATGTACTGAACTCTGTGTATTGAACTCTATGCATGCACCCCTTTTGTAATATATGTCAACTACTATGTGGTTTTCTACGTGCTCCTTTCATTTTGCATGTTTCATTCATGAATGATTCTTGTGTTTGCAAATTTCTCAATGTTGAACTACCCCTGTTATATATTAGCAGGATGGTTAGACCAGCTGGCCGTGGTCGTGGTGGCAACGCCCCACCACCGCCCGAATACATGGCCGGTATGATCCAACAGTTTGAGTTGAACCGCCAGTTCATGGAGACTGTCATGGCTCAGTTCCCTCGTCCCAGCATGGATCAGCAACAAGGCGCAGTAACACTGAATGACTTTGCTCGCCTCAACCCATCCATCTACCGCAGCTCAACTCAGCCTCTTGATGCTGATGACTGGCTCCGTGACATTGCCTTTGAACTGGAGTCTGCTGGAGTTACCGCTGCCAACTATGTCACCTTTGCGGCATACTATCTGAAGGGTCCCACTGCTCAATGGTGGGACAGCCACATGTGTACACTGCCTGCTGGAACAATCATCACTTGGCCGGAATTCCAAGCTGCCTTCCGTGCCTGCTTCATTCCTCAGGGAATCATGGATAGGAAGAAGCGTGAGTTCCGCAACCTCACCCAGGGCAACAAGACTGTGGATGCTTATCAACGGGAGTTTCTGGAATTATCCCGCTATGCTGAAGAAGACATTGCCACTGATGCTCGTAGACAGGAAAAGTTCCGAGACGGACTTCATGCTGACATCAAGCTCGCACTCCTTGTGCATGACTTTGGTGAGTTCGCCACCTTGGTGAACAAAGCCATCCAGGTTGAAACTGGTCTGCAGGAACACCAGAGCACTCTCAACCGCAACCGTAAACCGGGCTCATCCTCGGGCCCTCCCTCACAGAAGCGTAGGGTCTGGATTCCCAACAATGTGTACCGTCCAGCTGCACCTGCTCCGAGGCAGTCCTATGCTGCACCTCATCTGCCTCCACCACCTAGGCAGCCAAGACTTCGAGCTGCACCACTCCCAACTCCTACTTCTGCCCCCAATGATGGTCTGTGCTACAAGTGTGGTCAACCAGGGCACCTTGCCAGGAACTGCTTCCAGGATCAGAACCAGCTTGCACTGCCTATAGCTGGTCGTGGGAACAATCAGCCCCGCAACAACAATGCCAAGCCTTATGGTCGTGCTCAGGCCAACCACGTTGATCTCAATGAAGCTCAAGACCAACCTGCTACTATGATGGGTACTCTCCTTGTTAATTCAGTACCTGCATCTGTTTTATTTGATTCAGGAGCATCACATTCATTCATGTAAGAAGATTTTGCATATAAGCACGACATTAGATGTGAAGAAATGAACACTTCGGTAGTGGTAAAAACCCCTGCCGGCCAATGTCAAACCTCTATGGGTTGTCACGACGTTCCCATTGAAATCGAAGGGTTGGAGTTCTATGCCTCTCCCATTATCCTGAAGTCATCCTACATCGACCTCATTCTGGGAATGGATTGGCTAAAAGCGCAAGTTGCTTCTATAGTTTGTGCCACCAAGACAATCCATCTACTACACCCTTCCAATGAAATAATAAGCTACAACGCTCATCTGGTTCAAAATGCTGAAGCACGTCTTTATGCATTCAATGCATTGAACGCTTCACCACTCAAGGGCATCGAAAACATTCCTATCGTATGCGAGTTCCAGGACGTCATTCCTGAGGAACTTCCAGGGATCCCCCCTGCTAGAGCTGTCGAGTTTATCATTGACTTGAAACCAAGCACCACTCCTATAGCCAAATGACACTACAAGATGCCGCCTCATGAACTCATTGAGCTTAAGGAGGAAATCGACAAATCTCTTGCTAGTGGTTTCATTCGCCCGAGTTGCTCTCCTTGGGGAGCACCTTCCCTCTTTGTCAGGAAGAAGGATGGGACAAACCGATTGGTCCAAGATTACCGTCCTATCAACCAAGCAACTATTCAGAACAAATATCCGCTTCCTCGGATCAATGATCTATATGGCCAACTGGCTGGTTCATCAGTGTTCTCTAAACTCGAATTGAGGTTGGGTTACCACCAGATCCGTGTTCGTGAAGAGGATATTCCAAAGACCGCCTTCGTGACTCGATATGGTTCATTCGAGTACACCGTCATGTCATTCGGCTTGACCAATGCTCCAGCTACATTCTCTCGCCTGATGAACTACATATTCATGGAATACCTCGACAAATTCGTCGTGGTATACCTGGACGATATCCTTGTATTTTCCAAGAATAAGGAAGAGCATGCTGAACATCTTCGCCTTGTACTGGAAAAGCTTCGAGAGCATCAACTTTATGCTAAGTTTTCCAAGTGCGAGTTCTGTCTTCCTGAAGTAACCTACCTTGGGCATGTCATCTCCAAGAATGGTATTGCCGTCAACCCTGAACGAGTTCAGGCCATTCTTGATTGGACTCCTCCGAAGAATGTCAAGCAAGTCAGAAGTTTTCTCGGTCTCACCAGCTATTGTCGCCGATTTGTCGAGAACTTCTCCAAGATCGCCAAGCCTTTGACTGGTCTACTTCACAAAGGCGTCAAGTTCGAGTGGACAGACAAATGCCAGGAAAGTTTTCAGGCGCTCAAGGACAAGCTGACTTCTGCTCCAGTGCTTGCTCCACCTGATACTAAGAAGGACTTCGTCATTTACTGCGACGCTTCTCGTCAAGGATTAGGCTGTGTCCTAATGCAAGAGCGCAGAGTAATTGCTTATGCCTCTCGTCAATTGTGTCCTCATGAAGAGAACTACCCAGTTCATGACCTTGAACTTGCTGCTGTCATATATGCCCTTAAACAGTTGCGACATTACCTTCTCGGTAATCGTTGCGAGATATTCACCGACCACCAAAGTCTGAAGTACTTGTTTACTCAACCAGACCCGAACCTCCGTCAGCAGAGATGGATGGAGACCATAGCAGATTTTTACTTGGGAATTTCCTATACCCCGGGCAAGGCTAATGTGATGGCTGATGCCTTAAGCCGCAAGTCATATTGCAACCATCTCCAGGTTCACACGGTTCAGTCCTCGCTTGTTGAAGAATTCAGAAAGCTGAACCTCCATATTGTTCCTCCTGGAGCACTCGCTCCCCCTCCTCCAGAATTTCAGAAGATGAATCTTCGTGTTGTTTCCCAGGGTGCCCTTAATACCCTGGCCCGATCTTGTGAGCAGTATCAAAAATATTCAGCTGTTTGACCCTGAAGTCCATAAGATTAAACACTATCTCGCAGAAGGAAATGCCTCATTCTTCACTATTGCTGATGATGGCGCCTTATACTTCAAGGGCCGCCTAGTGGTTCCGAGTAAGAGGGAAAACCTGGACAAGACTCCGGAGGTTATGAAAGAAGCTCATGATATGCCTCTGTCTATTCATCCTGGTAGTACCAAGATGTACCAAGACATGCGTCAAAGATTCTGGTGGTCTAATATGAAGCAAGACATTGCTCGTTATGTTGCTGAGTGTGACGTTTGCCGTCGTATCAAAGCAGAACATCAAAAGCCTGCTGGAACCTTGCAACCTATCTCTATTCCTGAATGGAAATGGGACCATGTTGAAATGGACTTCGTCACTGGATTTCCTAAATCACAGAGAGGTAATGATGCAATTCTTGTCGTCATTGACCGACTTTCTAAAGTTGCACATTTTCTAGCAGTCAAAGAAACGGTTACTGCTAGTCAGCTGGCAACTCTTACATGTCCAGAATTGTTTCACTTCACGGTATTCCACTGGTTATCAGTTCAGACCGTGGCCATTTATTCACTTCAAGATTCTGGGCAAGTTTCGAAGAAGCTATGGGAACACATCTGTCTTTCAGTACTGCCTTTCATCCTCAGTCGCAAGGGCAAGTTGAGCGCGTCAACCAAGTTCTCGAAGACATGCTTCGAGCTTGTGTTATTTCCTTCGGCAAGAAATGGGAGGAATCTCTCCCGTATGCTGAGTTCTCTTATAATAATAGCTATCAAGCTAGTCTGAAGATGGCTCCCTTCGAAGTGTTATATGGACGAAAGTGCCGAACCCCTCTGAACTGGTTAGAAACTGGGGAACGTTCACTCTTCGGTCCGGATATTATTCAACACGCTGAAGAGCAAGTCCGCGTCATTCGCGAGAATCTGAAGACTGCTCAGTCACGTCAGAAAAGTCAGTATGACCGTCATCATCAAGACATGGTCTATCAACCTGGCGAAAAGGCTTATCTTCGAGTTACACCAATGAAGGGTGCTCACCGCTTCGGGATCAAGGGCAAATTAGCTCCTCGCTATATTGGTCCATTCACTATTCTTGAAAGGCGTGGAAAGGTGGCATATCAACTGGAGCTGCCACCAAACCTTTCTCAGGTTCACGATGTGTTCCACGTGTCTCAACTCCGCCGCTGCTTCAAGGACCCAGTTCGAGCAGTAGACCACGAAATGCTCGAGTTGCAACAGGACCTCTCCTATAAAGAGCATCCGGTCCGCATTCTTGACCAAGCTGAACGTCGCACATGTCAGAAGGCGATCAAGTTCCTCAAAGTCCAGTGGTCGGATCACTCTGAAGACGAAGCCACTTGGGAACGCGAGGATCGTCTTCGTGAAGAATACCCCGCACTGTTTCCTTCTACCTCCTAAATCTCGGGACAAGATTTCTTGTAGTGGAGCAGAATTGTAACGCCCGGATAATTTGGCTACAGTAAAACTTCGCTAATGATGCCATGTCACTTCGATTACTGTTGCTAATCTCGCGTTAGTTCGAAACCGATTATAATTCAAATTCAAAATGTGGCAAATAATAAAAGTTTTCAAAATATTAAATAAAAATGTTTGGTGTGTGACAAATATTGCTATGGTAAATATAGTAAACAAAACATAATTTTACAAAGTGCCTAAGTGCTTTAAACTAAATAAAACAGAGAAGAGAAATAAATAAAATAAAAGAAAAACAATCTAAACAAAAACAAAAGAAATAAAAGGAACCCCCGAGGCCAACTGGGCCTCGGCCCAGTCAGTGGCCTGCCAGGCAGGCCCACTCCCCCTGGCCTATAACCCCCCCTGGGGGCCCCGAACCACACCAACACCCCACTCTCCCCCCAAAATATCTCCCCCTCTCTCCCTCGATTGGATCGGGATCGGAGGAGGAGGCCGCTGCTTGCACCTCGTCGCCGCTCGGACCCCGCAGATGCTGCCACCCCACCGGACTGCCCCTTCATCACCTCTCCCTCTCCGGCTCCATCGAGCCTCGCCGAACACTCTCCTCACGACGAACGTGAGCGCTCCCCTCCCCTCTCTGCTCCCTTCCGGCCTCCCCTTGCCGCGGTGCCGCTCACCTACGCTGGCCACCGTGCGCCGCTCGCCCACTCGCCCCGTAGCCCCTCCGTCCGCATCAGCTTTCCCCCGTGCCGCGCTCACGACGCTCGTCGACCGCGCCCTGCTACCATGGCCCCGTCCACCACCTCCACCGCTGCTCGCCGGCCACAGCGCCGTCGCGTGCCCCTAACCCTCACCCGCAGCCATCGAGACCAGGGCTCCCCGAGTCCCACCGCGCCGGCCTTGCCCTATGGTCGACGCCGGCCGCTCCGCGGCCCTGATCGCTAAGCTCGCCGTTGCCCACAGCCCCGACTGCGCGCTGCCCTCCGCCAGCGTCGCCCTACGCAAGCGCCGCCCCTGCTGCGCCACGCCCCAGCCGCCCGCAGGTCCTCCTCTGGCTCCGGCCATGGCCGCCGGCGTCGGGCGCTGCCCACTCGCCCCTCCCGCGGTCCCTTCTCCGCTCGCCTCAGCACCGCAGGCGCTCCGGCGCCTGGCCGCCCCCCCATGGCCACGGCTCGCCCCCGCTGACCGACGGTGCCCTGTGCGCTGGCCCTGGCCGCCGGTGCCGGCGTGCGTGGTTCGCGCCCCGCGCCCCTCGTGCACGCGCTCGTTCGGGTTCGCTCGAGCGCCGCATCGGGCTGGCGCCCAACGCCCGCGCCCGTTAACCCGCCCCGCTAAGGATCCCTATGGGCTACTGCCAAATGGGCCCCACGGCCCCAGCATGTTTTTGAAAAGAAAAAAAGAATTAATAAATTTAATAATTAATTAATTAGTGAATTAATTAAGTTAATTAATCCTATTAATTAATCTAATTAATTAGTTAGTTTATCTAAACTGTAATTAGATTAGATAAATCCTAATTAAGCTAAACAGAGTATGACACGCGGGACGCACACGTCAGTTTGACCCAGTCAACGCCCTGTTGAGTGCTGACGTCATGCTCGCGTCATGATGACGTCAGCATGCACTATTCTAGATAATGTTGATTTAAAAATAATTAAATAAATTCTAAAAATGATCAAATCTTTTTAAAACTTAATTAAAATAAACCGTAACTCGGATGAAAATACTTTAAATATGAAAGTTGCTCAGAATTTCGAGATGCATCCGAATAGGCAGACCGTTTGTCAACCACACGTCCCTAGCATACCGAACCTGCAACTTTCCCCCTCCATTTCATCCGCCCGAAAACGCGAAACACCGGGAATACTTTCCCGGATGTTGCCCCCCTTCGCCAGTATCACCCGGTACTGCCTTAGGACACACCTAGCACCGTTACATGTCATGTCTTGCATCGTCATGCATCTGTTTGCATTATATTCATTATTTCTCCCCCCTCTTATCTCCGGTAGACTACGAGACCGACGCTGCTGCTGCCCTGATCGACTACGGTGTTGACGACCCCACCTTTGCTGCCGAGCTTCCAGGCAAGCCCCCCCCTTGATCAACCTGATATCGCCTATTCTTCTCTCTACTGCTTGCATTAGAGTAGTGTAGCATGTTACTGCTTTCGATACTCCTATTCTGCTGCATAGCCTGTCATTGTTGCTACATCTTTTGATACTTCACCTGCAATCCTAAATGCTTAGTATAGGATGCTAGTATGTACATCAAGGCCCTACACCCTTGTCCATCTGCCCTGCTATTCTATCAGGCCGTGATCACTTGGGTGTGATCACGGGTATATACTACATACACTTATACATGATACATGTGGTGACTAAAGTCGGGTCGGCTCGTTGAGTACCCGCAGTTGATTCACGGATTGGGGGCTGAAAGGACATACTTTCCCGACGGCCCTCTGTGTGGATCTTTGTGGTGGAGCGACAGGGCAGGTTGAGACACCCAATCGAGAGGTGGCCTGGCCCTGGTCGTTGTCCACGGTTATTTCTTAATAACACGCTTAACGAGTTTGGATATTTGATCTGAGTCTGCCCGTTGGCCTATACGCACTAACCAGCTATGTGGGAATAGTTATGGGCACTCGACGTCGTGGTATCAGCCAAAGCCTTCTTGGCGTCAGCGACTGAGCGGCGCGCGCCGGGTTGGACCGCATAACCTAACTACCTTAGTAATGGAGGTTGCTAGGTCGGCTCACCGGCCGCGTACGCAACGTGTAGGTGTGCGTTGGGCGATGGGCCCAGACCCCTGCGCGCCTAGGACTTAGACCGACGTGCTAACCTCTCTACTATGCTTAGGTAGGGCTGCGACATGTTGATCTTCCGAGGCCGGGCATGACCCTGGAAAGTGTGTCCGGCCAAATGGGATCAAGCGTGCTGGGTTATGTGGTGCACCCCTGCAGGGAAGTTAATCTATTCGAATAGCTGTGTCCCTCGGTAAAAGGATGACCCGGAGTTGTATTCCGACCTCATGACAACAAGAACCGGATACTTGACAAAACACACCCAGATGAGTTCCAGATATAACTCGGTGGTTGCTCTCTCAGAGGGTGATGTGCGGGAGGATCATCGAGTAGGATTATGCTATTCGATGTTACTTGGTGAACTTACCATCCATTCTCTTCTACTGCTGCAAGATGGAGGTTGCCAGAAGCGTAGTCTTCGTTTGGATTAGCTATCCCCCTCTTATTTTGGCTTGCTGCAGTTCAGTCCACCGATATTACCCATATCTTTTTTACCATTGCATATGTAGTATAGATCCTTGCTTGTGAGTACTTTGGATGAGTACCCACGGTTGCTTTGCTCCCCCTTTCCCCCCTTCTGTTCCTTCTTCTTGGATGATGCAACCAGATGGTGGAGCCCAGGAGCCAGACGCCACCTACGACGACTCCTACTACACCGGAGGCGCCTACTACTACGTGCAGTCTGCCGACAACGACCGAGAGTAGTTTAGGAGGATCCCAGGCAGGAGGCCTGCTCCTCTTTCGATCTGTATCCCAGTTTGTGCTAGCCATCTTATTGCACCTTGTTTAACTTTATGTCTGTGCTCATATATTTGTTGCTTCCGCTGACTTGTCTATGATCGAGCACTTGTATTCGAGCCCTCGAGGCCCCTGGCTTGTAATATGAAGCTTGTATGACTTATTGTACTTTTAGAGTTGTGTTGTGATATCTACCAGTGAGTCCCTGATCTTGGCCGTACACATTTGCGTGCATGATTAGTGTACGGACAAAACGGGGACATCACAGCAAGAGTGAACCTGATGAATGTAGCTCAAGCAGATAATTCTTCCGATGTGATAATTGGTAATCTTCCAGTTAAGTCTATTCCTGCAAAAGTCTTGTTTGATTCTGGTCCATCGCTGTCCTTCATTTCAAAACCTTTTGCATCGAAGCACAATTTTGACACCAACGCTTTACTAAGGGAGTTATCAATTATTTCTCCGGGAAAACAAATGCATTCTAGCTTGTTTGCTCTGGACATATCCATTCATATGGGTGATTATAGTTTTCTGGTTTCCCCGGTTGTTCTCGGTAACTTGGACATTGATCTTATTCTTGGGATGGATTGGCTCTCGAAGCATTATGCTCTTATTGATTGTGCAAACAGAGAGGTCAATCTAACTCATCCTTCTGAAGACGTGATTAACTTCGCAGCTCGAGATAACACAATTAGGATATTCTCTCTCAATGACAAGGGCGAGATTAATGCCATTTCCCAGATTCTGGTGGTTTGTGAATATGAGGATGTATTCCCTGAAGAGCTTCCAGGCATGTCTCCCAACTGTCCAGTTGAATTCGTCATTGAACTTGAACCTGGTACGGAGCCAGCCTGTCGGCGTCCGTATAAGCTTTCTCCTAAAGAGTTGAAGGAGCTGAAGAAACAACTCGATGAGCAAGAATGAATGGGTCTGATAAGACCAAGTACTTCTCCTTGGGTCTGCGGTGTTCTTTTTGTTAAGAAGAAGGATGGGATGGAACGATTGTGCGTTGATTACCGGCCATTGAACAAGAAGACAATAAATAATAAGTACCCGCTCCCCAATATCAATGAATTGTTCGAGCAGCTCAAAGGAGCCAAGGTTTTCTCAAAGCTTGATCTCCGGATGGGCTACCATCAGATTCGTATTCGTGAAGAGGATATTCCCAAGACCGCATTCAGGACAAGCTATGGCTCATTTGAGTACATGGTTATGTCTTTCGGGCTTGCAAATGCTCCACCCACCTTCTCTCGGATGATGCACTTCATATTCAACCCCTACACCAATGAATTCGTTCTCGTCTACCTTGATGATATCTTGGTATTCTCCAAGAATAAAGAAGACCATGCCAAGCACCTCCGTTTGGTCCTCGACAGGCTCCGTGAGCACCGTTTCTATGCGAAATTCTCCAAATGTGAATTCTGGCTTGATAAAGTCCTCTATCTTGGCCATATTATCTCTGCCGAGGGCATTTCTGTTAACCCTGAGAAGGTTGAAGCTATTGTGAAGTGGGAACCTCCTCAGAATGTCAAACAACTCCGAAGTTTCCTCGGTCTCGCAAGCTATTGCAGAAGGTTCGTTGAGAACTTCTCCAAGATTGCCAAGCCTCTTTCCAACCTGTTGCAGAAGAATTTCAAGTACTCGTGGACTCCTGATTCTGATGTCGCATTCAATACACTCAAAAAGAAGCTCACTTCTCTCCGGTACTTACTCCTCTGGATGAGTCCAAGCCTTATGATGTGTTATGTGATGCTTCATTGCAAGGTCTCGGCGGTGTTCTCATGCAAGACAAGAAGATCATTGCATACACTTCGTGTCAGCTTAAACCAAATGAGAAGAATTACCCCACACATGATCTTGATCTAGCAGCAGTTGTTCATGCCTTGATCACGTGGAGACACCTTCTGTTGGGCAGAAAAGTGGACATCTTCACCGATCACAAGAGCATGAAGTACATCTTCACCCAGCCAAACCTTAACCTCCACCAGACTCGTTGGGTTGAAATGATTCAAGAGTACGATCCAAGCATTGAGTATACTCTTGGCAAGGCCAATGTCATTGTAGATGCCTTGAGCATAAAGGCTTATTGCAACAGTCTCATCCTCAAACCGTTCCAACCTGAACTTTGTGAGCCATTCAGGAAGCTCAACCTCCAAGTTGTTCCGCAAGGATTTCTTGCCAACCTTAAAGTCGCTCCTACCTTGGAAGATCAGATCCGTGAGGCCCAACTCAGTGATGCTATGGTTGCTCCAATCCAGAAAGCACACGACGCTCCAAGAGTTGCACATATCACATGAATGAAACGAATCTGGAAACATACCGATACTTGTTGAAGAAAGAGGGGATGCCTTCCGGGGCATCCCCAAGCTTACACACTTAAGTCTCCTTGGATAGTTACTTGGGGTGCCTTGGGCATCCCCAAGCTTGAGCTCTTGCCTCTCCTTCTTCTCCTCACATCGAGACCTCCTCGATCTTCGAACACTTCATCCACACAAAACTTCAACAGAAAACTTGGTAAGGTCCGTTAGTATAATAAAGCAAATCACTACTCTAAGTACAGTTGAAAACCAATTCATATTTTGTTTTTGCATTGTAGCTAATGTAATATAACTTTTCCATGGCTTAATCCACTAATAGAAATTGATAGTTTCATCAAAACAAGCAAACTACGCATCAAAAACAAAATCTGTCTAAAACAGAACAGTCTGTAATAATCTGAACATTCACCATACTTATGATACTTGAAAAATTCTGCAAAAATTAGCAAAAATCACTAATTTTTATAGAAAGACAGTGCAGAAAGTTTCAGAACCATTTGACGTTCCAACAAAAAATGTAAAATCGCGCACTACAGCAAAAGTTTCTGTCCTGCACCGCACAAACCAACATGCATTGTAAACATCCTAAAGGCAAACCTTGGCACTTTATTTTTATAATACAATGGAATTGTACAAGGGGATAATTATTTTTGATGAAAATTTTCTGTAATTCAAGATTTGCAAAGTTTCCATGGGCATGAACAAAGTTCAAGGAGCTCCCCCATTTCAACGGTGCTCGTCCTTCTTACTTTCACTTTTCTTTTTGAAAAAGTTTTAGGTTCCCCTCTTTATTTTATTTTGTTTTTAAACTTTATAAAAGCACACAATAGAAATAAATGACTCTCTAAAACTTCCGGGTTGTCTCCCTAGCAGTGCTTTCTTTAAAGCCATTAAGCTAGGCATATAGTGCTCCAGTAATGGATCCACCCGGATCTCAAGGTATATCAAAGCCAATTTTAATTAGCAATGATTTGACATTTAGTAGTGAGCACAAAGTGATATGTGTCATGAAACAACGAAGTCTAACTCTCTTCCTATGCATAGGCATGTCATACAAGAACAATTCATGCACATCAAGTAAAGGCCAATGCATATTATAAGCAGTTTCTTGCAATTTTATCATGTTGGAAACATAGAGAGGCGGAGATGTAGTTCCTCTCTCATAATAATTGCAAGTAGGAGCAGCAAGCACATGCATATTATACTCATCAAAATCATCATGTGTAACGGAAAAAGGCAACCCATCAATATAATCGTGAATAAGTGCAAACTTCTCCGATATAGTGTAGTTTGGAGAACTCAAAAAGATAATAGGACAAACATGTGAGGGTGCAATAGCAACTATCTCATGTTTAACACAAGGAACTATAGCAAGTTCATCTCCATAAGCATAATTCATATTGGCATCTTGGCCACAAGCATAGCAAGCATCATCAAAAAGGGATATTTCAAAAGAATCAGCGTGATCATAGCAATCATCATAGCATTCATCCATCGGTAAGCACGAAGGGAAATTAAACAATGTATGTGATAAAGAGTTACTCTCATTAGAAGGTGGGCACGGGTGATCAATCCGCTCTTCCTCCTTTTGTTCTTCGCTCTCCTCCTCATCTTTTTCATCCAATGAGCTCACAATGTCATTAATTTCTTCTTCCATAGAATCCTGCAAAATATTAGTCTCTTCTTGGACAACGGAGACCTTCTCAATAAACGCATCAATATTGGAGTTATATTTATAATTCAAATAGCAAGATTTCAATATAGCAAGATTTTCAGGCCTAGAAACATCATCATCGAAAGCATCATTCTTTTTAAACAGAGATTCAATTTCATAAGCACCCTTAAAAGCAACGAATTCTTCTATTTTTTCCACATCATAATAATCATATATACCATTAGCATAAGAAGCTAAGGTTTCATTATCATTAAATTTGCATGAAAAGGGAAGGTGTGGAGCCTTCATCCTAGAGCAAAAAGTATAATCATATATCAAGCATAGCCGCCGAGCATACCAATGCAACAAATGAATTTGATCCCATAACAGTTTCCCTTTTTGTGTCAAGCGATAATCCCTAAAGTATTCACGTTGATCCAACGTTACTCCCATTACATAGTTGAATGGGGTTTTCTCAAGATTATCAAAGTAGTACATAATATCTTTCACATAATTTGCATCGAGGGTTTTAGGAGGTTCCCCATCTCCATGAGTAGCAAGTACACCTAAGTTTTTTGGTATATCGTGTTCCATATCCATAACTAAAGATAGAGAACAACTTAGAACATCAAATAAAATCTACTTACTGAGAAAGCAAACAAGCACACACGAGAATATTCACCACACGCTATTGCTCCCCGGCAATGGCGCCAGAAAAAGGTCTTGATAACCCACAAGAGTAGGGGATCAGTTGTAGCCTCGTTCGATAAGTAAGAGTGTCAAACCCAACGAGGAGCTAAAGGCAGAACAAATATTCCCTCAAGTTCTATCGACCACCGATACAACTCTACGCACGCTTGACGTTTACTTTACCTAGAACAAGTATGAAACTAGAAGTACTTTGTGGTTTTTGTGGGTTAGGTTTGCAAAAATATAAAGAGCACGTAAATAAAACTAGGGGCTGTTAAGATAAGGAGACAACTAATTTAATGATAGCGAGTGTGGAAAAGTGGTGGTAGGAGTTGCGAAATTGCCCCTAAGCAATTGACTACGTTACTAGACCGATAGCAAGTTTTATGTGGGAAAGGCCACTGCTAGCATGTCATCTCTTACTTGGAATTCTATGCACTTATGATTGGAACTATTAGCAAGCATCCGCAACTACTAACGTTCATTAAGGTAAAACCCAGCCATAGCATTAAGATATATTGGCCCCCCTTCAATGCCATATGCATCAATTTCTATGCTAGGTTGAAGCTTATGTCACTCTTGCCCTCCAATACGTAGTCTTATCAACATACAACTAACCGTATGGTGTGATCCACGCACGCGCTCATATGATGGGCACCAAAGGACAGCAACATAACCACAAGCAATTTAAATCAATCATAGCAATTCACCAATCACCGATAGGACAACGATAATCTACTCATACATCATAGGATGCCAACACATCATTGGATAATAATATGAAGCATAAAACACCATGTTCAAGTAGAGGGTACAGCGGGTTGCGGGAGAGTGGACCGCCGTAGATAGATGGGAGAAGGTGATGGAGATGTTGGTGAGATGACGGAGGTGTTGGTGTAGATCGTCGTCACACGATGATGGCCCCGGTGGCACTCCGGTGCCACCGGAAGCGAGGGGGAGAGAGCCCCCCTTCTTCTTCTTCTTCCTTGACCTTCTCCCTAGATGGGAGAAGGGTTTACCCTTGGGTCCATGGCCTCCAGGGCGGCGGAGGGGCGAGAGCCCCTTCGAGATTGGATCTGTCTCTCTATCTCTCTCTGTTTCTGCGTTTCCAGATTCTGGCCCTTCACCGTTTCTTAAATTCCCGTAGATCCGTAACTCCGATTGGGATCATCTTTTGACACGATTTTTATCCGGAAATTAGCTTTCTTGCAGCAAAAGCAGGGCATCAACAACCTTACGATCTGGCCTCGAGGGCCCAGGGCGCGCCCTGGGCAGGGGGGCGCACCCCAACCCTCGAGGCCCACTCGAGCATCGTCTCGTGTTAGTTTCGCTTCCAAAAATTCACATATATTCCAAAAACAATCTCCGTCCGTTTTATTCTGTTTGGACTCCGTTTGATATGGATATTTTGCGAAACAAAAAACATGCAACAAACAGGAACTAGCACTAGGCACTAGATCAATATGTTAGTCCCAAAAAATAGTATAAAAAGTTGCCAAAAGTATATGAAAGTTGTAGAATATTGGCATGGAACAATAAAAAATTATAGATACGACGGAGACGTATCAGTACGCCCGGGGTTGATATGACGGGTCAGGGGCTCAGAGGTGCCATCACCTAAAACCGCGCACACCGAAAAGAAGGCAACAAAGAAACACGCATAAGCCAGCAGAAGAGAGCGGTAAAAGATCAAAATTTGGAATGAGAAGGATGGAGATGGGCACTCCAGTGGTAGTACGCTACCAGGCAGCAATAGTACCACCTACCACCTCAAACGGTAGTACCGCTGCAGGGGAGCGGTAGTACCGTCTAGGGCGGAGGACGACGGTTCTACGACTGCCGCAGTCAAATCCGGTACTACCGGGGGTGCCAAATTCAAAACTTCTCCTACCAAATTGCAATATAACACGTCTAGCAGCCTTCACCATCCTACTCACGCCTCGATTTGGTAAAAAATCGATGAATGCAAAGACTATTGCCCTAAAAGCCTAGATCTGAAAACTAGAAGCAAGGAAGAGAAGATCGGGGGCAATACTAGCATCCATGGCAAGAGGAAGGGGTGGGGATTGATCCCACTGGACGGAAAAACAAAGGACAACCCGGAGACGGCGGCCCGACGGTTCCCTTCCGCATCGAGTTCTTCACTGGAGCAGTAAGAGGAACGGGCGAGTGAGTCTAGTACTACCCAGCAGGAACTCATCAAGACATGCCAGAGAAGAAAGACGCCTAGCTAAGAATAAAAAGCCGAGATGAGGCGAGGGTGCAACTCAAAGAGAAAGACAATCTAGAAGCCAGAGAGAAGCATCCAAGGAGACAAGAGACAAACTACAACTTAAAACACAAACAAGCCAACAAGACTCAACAAGAAAAACTATACACCTCTCAAGGAGAGGGCGGTGGCCGGGCCACCTATGTTTGAGTTGAGAGGTATGGCACCGCAAAAATTTTAACCTTGGGCCCATGACCAAAACTCATCTTTGAAGCACAAGTACCATAAAAAATGGCTAGTGTGAAAGACTTGATCGATTTATGCATAATGGGGGAGGGAGAGTTCATTGAGAGATAGGGGAGTGTTGTTCTCTCAATAGTTGGCATACAAACAACACCCCTTTGACCTTCTCAGTAAAAAGAGTGGGGTCAATTTTCCCAATTTCAAACACACAATCTTGCAACAACTCGGTAAGGTGGTCATACCACGCACGTGGGGCTTGTTTAAGGCCATAGAGCGCCTTATCGAGTTGGTACACATGATGGGGGAACTTGGGATCCTCAAACCCCGAGGGTTGTTTGACATACACCAACTCATTAAGTGGACCATTAAGAAAAGCACTCTTCACATCCATTTGTTGCAACTTAAAGTTATGATGAGAAGCACAAGAAAGCAACAAACGGATAGATTCAAGGCGAGCAACGGGAGCAAAGGTTTAACCGTAGTCAATACCCTCGACTTGGGAGTAGCCTTATGCCACCAACCGAGCCCTGTTGCGAATGACAATCCCGTGAGCATCTTGCTTGTTCTTGAATATCCATTTGGTTCCCATGACATTATGGTTCTCCTATGGCCTTGGCACCAACCGCCACACTTTGTTGCATTCAAAGTTATGGAGTTCTTCATGCATGTCATTAACCCAATCCGGATCCTCGAGCGCCTCATAGACCTTTTGGAGTTCAACACAAGAGACAAACGCATGATGTTCACAATAGTTTGCTAATTATCTACGAGTGCTTGCCCCCATTTGTAAGCTTCCAAGTACATTCTCCCTGTGATGCTCTTTAGAAGCAACCTTGGAAGCAACCTTGGCGGCACGACGCTCCAATTGCTCCTCAAGAGATAGTTGAGGAGTGGTAACTTGATCATCATGAGCGTCGTCATGAGCTTGTTCTTGATCTTGAGCTTGCTCTTGATCTTGAACATGCTCGGGAGGGAGAACATGGCCTTGTGCATCACTTGGTGGATCATCACCTTCTTGAGGTTGATCTTTCACTTGGTCTTGTACATTTGGTGTAGGGCCTTCACTTTGTTCTTCGGAAGCGTGTGGGTCTTGAGTTGGTGATGGTTCCACTTGAGTGGAACATTGTCCTTCTCCTTCGGCCACAAGGGGTTCCTCAATGGGTAGGATATGACCAACACCCATTCTTCTTATGGCTTGGGGAGAAATTTCATCACCTACATCACAAGTACCACTTTGCTCCACTTGGGAGCCGTTATTCTCATCAAACTCCATGTTACACGTCTTCTCAATAAGTACGGTGTACTTGTTGAGGACACGGTAAGCATGAGCATTTGTAGCATAACAAACAAATATGCCCTCATGAGCTCTAGCCTCAAACTTAGACAAACGAACACCTTTCTTGAGAATGAAACACTTACAACCGAACACCCGAAGTACTTGAGGTAGGGCTTGTTGTCGGTAAGTATCTCATATGGAGTCTTGTTCAAGCCTTTGCGAAGGTAGAGCCGATTGGAAGCATGACAAGCGGTGTTGATGGTTTCGGCCCAAAAGTTTTACAGATACTTGAACTCCGCCATCATGGTCCTTGTCGCGTCCATCAAGGTCCGGTTCTTCCTCTCCGCTACACCATTTTGTTGAGGGGTGTAAGTTGTGTAATATTGATGCTTGATCCCCTCATAACTAAGAAACTCGTCCAAGGTGTAGTTCTTGAACTCAGTGCCGTTGTCACTCCTTATCATCAAAATCTTTGCATTGTGTTGACGTTGAGCTTCATTTGCAAAGTTAATGACGGCTTGTTGGGTCTCACTTTTCCTCTTGAAGAAATATACCCAAGTGTATCTTGAATAATCATCCACAATCACCAAGCAATACTTTCTACCCCCAAGACTATCAAAAGATGGAGGCCCAAAGATATCCATGTGAAGGAGCTCCAAAGGCCTCAACGAGTAGATGATAGTTGTGGGAGGGTGAGCCTTCTCATGTAGCTTTCCCTCGATACAAGCATTGCAAGCACGATCTTTGGCAAAACTAACATTTGTTAGTCCACGGACATGGTTCCCCTTGAGAAGACTTTGCAAAGATCTCATATTGACGTGGGCTAAACGGGGATGCCAAAGCTACCCCACGTCAACTTTAGCCATTAGGCATGTCGCGGTCTTAGTGGGTTGCTCCGAAAAGTTAATCACATAAAGACCATTCTCGACATGCCCAACAAAGGCTACTTTAAGAGTCTTGCTCCACAAGAGGGCCACAGAATCAATATCAAAGAAAGTAGGAAAGCCCATGAGTGCAAGTTGACAAACGGAAAGTAAATTGTATGCAAGGGACTCAACAGGCATGACTTTCTCGATCGTGAGATCATCAGAAATGACAACCTTGGCAAGACCCAATACCTTAGATGATGAGGCGTCACCCCATTCGACATTTGTGGGCATAGATGAAACCTTGTGCACGTCCACCACCAAGTTCTTGCTTATGGTCATATGATTTGTGGCTCCACTATCGAGCAACCATGATCCCCCACCGGAAGCAAACTCCTACAAGAGATCAATGCTTGGTTTTAGGTACCCATTTTGTAATGGGTCCTTTGCTGTTAGCAACAAGGGTCTTAGGAACCAAAATAGACTATTCAATGTACTCATAAGAAGAACCAACAAATTTAGCATAAACATGCTCATCACCAGCGCGACATAACACATATGAAGGGTTAAAGTCGCCGGCTTTGTTGGAAGTAATGGCATTGCCCTTCTTGGCACCACCACCCTTCGCATTGTTCTTCTTCTCCTTAGGAGTACCCTCTCCCTCCTCCACAAAGGTTTGATTGAGGGGAGGGGGTTGTTTTGTCTTGTCATTCCTAATCTTCTTCTTGGATTTGGGTGCAAATCCAATTCCCTCTTTGGCCAGAACTTCCTTTTGACTGCTCAAAAGGTTGTTGAGGTTCTTCTCACCTTGTATACAAGACACAAGGCCTTTCTCAAGTTGCTCCTTCGACTTGGCATTATCCTCCACAAGATGCACATGCTCAGAACACGGGTTACTAGCATTTACATTATCAATTAAAAACATATGAGGAAATGTGGCTTTCTCTTTGGTTAGCTTTACTTGGAGTTGATCGTGAGTCTCCTTGAGGCTAGCATGAGAACTCTTGAAGACCTTGTGAGCCTTGTCGAGTAGATCAAACTCCTCCTTGAATTTAGCATGATCAACCCCAAGTTTTTCCTTCTCGGATTTGAGCACACGAGAGACAACAAGAGCATGATCAAAATCTTTCCTTAATTTAGAATGATCATCATTGTGTGACTCCTCAAGAGCCAAATGATGAGCACGCTCTTCCTCAAGCGCATTAGAGAGATCCGATATCTCATCGGCATAGTCACGACTATGCCCTTCCATCTTAGAGATGGTCTCTTAGTGAGCCTCAATCATGTCATTGGCTTCACCAAGTTGTTCCAAGAGAGCAACGAAGTGCTTCTTGGATTTACCTTTGAGCTTACTCATGAAGGACTCAAATTCATTTTCCTCCACCATTGCCCCCTCACTTTCATCAATGCAATCCGTCAACGAAGGATAAGTAGTGATGGTAGTATTTACGTTAGGGGTTACCTTGTTGGTGGCTTTAGCCATGAGGCACTTGACGGTGATGTTCTCGTTGGGTGAATCGAAGAGGGACACTTGTGTGGCTATGTTACCGCTCGCTCAGCCCCTCTATAGCGTTGTTAGTTGCATGTGAAGATGAAGATTGCTCCATGTTGGCACTTGGATGTTTTGGAATATCACAATATCTACTAATTATATTAACACACCTATATACTTGTCAATGGGTGGAAGGCTTGGCGTTTTGCTCGGTGTTTTGTCCCACTCATGCCGCCTTAAGAACCGATAAACCGGTGTTATGTTCCTTGATTTTGCGTTCCTAACGCGGTTGGGTATATGGGGACCCCTTGACAGTTCGCTTTGAATAAAACTCCTCCAGCAAGGCCCAACATTGGTTTTAATTTGCCTCATAATAACAACTTAATTAATTAATTAAATTGCATAGGGGGTCGTGTCCCCGGGTTCTTAATTCCACATTACAGGGAGGGGCCAGTGCCGATGGTGTTGGTCCCAAATAGAGCATTGTGCGGGGCCGCCCCTTGGCAACTTGGGGTATCTGGCTCCCGTACGCTTCGCTCATCCGGTCGTGGCCTGAGACGAGATACGCGCAGCTACTATCAGGGTGTCGGCATGTCGGGAGGTCTTCCTGGACTTGTTTTACCATTGTCGAAATGTCTTGTGCACCGGGATTCTGAGTCTGATCGGGTTGTCCCTAAGATAAGGGGTATTTTACCTCTGCTAATCATGAGAGCCTGTGATGGGCTAAGTTGGGACACCCCTGCAGGGTTATGATCTTTCGAAAGCCGTGTCTGCGGTTATGTGGCAGATTGGAATTTGTTAATGTCCGGTTGTAGAAAACTTGACAGAGGATCTGAAGTAAAACACACAACCGCGTGAGTAACCGTGACCGTCTCTTTTCACTTTGAGAAGAGAACACGGTGGGGTTATGTTTGACTCATAGGTAGTTCAGGATCTTTAGCGATCATTACTAGTTTGCGACCGTTTGCGTAGATGCTCATCTTACTCTTGTACTCGTAAGTTAGCCACCATACATATGCTTAGCCGCTGCTGCAACCTGACCACTTAACCTCTCCATTCCATTAAGCTTTGCTAGTCTTGATACCCATGGTTATGGGATTGCTGAGTCCTCGTGGCTCACAGATACTACTACAACAGTTGCAGGTTTCCGATGACTTGACGTCAGAGCGATGTTTACTTGTTGGAGTTCTTTCTTCTTCTTCTTCGTCAGTCTTGGGATAGGTTCCTGGTCGGCAGCCTGGGATAGCAGGATGGATGTCGTTGTGCTTTTCATGTTTGCATCCGTAGTCGGATGTCTTGTATTGATGTTGTATTCATGTGACTGGTATGGATTGTTGTATCCCCATGTATTTATGTACTGGTACGATGTAATGATATCCATCTTGCTAAGCGCCCAAAATGCGGTTGTGCCCCAATCACGAGGTGTTCATGTGATCGGGATAGAATCGCATCTTGGGCGTTACAAGTTGGTATCAGAGCCTCGACCGACCATAGGAGCCCCCTTGTTTGGTCGTAGTTTGGCCATTGCCGAGTCTAGAAGAAAACTATTTTGGAGTCTAGTTATATCGGAGAGTAGGAATTCTTTTGACTCCTCAGCCCCTTCGTCGCTCTGGTGAGGAATCTTGACGTAGATGTTTCGAATTACTTCTCTTCCTCTTAATTTTTTTTCTAGGATCACGTAGTTATTTTTCGTTCGTGGCGATGTCAGTTCTTTTCATCCGATGCATTTCTGGTGAAGTTCATTCAATCCTCTTCATCTTTTGCTAGTTCAATCCTCAGTTCTTTCCAACCGGCGTCGTTTTCCCCATCCGAAGTGGTCTTTCTTTTTCCCACCCTCCCACCCTTATTCTTCTCGGAGCCGGAGTCCTTACTCGAGTATCCATCCTACTCGTGCGAAGCCTTTGCTTCCTTTCCTCAATTGTTTCAACTGGTGAATTCTTGTCTAGTTCGTCATCCTTCTTCTCTTTTCTTCTTCGATGAATTCTCCCCTCGTTCATCATTCTTCATCACCTTTTCTTTCCGGTGGTTCCAATTCAATTTGTATTTTGGCGCTCATCATATTCTTTCCCTTGGCTCAATTGTTTCCCTCGCTCATTCGCCTCTCGTTATGTAATGCCCAGTATGCGGCTATGTCCCCCATGTGTGGAGGCTTGACTTAAGGACATAAACGCATACTAGAATGATATCAAGTATGGTATCTTTGCACAACTCATGTAAAATTTAGTGATGAAAGTGTAAAATGATAGTTGGCTTACACTCGCCACATCACACAATGAATACAATAACATACATCATCCAATTAACATTAGGGTCCGACTACGGACGAAATCCAAACGAGAAAGATACCATAAAATAACACAAGCCCGGATCCTCCTAGTAAGAACCACTACTGATCGTCGGGATAAGACACATAGTAACGTCCACGCTCTTCATCGAACTCCCAATACAGCTCCGAACCATCTCCTGCATAGTTCTCAATGGTACCTGCATCTGGTGTGTGTTGAAATCTGTGAGCCACAGAGGACTCAGCAATCCCGTTCCCGGGTATCAAAGCTACCAAAGCCTTAGGTGTGGAAAGGCTATAAACATGGGTTGCAGCAAGCACTAAGCACTAGCTTACGAGTTTAGAGCGAGAATAGAACAAGTGCCAATGATTGCCAAGTTGATCAAGAAGTGATCCTAGCTACTCACGATCAAACATAACCCCACCGTGTTCACTTCCCGAAGCCCTTCGAAAAGAGACCATCACGGTTACTCACGCAGGTAGTGCATTCATGATAAGGTGTCAAGTTATCTACAACCGGATATTAACAAATTCCCATCTGCCACATAACCGCGGGCACGGCTTTTGAAAGATCAAACCCTGCAGGGGTGTCCCAACTTAGCCCATCACAAGCTCACGATCTGCGGAGTCGCAACTCCAAAGTGGGAAGACCCGAGTATTCTCGGAATCCCGTGCTCAAGATATTTCGACAAAGGTAAAACTACTCCAGCAAGACCTCCCGGCGTGCCGACACCCTGATAGTAGCCACGCGTATCTCGTCTCAGGCCACGACCGGATGGGTGATGCTACAGGTTATACCAGATACCTCGGGTTTCCCCAAGGCGGCCCTGCAGGACCCCCAGTTTGGACCAACACTCATGAGAAGCACTGGCCCGGGTTGTTAATTAAGACCTCTGGTTTGCAACGCCCTATGCAAGTTTTAGTTATTAGGCAAATTTAAAACCAATGTTGGGCCTTGCTGGAAAAGCTTTAAACAGAGCGAGTTATCAAGGGGGTCCCATAACCCCAACCGTGTTAGGAACGCAAAATCAAGGAACATAACACCGGTTTATCGGTTCCTAAGGTGGCATGAGTGGAACAAAACACCAAGCAGAAAGGCTTAGCCTTCCACCCATTACCAATATATAGGTGCATTTATTTTAACAGGTAATATATTGTGATATCCCAATAACAAGTTCAACATGGAGCAATCTTCAAAAACTTCACCTGTAGCTAACAATGCTATAAGAGGGGCTGAGCGATGCGTACTTAGCCAAACAATGGTTTGCTAGGAAGGTGGTTAGAGTGTTTCATGGCAACAATAGGAGGGCTGACAAACAAGAATAGGCATAGAGGCAATATCTCAAGTGTGATACATCTAACATAGGCAAAGATAGAAGTGATATCGGGGAATGGTCATCTTGCCTGGTAAGTCGTCGGTGGGATGGTAAGACGGCTCCTCGAACTCAGTCTCGACAATATCCTTGAACTCGGAATCGGCTCCCGGCTCTACCCAACACAAGAGCACAACAACGGCAAAATATCAAACACGGTGCAATGGACAATCAACATGATGCAAGACATATCACGGGATGCAAGTATGAAGTGCGTATGCATGCGGATGCTCTTGAGCCTAAGGAGAAGATGATCGAAAATGCTTCATCTTGGGAAACCAAGCAAGGCACTGGATATATTGGAAGATTTTGGTTGAAATCAATATAAAGATCACCGGAAACGGATGCACGGTTTGCAAATGGCAAGCAAAACAAGATTCAAGCAAAACTGTAGTTTACAGCAACATGGCATCTTTGGAGCAAGAAATAATTATGCTACAGCACCCAAACATGGAGACAAAGGGCATGGATGTGAAATAGACATGATACTTAACAAGTATGAACTTAGAGCACACCCAAAACCTTGCTGGAACACAATTAAACAAGCATGGCAAGTTGCAATAAATTTACAGAATTCTCAGACTTAGTGAAAAATACTCCCTCTGTAAACTAATATAAGAGCGTTTAGATCACTATTTTAGTATTCTAAACACTCTTACATTAGTTTACGGAGGGAGTACAAGGCATGGCAGAATTACAACGAATAGGCATGTTTGCAAGCTTGTGCAACTCAACTCAAAGCATAGCATGGCAAGTTAATATAACAAACATCAAGAAGACATATTTGAGAAGCTACTCAAAGCAAGAACATGCTCATAGGATGCATAGAACACTAGCTACACTCGTGGCAAAACTAAACTTGTTGATAACATGCTGACAGATACATTTTATAGTCACTTGAGAGCAATAAAACAACAAGCTACAACAAACCATCATGCAAGCAGAATGCATGACAATAACATACATAACATGCTCTTCAAGAATAACCATATGGCTACTTCTACAACATACTAGAACATGTCCCAAACACCATGTTAAAAGTGCAAAAGTTTATCCAGACTTAGCAAAATCTGGGCATGTTGTCCGAAACATTTATAGCAACTTGAGGGCCTCATAACAATAAGCTACAGCATGGCATCATGGCAAACAAGAGAATGGATAGCTAGACCATAACATATACATCAAGGAACACCCACTGGACAACTCTAAACAGACACAACAAAGATGGTGGCCTAATGGATACATGGCAATAAAATTAACAGATTCACACTTAGCAGAAATTTAACATCATGATGACATGTTAACAAGCTTGTTGCACTCATCTCAAGACATATCATGGCATGAAAATGAATCTATCATGTAGAGCACATTCCCAAGAGCAAAACTCATGTTGACACCTAGCTCATATGACACATGGATTAATATGCACAAGCAAGGCAAAACATCATCTCATAACAAGTGCATAAACTTATCAGCCAAATGCACTTTTGCAATAGAGATAAACATGGCAATATGACACCTAACATGAATGATACAGCAACCATCATGTAGAGCACTTCACAACGAAGATCTAGACATATCATTCACTCCATTCGGACCAACATGCACAAAGTTACTTGCTCACGAACATGCCAACAAATTTACATAGACAACAAGTGCTGAAACAGTTTCAACATGATGCACTCTTTCCACGAAGATAAAGTCAACAAGATGAACTCTAACATGCATGAAACTGATGCTAACATGAAGAGCACGATGAGACGAACATTTCAACATATCATATGCGCCAAACGGAGCTACGAGCACAAAGTTATCACATGGTGAAGGAGGCAACAAAATTACACAGATCTGGGACTTAAGTGGGATTTATACCTCACGAAAAGTCAAACCGGGACGGGGATGTCCCGGGACGGAGAGATCCGACGGGGATGGGGGTGTTTGGTTCAGAGAGCGGGTGGATCTGGTCCAACCGACCCGACCTGGATCTGGGACGGCCGACGGCGGGACGACGACGGCGGCCGGCGAGGCGCGGAGGGGCCGGCTGGCGAGGGGGACGGCGCCGGCGGCAGCAGGAGCGGCCGGGGCGGCAGCGTGGAGTGGCCAGAGGCGGCGGGATCCGGCGGTCGGGCGGACGAGGCGGCGGGGTGCGGCCGGGGCGGCGGCGAGGAGTGGCCGGCGATGGAGCGCGTCGGCGTGGGAGGTGGCGCGGAAATGGACGGCGGCGGGGCCACGTGGCGTGACGCCACTGGCTGCGGGCGGCGGCGGAGTTTCGTCCGGCGCGGAGTGGAGCTCGGAGCGGATTCTGAGGCGGGCCTGGAGCTAGGAGGAGGCTAGGGTTTCGTCCCGAATTGGACGTGGGGGACATTTTTAAAGGCATAGGGAGCTAGGAATGTCCAAATGAGGAGCGGTTTTCGCCCACACGATCATGATCCGACGACCGAGAGGATGGGAGTGGTTGTGCTTGGTTAGTGGGCTGTTGTGGAGGGGGTCTTGGGCCGAAAGGAAGAGGAACTTTTAGCCCACTAGTTAACTGTTGGAGTATCAAACGATCTCCAAACGCGATGAAACTTGACAGGCGGCCTACACGCACTAAAACAACAACGTACGACAAGTCTCACCTCATTCCGAGAACGTTCCACGACCATACACGAAAGAAGGACTCGTGGGTTGCCACGGGCACGTGTGTGAGTGTCGGAACTCGAAACGGACAACAGGAAGAGATGAGCATTTCCGTGTGCAAGTGACAACACGAATGCAATGCAATGCACATGATAACATGACATGGATGAAATGCACACACGCTCACGACAAAAACGAAGAAACCTGAAATGAAGGAAGAGCCCATAATGGAATTGATGAAGTCAACATTGCATATATTGCCATAAATGGAAGGTATCACATATGGGGTGTTACACGTTATTTAGTTGTTCCGATGTTCCGAAGACATCTCAGGAGATTTGTTTGTGTTCCAATTATTCGAGGTTGTCACCTCATTCGAGTCTTTCAATTGTTCATGTGCATCATCTCCTTTTCGATCCTTTTCAACACTGGTTTTCTTTTCGGTGGGCTCATAACCCACAGGTCTTTTCCCAGGATCTTACCTGACTCTTCTAATTTTCCGGAGGGTTCTCAAATTCTTGTGAAGTATGACATAAGAATGGATTCCATCAGTCACATGCCTTCCGAAGATCGTTTTCAAATTCTTTTCAATGTTTGTTCAATTTTTCTCCTTCATTCTTCCGGAGTATCTCAATAATTCTGGTGGTGTTCCTTGTCGTCATTTGAAGATCGAAGAAGGGTTTATCTTAAATCTTGTCTGTTCTCTCGATGATTCGTGCTCCTAGCTTGATGCTATCCTCTTACCTTGTTCCGATCGTGTCAAATTATTTTCCTGAGTATTTCATGAATTCTTTCCATTGTGATCCTCCGAAGGCCATCATTGCAGAAGATTTCTTCGTTCTCAGTTTTCAACTTCATCCTCCAAATATTCTTCATTGATGCCTCTTCGTTCGTCTCCACATTCTTTCGGTGCTTTGTTCAAGTATTCTTAATCCGTTCGTGATCTCTTCGTTCTCTTGTATCTGAATTCCCTCAAGTGCTTTATTCTTCCGGGCGATTATTCTCTTTTCTCGTTCAATTTTAATGCTTCTCGGTGGCTTGTTCTCTTTCAGCACTCGGTTTCAATTCTTACGGTGGTTCGTTCAAGATTTCCACTCCGTTCTTATCACATCAATTGTTCGTTCTTCCAATCCTACATGTGGTTCATGAAGACTTTCTCAAGTTTGAGCTATATCCCTCTTTAATCAATTTCAACGAGAATAAGTAGTATGCAAATCCATTGCTTCTCATCAATTTAATTGGTGGAGGATAAGCATAACATAAATCTTATTCTTCTCTCACCAAGTTGAGTAATTCCTTTCTTCAGAATTTGTTCATGAGGAATAAATTCTAGTCCCAAGTGTTTCCATCTTTTCTTTCTGGAGTCAAATTTTCTCGGCTATCTCGTCAGAACCCCTGTCTAAATTATCGCAAAGCTTTAATCTTATTCTCTTCATTCGTCATCATCATCCTTTTGTTACCGGAGTTCTTCATGGTGGTTCTTCATGATTTAATTCATTCTTCAAGATCCTTCTGGAGCGGCTCAAGCATTATTCTTTTGCCTCTCAACTGCAATTAATTCTCTGTATTCCGAAAGTGGAGTTTTGCATTTCTTCCTTCATCTCATCTCTTCAATCTTTGGTAGTGGCGGAAATTCACCTCAAGCTTTGAGATGTTGTCCTTAAGTCCACACCAAGCTTATTCGTTTGTTGTTGATTTTCTCAACAACTCCGTTCAATCCTTCTTCGTGAAGATGTTATTTCAAATTCATTGTGCTAGAAGATGTTGTTCTTACTCATTTCTTCTCATTCCATTCTTTAATTCTTCCGGATGCATTTTCTTGTTCATCTCGTCATGGGTCGTTCCATCTTGTGAATATCATGTCTTATTCATTCCATTTTCAGCCGGAGTGCTGTCAAATTCATCATTCAAATTCCTTTCTATCTCTTTTTAACCAGAGTGGTTTTGAATTCATTCTTGTTCCTTCAACTCTTGTTTCATATCCTTCAACCTTTTGGTACTCGTCGTATCCCTTGTTCCTCTTGTCAAACAAAGTGTTTGCAACTTCGTTCTTCTCCGTTGTGTTCTTCTTCCTTTCAAATTGTTCATCCTCTCAAGGTCCTTTGGTTTCACCTTCTTCCTTTTTCCCTTCCGTCTTGTGAAGCAGAAGTCCCCTCCCCGCCAGTACTTGGCGCCGTGGCAGAGCCACCAGCGCCCAAGTTCCCCTCTTCCTCCATGGGTGTGGGCTCCATGCTTGGTGCCCTTGCCGGGGACGCCCCTCACGGCGGCGTAGTCGATGGGGGTGGTGTGTTGGGGGTAGCCCCCTGCGGCTCCTCCTGCTGCCGCTCCCGTCCTACCAAACCGACAAGGTCAACACCATAGCATCGAACACCTACCACATGTCGAGCAAGAGGAGGGTGACGAACTTACGCTGGGGGCTGTGCCGGTGGCTGTTGTCCGGGCTGCTCAACACCACCAGTGGCGTCTCTGAAGCCCCAGCTAAGGGCTGGCTGCTCGCCGAGGCCTTCGCCCTCTTCATCCTCTGGGCCAACGTCTCTGCATCCCTGCAGAAGCAAAAATGGATCAAGATGAGTGATTTAGTTCAGGGGAATGGAAATGGCAGTAAGGAACGGAGTACTTACTCGTCGTCCATCTCCTCCTCCTCCTCCACCGCTTTCCTTTTCCTCTTTGGGCTGAGAGGCCCAAGATCAAAAGGGAGCTCCGCGTCGACATCCGAGTCGATGTCTGCCGGGGGAGGCGAAGAAGGCGGAGTTTGTGCGCGCCCAGATGGAGAAGGGGCTGTTGGCTTCTTCTTCTCAGCGGCCTTCGTCAGCCTCCTCGCTGTCGTGGCCCTCATGTGGCGCCTGGACCCCTCCAGGGTCAATTGAGGCCGCGTAGCCTTGCCGGGCCGGACCGGCTTGCCGGAACTAGCCCGTCGCAGGACTCGCCCTCTTCCCCTGGCAGGCGTCGGGCCCGCCGCCACATCCTCCTCCAACGACGACTCGTCTACCGCGTCTTCGACCAGCGGAGCTCCGGTGCCGGCGCTGCTAGCCTTCCCGGCGGCCGCCGCCCACCGGGAGAGCTCCTCCTCCTCCGCAGCCGTTGCGGCCTTGTCCTCCACACCCCCGGCACTGCCGGCCTCCACGGCAAGCTGCGCCTCCCTCGCCCTAGTGGCGATGTAGTCCAGCTCTGCCTGGGTGGTGTCCATGACAAGCATCGCTCGGCGTCAGCATTGCCATACACCTCAACCAGGGTGTCAAAGAATTGCTGCACCTCCGCATTCGACGGCTCCTTCCAGATCGGGACGGGGCCATGCGCGTTATAGTCCGGCATCATAGCAATGATCTCGGACCGGCATGAATTATTGCACAACGGGACCACTCCCGATGGCAGCCTGAAAAACGACCCCTTGATGGCCTTGCCGGCCTTTGCGGCAGCCCTCGTGGCCTTGCCGGTCCGTTCGACCTCGCCATCACGATCCACATCAAGCTGGAAGAGCCACTGGCAGAAATGGGCATGCGCCATCACCGTGAGATTGTGGTCGAGACCAGAACGGAGTCGCATAACGTCAGCCGGATTTGTGAAGAGCCAGGCTGGTTTCCCCTTGTTGTGCAACGGGGCGATCCGACGGCGAATGAAGTCCGCCCTGATCATCTCAAGGGTGAGTCCAGCCTGGGTGAGCCGGAGAATCCTGGTAGTGGCGACAGTGAGCCTCCCGTCGGCGACATCGACGTCGCTCCAGTCACTACCACGGACCGGCGGCGTTCGGCGGACCTTGCAGAATCTTGGCGGGTCTTCGTCTTCAATCCAGCACCACCGGCCGCGCCATTCATCCCACCTCTTCTTCACGGCACCGTCCGGGTACGCTCCCTTGGATCTTGGAATCCAGGTGATGCATCCAGAGACAGCACCTCCCGGCTGGATCCGAGGGGAGAAATAATGGCGAAAGAGCGCCGTGTTGGGCTGCACCCCGACGAAGCCTTCGCAAAGGTGCGCAAAGAAAGCCATGCATGCCACCGCATTTGGAGTAAAATCCAAGAGGCGGAAGCCGAAGGTGTGCATGATGTCGCAGAAGAAATCAGAGAAAGGGGGGGATAACCCACAAGAAGGATAATCAACAAAGAAGGGATACCGATTTGGGCCAGGTTCGGCGCAAGCGGTAGGAATGACGCGCGTCGCCGGATGCCCCAAATTCTCTCCCCCCGTCTTCACCCCCAACGAGGCTTGAAGGCGGCCCGGAGCTCGTGGACGTCAATCGTCGAGGGGAAGAAGAAGGCGGACTTCGTCCGGTCCCCCAATAGTGCGTTCTCCGACGGCTCCACAGTCCCGGTGCCCTTGGCCACCCCCTTGCCCTTGACGAACTTGGACGCCATGGCAGCTGAGAAAGTTAGAGGACTGAGGGAGGGGGAGGGCGAAGCGACGACGGCAGGCGACGGCGGAAGCTGGGAAAGGAAGGAAGAGAGGAAACATCGGCTCTGAGATTGGAAGAGGCGCGAGGAAAGAGGAGAAAGTGAGCAGCGCGCCCGCGGTTATTCCTTCTTATGGGGGAAAACGCGGGCCACCTCCTTTCACATTAACTGCGACGTGACGCATGCCTGCGGAAACCGCCCCGCGCATGCCGCCCACGTCACGCACGCCCCTCCACACCGCGCCATGCGCGCGGATCGTGGGAGGCGCAGCGCGCAGAAAATCTTACCATAGTAAAAACCGTCCCGCCTGCCCGCGCACCGTTCTGGGCCTAGCCCAACAACGCATCACGCTTATGTGTGGCCCAGGCCCGGGAGCTCCTGTCGGTGTATAAAAAGGGGGGGGGTACACTTTTTGTACCCCTATGATTATGCACGGGCAGTCTGAGCCACGGGCACCGCCGCACCGAGCAAGGCCAGGGATGTAAGCCAGGGTAAGACTGAAGCCCAAAGCCAAGACCACAAAGAGAAAAGGGACGAAGCGGGTTCCCCCGGCAAGATTCTTGCCGGGAGCCAGTTTTAGCAGCCCGGCAAGATCCTTGCCGGGGCCGGCTTTAGCAGCCCTGGCAAGACCCTTGCCACGGCGACTCGCCCCACGCCTACGGAGCGGATCATCCTTGAGTCCACCGCCCCCATGGGGCAAGGATTCGGGAGACATCCCCGTATGGCATGCAGATCTTTGTGAAGACATCCAAGATCAGATACACACTAAGAAGACGATGACCCTTGGCGGGATCCTAGCCAAGGAAGACCACAAGACCTCCGGCAAGCACCTTGCCGGGGATGGCAGCAGGCGCCGCGGCAAGACCCTTGCCGGGGCCCCGGCAAGGCCCTTGCCGGGGCCCTGGCAAGGCCCTTGCCGAGGACACCCGCAGGACCACCATCAGGCCCACACCAACTAAACCACCACCGCCTTATGCAGCTGCCGACCCAACCAGCTGGGCAAGCACCTGCGTGGCGGCATGCAGATCTTCGTGAAGACCCACCATTGCGCCACCTCAGCTGCCTGCCTGCCTACATGGCATCTCAGACATCGCTGGCTAGGGCGCGTGTCGACACAAGAAGGAGCGGTGGCGGACAATACATGCCTCTCCCCCGTCCCCGATAAAGCAAGGACACCTAAGCAAGACGCATTAAATGCGCCTTGTCATGTAATGTGAGGGATAAACCTCGCATCACTATACCCTTTCCACCTCCTGTGTGCCACTATGGCGACCCCTTTCTCTATAAAAGGAGGCCCGAGGCGACCAGGAGGAGGGTTCGGCTTTTGGAGCTCCTCACGCCCCATAGCTAGCTAAAGAACATAGATATACAATCCACCAAAGTAGGAGTAGGGTTTTACGCATCCTCGCGGCCCGAACCTGGATAAACGAACCATGTGCTATCTGTTTGATCCGCTCTTCTCTCAACCCCGTGCCCCGCAACCGTAGTAGGGATTCTTGTGATCCCATAGGTGTCGTTCCCAATACACCGACACATTCTTACAACTAGGCAAAGGAGCATGACCTCTAGTAGCTTCCTCCTTATTGGAGGTAGCATCCGCCACCTTGTTAGCGGGATCAACCGCTTCCAATGGTGTGCTGGATAATTTAATGCCTTCAAGAAAATCCTTAAACATGCCTTTGACCTCGGTTGTCATGGAGGTTTTCAATGTGTCCAAAGTCGCATTGAACTCCTCATGAGAGACGGAGGATCCCCCATCGGCCGTAGACGAGGACAGATTCACATCGGAGTGCTCTTCCCCCTCGACTATGGTGTCGACCACACTCTTCGGACGGTAAAGTCCTTAATAAAGAGACGAGGCTCCGATACCAAATGAAAGGATCGATATGGTTGACTAGATGGGGGTGGATAGGCAACTAACAAATTTTAACTTTTCTTTACCAAATTAAACTTAGCATCAAAATAGGTTGTCTAGATATGCAACTATGTGAGAAACCTGTATGATGCAACAATAATAAGCACACAAGCAAGCAAGGGATAAAACACAATATAAGCTTGCACAAGTAAAGGTAAGAGATAACCAAGAGTGGAACCGGTGAAGACGAGGATGTGTTATCGAAGTTCATTCCCTTTGAGAGGAAGTACATCTCCATTAGAGCGGTGCGGAGGCACAATGCTCCCCAAGAAGCCACTAGGGCCACCGTATTATCCTCACGCCCTCACACAATGTGAGATGCCGTGATTCTACTATTGGTGCCCTTGAAGGCGGCAACCGAACCTTTACAAACAAGGTTGGGGCAAGCTCCACAACTTAATTGCAGGCTCCCAACTAAACCACAAAGCTTCACCACAATGGAATATGGCTTCGAGGTGACCTCAACCGTCTAGGGTGCTCAAATACCCAAGAGTAACAAGATCCGCAAGGGATTAGTGGGGGGAATCAAATTTCTCTTGGTGGAAGTGTGGATGTGGGCCTTCTCAACCAATCCCTAGGGAATCAACAAGTTTGATTGGCTAGGAAGAGAGATCGGGCAAAAATAAGCTTGTGGAGCAACAATGGAGCTTGGGGGAAAAGAGGTAGGTCTTCTTGAGGAAGAAGACCTCCTTTTATAGTGGGGGAACAAAACCCAACCGTTACTTCACAACTCAGCCCGCAGAGGGGGATAGTACCGCATAGGGGAGCGGTACTACCGCTGGCAGCAGCGGTACTACCACAGAGGCACAAATGCAGGGGCAAAGAGAGAGAGAGAGAGAGAGAGAGAGAGGATGTGGGAGAAGGGGCATGGCCGGCACTAGCAACGGTGATAGTTACAGTACTACAGCCCTCGAGCGGTACTACCGCTTCTACTGCCGCTACTACTGCCGCAGAACCCGACACGAGAAAGCCCCGTCTCGAGTCGAGGTGGTAATAGCGCTGAGACAGAGCAGCACTACTGCTTATGGCCATGGGCGGTACTACCGTTGTGGACCAGCGGTACTACCGCTTGCGGCGATAGGCGGTACTGCCGCTCTGTACCAGCAGTACTACCGCTGGCACCTATCTTTTGCCTCAACCACAAAAATGGGAAAACTCCAAAAGGGCAAGAAGAATGTGAACGTGTTGATTCCACCCAAACTTCTCCGATACAGACCCCCTCTTGATAGTAAGGTATTCCCTATGACTCAAGTCCACCATAACAAAAACGAGGGAAACAACATTGTCTTCTCTTTAAGCACCGAGGGGTAGAAATCGTCTCGTGCCATATAGATGAATATATGAAACGCTCAATGCACACGATTAGTCCGTAAACACATTGTCATCAATCACCAAAACCACTTAGTGAGAAACATGCCCTAACAATATCACAAACAATTGTGTGATGGCTCGTGTTTGGGATAGATGACGGCATCACATACGCTTAGTTCTGCAAAATGTATGCATTCCTACTCCCTATCCTGACGGTTTCTGGGTCGTGTGGGAAGGATGCACTATCGCACACACATGCAAGGTGAAGGTTTAAAACTTCTTCGTGGAAAGGGCTTAAAACCATTTGTATAGCATCTCGCTGTACCTGTGTGCGCCTCGCATCTGAGGTACATTTCGCAGAGGTTGACGTATCCCACGATGTGCATGATGGAGTTGGGAGTTAGATGATGGAGTTGGATCCCGTCGGGGATAAACCCCGCAGTCTAACCCGCCGGATGTATGACCCGACTGGAGCTTGGCGACTCACTGGCGACCCGCCCGGACCTGGCGGTTTACGGGCAACCCGCCTGAACATTGTGATTTACTGGTGACCCGACGGGCGGGTCAGACGGAAAACAAGGCACAAGGCCCAATAGGCCGGTTCATGTGACGGTGGGCCGGCTTAAGAGGAAAGGCATGATGAATATTTCCCTTACAAGGAATCAAGACCCTGACTTGTATCCGGTTTGTAATAGAGAAAGAGACTAGTCCTAATCCTATTTGGACTCTACATGTAAGCCTCCCCTTTAACTTATATAAGGAGGGGCAAGGCTCCCCAAGAGGGACAAGTAAGAAGAAATAATATCTAGGGCTAGACACAACTAGAGGAGAGCCGACTGATATGACGACTCCCTCATGATCACAATGAGACCTAGCCACAAACAAATGTAGGGTAATTATCGGATAATGTTTCCCGGGGCCCGAAGCTGTCTAAACCCTTGTCTTGTGTTGCGTCTCTCGATTCCGATCAAGCCCTCTCAATCTACTACGTAGATGCGCTGGCCTCACGACTAAGTCCTCACACCAGGACATCTGCCGTGACAAATCCACGACAGTTGGCGCCCATCGTGGGGCCTGCGCACGGTGGTGATGAGTTCTTGGAGGGATCTATCCTAGGGATCGAGGGGCTTGCTATTTTCAGGATGAAGAAGAGCTGGTTTGAAAGCATTTGCATCAGTGTCAAGTTCATCAATCCAGATTTAACGATTTGTGATATTTAAGGTTCAAAAGAATTAGGGTTGCGAGCTGTTCTGCCACCGTTTTATTGGAAAGTCGCTGAGACCGATGGAATTTTGATCAGCGCATGAACGTTAAATCGGTTGAAGTATTTTTTCAGGTTTTTTCCGTCGGTGGCTCAAGTTGTTTTCGCCTAGGTCAGGCACGACCCGGAGGAGTCAATGATGCATGTCCGACCTCGCCTCGCTTTCCCCTGCTGCGGCTCCGCCTCTGCCACAGCCTTCCTCGGCCTCGCACCTCTGCCTGCCATCTTCGCCTCGAGCGCTTGCTGCCTCCACGTCTGAGACGAGCAGCGCCACCGATCCATCGTGGTCTGCTTCGAGCTGGACTCACCTCACCTCGTGGGCTCTCTTCCGCACCAGCCGCGTTGAACCGGCCATAGCCGCGCCTCTCCAACCGGCCACTATCGCGGACGTACCTTCATCGGCCCGCCGGAGCACCCTGGTTGCAGCATCTGAGCTGCCGAAATGCCTTTGAGCCGTCGAGCTCCGTTGTTATTGTGACCCGTCGCGTCCCTCTGCCACGATTCCACCGAGGCTGGCCGCCTCATCCATCATCGACTTGTGGACCACTTTGAGCCACTCATACGTGCCTTGCCTCCTCGCCTCAAGGCCCCCACGTGCTAGCAGCCCTGACGGCTTGCCTAGTCACGCCGGGTTAACCCCGTCGCTGCATTGCACCGTTGCTGAAGCCGCCCTCGCGACAGTCCAAGTCACGGTTGCCGAGTTCTTCACCTGTAAGCCGTCGACGACGATTCAAGCCGCCTTGGTTGGCCGTCCACCTCGCGTCGCCCCGCCTCATGATGGCCTTGCATCCTCGCCTCGTCCCTCTGCATCGCGTCGAGCCGCCTTGCTCCTTCCAACTTGAGCCGGACTCAGATTCATCGACCGCGCACCCGTCTCCTAAGCTGCCTCCACCCATTGCTAACGCACGACAATTCACTATCGCCAATGCCTGGCAGCCTCGAGCCGCCCTCAACTCACCAGCGCCTCAGGATCTTCACGGATGCAACCACGGTTGTCGTGGTTTTGTCATGGCAGATGTCCTAGCAAAAGGATTTAGTCGTGAGGCCATCGCTACGGGTTAGCTTAAAGGGGTTAAAGCGGACAAGGACACAGGGATTTTATACTAGTTTGGCCCCTTCGATGAAGGTAAAAGCCCACGTCTAGTTTGGTGTGATATTGCTAGGGTTTTGATGACCAGGGAGCGAATCCGCTTTGCCTGTGTCTCGAGCTGTTGTTCTCTCCCCTGAACCGTCGTTGGGTCATCCCTTTATATAAGAGGTGACGCCCAGTCCGGTTTACAGAATCCCGAGGCCGGCTCATAAACGTGTCCGGCTCGATCTCTATCCTTCCTATCTTACATCACAAGTTACACATCATATGGCGGTTTACAAATCATGGGCTCTAATGCCTCTTGGGCTTTAAGCTTCTTGGACTAAAGCCTCTTGCTGCACGTTCGGCTGGGCTTCAGTAGAAAGAATCTCCTTAGGCATAAACCGGCCCCTCCTGGGCGGTTTATATCTAATAATAATATCCCTGACATCAGGCCCCAGATTCATTTGAACCTGTTCATGTCAATCTTCAACGTCTTGTACATGTTTCCCTTTCCGCAGCTTCAAAATGCTTCATAAACCGGCGTGACGTCATCTTCTCAGATCGCTTTAAACCGCCGTGACGTCATTTGCACATTTAATATTTGTACCTATTTTTTTATCTTTTATTCATTAAAGCTCCGAAGATCGAGGCGACAATATTGTCCATATCCACTTTTTTCGGCCCCTCGATTCCCGCGCCTGTCGTTTTATCCTTTGGCTTATAAATAGAGCAGAGGGGCATCTCTTTTTCCCCCTTGCCTCTTCTTCTTCCTCCGTCCATTTGCGCTCGAGCTCCGCCGCCGTTCGTCAAGCTCTGCATCCTCGTCAAGTCTGGCCGCTGCATCAACCTGACTGTTCCAGAGACTCGCCGGCGCTTCTCCGCACCCGTCACCTCAGGTACATCCTCTTTTACTCTGTTTATAGATCTTTGTTTTATGGTTTCCTCATACGAGCTCGCGGATAGGTATTGTTCTTCGCAGTTCTTCGCCATAGCCCGGTAGTTTCGCCGTAGATCTAAATCTCCTAGTTGATAATTGTAAGAGTAACTCCGCTCCTTCATCGTGGCTTTATCTTTACCAATATGACTAGTTAGATTGCATCTACTAAGACCTTCATCACGTTTGCTGAATATAACCTTGAATATCTCTGAATTTCCAACATGATGTAGATCCGTATTTTTATTACTGTCCATGTGAAACCTGTTTCTTCACAACTTCAGATCTGTATCTTGTTTACCCTTGTCGGCGGTTTAGCTTTTTTAGATTCTATAATCCGGTAAACATCACTGTTACAGCTGTTCCAGATATTTTAACCTGGTAGATACCATTAGGCCCCTGCCTAAACCGCCGTTTAGAACAGTACCTTTATAGTGCATGCCGGTTTAAACTTGCTTAGATTACAAATCGGATCTTCATTGTATTTTCAGCCTTTTCCTTCTGAAAAAATGGCCTCTCAAGCCAAGCAGTTTGTCTCCTGCAACTGGGTTCCATCCCGGATTACTGAGGAGGATTTGGAGAAAATGGCCTCAATCGGTGGTTTAGGCCCAAAAAATGTCCTTCACTGGAGGGTTCCCGGATCAGAATGTCCTCCAAAACCCAAAGAGGGAGAGGTCGTCGCCTTCTTTGATCACTTGGCCCGGGGATTCAACCCTCCTGGGTCAAAGTTCTTCCGTGATGTGTTAACAAATTTCTAGCTTCATCCACAAGATATTGGTCCCAACTCTGTGTCAAACATTTGTAACTTCCAAGTCTTTTGTGAAGTTTGTCTGCAAGAGGAGCCGTCAGTGGTGCTATTCCGGGACTTCTTTCACCTAAACCGCCATACTAAATTTTATGATGGTCCAAATACTGAACTCGGCGGGATGTCTATTCAGAAAAGGAAGGATGTTAGCTTTCCTCACGCCAGTCTTCACAGCCACCCAAAGGACTGGAATCAGAATTGGTTCTATTGCCTAGATACTTCTCCTGCCAAAGAAAATCCACTATCGGGTTATCGCTCCCACCGTCTTCCAGAAAACCACCCTTTTCCACAGCGGCTAAGTGCCCAGGAACAAGCTCAGTATGCCCAACAGCTGCTAGGTGTTGACTTCGTCCGCTGCTGGATTTCTTGGAGTGTTCTCCTGCTAAGCTGGTGTTCCGGTTTAATGTGTGAGTATACTGGGAATCCCAAAGACCCTTTGCGCCACACAGAGGCGGTGTTATCAGAAAACGAGGTCTATGAATCTGTCAAGAAGCTGCTGAATTTACCTATAGAAGCCTGCAGTCAGACCGACTTGGCACCCTTCTGTGTGACCAACAAACCACCGTCGGTAAAAAGCTCTTCCCTATTATTTTGCTTTGTTTTAATCCGTCTGCAGCATTTGTCTTGAAGTGTCTTTATTTCTTTCAACAGGACAATGACCCTTTATGAAAAAGGAAAACCCAGGATAAACCGACGAAAGCAGCTCGCCAAAAGACCCTGGCTATTAAAAGAAACAAGAAGAAGAACACTGCCGCGTTGGGATCCAATGCGGAAGAAGATGATCCGGCCTCCGAGGTACCACCTAATTATTTTGACTTCCTTGTCTTTTCTTTTTCTGCATTTTTATTAAGAATGACAGTTCCCAGGGACACGCCGAAGGCAGTAAAGCAGACGATGTTGAGGTAATCACTCTTTCTTCCGACTCAGAACCTCTGCCAACACCCAAAGTTCGTCGAGCAACCCGGAAAGTATAGTTTTCTCATCCTTTTGCTTACTTGGACCGAAACTTTCTTTTGAAGAAGCAGCAACATGAAGCTCGCCGCACCACTCGTCATAGTGGTCATCCTATTGAATCCACCGGATTAACGCACACTCTAGCTCGGAGGTGTCGTTCCGAGGTTTTACTCAATCCATCTGCTCTTTACCCCAAAGCAGGTCTTATTTGACAACCCCTTAATCCGTCTGATTCGAATTATCAGGAAACTCCTCATTCATCTTCTGGCAAATCAACAACCACTCAGATTCCTCCCCTCAAGACTGTTCCTGGGTAAGCTGCTTTTTGCTTTTTTCGGCTTTAACATTTGTTTTTGACTCTTCTAATTTTCATTATATTTAACTTTCGCAGTAAACCCAAGCCTAGTGAAAAGGCCAAACTGAGTAAGCCGGCAGTCGATAATACCACTCCTGAACCGGCAGAAAATCCTGAACTTGCTGAACGTTCTGAAGACAATGCTGAGATTCCGCATGATGATCCTCATCCTATGGATCATGACGTCTTTGTTGATCAGGGGAGCGATCCAATGGATCGTGACTTTGAACCGGCCAGCCCTGCCCGGGCTAGCCCTGCTCCTTCTAGTCCCCCTAAGCAAACGGCCGCTTCACCTGGCGATGTTGAAATCACTGGGACCGGCTTTACTACTCCAGGGGAGCCTGTTGCTTTGACCAAGCATACTGCCAAGGAAGACATTCTCAACAAGGACAAGGGCAAGTGGAGTATTGATTTGTCCAGCTACGCTCAACTCAGTGCCCAGGAGCTCCATTCCGGATATTTAAACCGACTATTCACCAGCCGTGACCATGAAGCTGGATTAGTAAATTTGATGAAGGAGCGTTATGAGGTAACCTCCCTACCTTTAACTTGTCCTCTATTTCTGCTTGTATCTTGTAACTTTATCCTTCTGCCATCGTAGCCCCCAAGTGTCGGTTTAGCCTTTTAGGGTGAACCGGGACTTCAGTAGATCCAGTAAATAGTTTTGTTTTGCACATGTGTAGCCCCCAAGGGCCGGTTTACTTCCTTTAGGATGAACCGGAACTTCTACTTGAATTCAGAACAATGTCACATTAGCCCCCAACTGCCAAGTATATAACTTGTTTATGTGCTTGGGACTTGTCTGAAAAATGCCTGTTTTCACTGCAAATATACATTAGCCCCCAAGTGTCAAGTGCATAACTTGTTATGTGCTTGAGACTTTGATTGAAAATGCCACATGAATATATAATGTGCTTTCATTTTGGCAGACTGACTTGAACCGGAAAAACTCTGAATTCACTGAGCTCTGGGATACTTTGAAGTTCCAAGAAACTGCTGCTCTTAAAGTTAAGGACGAACTGACACTTCCCTAGCAAGTATAGAGGAGCTGAAGAAAAACTTTGAATAAGAGCGGTCAGACTTGGATGCTGAGAAGGCTGCCTTGGAGAAGAAGGCCAATGATGCAGAAGCTGTTGTTAATCCGGTGACAGAGGAACTGTCCGGATTGAAGTAGCAAATAAATGACATGACGTCCGCCACCTTTGGTAAGAACTGTTAACACAATCCTATACCGTGCCGGTTTAATTCATAACTTTAATGCAGGGAGACGCATCACTCATCTTGGTGATGATGTGGGAAAGAAATTAAAAGCTGCATATACTCTAGTGGAGCAGCTCTATTCCGGTGCTCAGAGGGCTGTCAGTGCTATCTCGCATAACAAACCGGCTCCTACCACAATCAAGAGTACCTTGGAGAAGCTGTCCATTCTGCCTGCCTGCCTCGTAGAGGTAAAGAAGTCGTCTGCAAGGGCATGTGCTCTGATGGCTTTGACTCGAGCGAAGGCTTGGGTTCCTGATTTTGATCCGGCGGAGGCGATGAACGGCTACCCAAGTATGAAGGAAGACAGATCAACCTTTTCCAGTGATGACTTACATGCATTAACTAAGGATATGCGGCCTTTGGCTAGCAAACTTGCCGATGAAGCTGATATGTCTAGATATCATCCGGGATACGATGCTGAGAACGTGCGGGCAGAGCGTCCGGCTTATGATATTGAAAATTTTATTCTGCCCGTCCGTAAGCACACTATTGCTCCTGACATTGATCCGACAGACCTCATAAATGACGAAGTTTATTTCCGAGCGCTCGCCAAGATTGACTGGACCACTATTGACTTCCAGCAGCTGGAAGAAACCGCCGAAGAACCGGAGCAAGCTGATCCTCAATCTTCACGGCGAGCTGACGCAGAATCTTAAACCAGTGCCGGTTTAAAGTTTATGTTCCAGTGCTTTGAGAAAGACAAATATTCTTTTGGGCTCTCCAGCGCCTTGTAATAGGATAGCTGAAATAATTTGTGTTCGTCACATACTATCTTTTGTGAGATTGCTTCAGTTGGCAACTTCTTAAATATGTCCTGCTTTCAATGCTTTTGACGGTTTATTCTACCTGTTTCTGCATAAAACAATGTTGAAAATGTCCTGGCGATTTATCGCCGGACGGGTCATAATGCCCAAACACATGGTCTAAGTTTGGAACTTGAACTGTGTATAAAATATAAAATAAGTATCATACCTGTGATTAAGTGTATTACGATGACCCTTAATCCGGTAGGAAGAGATAATGATCCAAGGTGCAAGTGCTGATGACTCCCTTGATTGTTTGTCGGTTCATCATGAAAACCGAACCGGGTTACGATGAACTCCGGTTTAACTGTAGTTAGTACTGGTGTTTGTAACCTAGACTAGAACCCTGTAAACGCAGATGTAGTGGCAACTTATAGTCATCCATTCCCTGAATCAATGGACTTGGATGAATACCAATGACCTTGAAGATAAAGATTTTATAAAACATAAAAAATAAAAAAAAATATTTTTTTGGGCAAATAAGACCATGTAGTCGAGGCTTTTTACGAGCTGCCAGGCTCCAAATTCGAGGCTTTTTATGCGCTGCCAGGCTACTGTCATTAACCATTTTGCAAAGCCTGTTTAAATTGGTCCTCAATCATTAACCAAATCATCAATGTTTAATGCTACCAAATTCAAAATCTGTAAAGATTGACTTGTGTAATCACTTGATGATTGTCAATTTAACGTTACCAAGTTCAGGGTCTATTAAAGATTGACTTGTGTATACGTTCGACGGGTCGTACCAGGTTTACGTGGACGGAGTGACTTACTTAATGCATGCAGGCTAATCCGGGGTTTTAGGGGTATACACCAAGCTTCCAAGCCGTGGTTGCTACAAGGGTTGTCAAATCGTTGATACTTTGCATCAGGAGCCCCCAGGTAGCATTTGAGCTATGCTCGTCGGGGCCTATGTTTGAGTTGTGCTAGGCATCAAAACTCTCTTTTGCCCCTCATCGTCATGTGGGAATTGCCGAAGCAACCAGAGCTATGCTCTTATGATGGCCTTGATGTGGTCGCCGGTTTAAGAGGCCATAGGAACTCCCTTGCCCACAAAAGCCCCCATGTGACAAACTCTTATGAAAAAAGGCGGCTGATACCCCGCTTTATCGGGGGCGCCGGTTTATTATATTGATCATAATATATACATTGTAAAGATATGTACATAAAGCGGAGCCTATGGCTCAGGTGTAGTAAGGTCGAAGAAGAGCAATGCTCCACGGCCGTCTAGTCTCCTCCTCCGCTGTATGTGAGTCCTTATGTTCTCGAACATCGGCGAGGTAGTATGATCCATTGTGCAGGTTCTTGTTGACCACAAAGGGTCCTTCCCAAGGTGGGGATAACTTGTGCATGTCTGTCTGGTCTTGGATGAGCCGGAGCACCAGATCTCCTTCTTGAAACGTCCTGGTTTTAACCCGGCGACTGTGGTACCGGCGCATATCTTGCTGATAAATCGCTGATCGAGCTGCTGCCGTGTCCTGTTCTTCATCCAGTCGGTCTAATGCATCTTGCCTTGCTTTTTTGTTCTCCGCTTCGACGTAAGCCGCCACCCGTGGCGAGTCATGACGGATATCACTAGGGAGGACCGCTTCAGCTCCATATACCATGAAGAAAGGCGTGTACCCCGTGGATCTGTTAGGTGTAGTGTTGATGCTCCATAGCACAGATGGTAACTCCTCCACCCAACAACCCGGTGTCCTCTGCAAAGGAACCATAAGCCGGGGTTTGATGCCTCTCAAGATCTCTTGATTGTCTCTTTCAGCTTGTCCATTAGACTGAGGGTGAGCTACCGATGATACATCAAGGCGGATGTGCTCTCGTTGACAGAACTCCCCCCATAGCCCCCTTGGATAGATTGGTACCATTATCAGTTAAAATGTTGTGCGGAAAAGCCAAACCGGAAAATCACCTTTTGGATGAACTGAACCGCTGTTGCTGCGTCACACTTACTGACTGGTTCCGCTTCAACCCATTTGGTAAACTTGTCCACTGCCACCAAAAGGTGGGTCTTCTTATCTTGAGATCTCTTGAAGGGTCCAACCATATCAAGCCCCCAAGTCGCAAACGGCCAAGTAATTGGAATCATCCTCAATTCCTGCACCGGTATATGAGCATGCCGTGAGAATTTCTGGCAAGCATCACATTTTCCGACCAAGTCCTCTGCGTCGGCATGAGCCGTCAACCAGTAGAACCCATGACGAAAAGCTTTGGCCACCAAAGATTTTGAACCGACATGATGACCACAATCTCCTTCATGGATCTCTTTAAGAATATCACAGCCCTCCTCTGGCGACACAGACCGCTGAAACGCCCCAGAAATGTTGCGATGATGAAGTTCTCCATTGACAATAGTCAATGACTTGGATCGCTGGACTATGTGTCTAGCCAAGACTTCGTCCTCTGGTAACTCACCTCGGTTCATGTACTCCAGGTAAGGAAGCGTCCAATCCGGAATAACATGAAGTGCCACGACCAATTGTGCTTTCGGATCAGGAACAGCCAAGTCCTCTTCAGAAGGTAACTGTACCGACGGATTGTGTAATACATCCAAGAAGGTATTGGGTGGGACCGGCTTACGTTGAGAACCCAGACGGCTTAACGCGTCAGCTGCTTCATTCTTTCGCCGGTCTATATGATCTACCTGATAACCTTTGAAGTGTCCAGCAATAGCGTCTACCTCTCGTCGATATCCTGCCATAAGTGGATCTTTGGAATCCCACTTGCCGGACACTTGCTGTGCCACCAGGTCTGAATCGCCAAAGCATTTAACCCGGCTTAAATTCGTCTCCTTGGCCATCCGTAGACCATGGAGGAGAGCTTCATACTCAGCCGCATTGGTAGTACAAGGGAACATTAAATGGAGGACATAACAGAACTTATCACCTCGTGGGGAAGTTAACACGACTCCAGCCCCCGAGCCCTCCAATTGTCTGGATCCATCAAAGTGAATAGTCCAATATGTGTGATCCGGCTTTTCCTCAGGTGCTTGCAACTCTGTCCAATCGTTAATGAAATCCACCAATGCTTGGGATTTTATCGTCGTACGGGGCACATACTTCAATCCGTGCGGGCTAAGCTCAATGGCCCACTTTGCAACCCGACCAGTAGCCTCTCTGTTCTGGATTATATCCCCCAACGGAGCTGAACTGACTACAGTGATTGGATGGCCTTGAAAATAGTGCTTTAGCTTCCGGTTTGCCATGAAGACTCCATACACCAATTTCTGCCAATGCGAATATCTCTGTTTTGATTCAATGAGCACCTCACTGATGTAGTAAACCGGCCGCTAAACCGGATATTCCTTGCCTGCCTCCTTACGCTCTACCACAATGGCAACGCTTACTGTACGGGCATTAGCTGCCACATATAACAACAGCGGCTCATTATCAACTGGGGCAGCGAGGACCGGTGGCTCTGCTAATTGCTTCTTCAAGTCTTCGAATGCAGCATCAGCAACATCACTCCAGACAAAGCGATCTGTCTTTTTCATCATCTGATAAAGTGGGATGGCCTTCTCCCCCAAACGGCTGATAAACCGGCTGAGCGCCGCAATATGGCCCGCCACGCGTTGGACATCGTTGATGCACGCCGGTTTAGCCAACGATGTAATCACCTTGACCTTCTCTGAATTAGCTTCAATTCCCCTGTTTGATACGAAGAATCCCAGGAGCTTGCCTGCCGGAACACCAAAAACACACTTATCCGGATTAAGCATCATTTTGTAAATCCGGAGATTATCAAAGGTTTCTTTCAGGTATGTTATCAATGTCTCCTCCTTCCTGGATTTCACCACAATGTCATCCACATATGCGTGAACATTCCGCCCAATCCGTCCATAAAGGCAGTTCTGCACACAACGCTGATAGGTCGCCTGGGCACTCTTAAGCCCAAATGGCATAGACACATAGCAGAAGGCTCCAAAGGGAGTTATAAAGGCCGTCTTCTCCTGGTCCTTAACTGCCATCTTGATATGATGATAACCTGAATATGCGTCCAAAAAACTTAGTCGCTCGCAACCTGCCGTAGCATCAATGATCTGATCAATACGGGGGAGGGCAAAGGGATTAGTTGGGCAAGCTTTGTTTAGATCTGTGTAATCAACACACATTCGCCAAGTGCCATTTTTCTTAAGTACTAGCACCGAATTAGCCAACCACTCTGGATGAAAAACCTCAATTATGAAGCCTGCCGCCAAGAGCCTAGCCACTTCTTCTCCAATAGCCTTGCGCCTTTCTTCATTGAAGCGGCGCAGAAATTGCTTAACTGGTTTAAATTTAGGATCAATGTTGAGAGTGTGCTCAGCGAGTTTCCTCGGTACACCTGGCATGTCAAAATGTTTCCATGCAAAAATGTCCCGATTCTGACGGATGAACTCGATGAGTGAGCTTTCCTATTTCGGATCTAGGTTAGCACTGATGGTGAACTGCTTGGACGGATCGCTGGGAACGAAGTCAACCTGTTTGGTCTCTTCAACTGATAAGAACTTTAAGGCCGGATCATGCTCTATGGTTGGTTTCTTCAGCAGAGACATATCCGCCGGATCAACATTATCTTTATAAAACTTAAGCTCCTTAGTTGCACAAACCGCCTCAGCATAAGCTGCATCACCTTCCTCGCACTCCAACGCAATCTTGCGACTCCCATGGACCGTAATAGTTCCCTTGTGGCCCGGCATCTTGAGTTGTAGATAAACATAACACGGCCTTGCCATGAACTTAGCGTAAACCAGCCGCCCGAACAGGGCATGATACAGGCTCTTGATATTTACCACTTCAAAGGTCAAAGTCTCCAACCTGGAATCATGCTCATCTCCAAAAGTGACCTCCGGATCTATCTTGCCAACTGGATATGCCGATTACCGGGCACCACCCCATGAAAAACCGTGTTGGACTGCCGAAGCTTCTTATCTGTCAGCCCCATACGCCGAAAACTCTCATAGTACAGAATGTTGATGATGTTGCCTCCGTCCGTAAGCACCTTGGTAAACTTGTAGCCACCCACCTGAGGTACCACAACTAGAGCCAGCTGACCCGGATTATCAACCCGGGGCGGATGATCCTCTCGGCTCCACACAATGGGTTGTTCTGACCAACGCAGGTAACGCGGCACCGCCGGTTCAACTGAATGTTCTGCCCTCTTGTAAACTTTCTGATCACGTTTACACAAGCTCGTGGTGAAGACATGATAATGCCCACTGCTCAGCTCCTTCGGATTATTCTGATATCCGGATTGCTACTGCTGTTGACGCTGTTGATTTCCCTGATTGTTATAGTCGCACTGGCCGTGCTGTTGGTTATGCTGATTGTGCCCGTTGTGGTTGCCGTTATTGCCTTGGTACCCTGAAACGGATCCACCACCTTGATAACCCGGCCCTCGGAAACCAGGACCTGATCCGCCGGATGGTCCATGATCGTATCGAGACCGGTTCATGATTTCCTGCATAATAAAACAGTCCTTCTAGAGGTGTGTGGCTGGCTTTTCTGCCGTACCATGCCTCGGGCAAGGTATGTTCATCTGGTGTTCCAAATTAATAGGCGGCCTTCCATTTCGTGGGGGGCGGTCTACCCTTGCGGCGCTGTCCGTCCTCCTGAGCATTGGTGTTGGCCACAAAATTTGAGTTGCTATCCGCTTTGCGCTTACCGTTGTATCCCTGATTCGCCGGGTTGGGCTGCGGCGCCTTACCATTCTTGTTTACCTTCCCTGACTTGTCATTATCGGAGTCTGGGTATTTGGTATTATCTGAGTCTGCATATTTCACTAAAGCGCCCATGAGTGTCCCCATGTCGTCGCAATTACGCTTAACCGTCCCAACTTCAACTTCAAAGGTTCAAACCGGCAATTGCCTTCCAAGGTTACCACTGTTGTGCTTGGGTTGATTCTATTGGAGGAATGCAGGATCTCTGACACTCGGCACACCCAGCTACTTGTTGACTCATGCTCTCCTTGAATGCAGGCAGCTAAATCGACGACAGACATTGGCTGTTTGCACGTGTCCTTGAAGTTATTGATAAACCGGCGACGCAATTCGGCCCATGATCCGACGGAATTGGGTGGTAAGCCCTTCAGCCAAGTGCGAGCTGTGCCCTCTAGCATCATTGTGAAATACTTAGCGCACGCTGCATCATCCACATCCCACATCTCCATCGCCATCTCATAACTTATAACCCATGCCTCCGGGGATAGATCCGCCGTGTAGTTGGGCACCTTGCGCGGTCCCTTGAAATCTTTGGGCAGTTTCACGTTGCGTAAAGCGGGAGTAAGACAAGGCACTCCCAGGGAGCTAGACATAACCCCCGGCTCAACTGAGGTAGAAGGACGAACCGGCGTTGCCTGACGGGCTTCGTGTTGTGCTGCTAACTCGGCCCCCCGGCGTTGCCTGCCCTGATCCACCATGTTCTGAGCGTTCGCGTCTCCTCCTGCCGAATCATCCTGCCCCGGCGGATTACGTCTCTGTGTGCTGCTTGATACGGCCGGTTCATCCAGACGCCTAGTGTAACTCCAGCTTGGGCGAGGGATTGAATGAATCCTCTCACAGCTGTGGGAATAAGCTTGCTATTGAGTTAGCGCCGTTTCCAAAAACTCCCTGGCCCGTCGTGCCTCCACTGCTACAGGGGATGTTCCTTCAATGGGAAGGGCGGCCAGTCGTGAAGCGGCGGCGACTATGTTATCCAATGGATTAGAGTAATGACCGGGAGGGGTGGGAACATGCTGTGATGGTACAACCTGGCGGGCTGGCTCCGCGGCCGGCGGCTGGACTGACGCTCCTGTGCCCGGTGCTCCTCCCTGGTTTATCTCCGGCTGGTTTCTGGTTCCTGCTCCCGGGATGCTAAAGAAGTTCCTCGCCTCATAAACCGGTGGCAGGCGAGATCGTTGCCTTCTCATCATTACCTCGTGTGAAGCGGTCTGATCCAACATGAATCGATAAACTTGAGCGTCAAGCTCAGCCTGCTTTGCAACCATCCTGGTTTTCTCAGCAACTAGGTCCAACTTGGCTTGATCTATCAGGGTTTTCACCTGAGTGACTTCCGCATCATGCTGCTCTTTATTGGCCTAGGCTACCTCTGTTGTTAACATCGCTGTCAAAGTATCGACCAAGTCGGATAAAGTTTCAGCCGGCGATGGATCAGGACCTCCAGTCCTAACTCCCAGCGTGTCTGATTGTAACACCCCAGATGTAACACCTTCCATTTATGGCAATATATGATACGTTGACTTCAACAATTCCATTCTGGGCTCTTCTTTCATTTCGGGTTCCTTCGCTTTGTCGCGTGCGTGTGTGCATTTCATCCATGTCATCTTGTCATGTGCATTGCATTGCATTCGTGTTGTCACTTGCACCCGGTCCCACTCGCCTCTTCCCGTTGTCCGTTTCGAGTTCCGACACTCTCACACGTGCTCGTGGCACCCCCGAGTCCTTCTTTCGTGTGTGGCCGTGTAACGTTCCCGGAATGAGGTGAGACTTGTCGTGCGTTGTTGTTTTGGTACATGTAGGCCGCCTGTCAAGTTTCATCATGTTTGGAGTTCGTTTGGTACTCCAACGGTTAACCTAGTGGGCTAAAAGCACCCCTTCCTTTTGGCCCAAGACCCCCTCCACAACAGCCCACTAACCCAGCACAACCACTCCCATCCTCTCCATCGTCGGATCGTGAACGTGTGGGCGAAAACCGCTCCTCATTTGGAGTCTCCTAGCTCCCTATGCCTATAAAAAGGCCCCATCCCGTCCATTTTCGCGCGAAACCCTAGTCCTCTCCATTTTTTTCCTTTTCCCCCACGCCCCGCAGCTCCTCCGGCTGCCGGACACACCCGGACGGCGCCGAACACGTCCCGCGGACGCGCCCGGCCAATCCCATCGCACCACATGGCAAGCTGCCACCGTCCCGCGCCGCCGGGCCCGCCAGGCCCGAGGCCGGCCCTCCCCGGCCCGCGCGCCTCACAGATCCCGCAAGCCGCCGCCGCGCCTTCTTCCCCGACGCCGGCGCCCGCCTCGTCGCCGCCGGGCCACGCCCCGCCGCCTCCGGACCTCCTCCGCCGTCGCGGGTCGCCGGCCCCTTCGCGCCCCTCGCCTACGCCCTCCTCGGCCAGTGCCGCCGCCGCGCTCCGGCGAGCCGCCGCCGCCACCGCCTTCAACTCCGGCGAGCCGGAGCTCCGTCCCGATCTGGATCCCGTGGGAGGATCAGATCCACCCACGCGCCTAACCAAACGCCTCCGCCGATCTGCACCCCTCCGTCCCGTTGACTTTCGGGAGGTATAAATTTCACTAAGTCCCCAGATCTACTATATTTTGTTGCCTCCTTCGCATGGTTGTAACTTCGTGCTCGTAGATCCGTTTTGGTCGTGTAATATATCAAAATGATCGTGGTGATATGCTCTTCATTTTGTTCCACTGTGGCATGCTTGTTTGAGTTCATCTTGATAACCTAATCATCGTGGCAAGAGTGCTATATGTTTAAAACTGTTGTTACTTGTAATTTTGTTGCCATGTTTGAGATATGATAACTTTGTGCATGTTTATCCAAATGGAGCATATGATATATCAAAATGTTCAGTGTGAAGTGCTCTACATGATGGTTGATGTAGCATTCATGTTAGGTGCCATATTGCCATGTTAATCTCTGTTGCAAAAGTGCATGTGGCTGTTAATTGCTGAAACTTGTTGTGAGATGTTGTTTTGACATGCTCATTGCTATTGATGTGTTTGTCTTCGTGCCACATGTCAATATGTTTTAGAAGCACCATCATATGTTCTTTGCTGTGGTGCAAACCACTTTCCATGATATGCCTTGAGGTGACGTAAACAAGCTTGTAAACATGTCATGCCAATGTTACTGTTTTATACTTAGTGAAAAAACTGCTAAGTCTAGAATCTATTTTAACCTGGTGCTAAGTTTGCTTGATGCCCCACTCAAATCCATGCTTGTTTTGGAGTGGACAATGACCATTCCTTGTTGACCATGTTATGCTCTATCCATCCACGCCCTTACTTGCACATATGGCATGTTGTAGCTTATTTATTTCTTGCTCTCAAGTTGCTATAAATTATACCTGTCAGGTTTTTATCAGCATGATCGATTTGGTGAAGCTTGTTGCTATTGATCCATGCCTCCTATGGAGTTGCTACAATGGAGTTCTTTGTTGTAGGATATGTCTACTTCATGTCCATGATCTTTATGTACTTAGTGGAGTTGATATGCATGTTGTTTTGTGCCTCCGAAGGCAGCATCGTGATGATGTTTTTGCCTTCCCAGATTTTGGCTAAGTCTGTATAATTTTATTGCAACTTGCCATGCTTGGTTAATTGTGTTCCAGTAGGTTTTTGGGTGTGTTCTAAGTTCATGCTTATTAAGTAACATGTCTACTTCACATCCATGCTATTTGTCTCCATGTTTGAGCGTTGTAGCATAATTATTTCTTCCTCCAAACATGCCATGTGGCTGTAAACTGCAGCTTTGTGTGAATTTTGTTTTGCTTGCCTTTTGCCAACCGTGTGTCCGTTTCTGGCGATATTTATATCGATTTCAACCGAAATCTTCCCCTCTATCCAGTGGCATGCTTGGTTTTCCAAGATGAGGCATTCTCCATCATATTCTCCTTAGGCTCAAGTGCTTCCACATGCATACGCACATCATACTTCCATCATGTTGATTGTGCATTGCACCGTGTTTGATATTGTGCCGTCTTGTGTTCTTGTGTTGAGTAGAAACGGGAGCCGAGACCGAGTACAAGGTTCCTACCGAGGTTGAGCACGAGGAGCCCTCTTACGATCCCATCGACGACTCGACAGGCAAGATGACCTGACCCAGATATCATTACTATCTTTGCCTATTGTTATATGTCTCGCTCTTTAGCTTATTGCCTCGATGCCCATGTTTGTTTGTCAGCCTCCTATTGTAGCCATGAATCTCTCTAACCACCCAACCTAGCAAACCTTTGATTGGCTACGTAAGCTTCGCTCAGCCCCTCTTATAGCATTGCTAGTTGCAGGTGAAGATTTGAAAATTCTTGCTTCATGTTGAAGTTATTGTTGGGATATCACAATATATATAATCTGTTAAACCAAATCATCTATATATTGGTAATGGGTGGAAGGCTAAGCCTCTTGCTTGGTGTTTTTGTCCACTCATGCCACCCTAGGAACCGTATAAACCGGTGTTATGTTCCTTGATTTTGAGTCCCTAACACGGTTGGGGTTTATGGGCCCCCCTCGATAACCCGCTTAGCGCTAAAGCTTTTCCAGCAAGGCCCGTCATTGGTTTTACATTTGCCTAACAACTAAAACTTGCATAGGGAGTTATAAACCCTTTTCTTAATCAACAACCCGGGCCAGTGCTCCACATGAGTGTTGGTCCAAACTGGGGGTCCTGCAGGGCCACCTTGGGGGAACCCGATGGCTGGTAAAAACCTGTAGCATCACCCATCTGGACGTGGCCTGAGACGAGATACGCGCGGTTACTATCAGGGTGTCTGCACGCCGGGAGGTCTTGCTGGATTAGTTTTACCTTAGTCGGAATATATTGAGCACGAGATTCCGAGAATACTCGGGTCTTCCCACCTTGGAGTTGCGACTCCGCAGATCGTGAGCTTGTGATGGGCTAAGTTGGGACACCCCTGCAGGGTTTGATCTTTAGAAAGCCGTGCCCACGGTTATGTGGCAGATGGGAATTTGTTAATATCCGGTTGTAGAAAACTTGACACCATGTTCATAATACACTATCAGTGTGAGTAACCGTGACGGTCATTTTCCGAAAGGGGTTCGGGAAGTGAACACGGTGGGGTTATGAATGACGTGCTTAGATAGGATCACTTCGTGATCACTTTGATGCTAGTGGCACATCTCTTCTCGCTCTAAACACGTAAGCTAGTGCTAGTGCAGCTGCAACCTTGTTCTTCAGCCTTGTTCCACACCCAAGGCTTAGATAGTTTTGCTACCCGGGAACGGGATTGCTGAGTCCTCCGTGGCTCACAGATTCTACACAACACCAGATGCAGGTACCATGGTGAACTACACAGGTGATGGCACAGGGCTGTACTGGGAGTTTGTCACACCCTGCATTTTGAAACATGTTATTTGCATCAATGAAGCATGAAAATTTGGACCAACAATTTTTTTGGCATCATTTGGTTTTTATTTGGAATTGAGTTTTTCTTCATGTGTTCTTCATGTGCTCATTAAAGTCAACTACTACCTCTTGTAGAATTCATCTCCTTACCCAAAACTTCTGCCCAATGATTATGCCACGTGTTATATAACAGTATAGTATTTTCTTACAAAATTAATTTGGCCAAAATGTATTTTATAAATTTAGTATTCCTAAAACCCCTGAATTAAGGTTTGCACTGCAAGTGCTTGATTTAGGGTGAGAAAATTGTTTCAAAAGGTACATTTGAGACCTAGTAGTCATAGGACTCCCAGAAACCACAAAAGTATAATTTTAAAAGTTATTTTCCTATTTTATTTAAAAGCTTTTTCTTAAGGCCAGAAATGGTCTTTAATAGGGAAAAATTATTTAAGTATTTCAAAAATATTTGCCAAAATTCAGGGAAACTCATAGGACATATATTGTCCATATATAAGAGTTTCAACACTTGGTCATGTTCAAAATAATGGGCTAATCCCTCCAAAACCCTTTCTGGATATTTCAAGCTTTTGAAATATTTACAAAGGAAATATTCTCCAAAAATTCCAGGGAAATTCTGTCATGTCATATATGGCATATTTGATGATCTTGCCAAGTCCCATGTCTTGGGAAGCAAGAAAACATCATCAAAACCCTTCAAAACCATTCTGTCCATATTTGAAGTTTGAGCAACTTTACATTGCCAAACTTATCCAAATGCTCTCAAACTCGGTGCACATGCTAGAATGGCCTAATAAGGCATCTAGACCAAGTGGCACAAGATTGGAGTAGGGCAACTTGATCAGAATACCCCAAAACCATTTCTGTTCAAATGCAAATTTGAACAACTTTACATTACCAACTTTTTACCTGGAGCTTCCAACTTTGTGGGCATGATCAACACCCCAAATGATGAAACTACACCAAGTGGTGCATCAAGGGGAGATGATTAGTTTGACTCAAACAAGATGAAGCCATTTCTGTTGATTTCTAGGGTTCACCAAAGTTACATTGGCTAGTTTCTTCAAATGGGTCCAAATTTGGTGAAACACCCTATTTCCTTATAACATTCAATCCTGTTAAGTGTCATGGCAAGTGGAGATCATTTGCTTGACCAAACACTGATCAAACACCTTCTGCTATTTTACCAAAACTACCATCTTGACCCCTTTTACTATTTACCTTGGCCTCAACTTTCTACCACAGCTTCATCTAGTTACTATCTACCTCCAGTAACTCCCCCAAGCCCCCAGCTCCATGATTGAGGGGTGAAAACCCTAGTTCACCTTGCTGGACAACCAGAATTCACCAAGTTACCAGCTTCCTCTCTCTCTCCTTGATCATCCAGGGTATCCAATGCCACAGCTGGGTTGATTACATCACCCTAAACCCCCCCCCAGACACGGCGGACACGCCCAGAGGGCCAATGGCATGCCATGGCATGCAATTAGGCAGCTCCAGAGCGCGCTATAGTGCGCACCCGCACTGTAGCTTCGCCCAATCCAGCGCAGCTGACAGCCTCGAGCTCTCCCCTCGCGCCTCCCAACGCCCATCGACGTTCGCAACCTCCACCGGTGCTGTCCCCCTCCTCCTCCGCCCTCCAGTGGCCGTCTTCACACGCGCGCTGGCCGCCCGCAGCATCCACTCGCTGGCCTCACACGCGCACGCTGACTGGAAGCTTCCCCGCTCCTCCTCTCCCCTCTGCGAGGCGTAGGACTCGTCCACGGACCTCCCCGACTCTAGCACAAGCACCAGAACGGCCTCTGGCCTCACCCAGGACCTCGCCGGCGCACGATTCCATGGTGGACCGTGGGCTTGGCTATATAAGCTCGCACGGGCCTCTCCAACGGCACCAACAGCCTCCCCTCATCCCCTTTAGCCCTCCAGCACCACTAGTTCATCCCCAAAGAGCCCCAGTGCTCGGGATCGACCGGAGCTCCGCCGCGTCGAGCAGCCGACGATCTCGAGGTACAGGCCCTCTCAGCCCCTCCTTTTGCTCGATTCGGAACCGCCGCACCTCACTGATGCATTCCCCTCCCTTTTCCCCTTCTGCAGCTGCCGGAAACGAGCTAGCCAGCAGCTTCCCGACGACCCTCCGCCGTCCCACCTCGCCGCCGACGAACCCGACCTCCCCGGCGAGCCGCACCACCACCACTACCTCCGCGACTCACTGCTGAGTCCGTCCCTGCCCTCCGTTGGCTCCGCCGTGCCCGGATTCGCCGCCGGTGACCTCGCCGTCGCCGTGGCCGAGAGGTTGAAGATGACAGGCGGGCCCCGCGTGTCATCCTCACCGCCCTCTCCCTTCCCTCGCAGCCGCTGATCGCCGGGCCCCGCCCGTCAGGTTTGAAATCCTGACGTGCGCGCGCTGGCGCCCGAGCGGCTGGGCCCTTCGCCCTGGGCCGTGCACTGTGGCCACTCTGGCCCAGTGGCACAGGGCCATTTCTTTTTATTCTTTCTGTGATTAATTCAATTAATTTTACAGAAATGAATATTAGTCCAAATGAAATAATTCCAACTCCTAAATTCTTGTAATATTCCAACCTATTTAATGGTGTCACTTTCACACATATCCATGAAACTTTTCTGTTATGTTCAAATTTAAATTCAAATTTGAGCAATAAAACTCCTGTTCTAAAATCCCTAGATTCCATTCTGTAACTCCAAAACTCCAACTAAGAATTTTCTCCATCTTAGTTTTCCCTCTAGTATTTAACAAAAATAAGTTGACATTTTTATGAGCACTTTGATTTTTCTGTTTTCATTGTGATCTTATTTTCTCGTTGTTATTTTGCGACAATTAGATCCCGTATTTGACGAAGTTGCTGAAGAAGGAGAAGGAGAAGGATTTGAAGACTTTGAAGACCAAGCCAATCCAGGCAAGCAGCCCTTTGACCATGATACACTTGTTCTTCGGAACACGTTTGTTTCTGATGCATGATGATAGAGTTACGGTGGTGACCTAGATGAACCACCACATGATGCATGCTTTGCTCTCGATCTTGCTATGTACTAGATGACATGCAAATAGTTAGTGGTGATGCTTAGTGATGCATGTGTGATATGAACCTTCGTGGTTGAAATCGTTGCATGAACCCCATCGGGTGCCCCTAATGCCCGAGGGTGATGTTGAGTTAGGTCATCACTTGAGAAAGAAGTGATGTGCCGGTAAAATCTTGTGCATGGGTAATAATGGATTAGATTTATGTGTGACTACCGTCCCAACCAAACATGTGCAACCACTCTACCCCTTATGGGACGGGGCTTTATTAATTACTTAGGTCGATACTAGCATGGTGCCCGCATTACTAGTGACGGGAAGACTTGAGGTCTTTCCCGGGACGGGGTCGTGCTTGGATGGACGACCATGACTGTTTTTACAGGGCACCGGACACACCGTTGGTCCCTTCGGGTACGCGTGACATTGAAATTAGGGCAAGTCCCATGATCTATTGTTTGTACCCGAGGGCCGTGTACTAACGAGTGGACTCTATGTTAGTGTCGTCTAAGGAAAGATAATGACCGGGTGCTTCCCCCGAGTACTTGAGGTACTGCGGGATCATGGGTGACACGAAAGCTTCCCGGATCTTGTGGGTAAAGTGCGCAACCTCTGCAGAGTGTAAAACTATTCGAATAGTCGTGTCCACGGTCATGGACAGTTGGGTGGTACTACTTAAACTATGTCCAGAATTTTACTTCATCGGTGAAAGTATGTGTGTGTGATGAGTCAAGGTGGTGACTTGGCTCGAGGAGTTGAATCATATTCATGTTGATATCGGTAACCTGTTTTCGAGGTTACGTGAGTTTATTGATGCATACACTTGATGGTAGAATATTTATTCTAGCTCATAGCTAGATTGCTCATTGTTGTTCAATTGCATTGTTACTTTGAACCAAATCATGGGTTGCTTGCGAGTACATTCAAAGTACTCATTGGCTTGCCACTGGTTATTTAATTGGCCAGGCATGGAGGAACAAGAATATGAGGAAGAGTTCTTTGGAGACGAACATGCGAACTAGGACGCTATCCCAGTCAGAATGCCTGTAGGGTTAAGGCAGATGGCATGGGTTCTACCTATCATCGAAGACTTCCGCTATTTGAGTTATTTGCTATTCATCCCGTGAGGCTTTATCTATGTAAGACTTGGCCATAATGGCCATAATTTTTGTAAGACGATATGTATGGATGTAAGACTCTTGTTATTCGGCTTCTGTGTGTTCAGTGAGCATTGATCTATGGGATCACTGTACACGTGCATTCGGTGATCTCGACTTCTAAGTCGGGGTCCCCATAGAGTTCGATGAAGAACGTGGGCGTTACTACGTGTCTTACCCACAGGATCAGTAGTGGCTTCTACTACGGGCGATTCGGACCTTGTGGCTTTATTTATGGTATCTTTCATTTGGTTCTTCGTCCGTAGTCGGACTGTGATGTTATTCGTATGATGATTGCTTATGTAATGTATTGTGTGACGTGGTGAGTGTAAGCCAACTACTTTTTTGCAATTTCATCCCTCTTTTACATGAGTCGTGCAAAGATACCATACTTGAGATCATTCTAGTATGAGCTTATACCTTTAAGTCATGCCTCGACACGTAGGAGGTATAATCTCATACTGGGCATTACAAGTTGGTAATCAGAGCCTTCTCCGACCTAGGAGCCCCCACTTATTGATCGAATCGTTGACGGTTGAGTCTAGGCACACACATGAAAATGTTTAGAGTCTTATATATATCGGAGAGTAGGATTTCTTTTGCTCATCATCCCTTTTTCACTCTGGTGAGGACTCCTGACGATTACTTTTCTCTTCTACTCTCAAAAATTCACTAAATTGTTTTTTAGGATCACGCGAGTATTGTTTGAATTGTTCCGATGTCTTTGTGACGAGAACATTGTTCTCGATGCCTCCTGTCATTTAGGGGTTGTGGCAGTGTCCCGGGGAGTTGAGCTCCGAGGTGCTGTCGTCACAAATCTATCGTAGCAGTTCTGGAATACTTAAGACGACCGACATCGAAAACTCTTCTATGCGGTTAGTGGCAAGATAACCCCGACATCACCCAGTACTGTGGAGGTAGTTCGGGAGTATTGCCATAGCTAGTATAGAAGATGCGTTTCGAAGGTCCGAGGTAAACGGTTCCCGGAAATAACTAGTTATGTGTTGAAGGATGGATACAACTTGATGTAGGATTAGAGTTGAGTGCGCGGTGCTTCCCCTGTATCCCCAACACCTGATTGCATAACTGGAAACTTTCGGAAATAAATAGGTGGGTTCATCTAGTAGTTCGTAGGCATTCTTCCAACGAATGCATGATATGGAGTTCGGGGTTCTACATTGAGTGAAGTAGTTTTATGGGCGCTGTTTCGATCAGGAGATGCATCTTAAAGGGTCCTTGGCTATGCTGATCCGGGAATTGCAAAACCCTTTTGTAACATGTTCCATAAGCTTTCAGCACGAATATGTTGAACGAAGCTTCTATCTTGTATTTGTTTATCTGCTCTTTGTTGTTTTTATTTACCTTTTGTTCTCCCAAGTGGCTTCTCGTGAAGATTGTTGTACCATTATACTGTGGATTACATCCGTTCATTTTGTTCAAATGTTCTTGTGAAGACTTATGTTGCAAATTCTAGCCATTGATTCAGCTTATATATTTTCAATCAATGGCTAATAGTTTTCATCTCATTCAGGATGGCCCCTACAAGGGTTCCCAATGCTAACCCAGAGGGTGAAGAAGTTCTTGATCGTCCTCCTTCCCCTCCTCCTCCGTCTGAGGCCTGGAGAGCAATTATGCATGCGACAAACCAGAACACCTAGATGCTTATGCAAATGATGCAGAACTTTCAAGCCAACCAAGCAAATCAAGGTGGTCATGGGAACCAAGGCCAAGGCAATTTGTTCAACCAACCTCACTTTGCTACACTCAACCAGTTCCTGGCAAACCAACCGAAGGCGTTCAGTTACTGTGTGGATCCGCTAGATGCTGAAGACTGGATAACAGACATCAAGAAGCACTTTGAATGCAGTAACGTGAGACCTGAGGATTATGTCAAGTTTGCCACCTTCCAACTCAAGGATCAAGCCGCCAATTGGTGGAAACAGTACAAAGATTCCAGAGAAGGACGTGAAATCTCGTGGACTGACTTCTGCAAGGATTTCCGCTCTCACCACATTCCAACTAGTGTCATCGAAGGCATGCGTGAGCAATTCTGCAACCTGAAGCAAGGCTCCATGTCCATTTATCAATACAATGTCAAGTTCCAGAACCTTGCCCGCTATGCCAAGCAAGACATCCCAGATTCCAAGAGCCAGATTTATCAGTTCCGTGGTGGTCTGAAGGATGAACTCCAACTAGCTCTCACCTTGTTTGAGCCGGATGAATTTGATCAATTCTATAACATGGCCCTTAAGCAAGAGGCAACCCAGCTCAAGGTTGAAGCTTCCAAAAAGAGAATCAGAGACGCTGTCAACTCCTCCTCTTCTTCCCAAGTGGTTGCAAAGCAGCAGAAGTTCTGGCTTCCACCTCCTCCGGTGCTCCGCCCTCCCAACAACAAAAACAAGCATTCTGGTGGCCGTGGTTTCTCCCACCCACCCAACCCAAGCAATCAGTCCAAGAATCACTTTCAAGCTTCGAAGTTAAGTGCTCCTTATCACCGTCCTCTCTCAGAAGTGGTTTGCAACAAGTGCACTCAGAAGGGCCATTATGCTAACAAGTGTCCCAACCCAAGGCGCTTTCCGCCTCCTCCACCTGTCACCACTGCTATTGTCAAGCATAATCCAAAGCAAGCAAGAGTGAATCTGATGAATGCAGCTCAAGCAGAGAATTCTTCAGATGTGATACTTGGTAACCTTCCAATTAACTCTATTCCTGCAAAAGTGTTGTTTGATTCGGGTGCATCATGTTCTTTCATGTCTCAGCCTATTGCATCCAAGCACAATGTTGACATCAAAAGTTTGCCAAGGGAGTTATCAGTTATTTCTCCAGGGAGACGAATGCATTCTAATATATTTGCTCCGGATATATCTATTTATATGGGCGATTACCGCTTTCTGGTTTCTCCGGTTATTCTCGGCAACTCCGACATTGATCTTATTCTTGGGATGGATTGGCTCTCCAAGCATGATGCAAACATTGATTGTGCAAATAAGGAAGTCAAGCTTACTCATCCTGACGAAGACGTGATTATCTTCGCCTTTGGAGATAACACAATCAGTCTATTCTCTCTCAATGACAAGGGCGAGATTAATGCCATCTCTCAGATTCCGGTGGTCAATGAGTATGAAGATGTTTTTCCTGAAGAGCTTCCAGGCATGCCTCCGCATCGTCAAGTTGAATTCGTCATTGAACTCGAGCCCGGTACCGAGCCAGCATGCCGGCGTCCGTACAAGCTCTCCCCTGATGAGTTGAAGGAGCTGAAGAAACAACTCGATGGGCAAGAGCATATGGGTCTAATCAGGCCTAGTACTTCTCCTTGGGGCTGTGGTGTTCTATTTGTCAAGAAGAAGGATGGCACGGAGCGACTTTGCGTTGATTACCGGCCATTGAACAAGAAGACAATAAAGAAACAGTATCCACTCCCCAATATTAATGAATTGTTCGAGCAGCTCAAAGGAGCAAAGGTGTTCTCAAAGCTCGATCTCCGGATGGGTTTCCATCAGATTTGTATCCGTGAAGAAGATATTCACAAGACCGCATTCAGAAAAAGCTACGACTCCTATGAATACACGGTCATGTCTTTTGGCCTCGCAAATGCTCCACCCACCTTCTCGAGGATGATGCACTTCATATTCAACCCCTACACCAATGAATTTGTCCTCGTCTTTCTGGATTACATCTTGGTATTCACCAAGAATGAAGAATACCATGCCAAGCACATCCGTTTGGTCTTGGACAGACTCCGTGAACACAAGTTCTATGCGAAGTTCTCCAAATGTGAATTCTGGCTGGATAAAGTCTTATATCTTGGCCATATCATCTCTACTGAGGGTATTTCTGTCAACCTGAGAAAGTTGAAGCTATTGTCAACTGGGAACCCCGCAGAACGTCAAGCAACTCCGAAGCTTCCTTGGTCTCGCTAGCTATTGTAGAAGGTTCGTTGAGAACTTCTCCAAGATTGCCAAGCTTCTTTCCAACCTGTTGCAGAAGAATGTCAAGTACAACTGGACTCCTGATTGTGATGTGGCATTCAAAACACTCAAAGAGAAGTTCATTTCTGCTCCGGTTCTTACTCCTTCGGATGAGTCCAAGCCCTATGAAGTATTCTGTGATGCTTCTCTACAAGGACTTGGTGGTGTTCTCATGCAAGACAAGAAGATTGTGGCATACACTTCTCGTCAATTGAAGCCAAATGAGAAGAACTACCCCACACATGATCTCGAGCTAGCAGCAGTGGTACATGCCTTGATCACGTTGAGACACCTTCTATTGGGCAGAAAAGTGGACATCTTCACCGATCACAAGAGCTTGAAGTACATCTTCACACAGCCTAACCTGAACCTTCGCCAGACTCGTTGGGTTGAGATGATCCAAGAGTATGATCCAAGCATTGAATACACACCTGGCAAGGCCAATGTCATTGCAGATGCCTTGAGCAGAAAGGCATATTGCAACAGTCTCCTTCTCAAACTGTTCCAGCCTGAGCTTTGTGAATCATTTAGGAAGCTCAACCTCCAACTTGTTCCGCAAGGCTTTCTTGCAAACCTTCAAGTTGCTCCTACCTTGGAAGATCAGATCTGTGAGGCCCAGTTCAGTGATGCTATGGTGCAGAAAGTGAAACATGGTATTGCAAAGGGTACTCCCAAATACAAGTGCTATCGCGTTGATGAGAAAGACACCTTGTTCTTTGAGGATAGAATTGTGGTTCCCAAGGGTGATCTCAGGAAGCTCATAATGAACGAAGCACATGACTCCCTCCTCTCGATTCATCCTGGAAGTTCTAAGATGTAGCAAGACCTCAAGCAATCTTACTGGTGCACTCGCATGGAAAGGGAGATTGCCCAATTCGTGAATGAATGTGATGTCTGCAAAAGAGTGAAAGCAGAGCATCAACGTCCAGCCGATCTCCTCCTACCTCTACCTATTCCTGAGTGGAAATTTGATCACATTGAAATGGATTTCGTCACTGGGTTTCCCAATTCCAAGAAGGGGAATGATGTTATATTTGTTTTGATTGACAAGCTAACCAAAGTAGCTCACTTCGTTCCCGTCAAAGAATCCATCAATGCAGCTCAGTTGGCAGAGTTGTACACTTCCAGAATTGTTTCGTTGCATGGCATTCCTCAAGTTATCTCCTCAGACCGTGGAAGTTTGTTCACATCCATGTTTCGGGACTCCTTTCAGTCAGCCATGGGCACTAAGATTCGCTTCAGCACTACGTTTCACCCTCAGACTAGTGGTCAAGTCGACAGAGTGAACCAGATCCTCGAAGAAATGCTGAGAGCTTGTGTCATCTCTTTTGGCATGAAGAGGGAAGATTGTCTCCCGTTTGCCGAATTATCTTACAACAATAGTTTCCAAGCAAGTGCCGGCAAAGCTCCTTTGGAAATCCTCTATGGCAGAAAGTGCCGTACCCCTCTCAACTAGTCCGAGACTGGTGAACATCAACTTCTTGGCAATGACTTGATCTCAGAAGCCGAAGAAATGTGCAAAGTCATACGTGAGAATCTCAAACACGCTCAATCGCGTCAAAATAGTTACTATGACGGCAAGCATCGTGACTTGGCTTTCGACATTGGAGATCATGTCTATCTCCGTGTTTCTCCTATGAAAGGAACCCAAAGATTCGGTATCAAAGGAAAGCTTGCTCCTAGATACGTGGGCCCTTTCAAGATTCTTGGCAAAAGAGGCGATCTAGCCTATCAACTTGAGCTCCCCTCCAACTTTGCCAATGTTCATGATGTGTTTCACGTGTCTCAACTCCGCAAGTGCTTCAAGACACCTGAACGCACCATTCCGTTCGAGGAAATTGATCTTCAACAAGACTTGTCTTATCAAGAGCACCCTGTTGCTATTCTTGAAGAAACCGAGCGCAAGACCCGCAACAAGTCCATCAAGTTCTTGAAAGTTAAGTGGTCACACCATACCGACCGACAAGCTACGTGGGAACGAAAAGATCACCTTCGTAATGAGTACCCTTCCTTCTTCCAGTCCTAGATCTCGGGACAAGATCTTTTCGTAGTAGAGGAGAGTTTGTAACACCCCAGATGTAACACCTTCCATTTATGGCAATATATGATACATTGACTTCAACAATTCCATTTTGGGCTCTTCTTTCATTTCGGGTTTCTTAGTGTTGTCGCGTGCGTGTGTGCATTTCATCCATGTCATGTTGTCATGTGCATTGCATTGCATTCGTGTTGTCACTTGCACCCGGTCCCACTCGCCTCTTCCCGTTGTCCGTTTCGAGTTCCGACACTCTCACACGTGCCCGTGGCACCCCCGAGTCCTTTTTTCGTGTGTGGCCATGTAACATTCCCGGAATGAGGTGAGACTTGTCGTGCGTTGTTGTTTTGGTACGTGTAGGCCGCCTGTCAAGTTTCATCGCGTTTGGAGTTCGTTTGGTACTCCAACTGTTAACCTAGTGGGCTAAAAGCACCCCTTCCTTTTGGCCCAAGACCCCCTCCACAACATCCCACTAACCCAGCACAACCACTCCCATCCTCTCGGTCGTCGGATCATGAACGTGTGGGCGAAAACCGCTCCTCATTTGGAGTCTCCTAGCTCCCTATGCCTATAAAAAGGCCCCATCCCGTCCATTTTTGAGCGAAACCCTAGTCCTCTCCATTTTTTTCTTTTTCCCCGCGCCCCGCAGCTCCTCCGGCCGCCGGACATGTCCGGACGGTGCCGGACACGTGTGACGCCCGAAGACCGACGTCCCAGAAGATTCCAGAAGATTCCAGATGTTCCGGGTTCTCCCGTGTGTTTCATTTGTGTTTGTGTTATTTATTTTGCTTTGCATCATGTCATTAATCTTTTGCATCTCAACCTAAATAAATTGTGTGGACCTTCGGTCCATTTAAATCGTGGGAAGTGTGACTTCTCTTTATAACATATCCTCCTAGTATTATGGAGCTATTATTAAATTATTCCATTTGTTGGAAGTAACCCAAACACACTTGCATAATTTTTCCCCATGCCTTCTCTTTCTCTTTTCTTGCCTCTCCTATTTTTCGTGGACCGTGGACATTTTTGCGAGTCCAGGAAAAATAACCTCTTGCCCAAAGTCTACTCCTAACCCCCTCTTTCTTTTCCTTTATGTTGTCTCTATTTTCTTTTTCTTCTTCTTTTCTCTCTTTTTATTAGGAGAGGACCCAGTCCTTCAGGTCCTTCTGGCCCAAGCCTCCGGCCCATCCCTCCTAGGCCATCTGGCCTCCTAGCCCAGCCACCCCGTAACCCTAGCCCGACCGCACCCCATCCTCTCGGCCTCACCCCCTCGCGCCGCCAGCATCTCGCTCCTCTCGCCCGAACCCCCTCGCTCTCCTCTCCCTCGTCCCCTCGACCCCGTTTCCCTCGATCCCCCTCGCTCATCTCCCTCCGCTCGATCTCCCTGGAGCCCGATCCCCTCGTCACCCCGTGCCTCCTCTCGAGCACCGCGCACCGCGCCCCTCCTCTCCAGTGCCGCGCGCCAGCGCCCCGTCCTCCATCTCCAGCGCTGCCGCCTGGCTCGCCGGAGCCAGCAGCCGCGCTCGTCCGCCGCCAGGGCCCCACGTCCTCGCCGCGCCATGGCCCCGAGCGCCTCCCTCCGGTCTCCTCCTCGACGCCGCGTCCTCCCTCGTCTGCGCGTGCGTGCGGGCACACAAGGCGCCGCCCCGCGTGAGCCAAGGGCCCATTCCAGCACCCCTCGCAGTTCCTCGGGCCGGCCTCGCTGCGGCCATCCTCCCTCCAGCGCCGGCGTCGCCCCGAGCAGCCTCCGTGTGCCTCCTCCTCTGGGCCTCTGCTCCGGCCACCGGCGCGCCAAGACCTGCTGCTGCTGTGCATCTTCCGCCCGGCCCCGTGAAGCTCTTCCTACCCGGTGTTCGTTGCTCTTCGGTGAGAAAACAAGGTCGCCGAGCCCTGCATCGTCTAGTTCCTGCCCTGCCTGCGTGCGGCTTCATTTTTCCGGTGATGCCAAGTCCACAGCTAGAAGACCCGGACTCCGAACGCCAAGTACCTCTACGTCACAAGAACCGAGACCGGACCGACACTATGAGCACCACTACAACCCGTGCACATCTCCGGAATCGTCAAGTACCACTACGTCCGACGATGCGACAAGAACCCCTACGGCAAGTACCACGACGGCCCCGAACCTCTACGAAACATGTACGACTACCGTCGCCGGAAACACCAAGTACCCCTTCATTTAACAAGAACGACAAGTTCGGAGACCTCAAGTACCACGACGAACATTTTGAAGCGCCAAGTACCGCGACGCCCGGAGCACTCGAAACCGTCAAGTACATCTACGAAACGAGAACGTCTACTTCCACTACCGTCGCCCCGTGTACGACTACGAACGGAACGACTACTTCCACTACGTCCCTCGATGACTCGAACCCCTCCGAGAACGAATGTTCCGAAGGTATAACCCCGAGATGATGACCCGTGGATGAATGCTTGTTGTGTTGTATGAGATGCTCCACTTGTGTGCTCCGTGCCCGTTGTGCCCTTCTTTTGTCATGCTCCTCGGTTGCCTCGTCGCCAACCCGTGGGAACCCGGTGACGGGATCACCCCACCTTTCATCTTGTTCCGCTCGCTCTCCGTCATCGTTTGCACCGGTCTCTCAACGAGTTACCGGAACCGATATGTTGCCGTTGCATCATTTTCAGGTCGTTGCCGTGGCACCTTTTCTTTCCACCACGGAGACAAATACTCCTTATCATCTTCTTATCTCTTCATGTTAACCTGTAATTAATAAATTGCATGAACTTGATCATGTCATCCGCATCATGTTAACAACATTAAAATGTGTGAATTGTTGTTGCTTAAAATTGCTAAACATGCACATGAGGAGTTTCCGGAATTGTTGTTGTTATTTTCCGGCCTCATTTAAATTGCCTAAATAGTGTAGTTTTATTATGCTTCACCTCTTGCTATGTTAAAAACATTTAATCTTGTCTTGTAAATAAACGAGAGTCAATTAAATAATTAAAATGTGGTGTTCCGTCAATATGCAACTCGTTGCATATTGAGCTCCACTTAACTTGTAGAAGTTGTTTGTGCACTTTGCCATGCCATGCATAATTAAACCGGACATGCATCATACTTGCATGTGCATCGTATGCCATGTTTTTGCTTGTGTGTTTACCGTGTTGTTTGCTTCTTTCCGGTTGCTCCTCTTGTTAGCTTCGGTTCCGTTCCGGAGTTGTGAGGATTCGCTCGACTATGTTGCTCCGTCTACTTCTTGGACCCGTTCTTCTTCCTTGCGGAATCCCAGGCAAGATGATCATAACCTTGGATACCTTTACTACCATTGCCATGCTTAGTTGTCTCGATGCTATCGTTACATGTCGCGCTACCCATCTTTTGTGTCAGCCTCTCCTTGTTGCCATGAAACCTCTAACCTTTGACACCTTCCTAGCAAACCACTGTTTGGCTATGTTACCCGCTTGCTCAGCCCCTCTTATAGCGTTGTTAGTTGGAGGTGAAGATGAAGATTGTTCCAGGAGGGAACTTGTTGTTGGAATATCACAATATCTATTATTATTATTAACACACCTATATACTGGGCATGGGTGGAAGGCTTGGCCTTTTGCTCGGTGTTTTCTTCCACTCATGCCACCTTAGGCGCCGATAAACCGGCATTATGTTCCTTGATTTTGCGTTCCTTACACGATGGGTGGATGGGGACCCCTTGATAGTTCGACTTTGAATAAAACTCCTCCTGCAAGGCCCAACTTTGGTTTTAATTTGCTCATAATAACAACTTAATTATTTAATTAATTGCATAGGGGGTCATGTCCCCGGGTTCTTAATTCTACATAGCAGGGGGGCCAGTGCTGATGGTGTTGGTCCCAAACGGGAGTTATGCGGGGCCACCATGGGGAAACTCGAGGTTTGGTTTTACCTGTAGGATCACCCATCCGGTCGTGGCCTGAGACGAGATACGCACGGATACTATCAGGGTGTCGACACACCGGGAGGTCTTGCTGGACTTGTTTTACCATTGTTGAAATGTCTTGTGCACCGGGATGCCGAGCCTGATCGGTTTTCCCTAAGATAAGGGGTGATGATATTATATTTATCACTTCAGCTAATCGTGAGAGCTTGTGATGGGCTAAGTTGGGACACCCCTGCAGGGTTATGATCTTTCGAAAGCCGTGCCCGCGGTTATGTGGCAGATTGGAATTTGTTAATGTCCGGTTGTAGAAAACTTGACAGAGGATCTGAAGTAAAACACACAACTGTGTGAGTAACCGTGACGGTCTCTTTCACTTTGAGAAGAGAACACGGTGGGGTTATGTTTGACTCGAAAGTAGTTCAGGATCTTTAGCGATCACTACTAGTTTGCGACCGTTTGCGTAGATGCTCCTCTTATTCTGGTACTCGTAAGTTAGCCACCATATTATGCTTAGCCGCTGCTGCAACCTCACCACTTTACCTCTTCCTACCCGTAAAGCTTTGCTAGTCTTGATACCCATGGTTATGGGATTGCTGAGTCCTCGTGGCTCATAGATACTACAAAACCAGATGCAGGTTCAGCCGAGAATGATGCAGGAGCTGGTTCAAGTACTTCACTGGGAGCTCGATGAAGAGAGTGGCCGTATGCTTGTGACGTTTCGACGATCAGTAGTGGTTTCTACTAGGCGATTCGGACCTGTGGCTTTATGTTGTTTTGGTATCTTTCTTTTGGATCTTCACCCGTAGTCGGGTTGTGATGTTTTTGAATAATGTTTTGCTTATGTAATGAATAGTGTGAAGTGGCGAGTGTAAGCCAACTATCTCCTTTTGCAATTTCATCCCTATTTTTACATGAGTCGTGCAAAGATACCAAACTTGAGATCATTCCAGAATGGGCTTATACCTTTAAGTCGTGCCTCGACACGTAGGAGGTATAGTCCCATCCTAGGCATTACAACACGTCCGCCGGACGCGCCCGGCCAGTCCCGTCGCGCCACGTGGCAAGCCGCCGCCGTCTCGCGCCTCCCGCGCCGTCGGGCCAGCCAGGCCCAAGGCCGGCCCTCCCCGGCCCACGCGCCTCGCAGATCCCGCAAGCCGCCACCGCGCCTTCTTCCCCGACGCTGGCGCCCGCCTCGCCGCCGCCGGGCCGCCCCCCCCCCCCGCCTCCGAACCTCCTCCACCGCCGTGGGTCGCCGGACCTCCTCCGCCGCCGCGGGTGGCCGGCCCCTTCGCGCCCCTCGCATGCGCCCTCCTTGGCCGGCGCCGCCGCCGCCACCGCCTTCAACTCCGGCGAGCCGGAGCTCCGTCCCGATCTGGATCCCGTGGGTGGATCAGATGCACCCACGCGCCCAACCAAACGCCTCCGCCGATCTGCACCCCTCCGTCCCGGGATCCCTCCGTCCCGTTCACTTTCGGGAGGTATAAATTTCACCAAGTCCCACGATCTGCTATATTTTGTTGCCTCCTTTGCATGGCTGTAACTTCGTGCTCGTAGATCCGCTTTGGGCGTGTAATATATCAAAATGATCGTGGTGATATGCTCTTCATTTTGTTCCACTGTGGCATGCTTGTTTGAGTTCATCTTGATAACCTAATCATCGTGGCAAGAGTGCTATATGTTTAAAACTGTTGTTACTTGTAGTTTTGTTGCCATGTTTGAGATATGATAACTTTGTGCATGTTTATCCAAATGGAGCATATGATATGTCAAAATGTTCATTGTGAAGTGCTCTACATGATGGTTGCTGTAGCATTCATGTTAGGTGCCATATTGCCATGTTAATCTCTGTTGCAAAAGTGCATGTGGCTGTTAATTGCTGAAACTTGTTGTGAGATGCTGTTTTGACATGCTCATTGCTATTGATGTGTTTGTCTTCATGCCACATGTCAATATGTTTTAGAAGCACCATCATATGGTCTTTGTTGTGGTGCAAACCACTTTCCATGATATGCCTTGAGGTGACTTAAACAAGCTTGTAAACATGCCATGCCAATGTTACTGTTTCATACTTAGTGAAAAAACTGTTAAGTCTGGAATCTGTTTTAACCTGATGCTATGTTTGCTTGATGCCCCACTCAAATCCATGCTTGTATTGGAGTGGCCAATGACCATTCCTTGTTGACTATGTTATGATCTATCCATCCATGCCCTTACTTGCACATATGGCCTGTTGTAGCTTATTTATTTCTTGCTCTCAAGTTGCTATAAATTATACCTGTCAGGTTTTTATCAGCTTGATCAATTTGGTGAACTTGTTGCTATTGATCCATGCCTCCTATGGAGTTGCTCCAATGGAGTTGTTTGTTGTACGATATGTCTACTTCGTGTCCATGATCTTTATATACTTAGTGGAGTTGATATGCATGTTGTTTTGTGCTTCCGAAGGAAGCATCATGATGATGTTTTTGCCTTCCAAGATTTTGGCTAAGTCTCGAAAATTTTATTGCAACTTGCCATGCTTGGTTAATTGTGTTCCAGTAGGTTTTTGGGTGTGTTCTAAGTTCATGCTTATTAAGTAACATGTCTACTTCACATCCATGCTATTTGTCTCCATGTTTGAGTGCTGTAGCATAATTATTTCTTCCTCCAAACATGCCATGTGGCTGTAAACTGCAGCTTTGTGTGAATTTGTTTTGCTTGCCTTTTGCCAACCGTGTGTCCGTTTCTGGCGATCTTTATATCGATATCAACCGAAATCTTCCCCTCTATCCAGTGGCATGCTTGGTTTTCCAAGATGAGGCATTCTCCATCATCTTCTCCTTAGGCTCAAGTGCTTCTACATGCATACGCACATCATACTTGCATCATGTTGATTGTGCATTGCACCGTGTTTGATATTGTGCCGTGTTGTGTTCTTGTGTTGAGTAGAGCCGGGAGCCAAGACCGAGTACGAGGTTCCTACCGAGGTTGAGTACGAGGAGCCGTCTTACGATCCCATCGACGACTCGACGGGCAAGATGACCTGACCCAGATATCATTACTATCTTTGCCTATTGCTAGATGTCTCGCTCTTTAGATTATTGCCTCGATGCCCATGTTTGTTTGTTAGCCTCCTATTGTAGACATGAATCTCTCTAACTACCCAACCTAGCAAAACTTTGATTGGCTATGTAAGCTTCGCTCAGCCCCTATTATAGCATTGCCAGTTGCAGGAGAAGATTTGAAGATTCTTGCTTCATGTTGAAGTTATTGTTGGGATATCACAATATATATAATCTGTTAAACCAAATCATCTATATATTGGTAATGGGTGGAAGGCTAAGCCTCTTGCTTGGTGTTTTGTTCCACTCATGCCACCCTAGGAACCGTATAAACCGGTGTTATGTTCCTTGATTTTGCGTCCCTAACACGGTTGGGGTTTATGGGCCCCCCTCGATAACCCGCTTAGCGCTAAAGCTTTTCTAGCAAGGCCTGACATTGGTTTTACATTTTCCTAACAACTAAAACTTGCATAGGGAGTTATAAACCCTTTTCTTAATCAACAACCCGGGCCAGTGCTCCACATGAGTGTTGGTCCAAACTGGGGGTCCTGCAGGGCCACCTTGGGGGAACCCGGGGGCTGGTAAAAACCTGTAGCATCACCCATCCGGACATGGCCTGAGACGAGATACGCGCGGGTACTATCAGGGTGTCGGCACGCCGGGAGGTCTTGCTGGATTAGTTTTACCTTAGTCGGAATATCTTGAGCACGGGATTCCGAGAATACTCGGGTCTTCCCACCTTGGAGTTGCGACTCCGCAGATCGTGAGCTTGTGATGGGCTAAGTTGGGACACCCCTACAGGGTTTGATCTTTCGAAAGCCGTGCCCACGGTTATGTGGCAGATGGGAATTTGTTAATATCCCGTTGTAGAAAACTTGACACCATATGTTCATAATACACTACCAGCATGAGTAACCGTGACGGTCATTTTCCGAAAGGGGTTCGTGAAGTGAACACGGTGGGGTTATGACTGACGTGCTTATATAGGATCACTTCGTGATCACTTTGACGCTGGTGGCACTTCTCTTCTCGCTCTAAACACGTAAGCTAGTGCTAGTGCAGCTGCAACCTTGTTCTTCAGCCTTGTTCCACACCCAAGGCTTAGATAGTTTTGCTACCCGGGAACGGGATTGCTGAGTCCTCCGTGGCTCACAGATTCTACACAACACCAGATGCAGGTACCATGGTGAACTACACAGGTGATGGCACAGAGCTGTACTTGGAGTTCGATGAAGAACGTGGGCGTTACTACGTGTCTTACCCAGAGGATCGGTAGTGGCTTCTACTACAGGCGATTCGGACCTTGTGGCTTTATTTATGGTATCTTTCATTTGGTTCTTCGTCCATAGTCGGACTGTGATGTTATTTGTATAATGATTGCTTATGTAATGTATTGTGTGACGTGGCGAGTGTATGCCAACTACTCTTTTGCAATTTCATCCCTCTTTTATATGAGTCGTGCAAAGATACCATACTTGAGATCATTCTAGTATGAGCTTATACCTTTAAGTCATGCCTCGACACGTAGGAGGTATAATCTCATACTGGGCATAACAAGTTGGTAATCAGAGCCTTCTCCGACCTAGGAGCCCCCACTGATTGATCGAATCGTTGACGGTTGAGTCTAGGCACACACATGAAAATGTTTTGAGTCTTATATATATCGGAGAGTAGGATTTCTTTTGCTCATCATCCCTTTTTCACTCTGGTGAGGACTCCTGACGATTACTTTTCTCTTCTACTCTCAAAAATTCACTAAATTTTTTTTTAGGATCACGCGAGTATTGTTTGAATTGTTCCGATGTCTTTGTGACGAGAACATTGTTCTCGATGCCTCCTGTCATTTAGGGGTTGTGGCAGTGTCCCGGGGAGTTGAGCTCCGAGGTGCTGTCGTCACAAATCTATCGTAGCAGTTCTGGAATACTTAAGACGACCGACATCGAAAACTCTTCTATGCGGTTAGTGGCAAGATAACCCCGACATCACCCAGTACTAGGGAGGTAGTTCGGGAGTATTGCCATAGCTTGTATAGAAGATGAGTTTCGAAGGTCCGAGGTAAACGGTTCTCGGAAATAACTGGTTATGTGTTGAAGGATGGATACAGCTGGATGTAGGATTAGAGTTGAGTGCGCGGTGCTTCCCCTGTATCCCCAACACCTGATTGCATAACTGGAAACTTTCGGAAATAAATAGGTGGGTTCATCTAGTAGTTCGTAGGCATTCTTCCAACGAATGCATGATATGGAGTTCGGGGTTCTACATTGAGTGAAGTAGTTTTATGGGCGTTGTTCCAATCGGGAGTTCCATAAGCTTTCAGCACGAATATGTCGAACGAAGCTTCTATCTTGTATTTGTTCTATCTGCTCTTTGTTGTTTTTATTTACCTTTTGTTCTCCCAGGTGGCTTCTCGTGAAGATTGTTGTACCATTAAACTGTGGATTACATCCGTTTATTTTGTTCGAATGTTCTTGTGAAGACTCATGTTGCAAATTCTAGCCATTGATTCAACCTATGTATTTTTAATCAATGGCTAATAGTTGTCATGTCATTCAGGATGGCCCCTAAAAGGGTTCCCAATGCTAACCCAGAGGGTGAAGAAGTTCTTGATCGTCCTCCTTCCCCTCCTCCTCCATCTGAGGCCTGGAGACCAATTATGAAAGCGACAAACCAGAACACCCAGATGCTTATGAAAATGATGCAGAACTTTCAAGCCAACCAAGCAAATCAAGGTGGTCATGGGAACCAAGGCCAAGGCAATTTATTCAACCAACCTCACTTTGCTACACTCAACCAGTACCTGGAAAACCAACCGAAGGCGTTCAGTTACTGTGTGGATCCGCTAGATGCTGAAGACTGGATAACAGACATCAATAAGCACTTTGAATGCAGTAATGTGAGACCTGAGGATTATGTCAAGTTTGCCGCCTTCCAACTCAAGGATCAAGCCGCTGATTGGTGGAAATAGTACAAAGATTCCAGAGAAGGACGTGAAATCTCGTGGACTGACTTCTGCAAGGATTTCCGCTCTCACCACATTCCAACTAGTGTCATCGAAGGCATGTGTGAGCAATTCCGCAACCTGAAGCAAGGCTCCATGTCCGTTTATCAATACAATGTCAAGTTCCAGAACCTTGCCCGCTATGCCAAGCAAGACATCCGAGATTCCAAGAGCAAGATTTATCAGTTCTGTGGTGGTCTGAAGGATGAACCCCAACTAGCTCTCACCTTGTTTGAGCCGGATGAATTTGATCAATTCTATAACATGGCCCTTAAGCAAGAGGCAGCCCATCCCAAGGTTGAAGCTTCCAAAAAGAGAATCAGAGATGTTGTCAATTCCTCCTCTTCTTCCCAAGTGGTTGCAAAGCAGCAGAAGTTCTGGCTTCCACCTCCTCCGGTGCTCCGCCCTCCCAACAACAACAACAAGCATTCTGGTGGCCGTGGTTTCTCCCACCCACCCAACCCAAGCAATCAGTCCAAGAATCACTTTCAAGCTTCGAAGTCAAGTGCTCCTTATCACCGTCCTCTCTCAGAAGTGGTTTGCAACAAGTGCACTCAGAAGGGTCATTATGCTAACAAGTGTCCCAACCCAAGGCGCCTTCCGCCTCCTCCACCTGTCAGCACTGCTATTGTCAAGCATAATCCAAAGCAAGCAAGAGTGAATCTGATGAATGCAGCTCAAGCAGATAATTCTTCAGATGTGATACTTGGTAACCTTTCAGTTAACTCTATTTCTGCAAAAGTGTTGTTTGATTCGGGTGCATCACGTTCTTTCATGTCTCAACCTTTTGCATCCAAGCACAATGTTGACATCAAAAGTTTGCCAAGGGAGTTATCAGTTATTTCTCCGGGGAGACGAATGCATTCTAATATATTTGCTCCGGATATATCTATTTATATGGGCGATTACCGCTTTCTGGTTTCTCCGGTTATTCTCGGCAACTCCGACATTGATCTTATTCTTGGGATGGATTGGCTCTCCAAGCATGATGCAAACATTGATTGTGCAAATAAGGAAGTCAAGCTTACTCATCCTGACGAAGACGTGATTATCTTCGCCTCTCGAGATAACACAATCAGGCTATTCTCTCTCAATGACAAGGGCGAGATTAATGCCATCTCTCAGATTCTGGTGGTCAATGAGTATGAAGATGTTTTTCCTGAAGAGCTTCCAGGCATGCCTCCGCATCGTCAAGTTGAATTCATCATTGAACTCGAGCCCGGTACCGAGCCAGCATGCCGGCGTCCGTACAAGCTCTCCCCTGATGAGTTGAAGGAGCTGAAGAAACAACTCGATGAGCAAGAGCGTATGGGTCTAATCAGGCCTAGTACTTCTCCTTGGGGCTGTGGTGTTCTATTTGTGAAGAAGAAGGATGGCACGGAGCGAATTTGCGTTGATTACCGGCCATTGAACAAGAAGACAATAAAGAAACAGTATTCACTCCCCAATATCAATGAATTGTTCGAGCAGCTCAAAGGAGCAAATGTGTTCTCAAAGCTCGATCTTCGGATGGGTTACCATCAGATTCGTATCCGTGAAGAAGATATTCACAAGACCGCATTCAGAACAAGCTACGGCTCCTATGAATACACGGTCATGTCTTTTGGCCTCGCAAATGCTCCACCCACCTTCTCGAGGATGATGCACTTCATATTCAACCCCTACACCAATGAATTTGTCCTCGTCTATCAGGATGACATCTTGATATTCTCCAAGAATGAAGAAGACCATGCCAAGCACTTCCGTTTGGTCTTGGACAGACTCCGTGAACACAAGTTCTATGCGAAGTTCTCCAAATGTGCATTCTGGCTGGATAAAGTCTTATATCTTGGCCATATCATCTCTGTTGAGGGTATTTCTGTCAACCCTGAGAAAGTTGAAGCTATTGTCAACTGGGAACCCCCGCAGAACGTCAAGCAACTCCGAAGCTTCCTTGGTCTCGCTAGCTATTATAGAAGGTTCGTTGAGAACTTCTCCGAGATTGCCAAGCCTCTTTCCAACCTGTTGCAGAAGAATGTCAAGTACAACTAGACTCCTGATTGTGATGTGGCATTCAAAACACTCAAAGAGAAGCTCATTTCTGCTCCGGTTTTTACTCCTCCAGATGAGTCCAAGCCCTATGAAGTATTCTGTGATGCTTCTCTACAAGGACTTGGTGGTGTTCTCATGCAAGACAAGATGATTGTGGCATACACTTCTCGTCAATTGAAGCCAAATGAGAAGAACTACCCCACACATGATCTCGAGCTAGCAGCAGCGGTACATGCTTTGATCACGTGGAGACACCTTCTGCTGGGCAGAAAAGTGGACATCTTCACCGATCATAAGAGCTTGAAGTACATCTTCACACAGCCTAACCTGAACCTTCGCCAGACTCGTTGCATTGAGATGATCCAAGAGTATGATCCAAGCATTGAATACACACCTAGCAAGGCCAATGTCATTGCAGATGCCTTGAGCAGAAAGGCATATTGCAACAGTCTCCTTCTCAAACCGTTCCAGCCTGAGCTTTGTGAATCATTCAGGAAGATGAACCTCCAAGTTGTTCCGCAAGGCTTTCTTGCAAACCTTCAAGTTGCTCCTACCTTGGAAGATCAGATCCGTGAGGCCCAGTTCAGTGATGCTATGGTGCAGAAAGTGAAACATGGTATTGCAAAGGGTACTCCCAAATACAAGTGCTATCGCGTTGATGAGAGAGACACCTTGTTCTTTGAGGACAAAATTGTGGTTCCCAAGGGTGATCTCAGGAAGCTCATAATGACCGAAGCACATGACTCCCTCCTCTCAATTCATCCCGGAAGTTCTAAGATGTACCAAGACCTCAAGCAATCTTACTGGTGGACTCGCATGAAAAGGGAGATTGCCCAATTCGTGAATGAATGTGATGTCTGCAGAAGAGTGAAAGCAGAGCATCAACGTCCAGCCGGTCTCCTCCAACCTCTACCTATTCCTGAGTGGAAATTCGACCACATTGAAATGGATTTCATCACTGGGTTTCCCAAGTCCAAGAAGGGGAATGATGCTATCTTTGTTGTGATTGATAAGCTAACCAAAGTAGCTCACTTCCTTCCCGTCAAAGAATCCATCAATGCAGCTCAGTTGGCAGAGTTGTACACTTCCAGAATTGTTTCGTTGCATGGCATTCCTCAAGTTATCTCCTCGGACCGTGGAAGTTTGTTCACATCCAAGTTCTGGGACTCCTTTCAGTCAACCATGGGCACTAAGATTCGCTTCAGCACTGCGTTTCACCCTCAGACTAGTGGTCAAGTCGAAAGAGTGAACCAGATCCTCGAAGACATGCTGAGAGCTTGTGTCATCTCTTTTGGCATGAAGAGGGAAGATTGTCTCCCATTTGCCGAATTCTCTTACAACAACAGTTTCCAAGCAAGTACCGGCAAAGCTCCTATTGAATCCTCTATGGCAGAAAGTGGCGTACCCCTCTCAACTGGTCCGAGACTTGTGAACGTCAACTTCTTGGCAATGACTTGATCTCAGAAGCCGAAGAAATGTGCAAAGTCATACGTGAGAATCTCAAAGCCGCTCAATCGCGTCAAAATAGTTACTATGACGGCAAGCATCGTGACTTGGCTTTCGACATTGGAGATCATGTCTATCTCCGTGTTTCTCCTATGAAAGGAACCCAAAGATTCGGTATCAAAGGAAAGCTTGCTCCTAGATACGTGGGCCCTTTCAAGATTCTTGGCAAAAGAGGCGATCTAGCCTATCAACTTGAGCTCCCCTCCTACTTTGCCAATGTTCATGATGTGTTTCACGTGTCTCAACTCCGCAAGTGCTTCAAGACACCTGAACGCACCATTCCGTTCGAGGAGATTGATCTTCAACAAGACTTATCTTATCATGAGCACCCTGTTGCTATTCTTGAAGAAATCGAGCGCAAGACCCGCAACAAGTCCATCAAGTTCTTGAAAGTTAATTGGTCACACCATACCGACCGACAAGCTACGCAGGAACGAGAAGATCACCTTCGTTCCAAGTACCCTTCCTTCTTCCAGTCCTAGATCTTGGGACGAGATCTTTTCGTAGTAGAGGAGAGTTTGTAACATCCCAGATGTAACACCTTCCATTTATGGCAATATATGATACGTTGACTTCAACAATTCCATTCTGGGCTCTTCTTTCATTTTGGGTTTCTTAGTTTTGTCGCATGCGTGTGTGCATTTCATCCATGTCATGTTGCCATGTGCATTGCATTGCATTCGTGTTGTCACTTGCACCCGGTCCCACTCGCCTCTTCCCATTGTCCGTTTCGAGTTTCGACACTCTCACATGTGTCCGTGGCACCCCCGAGTCCTTCTTTCGTGTGTGGCCGTGTAACGTTCCCGGAATGAGGTGAGACTTGTAGTGCGTTGTTGTTTTGGTACGTGTAGGCCGCCTGTCAAGTTTCATTGCATTTGGAGTTCGTTTGGTACTCCAATGGTTAACCTAGTGGGCTAAAAGCACCCGTTCCTTTTGGCCCAAGACCCCCTCCACAACAGCCCACTAACCCAGCACAACCACTCCCATCCTCTCGGTCGTCGGATCGTGAATGTGTGGGCGAAAACCGCTCCTCATTTGGAGTCTCCTAGCTCCCTATGCCTATAAAAAGGCCCCATCCCGTCCATTTTCGGGCGAAACCCTAGTCCTCTCCATTTTTTCCCTTTTTCCCCGTGCCCCGCAGCTCCTCCGGCCGTCGGACACGTCCGAACGGCGCCGGACACGTCCGCCGGACGCGCCCGGCCAGTCCCGTCGCGCCACGTGGCAAGCCGTCGCCGTCCCGAGCCTCCCTCGCCGCCGGGCCCGCCAGGCCCGAGGCCGGCCCTTCCCGGCCCGCGCGCCTCGCAAATCCCGCAAGCCGCCGCCGCGCATT
>LR738709.1:499565788-499578206 GCA_902687465.1 Secale cereale
CCCCCGCCTCCGGACCTCCTCGGCCGCCGCGGGTCGCCGGTCCCTTCGCGGCCCTCGCCCGCGCCCTCCTCGGCCGACGCCGCCGCCACCGCCTTCAACTCCGGCGAGCCGGAGCTCCGTCCCAATCTGGATCCCGTGGGTGGATCAGATCCACCCACGCGCCCAACCAAACGCCTCCGTCGATCTGCACCCCTCTGTCCCGGGATCCCTTCGTCCCGTTGACTTTCGGGAGGTATAAATTTCACCAAGTCCCCAGATCTGCTATATTTTGTTGCCTCCTTTGCATGGCTACAACTTCGTGCTCGTTGATCCGTTTTGGGCGTGTAATATATCAAAATGATCGTGGTTATATGTTCTTCATTTTTTCCACTGTGGCATGCTTGTTTGAGTTCATCTTGATAACCTAATCATCATGGCAAGAGTGCTATATGTTTAAAACTGATGTTACTTGCAATTTTGTTGCCATGTTTGAGATATGATAACTTTGTGCACGTTTATCCAAATGGAGCATATGATATGTCAAAATGTTCATTGTGATGTGCTCTACATGATGGTTGCTGTAGCATTCATGTTAGGTGCCATATTGCCATGTTAATCTCTGTTGCAAAAGCGCATGTGGCTATTAATTGTTGAAACTTGTTGTGAGATGTTGTTTTGACATGCTCATTGCTATTGATGTGTTTGTCTTCATGCCACATGTCAATATGTTTTAGAAGCACCATCATATGGTCTTTGCTGTGGTGCAAACCACTTTCCATGATATGCCTTGAGGTGACTTAAACAAGCTTGTAAACATGCCATGTCAATGTTACTGTTTTATACTTTGTGAAAAAACTGCTAAGTCTGGAATCTGTTTTAACCTGATGCTATGTTTGCTTGATGCCCCACTCAAATCCATGCTTGTTTTGGAGTAGCCAATGACCATTCCTTGTTGACCATGTTATGCTCTATCCATCCATGCCCTTACTTGCACATATGGCCTGATGTAGCTTATTTATTTCTTGCTCTCAAGTTGCTATAAATTATACCTGTCAGGTTTTTATCAGCATGATCAATTTGGTGAAGCTTGTTGCTATTGATCCATGCCTCCTATGGCGTTGTTCCAATGGAGTTGTTTGTTATAGGATATGTCTACTTCATGTCCATGATCTTTATATACTTAGTGGAGTTGATATGAATGTTGTTTTGTGCCTCCGAAGGCAGCATCGTGATCATGTTTTTGCCTTCCCAGATTTTGGCTAAGTCTGGATAAATTTATTGCAACTTGCCATGCTTGGTTAATTGTGTTCCAGTAGGTTTTTGGGTGTGTTCTAAGTTCATGATTGTTAAGTAACATGTCTACTTCACATCCATGCTATTTGTCTCCACGTTTGAGTGTTGTAGCATAATTATTTCTTGCTCCAAGCATGCCATGTGGCTGTAAACTGTAGCTTTGTGTGAATTTTGTTTTGCTTGCCTTTTGCCAACCGTGTGTCCGTTTCCGGCGATATTTATATCGATTTCAACCAAAATCTTCCCCTCTATCCAGTGGCATGCTTGGTTTTCCAAGATGAGGCATTCTCCATCATCTTCTCCTTAGGCTCAAGTGCTTCCACATGCATACGCACATCATACTTGCATCATGTTGATTGTGCATTGCACCGTGTTTGATATTGAGCCATGTTGTGTTCTTGTGTTGAGTAGAGCCGGGAGCCAAGACCGAGTACGAGGTTCCTACCGAGGTTGAGTATGAGGAGCCGTCTTACGATCCCATCGATGACTCGACAGGCAAGATGACCTGACCCAGATATCATTACTATATTTGCCTATTGCTAGATGTCTCGCTCTTTAGCTTATTGCCTCGATGCCCATGTTTGTTTGTTAGCCTCCTATTGTAGCCATGAATCTCTCTAACCACCCAACCTAGCAAACCTTTGATTGGCTACGTAAGCTTCGCTCAGCCCCTCTTATAGCATTGCTAGTTGCAGGAGAAGATTTGAAGATTCTTGCTTCATGTTGTAGTTATTGTTGGGATATCACAAATATATACAATCTGTTAAACCAAATCATCTATATATTGGTAATGGGTGGAAGGCTAAGCCTCTTGCTTGGTGTTTTGTTCCACTCATGCCACCCTAGGAACCATATAAACCGGTGTTATGTTCCTTGATTTTGCGTCCCTAACACGGTTGGGGTTTATGGGCCCCCCTCGATAACCCGCTTAGCGCTAAAGCTTTTCCAGCAAGGCCCGACATTAGTTTTACATTTGCCTAACAACTAAAACTTGCATAGGGAGTTATAAACCCTTTTCTTAATCAACAATCCGGGCCAGTGCTCCACATGAGTGTTGGTCCAAACTGGGGGTCCTGCAGGGCCACCTTGGGGGAACCCGAGGGCTGGTCAAAACCTGTAGCATCACCCATCCGGACGTGGCCTGAGACGAGATACGCGCGGCTACTATCAGGGTGTCGGCCCGCCGGGAGGTCTTGCTGGATTAGTTTTACAGTAGTCGGAATATCTTGAGCACGGGATTCCGAGAATACTCGGGTCTTCCCACCTTGGAGTTGCGACTCCGCAGATCGTGAGCTTGTGATGGGCTAAGTTGGGACACCCCTGCAGGGTTTGATCTTTCGAAAGCCGTGCCCATGGTTATGTGGCAGATGGGAATTTGTTAATATCCGGTTGTAGAAAACTTGACACCATGTTCATAATACACTACCAGCGTGAGTGACCGTGATGGTCATTTTCTAAAAGAGGTTCGGGAAGTGAACACGGTGGGGTTATGAATGACGTGCTTAGATAGGATCACTTCGTGATCATTTTGATGCTCGTGGCACTTCTCTTCTCGCCCTAAACACGTAAGCTAGTGCTAGTGCAGCTGCAACCTTGTTCTTCAGCCTAGTTCCACACCCAAGGCTTAGATAGTTTTGCTACCCGGGAACGGGATTGTTGAGTCCTCCGTGGCTCACAGATTCTACACAACACCAGATGCAGGTACCATGGTGAACTTCACATGTGATGGCAAAGAGCTGTACTGGGAGTTCGATGAAGAACGTGGGCGTTACTACGTGTCTTACCCAGAGGATTAGTAGTGGCTTCTACTAGGGGCAATTCGGACCTTGTGGCTTTATTTATGGTATCTTTCATTTGGTTCTTCGTCCGTAGTCGGACTGTGATGTTATTTGGATGATGATTGCTTATGTAATGTATTGTGTGACATGGTGAGTGTAAGCCAACTACTCTTTTGCAATTTCATCCCTCTTTTACATGAGTCGTGCAAAGATACCATACTTGAGATCATTCTAGTATGAGCTTATACCTTTAAGTCATGCCTCGACACGTAGGCGGTATAATCTCGTACTGGGAATTACACTGATGTTAACGCCGCTGTAGTTGATGACTGCTGCATAGGTTGTGATCCGGCCATAAAGACGGCAACCTGATTTGGCGGATCGAGGGGGTCCGGAATACTGTCACCATCGAAACAGCCCTCAGATCGGCTGTCCTGCAGAAAATATAAAGATTATGTCTCTCCGGAGGACGATTCATCACCGGAATAGACAATAGTCTCACCGCCAGAGTCCGATCCGTCCTCGGCTTGCCCTCCATGCACTGCTCCAACGAAGACGTGCTTCATGGCGAGCTGAATCCGGGCAGGTCTCGAACGCTGAGCCGGCTCGACGATGTTGGGGAAGATGCCCGGCTCTGGTCCCGGTTCGCCAATCTTGCCAATGAAGACGTGGATGCCGCCGAAGGGGACCCGGTACCCGTATTCGATTGAATAGGCCTCAGGGCCCCAGCCTGCATCATCGATGTAGATCTTGCCGCGACGACTCTTAGTCATCAGGCCCACAGCATAGCCATTGAATCCTTCAAAGCTGCCCTTCAAGAACTCCAAACCATCGTGCGATAGCCCCACGGTGGGCGCCAACTGTCGTGGTTTTGTCACGGCAGATGTCCTAGCAAAAGGACTTAGTCGTGAGGCCATCGCTACGGGTTAGCTTAAAGGGGTTAAAGCGGACAAGGACACAGGGATTTTATACTACTTCGGCCCCTTTGATGAAGGTAAAAACCTACGTCTAGTTTGGTGTAATATTGCTAGGGTTTCGATGACCAGGGAGCGAATCCGCTTTGGCTGTGTCTCGAGCTGTTGTTCTCTCCCCTGAACCATCGCCCGGTTGTCCCTTTATATAAGAGGTGACGACAGGTCCGGTTTACAGAATCCTGAGGCCGGCTCATAAATTTGTCTGGCTCGGTCTCTATCCTTGCTATCTTACATCACAAGTTACACATCATATGGCGGTTTACAAATCATGGGCCCTAATGCCTCTTGGGCTTTAAGCTTCTTGGACTAAAGCGTCTTGCTCCACGTTCGGCTAGGCTTTAGTATAAATAATCTCCATAGGCATAAACCGGCCCCTCCTGGGCGGTTTATATCTAGTAATAATATCCCTGACAACGGCCGAAGCTCTGCCTCACTGGCCGCCTTGTGAGCCGCCTTCATGAGCCACCCCCTGCTCCATTAACCCAACATGACCCACCACGGTCAAATCGCCACGGCCGAGCCATCGCCACCAGTCGTTGTGGCCTCGGGCCGGCCCTCTGCTGTGACTCCGAGCCGCGAGCCTCCCGCGCCATCTGGCCATTGCTGCTTCTCGCGGCCTCGAGCCGGCTCATTCCACTGCTGAGCCGCCGCCGGGTCGATCTCCTGTTGAGGAGCCTCTCCATTTTAAGTCGCCGAACCGCCCATGATGAGCTGCCGGCTGTCTCTTCCATTGCGCTGTAGCTGCTACTGTTCCAGCGCTTCGCGGCAGGCCGCCCTCGCCTGAGTCGCCGGCCTTGAGCCGACGTATGCTTCATGAGTCGCGTGCGAGCCACTCTGAGCCGGCCTCTCTCTGCCTCGAAATCGTTTTTACCTGCTCCGAGCCAGCAGTACCGATACAAGCCGTTGGGGCCCTGCCTGGTCATATATGAGGCAGGTGCTATTGCAAGGAATTACTGAGGCTTTGTGTACGTGTTTGCCTGTAAGATTTTGCTTCTATGTCCCAGCGTGGAAGAGGTTGAAGCCCACACCGGGCCGAATTTCGTGTTTTGACCCTTTTCCTATACTATTTTGGGATCTGACCCTCGGTGTGAAACTTTTCGGGGTCTGACCCTTTTCTTACCGCCAGACCCTTTGGTGGTAGGGTATGATAGCATACCGCCAAACCCCTTGGCGGTAGGGTTGGACGCCCTACCATAGAAATTTTTTAAGTCTCCAACACAGTGCGTACGAGGGCCTACCGCCAGGTTCCTTGGCGGTAGGGTTGCACAGCCTACCGCCAGCTCGTTTGATGGTAGGCAGGAACCCTACCGACATGCCCCTTGGCGGTAGGCTTTTATACCCTACCGCCAAGGGGTTTGGTGGTAAGAATAGGGTCAGATCCCAAAATAGTATACGAAAAGGGTCAAAACACGAAATTCAGCCACCACACCGTTTTGGTCAGTTTGCAGACCATGGCCGAATATGTTAATGGCCAAGGGGACCTAGACACATGGTCTGCGTACAGAGTTGTCACGCTGAATAAATCAGGTGATATTTATCCTATATATTTTTTATTGGGTACATGTTGAATTCTTTCGACATATAACTACTCCGCCCTGCTATATTTTTTGTACGCAGGACAATTATGTTTATACCGCGGGTATGGAGCACGAACTGGCAACATTTTGTACCAGCGTTTGTCTGTGCCCTAATGCCCAGGGAACGGACGTGCGTAAGCCGCCACCCCTGATCCAGGTTACAATGACTCACCGGGACCGCACATGCTCATTGCTCAATGGACGTGCATAGGCCGCTGTATTGAAAAGATGGGGGCTGGCCGTAAAAAGAAAGAAAAGGGGGCCGGATTAAAAAAAATGGTCAACACGACCCGGAGGATCCCTTCTGAGCCGCCCGGTGCCGTACTTTGAGCCGCCACGTATGTCATTTTTTGCAACCTTAAGGTTGATAATTTTCAGCCTGACACATCAGGTGATATCTGTCTAGTCAAGAAAATTGATATGTTTTTATTCTTTAAAAATAACAAGTATTTTGGCCTGTGATATTTTTTGATGCAGGATAATTGTTCACTGCAAGAACGATGGTCGTGTCATGGATGTATAGCTCGCGCCACCATTATCATGCGTTAGCATCAGACCGTGCCATGATGCTCGACGAATATATGTTCAAACCGCCGCTTCTACGGCCCAATTTACATCAACATGACGTGGTTGACTCACCCATCCGCGCGGCTTACCGCACCTGTGATTGACTCGCCCATCCGCACTGGCTGACAATGCCACGGCCGTCTCATCTGTCTGCTCCCGCGGCCGACTCGGCCGTGATTGATTTCAGCTTCACTGTATGACATCAACTCCGCGGTTGCTTTCTTTGAAAGAACAATTACTCTGTCTTGTGAGGATTTTTGGTGCAGGACAAAATTATCTACTGCAAAAGTGACCGTCATATCACAGAGGTTTATTGAATAATTCATACCGGAAGTGTGCAATGAGTGTTGCGAAGATTGTCAGTTCGCTTCAAGCCTCCGGTTTACATAAATTTCAGTGTTCCATTGTTCAACTATATGTTGGTTTATATCATGGCCAAGTATGAATAATCTCAAGCCAACTCCTCGATTCGTCTTGAGACTCGGGGGCTACGATGACATGACTCAGCAGAATTGGACGTTTTCAGTGAATTTAAGAATTCCGGGTCATTGGAGAAAAAAACGATCCCGGAGGCTGCTGTTATATATATTGATGAAAGTATAAAGGCCGTCAGAAATATTTCGGCTTAAAACGAACATTCCGGTTTAAAATCCGGTTCAAGGGAAATCTGTCTCCCACATGGCGTTAAAGCTCTCAATATCCGGTTTAAAGCACGGTTCAAGGGAAATCTGTCTCCCGCAAAGCGCTGAAGCTCTCAATACCCGGTTTAAAATCCGGTTCAATTCAAATCTGTCTCTCACGAAGCTTTGAAGCTCTCAATATCCGGTTTAAAGTCCCGGCTCGAGAAGAATTCATCTCTTGCAAGTTCGAGTTCTCGGAGATATTAAAGGTTGCCAAAGAGAACTTGCTGCCATGATGTGCGGTTCAAACATGGGTATCCTGCCTTATTGGTTTATCTTATTGGTCACTTGGGGGCTTCTTGCTCATTGAGCATAGCTGTGAATTACCCTATTCCTTAGGCTTGTACGCCAGGAATAAAATGTTACTTGGGGGCTCTTTGTTAAATGGACAAAGAGTTTTATGACCCTTGTAATAGGCTTGGAAGCCGGGCTTGGAAGCCAGGTGTATTCACCTAAAAACCCGGGTTATCCTGCCTTTTTAAGTCTTCCACTCCACCCAGATTGACTGGAATGACCCGCCATACTTTGACAAGTCAATCTTATATAGACCCTGAACTTGTCAAAGTTAAAACGACAATTGGTCATGTGAGGCCGGGCTTATAAGGTTGAGTGAAGGTTTATTCCAGCGGTTGTGCAGCCCTTTGAACGCACTTGATTTTAAGGTTTGGCAGCCTATGAAAGCCTTGTTTTTTATCTTTTGATTTATATTTGATTTGAACATTTTTTGAGCTTCATATCTTGTCACATGTTAATATATGGTTGGAAACCGATAAGAGTTATGATGCCTTACGGTTCATATATGAATCGATCCAGAGTTCATTAAACCGGTCTGGCTTTGGAAGTTAAGTCGCCAGTGCATGATGGATATGTGATTTGAGTACTGGCTCTAAGCTTTGGGATATTACCCCTTGCTGCATATGGCATGATAAGCCGGTGGCGTGAGTAAAGTGAACAGGGCATTGTGCTCTCAATATTTTGGTTCTAACCCTTACTGCACGACGTATGATGAGTCGGCAGTGTTAACAAATATCACAGGTGTATTTTTAAATTTGCTGGATGAATATGCGAGGTTTGATAACCCGTTTTGGCTTTGGATGTTAAGTCGCCAGTATATTTTGGATTGCGCCATTGGAATCATGTGCCAATAAATCATTGGATTATTGCCCTCATTGGATATGGTGATGTAAGCCGGCAGTATGAGCCAATTCTACAGATAAGGTATTCAAATATTTAATAGTCAAACTTGGCTGGATTTTCATGATGATATTAAATGATTAAGGTTCTCATGCCGGATTATATTATTCAAATCTTGGATGGCCAACATGGCTGGATTTTTATTATGGTAATCAATAACCAATTTTATGATTGAGGTTTTCAAAGTCGGTTTAGGGCAATGGCTATTATTTCTTTATCAATGGATATGATTTATTCTGCAATGGAAGAAATAGTCCCGAGTCGATGCAGGCTTACGACCCGGCACTTGGGGGCTACATTATTCAAATCATGATTATATCAAATATGGAAGTCCCATGTCGCTGCAAGCATGCACCATGACACTTGGGGGCTAATGCAAGGTCATTTTTTACTTGCCTTATTGAAGACCCGACTCATCACATCTTAATGAGCTGGCCCTTGGGGGCTACCAATTGCTCCTGTCAAATATTCAAAGTACACAAGTTTTAATCCATTATATTGAAGGGTCCACTGCTTAGTTGGTATAGTACAAAGCTTTTAGCCTTATGGACGTGGGTTCAAGCCCCATGGTGGGGGTTACATCGTATGATGTTATTTTTAATGAAGTATATATAAAGTCATAGCTCAGTATTATCTTACTGAGCTGGTCTTTGGGGGCTACACGTTGTTGTTCAAGTCTACATGATCATATCTACAAAGTCCCTGCTCATTATTGCAATGACCTGGCCCTTGGGGGCTACACTGGTTGAAGTTTTTATGAGCATAAGGCAATTACAAGTCCCAGGTTGCTGCAAGCATGACAACTCGGCACTTGGGGGCTACATATATGGAATATTCAGTTTTGACTAATGATTGAGATGAACAATCTGGATTTCAACATTTATATTGAAGCAAGTCTTAAGCTATCACTATGTTCTCATCTTAAGACTTGGGGGCTAGAGGTGATATGCATATAAGGGAGGAACATCTCCAAAGTTCTCAGTTTTGAGTAAGTCAGGGATCATATTGGCAGTTTTGGCCTGAATAACTCAAGAAGATCAATTACATGACCCGATGTCAGCAACAATTATGACCCGGTATCATCTGTTTTATAACCCGACAATTTTGGCAATGATAAACTGGCAAGTTTTACATCTTTAAGCCGGTTGAAAATCAGATGAGTATTTCAAGACCAATATTTTTGTAAAGCTAGAGCATTGGAAGCCGAGTCAAATGGACTATTCTTTATAATAATTTTTCTACAAGAAACCAATGTTAGCAAATTGATTCTGAAGCTGGTCTATTGGCCCGGATTTTTCAGAAGAAGTGCCCCAATTTTTTGCATTGGCAAAGTTTGAACATATCTGCTAAAAGAGATTTTCTATGAGATCATGGACACCAATCTAGGAGGAAATGACAAGGACTTAAGGACGATCAGGTGCCGGCTCAGGAAAACTTTTAAACCGGAGCACAACCTATCAAATTTGTTCTTGTGTTTATTTTGCAGCATAAGTTTACCATGGATAAATCCAAGCTAAACTAGGGGCTAATGTCGGGGATAAACCCCGCGGTGTAACCCGCCGGATGTACGACCCGGCTAGAGCTTGGTGACTCACTGGCGACCCGCCCGGACCTGGCGGTTTACGGGCAACTCGCCTGAACATTGCGATTTACTGGTGACCCGGCGGGCGGGTCAAACGGACGACAAGGCTCAAGGCCCAGTAGGCCGGTTCATGTGACAGTGGGCCGGCTTAAGAGGAAAGGCATGATGAATATTTCCCTTAGAAGGAATCAAGACCCAGACTTGTATCCAGATTGTAATAGAGAAATAGACTAGTCCTAATCCCGTTAGGACTCTACATGTAAGTTACCCCTTCAACTTATATAAGGAGGGGAAAGGCTCCCCAAGAGGGACAAGTAAGAAGAAATAATCTCTAGGGCTAGACACAACTAGAGAAGAGCAACCTGATACAGCGACTCCCTCATGATCATAATAAGACCTAGCCACAAACAGCATGTAGGGTTATTATCGGATGACGTTTCCCGGGGCCCGAAGCTGTCTAAACCCTTGTCATGTGTTGCATCTCTCGATTCCGATAAACCCCTCTCAAGCTACTACGTTGATACGCTGGCCTCATGACTAAGTCCTCACACTAGGACATCTATCGTGACAAATCCACGACAGATCCCGTAGAACTCTAGCAGACCCATGAGGAACGAATGGATAGAAAATTCATGGCCCCTCGGATGAAACGGGACAAAGCAAACTCATTCTTCCCCATGCGGGCGGGATGGTTATCTGCGTGCGTTCATCTATCTAGATATATCAAATCGAGGCGAGTGGAAGTGACATCTAAATCTGGAAAATAACCTTGATTGAAAAGTCGGTCCAACTGCAAACAGGTGACGGAACAACTTCCCCAGACACCCTTGAGAGGTCCATGGGGACACTTTGACGAACCTGGGGCGCTTGCCATTGTTAGAACTCTCGAGTTAGTCCCAGGAGAAGATTTCGGGTCGGGGAGGATGGGAAAATGCTAGGGGTACTCTCTATGTGGTGACCTTAGCTAGTTAAATACCCATATTAACCAGGCGAGGGGAGACACTTCGATGTCCAACCATCAATACGCATGTTCCATATTTGCATGAAGATCAAGAAAAATCATAAACAATAAATCGAGGGCCACAATTAGTGGGACTCAATAAATCTTTGATGCAAGTCTTCGGATTGCTTGAACAAGGCTGCCATATCCGGCATATGTTGATGCTCGGATCCTCATTAAGGAAGCCAAGGATGTTTTTCCCTTGAGTCCGAACTCGAACTGATAAAGAGGAACTCGCCTGACAAGCCGAAGACATCAAGCCCAAGAAGCCAGTATGAGGGAGGAGTAGTCTTCGGCTTCAAAGACCGGTTTAGGGGCTACTGATGGTGTCATGGACGAAGAGGTACTAACCTATATGACCTCAGTCCATGGGTCGGGATTATGGCATGTTGATCATTACAATGAACGAATCTAGAAGCTATGAACCTCGGAGTAATCAAGATGGAAACCTCCAAAGACTTGGCTTGTACTTCAAGGACATATCAATAGCCTGCATGTTGGCAACCGGCCTTATTCGTAAACCTAGGTACCCCCGGTGCATACATAGGCCAAGAGGTTTAGTCTTAGAGGCACGATAACCAGCATTAGGGTTTAGAACACAATCATACGATCTTGAGGTAGATCATCCTATACTCTGTACTCCATCACATCAATATAAACAAAGCAAGACGTAGGGGCTTACCTCTTTGAGAGGGCCCGAACCTGGGTAAAACATCGTCTCCTTGCGTACCCTGTTACTATTGTTTCTTGACCTACAGCTCGGGACCCCCTACCCGAGATTGATGTCACTTGAACTACATTGGTATTTCCCCAAAGAGGAAGGGATGATGCAGTACAACTACAGTAGATATTTCCCTCAGTTATGAAACCAAGGTTATCAAACCAGTAGGAGAACCATGCAACACTATGTAAACGGTACCCACACACAAAGAACAAATACTTGCAACCTGATGCGTACGAGGGGTTGTCAATCCCTCTCGAGTAAAAGATTGGTAAATAGATAGATTGATAGATGCAAATAGAATAATATAAATAACATTCAACGAGGTATTTTTGGGTGTTTGATAATATAGATCTAAAAATAAAATATGTAAATAAAGAAAAAGGCAAATAACAATGTAGATATGAAAGTATATGATGGGAAAATAGACCCGGGGGCTGTAGATTTCACTAGTGGATTCTCTCAAGAAATAACACACGAAGGGTAAAGAAATTATTGTTGGTCAATTGATAGAAAATTGAATAGTTATGATGATATCCAGGCAATGATCATTATATAGGCATCACGTCCAAGATTAGTAGACCAACTCCTGCCTGCATCTACTACTATTACTCCACACATCGACCGCTATCCAGCATGCATCTAGTGTATTAAGTTCATGGAGAAATGGAGTAATGCAATAAGAACGATGACATGATGTAGATGAGATCTATTCATGTAGGAATAGCCCATCTTGTTATCCTTAATAGTAACAATACATGCGTGTCTTGCTGCCTGATACGTCTCCAACGTATCTATAATTTTTTATTGTTCCATGCTATTATATTATCCTTCTAGGATGTTTTATGGCCTTTATTATACACTTTTATATGATTTTTGGGACTAACCTATTAACCCAGAGCCCAGTGCCAGTTTCTGTTTTTCTCCTGTTTTAGGGTTTCGCAAAAAAGGAATATCAAACGGAGCCCAATTGACCTGAAAATCAACGGAGATCATTTTTGGACCAGAAGAAGCCCACGGAGTGCCAGAGGGGGACGAGAGGACCCACGGGCTGCCCATGAGGGTGGGGGCGC
>LR738709.1:499578294-499663109 GCA_902687465.1 Secale cereale
GCGCCCCCCTGTCTCGTGGATAGCCCGTCGCCCCCCTTTGCTTGACCCTGACTCCAACACCTCATATATATACTGAAACCTCCGAAAAATAACCTAGATCGGGAGTTCCGCCGCCGAAAGCCTGTATTGCCACCGAAAACCAATCTAGACCCGTTCTGGCACCCTGCCGGAGGGGGGGACCCTCTCCGGTGAACATCATCATCATCCCGGCGCTCTCCATGACAAGAAGGGAGTAGTCCACCCTCGGGGCTGAGTGTGACACCCCGAGACCGGTGCGCCAGGTGTCAGCCAGTTATTCGTCGTCGTTGCCATGTCATCTGCTTGTGTGTTGCATCTTGTCATGTCATCATGTGTGTTGCATCATCATGTTTTCAAAACTTGCATCCGTCCGAGTCCCCTCGTCCTTTCCGTTGTTCGTTCTGAGCCCAGACACACTCACACGCACCTGCGGCGCCTGCGAATAATTATTTTATAAGTGGCCGAAAAATGTTCTTGGAATGGGATGAAACTTGGCGTGTGGTCTTATTATAGTGTAGAAAGGCCGCCTGCCAAATTTCATCGCATTCGGAGTTCGTTTGATAGCCCAACGGTTAACCGTGTTAACCGCCGGAAGCCTTCTCTCTTTTGGCCCAGCACCCCTTCACACAGCCCACCAAACCCATCCTAACCACCTCCATTCTCTTGGCCATTCGATCACGATCGCGTGGCCGCGAACGACTCCTCATTTGGACACTCCTAGCACCCTCTACCTATAAATATGTGTCTCCCACATTTTTCTCTCGCAGATCCAACCCTAGCCCCGCTCCCACCGCGCGCCGGACATGTCCGCGCCGTGCCGGACATGTCCATCCCGCAGCCATGTCGCTTCGCCCAATCCCGCGCCGCCACCTCAGCGGGGCCGCCACGTGACGCCCCCTGATTCGCCCAGCCCCCGCGCCAACATCCCCGCGCCGCCGCCTGGCCCGCTCGGCCCACGGCCGGCCCGCGCCGGGCCCCGCGCCTCCCGCTCGCCTCGCCCCGCCTCCTCGACGTCGGTCGGCGCCGGCAGCTGCTCGTCGACCCCGCCGCCGCGCCCTCCGGCGACCGCGCCGCCCCGCCGCCTAGGAACCTCGCCGCCGCCCAGATCTGGTGCGGGTCGGCCGGATCCGCCCGTCCCCGCCTCCTTCGTTCCGTCCCCGGCAGCCGCTGGGCCCTGCGCCGTCGTCTCGCCGTTGCTTCACCGGAGGTCAACGCCGGCGCGACCTCCCTCGGCTGTGCGCGTGGGCGAGCGCACGAGGCCGATGCCTCCGCGTGGGCCCTCAGCCAGGCCAAAGCCTCGTGGGCCAGAGCCAACGCCGGCCCAGCTCCAGGCCCCGGCCGGCCTGCCTCAACCGCCTCCAGCCAGGCCCGGCCCAGCCTCCACACCGTCCCACCTCTCCTCCTCGACTTGGGCCAAGCCCATGGGTGAGCCGCCCCTCTAAGTTTCGCCCTGTGCGCGTTTAATTATCTGTCGCTCGTTTTCCTCTGAAAAACTGCCAAGTCCCTAGAGATGCATATTATGTTGCTATGTTTGCATGGCTGTAGATTCTTGTGTGGTGATCCAAATAGAGTGAATGATATGTCAAAACGATCGTGGTGATATGCTCTACACTTTGTTCCATTGTGCCATGCTCATTTGAGTTCATCTAGATGCTCTAATCCCTGTTGCAAGAGTGCTACTTGTTATAAACTGCTGCTACTTGTTATTTGGTTGCCATGTTTGAGATATGATAACTTGGTGCATGTTTATCCAAATGATGCATATGATATGTCAAAAGGTTCATCATGAGATGCACTACATGATGGTTGCTGTCGCATGCTTGTTTGAGTCCATATTGCCATGTTAATCTCAGTTGCCAAAGTGCATTTGGATGTTATGTGCTGAAACTGTTATGAGATGCTGATTTCAATTGCTCTTTGTTATTGATGTGTTTGTCCTCATGCCACATGTTTAGTTGTTTTAGAAGCACCATTGTATGGTCTTTCATGTGGTGCATTTAACTTTTCATGATATGCCTTGTGTTGACTTAAACATGCTTGTAAACATGCCATGTTGTTATTGTTGTTTTATACTTAGTGAAATTTCTACTAAGTCTGGAATCTGTCTTATACTGATGCTAAATTTCTACTAAGTCTGGAATCTGTCTTATCCTGATGCTATGTTTGCTTGATGCCCTAGGAAAATCCATGCTAGTTTTGGAGTGGCCATTGATCATTCCTTGATGTATATGTTATTGTCTATCCATTCATGCCCTTACTTGCTCATATGGGTTGCTGTAGCTTATTTATTTCTTGCTCCCAAGTTGTTATAAAATATTACTGTCAGGTTTTTAATGTCATGATCAAAATGTTGTAGCTTGTTGCTATTGATCCATGCCTCCTATGGAGTTGCTCCAATGGAGTTGTTTGCTGTAGGATATGTCTACTTCATGTCCATGCTTCTTGTTTCCATGTTTGAGTGCTGTAGCATATATTTACCTTGCTCCAAAGTTGCTATGTGGCTGTTAACTTCAGCTTGTTGTTATATCATGTTTCATGTGTATCTTTTAGCCCGTTGCTCCGTTTTGGGTGTGCGCCTTATATGAAACTTGTGTGATTTTGCATGTAGAAGCATAATATCATCTTGTTTACATGTTTGGAGTAAGTTTTCTTGATGTTTGGGTGCATCTTGCACTGTTGCCTTGCTTGTCTTGTTTTGCTCATATCTTCTAGGCCGTAGCTCCGAATTAAACAAACTTTATATGAAACTTGACTAGAATTTCGTGTAGATCATCATGGTGCATGTTAACTTGCTGTTTAACAACTTGAACATAAGGTTTGTTCAGATCTGGACTAATTTCAAACTATGCATATGGGGACTTACCGGATTTGTAATAGGTAGTTTCTGAACTCATTTAAACATGTTCTTGTGTTGTTTTCCTGTGCTTCCTACCTTGCCAAGTTTTGCTTCCTGTATAGACTTGTCTTGCATCATACCTTGCCATGTATTGCATCATATATAGACTTGTGTTGTTTTTCTGTGCTTCCTACCTTGCCATGTTTTGCTTCCTGTATAGACTTGTAGTGCATCCTATATAGAACTGTCTTGCATCATACTTGGTTGAGCATATTGCCATGTCTCGTGTGGAGTGTTTACTGTGTTGCTTGCTTCTTCTCGTTAGTGCTTGTTCCATTGTGTTCGTGAGGATTCGTTCATCTACCCGTGGTTCTTCTTCAAGGCTTCTTCTTCGTCTTCTTCATGGATCCGTTCTTCTTCCTTGCGGGATCTTAGGCAAGATGACCATACCCTTGGATACCTTTGCTATCATTGCCATCCTTAGTGTCTCGATGCTATCGTCACATGTCGCGCTACCCATCATTATTGTCAGCCTCTCCTTGTTGCCATGAAACCTCTAACCTTTGAAACCTTCCTAGCAAAACCATTGTTTGGCTATGTTACCAGCTTGCTCAGCCCCTCTTATAGCGTTGTTAGTTGCAGGTGAAGATGAAGATTGTTCCATGTTGGAACTTGATGCTTTGGGAATATCACAATATCTATTATTATTATTAACACACCTATATACTGGGCATGGGTGGAAGGCTTGGCCTTTTGCTCTGTGTTTTGTTCCACTCATGCCACCTTAGGAGCCATTAAACCGGCATTATGTTCCTTGATTTTGCGTTCCTTACACGGTTGGGTATATGGGGACCCCTTGACACTTCGTCTTTGAATAAAACTTTTCCAGCAAGGCCCAACATTGGTTTCAATTTTCCCATAATAACAACTTAATTAATTAATTAATTTGCATAGGGAGTTAGCGCTACCCGAGGATTCTTTCTACATACAGGGGGGGCCAGTGCTGATGGTGTTGGTCCCAAACTAGAGCCACTTGCGGTGCCACCCAGTTATCTGGGGTCTTCGGTTGCTGTACGTAGTGCTCATCCGGTCGTGGCCTGAGACGAGATACGCGCGGCTACTATCAGGGTGTCGGCACGCCGGGAGGTCTTGCTGGACTTGTTTTACCATTGTCGAAATGTCTTGTGCACCGGGATACTGAGCCTGATCGGATTTCCCTAAGATAAGAGGTAATAATTATTATTACTTCAGCTGATCGTGAGAGCTTGTGATGGGCTAAGTTGGGCACCCCTGCAGGGTTATGATCTTTCGAAAGCCATGCCCGCGGTTATGTGGCAGATTGGAATTTGTTAATGTCCGGTTGTAGAAAACTTGACAGAGGATCCGAAGTAAAACACACAACTGTGTGAGTAACCGTGACTGTCTCTTTTCACTTTGAGAAGAGAACGCGGTGGGGTTATGTTTGACTCGTAGGTAGTTCAGGATCTTTAGCGATCATTACTAGTTTGCGACCGTTTGCGTAGATGCTCATCTTATTATTGTACTCGTATGTTAGCCACCATATATATTGCTTAGTCGCTGCTGCAACCTCACCACTTTACCACTTCCTACCTATTAAGCTTTGCTAGTCTTGTTACCCATGGTTATGGGATTGCTGAGTCCTCGTGGCTCACAGATACTACAACAACAGTTGCAGGTGCAGGTTTCCGATGACTTGACGTGAGAGCGTTGTTCGTTGTGTTGGAGTTCTTTCTTCTTCTTCTTCAGTCTTGGGTTAGGTTCCTGGTCGGCAGCCTGGGATAGCAGATGGATGTCGTTGTTCTTTTCATGTTTGTATCCGTAGTCGGATACCTTGTATTGATGGTGTTGTATTCATGTGACTTGTATGTTTTGTTGTATCCCCCATGTATGTATGTAATGGTGCGATGTAATGATATCCATCTTGCTAAGCGCCCAAAATGCGGTTGTGCCCCAATCACGTAAGTGTCACGTGATCGGGATAGAATCGCATCTTGGGCCTGACAAGTTGGTATCAGAGCCTCGACGGACCATAGGAGCCCCCTTGATTTATCGTAGTCTGGCCGTTGTTGAGTCTAGCAGAAAACTTTTTTGGAGTCTAGTTATATCGGAGAGTAGGAATTATTTTCACTCCTCTGCCCCTTCGTCGCTCTGGTGAGGAATCTTGACGTAGGTGTTTTGAATTACTCCTCTTCCCCTTCAATTTTTTTTAGGATCCCGTGGTTAGTTTTTCGTTCGTTGCGTTGTCAGTTCTTTCATCTAGTGGATCTCTCGTCAAGTGGATTCAACCCTCTTCTTCGTTGCAAGTTCAATCCTCAGTTCTTTCCAACCGGTGTTGTTTTCCCTGTCCAAAGTGGACTTTCTTTTTCCCACCTGCCCACCCTTTTGCTTCTCGGAGCTGGAGTCCATAATCGAGTATCCATCCTACTCGTGTGATCCTATGCTTTCTTTCCTTTATTATTTCAACAGGTGAATTCTCGTCTAGTTCGCCCTTCTTCATCTCTTTTCTTTTCCGGTGGATTCAATTTCAATATCTCGGTGTTCTTCTTATTCTTCATCGACTCAAGTGTTTTTCCTCGTTTCGTTCACCTCTCGCCATTTAATTATTCCGGAGTTCCGAAGACATCTCAATAGATTCGTCTATCTTCCAATTAATTCGAGGTTGTCACCTCCTTCAAGTCTTTTAATCGTCCCGGTGCATCATCTCCTTTCGATCCTTTTCAATGGAGTTTTCCCTTCGGTGGGCTCATAACCCACAGGTCTTTCCCAGGATCTTACCTGACTCTTCTAATTTTCTGGAGTGTTCCGAAATTCTTTTAAGTATGACGTAAGTATGGATCCCGTCAGTCATGTGCCTTCTCCAAGATCGCTTTCAATTCGTTCATGTTGGTTCAACCTTTCCTCATTTCATTCGTCCGGAGTATTTCATCAATTATTTTCATTGTGTTCCTCCGAAGGCCATCATTTCAGAAGATTTCTTCGTTCTCGGTTTTCAACTTCGTCCTCCAAATATTCTTCAATGATGCCTCTTCGTTCGTCTCACATTTTTTTTCCGGTGCTTCGTTCAAGCATTCTTTAATCCGTCTGCAATCTCTTCGTTCTCGTAATTCAAATTTTCTCAAGTACTTATCATTTTTCCTGGCGATTCATTCTCTTGTGTTCACTCAATTTCAATTCTTCACGGTGGCTTGTCCTCTTGCATCGTTCAATTTCATTCCTTACGGTGGTCATTCTCGTTCTTCACTCGATTTTAATTCTTCCCGGTGGTTCGTTCATTTTCTTCACTCGGCTTTAATTCCTTATGGTGGCTCGCTCAAGAATTCTTTTCCGATGCTATAATATCAATCAATTCATCCGTTCTTTCCAATTCTACCGGTGTTTCATGCAGATTTTCGCAAGTTCGCGATATATTCCTCTTTAATCATTTCAACGAGAATAAGGGATATGCAAATCCATTGCTTCGCATCAATTTAATTGGTGGAGGATAAGCATAACATAATTCTTATTCTTTTCATCAAGTTGATTTAATTCCTTCCTTCGGAGTTTATTCTTGACGAATAAATTCTAGTTCCAAGTGCTTTAATCTTTTCTTTCCCGGAGTTCAAAGTTTTTCTCGGCTATCTCGTCGGAACCCCGACTAATCATCGCAAGGCTTTAATCTTATTCCTTTCGTTCGTCAGTTCTTTATCATCATCCTTCCATTACCGGAGTTCTTCGTGGTGGTTCTTCATCATTTAATTCATTCTTCAATATTCATCAAATTCTTGTTGAGCAGCTAAGCTTTATTCTTTGCCTCTCGAGTGCAAATAATTCTCCGTATTCTTTTGAAGTGGAGTTTTGCATTCTTCACTCTTCTCAGCTCATCTATCCAATCTTTTGGTAGTGGCATAATTCACCTCAAGTTTTGAGATGATTTCCATAAGTCCACAACAAGATTATTCTTTTGTTGTTGATTTTCTCAACAACTCCGTTCAAGTCTTTCTCTTATAAATTCTCGTTCATGTCACTCGTGCTCAAGTTGTCATTTTCCTCTCCGTTCTTTTCTTTCCAATATCCCAATTCTTCCGGAGGCATTGTGTTGTTGCTCTCGTCGAGTATCATTTCATATTTTCAAGTTCTCGTTCCATTCCATTCGTGTTCAACCGGTGTGCTATTCCTTTCATTTTCAGTCGGAGTGCTGCCCGAATTACTTCGTTCAAATTCCTTTCTATTTCTTATTAACCGGAGTGTTTTCGAATTCATTCTTGTTCCTTTAACTCATGCTTCATATCCTTATCCTCTTGGTTCTCGTCTTATGCTTTGTTATCTCATTTTACCGGAGCTTCTCGTTCTCGTTCATCTCCAGTATATTCTTTCTTTTGAAGTGGCTCAACCTCTCAATATTCCTTGGTTTCACTCTTTGTCCTCGAAGAACCTTGTTCTTCCTTTTCACTTCCGTCTCGTTCCTAAGATCTCGGGACAAGATCTCTTGTTAGTAGGGGAGTGTTGTGACACCCGGAGACCGGTGCGCCAGGTGTCAGCCAGTTATTCGTCGTTGTTGCCATGTCATCTGCTTGCGTGTTGCATCTTTCCATGTCATCATGTGTGTTGCATCATCATGTTTTCAAAACTTGCATCTGTCCGAGTCCCCTCGTCCTTCCCGTTGTTCGTTCTGAGCCCAGACACACTCACATGCGCCCGCGGCGCCTCCGAATAATTATTGTATAAGTGGCCGAAAAATGTTCTCGGAATGGGATGAAACTTGGCGTGTGGTCTTATTATAGTGTAGACAGGCCGCCTGCCAAATTTCATCGCATTCGGAGTTCCTTTGATAGCCAAACGGTTAACCGTGTTAACCGCCGGAAGCCTTCTCTCTTTTGGCCCAACACCCCTTCACACAGCCCACCAAACCCATCCTAACCCCCTCCATGCTCTTGCCCGTTCGATCACGATCGCGTGGCCGCGAACGGCTCCTCATTTGGACACTCCTAGCTCCCTCTACCTATAAATATGTGTCTCCCCCGTTTTTCTCTCGCAGATCCAACCCTAGCCCCGCTCCCACCGCGCGCCGGACATGTCTGCGCCGTGCCGGACATGTCCATCCCGCAGCCACGTCGCTCCGCCCAATCCCGCGCCGCCACCTTAGTGGGGCCGGCACGTGGCGCCCCCTGATTCGCCCAGCCCCCGCGCCCACATCCCCGCGCCGCCGCCTGGCCCGCTCGGCCCACGGCCGGCCCGCGCCCAGACCGCGCCGGTCCCCGCGCCTCCCGAGCCTCCCACTCCCCTCGTCCCGCCTCCTCGACGTCGGTCGCCGCCGGCAGCTGCTCGTCGACCCCACCGTCGCGCCCTCCGGCGACCGCGCCGCCCCGCCGCCTAGGAACCTCGCCGCCGCCCAGATCCGGTGCGGGTCGGCCGGATCCGCCCGTCCCCGCCTCCTTCGTTCCGTCCCCGGCAGCCGCTGGGCCCTGCGCCGTCGTCTCACCGTTGCTTCGCCGGAGGTCAACACCGGCGCGACCTCCCTCGGCTGTGCGCGTGGGCGAGCGCACGAGGCCGATGCCTCCGCGTGGGCCCTCAGCCAGGCCGAAGCCTCGTGGGCCAGAGCCGACGCCGGCCCGGCTCCAGGCCCCGGCCAGCCTGCCTCAACCGCCTCCTGCCAGGCCCGGCCCAGCCTCCACACCGGCCCACCTCTCCTCCTCGACTTGGGCCAAGCCCATGGGTGAGCCGCCCCTCTAAGTTTCGCCCTGTGCATGTTTTAATTATCTGTCGCTCGTTTTCCTCTGAAAAACTGCTAAGTCCCTAGAGATGCATATTATGTTGCTATGTTTGCATGGCTGTAGATTCTTGTGTGGTGATCCAAATTGAGTGAATGATATGTCAAAATGATCGTGGTGATATGCTCTACACTTTGTTCCATTGTGCCATGCTCATTTGAGTTCATCTAATCTAATCCCTGTTGCAAGAGTACTACTTGTTATAAACTGCTGCTACTTGTTATTTTGTTGCCATGTTTGAGATATGATAACTTGGTGCATGTTAATCCAAATGATGCATATGATATGTCAAAATGTTCATCATGAGATGCTCTACATGATGGTTGCTATAGCATGCTTGTTTGAGTCCATATTGCCATGTTAATCTCTGTTGCAAAAGTGCATTTGGATGTTATGTGCTGAAACTGTTATGAGATGCTGATTTCAATTGCTCTTTGTTATTGATGTGTTTGTCCTCATGCCACATGTTTAGTTGTTTTAGAAGCACCATTGTATGGTCTTTGATGTGGTGCATTTAACTTTCCATGATATGCCTTGTGTTGACTTAAACATGCTTGTAAACATGCCATGTTGTTATTGTTGTTTTATACTTAGTAAAATTTCTACTAAGACTGGAATCTGTCTTATCCTGATGCTATGTTTGCTTGATGCCCTAGGCAAATCCATGCTAGTTTTAGAGTGGCCATTGATCATTCCTTGCTGTATATGTTATTGTCTATCCATTCATGCCCTTACTTGCTCATATGGGTTGTTGTAGCTTATTTATTTCTTGCTCCCAAGTTGTTATAAAATATTACTGTCAGGTTTTTAATGTCATGATCAAAATGTTGTAGCTTGTTGCTATTGATCCATGCCTCCTATGGAGTTGCTCCAATGGAGTTGTTTGCTGTAGGATATTTCTACTTCATGTCCATGCTTCTTTTTTCCATGTTTGAGTGTTGTAGCATATATTTACCTTGCTCCAAAGTTGTTATGTGGCTGTTAACTTCAGCTTGTTGTTATATCTTGTTTCATGTGTATATTTTAGCCCGTTGCGCCGTTTTGGGTGTGCCTTATATGAAACTTGTGTGATTTTGCCTTTAGAAGCATAATATCATCTTGTTTACATGTTTGGAGTATGTTTGCTTGATGTTTGGGTGCATCTTGCACTGTTGCCTTGCTTGTCTTGTTTTGCTCATATCTTCTAGGCCGTAGCTCCGAACTAAACAAACTTTATATGAAACTTGACTAGAATTTCGTGTAGATCATCATGGTGCATGTTAACTTGTTGTTTAACAACTTGAACATAAGGTTTGTTCAGATCTGGACTAATATCAAACTATGCATATGGGGACTTACCGGATTTGTAATAGGTAGTTTCCGGCCTCATTTAAACATGTTCTTGTGTTGTTTTCCTGTGCTTCCTACCTTGCCATGTTTTTCTTCCTGTATAGACTTGTCTTGCATCATACCTTGCCATGTATTGCATCATATATAGACTTGTGTTGTTTTTCTGTGCTTCCTACTTTGCCATGTTTTGCTTCCTGTATAGACTTGTATTGCATCCTATATAGAACTGTCTTGCATCATACTTGGTTGAGCATATTGTCATGTCTCGTGTGGAGTGTTTACTGTGTTGCTTGCTTCTTCTCGTTAGTGCTTGTTCCATTGCGTTCGTGAGGATCCGTTCATCTACCCGTGGTTCTTCTTCAAGGCTTCTTCTTCGTCTTCTTCATGGATCCGTTCTTCTTCCTTGCGGGATCTCAGGCAAGATGACCATACCCTTGGATACCTTTACTATCATTGCCCTGCTTAGTGTCTCGATGCTATCGTTACATGTCGCGCTACCCATCATTATTGTCAGCCTCTCCTTGTTGCCATGAAACCTCTAACCTTTGAAACCTTCCTAGCAAAACCATTGTTTGGCTATGTTACCAGCTTGCTCAGCCCCTCTTATAGCGTTGTTAGTTGCAGGTGAAGATGAAGATTGTTCCATGTTGGAACTTGATGCTTTGGGAATATCACAATATCTATTATTATTATTAACACACCTATATACTGGGCATGGGTGGAAGGCTTGGCCTTTTCTCGGTGTTTTGTTCCACTCATGCCACCTTAGGAGCCGTTAAACCGGCATTATGTTCCTTGGTTTTGCGTTCCTTACACGGTTGGGTATATGGGGACCCCTTGACACTTCGTATTTGAATAAAACTCCTCCAGCAAGGCCCAACATTGGTTTAATTTGCCCATAATAACACCTTAATTAATTAATTAAATTGCATAGGGAGTTAGCGCTACCCGAGGATTCTTTCTACATACAGGGGGGCAGTGCGGATGGTGTTGGTCCCAAACTAGAGCCACTTGCGGTGCCACCCAGTTATCTGGGGTCTTCGATTGCTGTACGTAGTGCTCATCCGGTCGTGGCCTGAGACGAGATACGCGCGGCTACTATCAGGGTGTCGGCACGCCGGGAGGTCTTGCTGGACTTGTTTTACCATTGTCGAAATGTCTTGTGCACCGGGATACAGAGCCTGATCGGATTTCCCTAAGATAAGGGGTAATAATTATTATTACTTCAGCTGATCGTGAGAGCTTGTGATGGGCTAAGTTGGGACACCCCTGCAGGGTTATGATCTTTCTAAAGCCGTGCCCGCGGTTATGTGGCAGATTGGAATTTGTTAATGTCCGGTTGTAGAAAACTTGACAGAGGATCCGAACTAAAACACACAACTATGTGAGTAACCGTGACTGTCTCTTTTCACTTTGAGAAGAGAACACGGTGGGGTTATGTTTGACTCGTAGGTAGTTCAGGATCTTTAGCGATAATTACTAGTTTGCGACCATTTGCGTAGATGCTCATCTTATTATTGTACTCGTAAGTTAGCCACCATATATATTGCTTAGTCGCTGCTGCAACCTCACCACTTTACCACTTCCTACCTATTAAGCTTTGCTAGTCTTGTTACCCATGGTTATGGGATTGCTGAGTCCTCGTGGCTCACAGATACTACAACAACAGTTGCAGGTGCAGGTTTCCGATGACTTGACGTGAGAGCGTTGTTCGTTGTGTTGGAGTTCTTTCTTCTTCTTCAGTCTTGGGTTAGGTTCCTGGTCGGCAGCCTGGGATAGCAGATGGATGTCGTTGTTCTTTTCATGTTTGTATCCGTAGTCCGATACCTTGTATTGATGGTGTTGTATTCATGTGACTTGTATGTTTTGTTGTATCCCCCATGTATGTATGTAATGGTACGATGTAATGATATCCATCTTGCTAAGCGCCCGAAATGCGGTTGTGCCCCAATCACGTAAGTGTCACGTGATCGGGATAGAATCGCATCTTGGGCCTGACACTGAGGGTATGTACCAGTAGATATGTGTTTGATCTCTCTCTCGTGTTCTTGAGAAGGCAGGTTCTTGATGTATCGTGAGCTTTGCTATTATAGTTGGATCTTATGATGCTTCTCCCCCTCTACTCTCTTGTAATGGATTGAGTTTTCCCTTTGAAGTTATCCTATCAGATTGAGTCTTTAAGGATTTGAGAACACTTGATGTATGTCTTGCACGTGCTTATCTATGGTGACAATGGGATATTATGTGATCCACTTGATGTATGTTTTGGTGATCAACTTGCGGGTTCCGTGACATTGGGAATCTATGCATAGGGGTTGGCACACGTTTTCGTCTTGACTCTCGGTAGAAACTTTGGGGCACTCTTTGAAGTTCTATGTGTTGGTTGAATAGATGTTTCTGAGATTGTCTGATGCATATCGTATAATCATGCCCATGGATCCTTGAGGTGACAACGGAATATCTAGGTGACACTAGGGTTTTGATTGATTTGTGTCTTAAGGTGTTATTCTAGTACGAACTCTATGATAGATTGAACGTTACTACGGACTCTTGAATAGATCGATCCGAAAGAATAACTTTGAGGTGGTTTCATACCCTACCATAATCTATTTGTCTGTTCTCCGCTATTAGTGACTTTGGAGTGACCCTTTGTTGCATGTTGAGGGCTAGTAATATGATCCAATTTTGTTATCCTTGTTGAGAGAACTTGCACTAGTGAAAGTATGAACCCTAGGCCTTGTTTCCTATCATTGCAACACCGTTTATGCTCACGTTTACCACTTGCTACCTTGCTGTTTTTATATTTTCTTTTTACAAAAACCTATATCTACCATCCATATTGCACTTGTATCACCATCTCTTCGCCGAACTAGTGCACCTATACAATTTACCATTGTATTGGGTGTGTTGGGGACACAAAGTGTAATGCCCAGGATGGAGTTATACCTCCTACGTGTCGAGGCACGACTTAAAGGCATAAGTCCATCCTAGAATGATCTCAAGTTTGGTAATCTTTGCACAACTCATGTAAAAGAGGGGATAGTAAACTGAAAATAGTTGGCTTACAATCGCCACGTCACAGAATTTCAGTACAAGTCTCAAACATCATACATTAAGAGCACTACAACCCTCTAAGGGCAAAAGCCAAATGTCAAAGTACCAAACTCAGATAAATAAACCACAGGCGGATCGAATCCTAGTAAGAGACTCCACTACTGATCGTCCGGGTAGCGCACATAGTACCGACTACGCTCCTCGTCGTACTCCCAATCCAGCTCGGTGCCATCACCTGGATAGCTCACAGCTGGACCTGCATCTGGTGTGTGAAGTAACTGTGAGCCACAGAGGACTCAGCAATCCCGTTCCCGGGTAACAGAACTATTTAAGCCTTTAGGTGAGGATAAGGCTGAAGAAAGAACAAGTCTGCAGCAGCAACTAGCATCTAGCTTACGCAAGTGAGAGCGAGAAGAGAAGGCATCGGCGAGAAGTGATCACGAAGTGATCCTAGCTACAAGCTCACAATCATAACCCCTCCGTGTTCAACTCCCGAATCCCTATTCGGAAATTGACAGTCACGGAACACACGCTGGTAGTGTATTAGTATCTTTGTGTCAAGTTATCTACAACCGGAATTAACAAGCTCCCATCTGCCACATAACCGCGGGCACGGCTTTCGAAAGTTCAAACCCTGCAGGGGTGTTCCAACTTGACCCATTACAAGCCCACGATCCGCGGAGTCGCAACTCCAAAGTGGGAAGACCCGAGTATCCTCGGAATCCCGTGCTCAAGATATACCGAGCTAAGGTAAGGCTAATCCAGCAAATCCTCCCGGCGTGTCGACACCCTGATAGTAGCCGCGCGTATCTAGGTCTCAGGACACGACCGGATGGGCGATGCTACAGGTTTTTACCAGACCTTGAGTTTCCTCGAGGTGGCCCTGCAGGACCCCCGTTTCGGACCAACACTCATGTGGAGCACTGGCCCGGGGTTGTTGATTAAGAAAGAGGGTTAATTACTCCCTATGCATGTTTAGTTTGTTATTAGGCAAATAGTACCAATGTTGGGATTTGCTGGAAAAGACTTAGCACTTAGCGGTTTATCTAGGGGGTCCCATACACCCCAACCGTGTTAGGAACGCATAAACAAGGAACATAAAACCGGCTTATACGGATCCTAACGGCATGAGTGGAACAAATCACCAAGCAAAAATCTTAGCCTTCCACCCTTGCCAATATATAGATGATTTCATTTAAAGCATTTATATTGTGTGATATAACCCAACCAAACTTCAACATGAAGCAAGCATCTTCACTTCACCTGCAACTAGCAACGCTATAAGAAGGGCTGAGCGAAGCGTACTTAGCCAAGCAACGGTTTGCATAGGTAGGGTGGTTAAACATGGCAATTGGTTACAAGTAGGAGGCTGACAAGAAGAACATGGGCATCGAGGCAAAACTATAGATCGAGACTACTAGCAATAGGCAAAGATAGTAATGTTATCGGGGTTCGGTCATCTTGCCTGAAGAGAAGTCGTTCGGATCGTAAGAAGGGTCCTCGTGCTCAACCTCGTTGGAAAACTCGTGCTCAACTTCGTTCCCGGTCTCAGCTTCCGGCTCTAAACAAAACAATCACACCAAGCACCAATCAACAAGATGCAATGCGCACTCGAAAAACATGAATGCATGATGGATGCACTAAGGATGCACATGGAGCACGTAAAACATCACTCAAGCAAAACACCTCAAAACAAGATAACAACCTGATATTACTAATCTACACAGAAAATCACCCAAGTTTGATATAAGATTCGCTGAAATCGGAGTTACGGGCTAAAAGTTATGCCCGAAACAAGATTTGAGCGAAAGCTGAAAATTACAGCAACATAGCAACTTTGGAGCTCAAAATAATTAAACTACAGCACCCAAATAGCATGGCAAAGGACATGAACAAAAACTAGACATATAGTACATCAACTAGGTCCAAAGTGCACCCCCAACGGAGTCACGGATCAATAGCAATGATCTTGGACATATTGAACTTTGCAATAAAATTCTGGCAGCAGAATTTTTATTGAAACTTTAGAGCAAAAGATAAACATGCTACAGCCACTCAAATGGACTTATGAGGACATGGATGGAAAGACAACAATATATACTACAAGGAACAATCAAAATCCACCCCAAAACTATCATGCTTTGCCCTACAACATCACACGAACATGGCATCGGAACGTTACAGATTTCAGACTTAGTGAAAAATTCACTAAGTCCGAAAACAGCAATATAATCATAGCACACAAAAGAGCATGTTTAAGTCACCTCGAAACTAGACATGGCAAAGGGTAAGCACCTCATCAAAGTGCATATGAAGGTGATCCCGAAACACACAAGCATGCATCATAGAGGTGAACACAACGATTGCAACGAGCTCAACAAGAAGGCATTTCATAACAAGTGAAAACACAACATGTGAACATGGCACTTTGCGATGATGATAACAAGGAAACAATAAATCTACCATGCAACCTATCACACACAACACGTAGTTCGTGGCAAGACGAACACGTGGACATGTCATTTGCATCGTTTGGACAAACGAGCTAAAAGTTATCACATGACAAAGGTGGCATGAAAATAACACATAACAGCAGTTTATATCATGATGCACTCTTGCAACAGCAAAACAAGTGTCAAGATGACATCTAACATGCATGACTACAACAGGTAAAACGTAGAGGACATCTCCACGAACATCTGGACATGCTACACGCGCAAAACGGAGCAACAGGCACAAAGTTAGAGCAGTTCAAAGTTAGCATCTCAGAACAGGTAAAACAGGACTTAGGGGGAAGAACTCAACCTCAACAGAAAAAAAAAACAGATCTGAGAACAGCACGGGCCGGCGGGGCTACAGTGGCGGCGGCCCGGCGGGATCTGGCTTCGGTGCGCGCGGCGGCTCGGCCCACTCGGCGGGGAGGGAGCCCGTGGGGCGGCGAAGCGGGCCGGTCGGCGAGGCGAGGCCCACCGCGGGGCGGGAGGCGAGGCGAGACGAGGCAGGCGGCCCGCGGCGGCAGGAGCGGGAGGCCCACGGGGCGAGCGACGCGGCCCGGCGAGGCGAGCGACGAAGCGAGGCGAGGCGCCGGCTGGGAGGCGGCGTACGGGCCGTGGCGAGGTGGCCTGCTCGGGCGCCCGGCCTGGCGCGGCTGCGGCGAAGGAGTGGGGAGGCGCTGTCGGGCCAGGGAACTGGTCCCCCCGGGCCCTGGCGAGCGCCCGGCTGGGTCGATCGACGAGGGGAATCGAGGCGTTGACCTCGTAGCTCGGTCCCAGATTGGTGGATCCGATCGGGGCTCCTCGAGCTGCGGCTGCGGCTGTCTGCTTCGAAGGAAAGCTTGGATCCCCTCGGGATCTGGGATGATTTCTTGGATCTGAGGAAGAAGGGAAAAAAAAGAAAGTGGAGAAGGGGAAGAAGAAGGGGATGCCCAAATAGACTAGGGGGGTCTATATGTAGCAGTTTTTAGGGTTAGGAGGAGATTTAGGGGCGTTAGGAGCCCTCCGATCGCGATCCGACGGATCCGATCGCGGGGGTTGATTTAAAAGGCCTAGACGGAGAAAAGAGACTGCAGCAGGGGTATTTCCGGGACACGAAGTGAAGGCACATCGGACCCACACAGACAACGGAGGGAAAAGTCAACGGAGTCCAAACGAGACGAGATTTGAGAGGCGGGTTGCACACAACAAAACAACAACACACAACACAACCTCGCGGCACACCGGTACCGAAAAACGCCCGAACAACAAAGTAGGCCTACGGGACGTCACGGACACGTGAGGGAGCTCCGGAACGCGAAACGGACAACGGGAAGAAACACACGGAACCGGATGCAACCCACAACACAGATGCAATGCGATGCACATGTCTACATGATATGAACGAATGCCACACACTCACACAACAAAACGACGAAAACCCGAAAGACAACGAACCCGAAATGGAAATAGATGAAGCCGGAGATATATTATATACCCAAAAGGGAAAGTATTACATCCGGGGCATTACAAACTCTCCTCTACTACAAAAAGATCTCGTCTCGAGATCTAGGACTGGAAAAAGGAAGGGTACTCGGAACGAAGATGATCTTCTCGTTCCCAGGTAGCTTCTCGGTCTGTGTGATGTGACCACTTGACTTTCAGAAACTTGATGGACTTGTTGCGAGTCTTGCGTTCGGTTTCTTCGAGAATTGCAACTGGATGCTCTCGGTAGGAAAGGTCTTGTTGAAGATCAATCTCCTCAAACGGAATCATGCGCTCAGGTGCCTTGAAACATTTGCGAAGCTGAGACACATGGAAGACATCATGAACATTTGCAAAGTTGGAAGGGAGCTCGAGCTGATAGGCTAGATCGCCTCTTTTGCCAAGAATCTTGAAAGGCCCGACGTATCTAGGAGCAAGCTTTCCTTTGATACCGAATCTTTGGGTTCCTTTCATCGGAGACACTCGGAGATAGACATGATCACCGATGTCGAAAGCCAAATCACGATGCTTTCCGTCATAGTAGCTCTTCTGACGCGACTGAGCGGCCTTGAGATTCTCACGTATGACTTTGCACATTTCTTCGGCTTCAGAGATCAAATCATTGCCAAGAAGTTGGCGTTCGCCTGTTTCAGACCAGTTGAGAGGGGTACGGCACTTTCTGCCATAGAGAATTTCAAACGGTGCTTTGCCTGCACTTGCTTGGAAGCTGTTGTTGTAAGAGAATTCGGCAAATGGAAGACAGTCTTCCCATTTCATGCCGAAGGAGATGACACAGGCTCTGAGCATATCTTCAAGGATCTGATTCACACGCTCGACTTGACCACTAGTCTGAGGGTGAAAGGCAGTGCTGAACCTGATCTTCGTGCCCATGGCGGACTGAAAGGAGTCCCAGAACCTTGATGTGAACAAGCTGCCATGGTCTGAGGATATCACTTGAGGAATGCCATGTAGGGACACAATTCTGGAAGTGTACAGCTCTGCAAGTTGAGCTGCATTGATTGATTCTTTGACTGGAAGAAAGTGAGCGACTTTGGTAAGCTTGTCAATCACCACAAAGATAGCATCATTGCCTCGCTTGGATTTAGGAAAGCCAGTGACGAAGTCCATTTCAATGTGGTCGAACTTCCACTCAGGAATAGGAAGAGGTTGGAGAAGACCGGCTGGACGTTGATGTTCTGCTTTCACTCTTCTGCATACATCACATTCATTCACGAATTGGGCAATCTCCCTTTTCATGCGTGTCCACCAGTAAGATTGCTTGAGGTCTTGATACATCTTGGAACTACCAGGATGAATGGAAAGGAGAGAATCATGAGCTTCTTCCATTATGAGCTTCCTGAGATCACCTTTGGGAACAACGAGTATGTCCTCGAAGAACAAGGTATCTCTCTCATCAACACGGAAGCACTTGTATTTTGGAGTGCCCTTTGCAATCCCATGTTTCACCTTCTTCACCATGGTATCACTGAGCTGGGCCTCACGGACTTGATCTTCCAAGGTAGGAGCAATTTGGAGATTTGCAAGAAAACCCTGCGGAACAACTTGGAGGTTGAGCTTCCTGAAAGCTTCACAAAGCTCAGGCTGGTATGGCTTGATAAGAAGGCTGTTGCAATATGCCTTTCTGCTCAAGGCATCTGCAATCACATTCGCCTTGCCTGGAGTGTATTCAATGCTGGGGTTGTACTCTTGGATCATCTCGACCCAACGAGTCTGGCGGAGGTTCAGATGCGGCTGTGTGAAGATGTACTTCAAGCTCTTGTGATCAGTGAAGATGTCGACCTTTCTGCCCAACAACAGATGTCTCCACGTAATCAGAGCATGTACCACAGCTGCTTGCTCGAGATCGTGTGTGGGATAGTTCTTCTCACTGGGCTTGAGCTGCCGAGAAGTATATGCCACAATTTTCTTATCTTGCATAAGCACACCACCAAGACCTTGAAGCGAAGCGTCACAGAACACTTCATAGGGCTTGGTTTCATCCGGAGGAGTCAGAACTGGAGCAGAGACAAGCTTCTCTTTGAGGGTTTTGAAAGCCACTTCACACTCGGGAGACCAAAAGTATTTGACATTCTTCTGAAGCATGTTGGAAAGAGGCTTGGCAATCTTGGAGAAGTTCTCCACAAACCTTCTGCAATAGCTGGCAAGACCCAGAAAACTGCGGAGCTGTTTGACGTTCTGAGGAGCTTCCCAGTTGACAATTGCTTCAACTTTCTCGGGATTAACCGCAATACCGTCAGCTGAGATGATGTGGCCCAGGTACAAAACCTTATCGAGCCAAAACTCGCACTTTGAGAACTTGGCATAGAATTTATGCTCTCGGAGTCGATCAAGAACCAGACGCAAGTGCTTTTCGTGATCTTCTTCATTCTTGGAAAACACCAGAATATCATCCAGATACACAAGCACAAACTCGCCAGTATAGGGGTTGAAGATGTAATGCATCATCCTTGAAAAGGTAGGAGGAGCATTGGCGATACCGAAGGACATGACGGTATACTCGTATGAACCGTAGCTCGTTCTGAAGGCCGTCTTGGGAATGTCTTCCTCGCGAATGCAAATTTGATGGTAGCCCATTCGGAGGTCAAGCTTAGAGAACACTTTAGCTCCTTTAAGCTGCTCAAAGAGTTCGTTGATGTTGGGGAGCGGATACTTGTTCTTAATCGTCTTCTTGTTCAATGGCCGGTAGTCAACACAGAGACGCTCCGTGCCATCTTTCTTCTTGACAAATAAGACGCCACAGCCCCACGAAGATGTACTCGGTCTGATGAGACCCATACTCTCCTGCTTATCAAGCTGCTTCTTCAATTCCTTCAATTCATCCGGAGAGAGCTTGTAAGGACGCCGGCAAGCAGGTTCGGTGCCCGGCTCGAGTTCAATGACAAACTCCACCTGACGGTGTGGAGGCATGCCTGGAAGATCTTCTGGAAAGACGTCTTGATATTCGTTCACCACTGGAATTTGCTCTATAGCATTAATTTCACCCTTATCATTAAGAGAGAAAAGCCGAATAGTATTATCCCTGGAGGCGAAGATAATCACGTCTTCATCAGAATGAGTCAATTTGACTTCCTTTTGAGCACAATCAATGTGAGCATCGTGCTGAGAAAGCCAATCCATTCCGAGAATGAGGTCGATATCAGAATGACCAAGAATCACCGGAGAAGCCAAAAATCGATAGTCACCCATGCGAATAGAAACATCCGGAGCATAGACACTGGAGTGCATTCGTCTTCCCGGAGAAATAACTTTTAACTCCCTTGGCAGATTTTTGGTGACAAAATCGTGCTTGGATGCAAAAGGATATGACATGAAAGAGCAAGAAGCACCCGAATCAAATAATACTTTAGCTGGAAAAGAGTTCACTGGAAGGTTACCCAAAATAACATCAGAAGAAGCCTCTGCTTGTGCTGCATTCATCAGATTGACCCTTGCTGCCTTTGGATCATGCCTGACAATAGCTGAACTCACAGGTGGTGGAGGAGGAAGACGCTTCGGATTCGGACATCTGTTGGCATAGTGACCTTTCTGAGTGCATTTGTTGCAAGTCACTTCTGAGAGAGGACGGAACTGAGAGCCACTGGACTTGGAGCCTTGAGACTGAAACTGCTTCTTCGACTGGTTGCTTGGGTTGGGTGGGTGGGAGAAACCACGACCACTAGAGTTCTTGTTGTTGGAGTTGTTGAAGTTGCTGGAGTTGTTGTATGGAGCTCGAATCACTTGAGGAGGAGGAAGCCAGAATTTATGTTGTTTCGCAGCCAACTGAGACGATGAGGTAGAGTGAACAGCATCTCGAATTCTCTTCTTAGAAGCCTCCATCTTAAGCTGAGCTGCTTCTTGTTTCAAAGCCATATTATAGAACTTATCGAATTCGTCTGGCTCGAACAAAGTGAGAGCAAGCTGAAGTTCATCTTTGAGACCTCCACGGAACTGATAGATTTTACTCTTTGCATCAGGAATGTCTTGCTTTGCATAGCGAGTGAGGTTTTGGAACTTGACATTATACTGATAGACTGACATGGAGCCCTGCTTGAGGTTGCGGAATTGCTCACGCATGCCCTCGATAACACTTGTAGGAATGTGATGCGAGCGGAAATCCTTGCAGAAATTCTCCCACGAGATCACTTGACCCGGCCTTGAGTCTTTGTACTGCTGCCACCAGTCAGCTGCTTGATCTTTCAGTTGGAAGGCTGCAAACTTCACATAGTCATCTTCTTTCACGTTACTGCACTCAAAATGCTTCTTTATGTCGGTCAACCAATCCTCAGCATCAAGAGGGTCGACACAGTAACTGAAAGCTTTAGGATTGTTAGACAGGAACTGGTTGAGGGTAGCATGGTGCTGCTGGAAGAAGTTGCCTTGGTTCATTGGAACACCCTGATTAGCTTGATTAGCTTGATTAGCTTGCATCATCTGCATCATCTGCATCATCAACTGAGTGTTCTGAGCAGTAGTCTGCATAATTGCTCTCCAAGCCTCAGGCGGAGGAGGAGGTGAAGGAGGATGCTCTGGGACCTCTTCCACCTCTGGGTTGGCATTCGGAACCTTTTTCAGAGCCATCCTGTAAGAGATGACCACGAATCAGCAATTGATTGACAAAAGGAATAAGCTGAATCAATGGAATGAATTGCAACAAGTCTTCACAATAATCATTCGAACAATAATAACGAATGAAATCATCCGAACAAGAGGAACGAATGATATTCTTAGTTAATGGATAACATCAGTCTTCACGAGAAGCCACATAGGGAACAAAAGGATAAAATAAGAAAAACAACAAGGTACGCACAGGAACAAACACAAGAGAGGAGTTTCGTTCTAACATCTTTGTGCTGAAAGCATATGAACGCGTTACGAAAAGGTTTTGCAATCCCCGGATCAGCATAGCCAAGGACCCTTTAAGATGCAACTCCTGATAGTAACATCGGTCATATAACCCCTTCACTCAATGTCGAACCCCGAACTCACTAACCTGCATTCGTTGGAAGAATGCCTACGAACTACTGGATAAAACCCACCTATAGTTTTCCGAAAGATTCCAGTTATGCAATCAGGTGTTGGGGATACACGGGAAGCACCGCGCAATCAACTCTAACCTACATCCAGGTGTATCCATCCTTCAACACATAACCAGTCTTTCTCGGAAACTGTGTACCTCGGACCTTCGAAAAGCATCCACTATAACAAGCTATGGCAATACTCCCGAACTACCTCCCCAGTACTGGGTGATGTCGGGGTTATCTTGCCACTGGCCGTATAGGGGAGATTTTCGATGTCGGCCGTCTTAAGTATTTAGTACTGCCGCGATATGCTTGTTACAACGATACCCCGAAGCTCAACTCCTCGGTAACAGGAGGCATCGGGAACAATATCCTTGTCACAAGAACATCGAAACAATCCCAGAATACTCGCGGGATTCCTAAAAAAAAATTGTGCAAATTTTGAAGATAGGAGAGACCAGAGTAGACGTCAGGAGTCCTCACCAGAGAGAAAGGGGATGAGAAGCAAAGAAATCCTACTCTCCGATATAATATAGGACTCAAAAAGTTTTCAGTGTGTGCCTAGACTCAACCGTCAACGGTTCGATCAAACAGTGGGGGCTCCTAGGTCGGAGAAGGCTCTGAATACCAACTTGTAATGCCCAGGATGGAGTTATACCTCCTACGTGTCGAGGCACGACTTAAAGGCATAAGTCCATCCTAGAATGATCTCAAGTTTGGTAATCTTTGCACAACTCATGTAAAAGAGGGGATAGTAAACTGAAAATAGTTGGCTTACAATCGCCACGTCACAGAATTTCAGTACAAGTCTCAAACATCATACATTAAGAGCACTACAACCCTCTAAGGGCAAAAGCCAAATGTCAAAGTACCAAACTCAGATAAATAAACCACAGGCGGATCGAATCCTAGTAAGAGACTCCACTACTGATCGTCCGGGTAGCGCACATAGTACCGACTACGCTCCTCGTCGTACTCCCAATCCAGCTCGGTGCCATCACCTGGATAGCTCACAGCTGGACCTGCATCTGGTGTGTGAAGTAACTGTGAGCCACAGAGGACTCAGCAATCCCATTCCCGGGTAACAGAACTATTTAAGCCTTTAGGTGAGGATAAGGCTGAAGAAAGAACAAGTCTGCAGCAGCAACTAGCATCTAGCTTACGCAAGTGAGAGCGAGAAGAGAAGGCATCGGCGAGAAGTGATCACGAAGTGATCCTAGCTACAAGCTCACAATCATAACCCCTCCGTGTTCAACTCCCGAATCCCTATTCGGAAATTGACAGTCACGGAACACACGCTGGTAGTGTATTAGTATCTTTGTGTCAAGTTATCTACAACCGGAATTAACAAGCTCCCATCTGCCACATAACCGCGGGCACGGCTTTCGAAAGTTCAAACCCTGCAGGGGTGTTCCAACTTGACCCATTACAAGCCCACGATCCGCGGAGTCGCAACTCCAAAGTGGGAAGACCCGAGTATCCTCGGAATCCCGTGCTCAAGATATACCGAGCTAAGGTAAGGCTAATCCAGCAAATCCTCCCGGCGTGTCGACACCCTGATAGTAGCCGCGCGTATCTAGGTCTCAGGACACGACCGGATGGGCGATGCTACATGTTTTTACCAGACCTTGAGTTTCCTCGAGGTGGCCCTGCAGGACCCCCGTTTCGGACCAACACTCATGTGGAGCACTGGCCCGGGGTTGTTGATTAAGAAAGAGGGTTAATTACTCCCTATGCATGTTTAGTTTGTTATTAGGCAAATAGTACCAATGTTGGGATTTGCTGGAAAAGACTTAGCACTTAGCGGTTTATCTAGGGGGTCCCATACACCCCAACCGTGTTAGGAACGCATAAACAAGGAACATAAAACCGGCTTATACGGATCCTAACGGCATGAGTGGAACAAATCACCAAGCAAAAATCTTAGCCTTCCACCCTTGCCAATATATAGATGATTTCATTTAAAGCATTTATATAGTGTGATATAACCCAACCAAACTTCAACATGAAGCAAGCATCTTCACTTCACCTGCAACTAGCAACGCTATAAGAAGGGCTGAGCGAAGCGTACTTAGCCAAGCAACGGTTTGCATAGGTAGGGTGGTTAAACATGGCAATTGGTTACAAGTAGGAGGCTGACAAGAAGAACATGGGCATCGAGGCAAAACTATAGATCGAGACTACTAGCAATAGGCAAAGATAGTAATGTTATCGGGGTTCGGTCATCTTGCCTGAAGAGAAGTCGTTCGGATCGTAAGAAGGGTCCTCGTGCTCAACCTCGTTGGAAAACTCGTGCTCAACTTCATTCCCGGTCTCAGCTTCCGGCTCTAAACAAAACAATCACACCAAGCACCAATCAACAAGATGCAATGCGCACTCGAAAAACATGAATGCATGATGGATGCACTAAGGATGCACATGGAGCACGTAAAACATCACTCAAGCAAAACACCTCAAAACAAGATAACAACCTGATATTACTAATCTACACAGAAAATCACCCAAGTTTGATATAAGATTCGCTGAAATCGGAGTTACGGGCTAAAAGTTATGCCCGAAACAAGATTTGAGCGAAAGCTGAAAATTACAGCAACATAGCAACTTTGGAGCTCAAAATAATTAAACTACAGCACCCAAATAGCATGGAAAAGGACATGAACACAAACTAGACATATAGTACAGCAACTAGGTCCAAAGTGCACCCCCAACGGAGTCACGGATCAATAGCAATGATCTTGGACATATTGAACTTTGCAATAAAATTCTGGCAGCAGAATTTTTATTGAAACTTTAGAGCAAAAGATAAACATGCTACAGCCACTCAAATGGACTTGTGAGGACATGGATGGAAAGACAACAATATATACTACAAGGAACAATCAAAATCCACCCCAAAACTATCATGCTTTGCCCTACAACATCACACGAACATGGCATCGGAACGTTACAGATTTCAGACTTAGTGAAAAATTCACTAAGTCCCAAAACAGCAATATAATCATAGCACACAAAAGAGCATGTTTAAGTCACCTCGAAACTAGACATGGCAAAGGGTAAGCACCTCATCAAAGTGCATATGAAGGTGATCCCGAAACACACAAGCATGCATCATAGAGGTGAACACAACGATTGCAACGAGCTCAACAAGAAGGCATTTCATAACAAGTGAAAACATAACATGTGAACATGGCACTTTCTGATGATGATAACAAGGAAACAATAAATCTACCATGCAACCTATCACACACAACACGTAGTTCGTGGCAAGACGAACACGTGGACATGTCATTTGCATCGTTTGGACAAACGAGCTAAAAGTTATCACATGACAAAGGTGGCATGAAAATAACACATAACAGCAGTTTATATCATGATGCACTCTTGCAACAGCAAAACAAGTGTCAAGATGACATCTAACATGCATGACTACAACAGGTAAAACGTAGAGGACATCTCCACGAACATCTGGACATGCTACACGCGCAAAACGGAGCAACAGGCACAAAGTTAGAGCAGTTCAAAGTTAGCATCTCAGAACAGGTAAAACTGGACTTAGGGGGAAGAAGTCAACCTCAACAGAAAAAAAAAACAGATCTGAGAACAGCACGGGCCGGCGGGGCTACAGTGGCGGCGGCCCGGCGGGATCTGGCTTCGGTGCGCGCGGCGGCTCAGCCCACTCGGCGGGGAGGGAGCCCGTGGGGCGGCGAAGCGGGCCGGTCGGCGAGGCGAGGCCCACCGCGGGGCGGGAGGCGAGGCGAGACGAGGCAGGCGGCCCGCGGCGGCAGGAGCGGGAGGCCCACGGGGCGAGCGACGCGGCCCGGCGAGGCGAGCGACGAAGCGAGGCGAGGCGCCGGCTGGGAGGCGGCGTACGGGCCGTGGCGAGGTGGCCTGCTCGGGCGCCCGGCCTGGCGCGGCTGCGGCGAAGGAGTGGGGAGGCGCTGTCGGGCCAGGGAACTGGTCCCCCCGGGCCCTGGCGAGCGCCCGGCTGGGTCGGTCGACGAGGGGAATCGAGGCGTTGACCTCGTAGCTCGGTCCCAGATCGGTGGATCCGATCGGGGCTCCTCGAGCTGCGGCTGCGGCTGTCTGCTTCGAAGGAAAGCTTGGATCCCCTCGGGATCTGGGATGATTTCTTGGATCTGAGGAAGAAGGGAAAAAAAGAAAGTGGAGAAGGGGAAGAAGAAGGGGATGCCCAAATAGACTAGGGGGGTCTATATGTAGCAGTTTTTAGGGTTAGGAGGAGATTTAGGGGCGTTAGGAGCCCTCCGATCGCGATCCGACGGATCCGATCGCGGGGGTTGATTTAAAAGGCCTAGACGGAGAAAAGAGACTGCAGCAGGGGTATTTTCGGGACACGAAGTGAAGGCACATCGGACCCACACAGACAACGGAGGGAAAAGTCAACGGAGTCCAAACGAGACGAGATTTGAGAGGCGGGTTGCACACAACAAAACAACAACACACAACACAACCTCGCGGCACACCGGTAACGAAAAACGCCCGAACAACAAAGTAGGCCTACGGGACGTCATGGACACGTGAGGGAGCTCCGGAACGCGAAACGGACAACGGGAAGAAACACACGGAACCGGATACAACCCACAACACAGATGCAATGCGATGCACATGTCTACATGATATGAATGAATGCCACACACTCACACAACAAAACGACGAAAACCCGAAAGACAACGAACCCGAAATGGAAATAGATGAAGCCGGAGATATATTATATACCCAAAAGGGAAAGTATTACATCCGGGGCATTACACAAAGACTCTTTGTTATTTGGTTGCAGGGTTGCTTGAGAGAGACCATCTTCATCCTACGCCTCCCACGGATTGATAAACCTTAGTTCATCCACTTGAGGGAAATTTGCTACTGTCCTACAAACATCTGCACTTGGAGGCCCAACAATGTCTACAAGAAGAAGGTTGTGTAGTAGTCATCAAGCTCTTTTCTGGTGCCGTTGCCGGGGAGGTTAGTGCTTGAAGGTATATCTTTAGATCTTGCAATCGAATCTTTTAATTTCTTGTTTTATCACTAGTTTAGTTTATAAAAGAAAACTACAAAAAATGGACTTAAGGTTACCTCATATGCTTCATCTTTTTAATATCTTTCGTGAAAATGATGGGAAGGAAAATTGTGCTAAAGTACTAGAAGAAGAATTACATAGAATGCTTGGCACTAAAGACCTGAATGATGAGCATGCTTGCAATATTGTTAGTGTGAATCCTTTGAATATCCATGGTACTAATGATGATTGCACTAGTCATGATGAAAATATCTCATATAAGCATGTTGATTTTTGTGGAGTGCATAGAGTTTGCAAGTACATACCAAATAGGGAGGATAGATTTTGCAAGAGGCATAAGTATTTAGAAACTAAATGGTTGCTACAGATGCTAGATGATTGTGCTGAAAATTTAAAATATCTTAGCCGTACTTGTGAACTTTGCAATGAACAAGGTCATTTCATTACCCAATGCGAATTGTTTCATGATCGAATCGTGTCCAAAAATTGTGATGACTTGATTTCCCTTGCACATCATAATGAACTTATCTTGCTTTTGGGTTATGAAGAAATCAAATGTAGAACTAATTTTCTTCCAGGATTTGCCCTTGATAAACTTCTTGATTTTGATATAGAGGAAATATATATGTAGTGTGCGGTGAATTGCATTGAAAATCCTTATATTGCCAATTACCTTAAGACAAGAAAACAAATAGGAGATGAAGAGAATACTAATTAAAGGTAAGAGATTTCCCAATATCCTCCAATTATTTCTTATAATGAATCAGGTAACGAGGAGGAGCCTCCTATTCTACCAATCTCAGTAATAAGGAGCTCCAAAAAGAAGATTAAACCCATACTTAATGTGAAGAAGAAAAAGAAAAGATGGAGAAGCAAAGACAAAAGGGTATCCCTCCCAAATGATGTTGCTTCTATTACTCATTGTGATGATGACAATTGCTATACTATCGGTGTTATCAATACTATTAACAATGAGAGTGATTATGCTTATGATATGAAAAGACCCAAGCTTGGGGATGCTATGTTTGATGAGAATGATATATTTGAGAATTTATTTGCTGCAATTAATGTTTGTCCCAAGCTTGGGGATGCTACGCTTGATGAAGATGATATTTTTAGCCTCCCAAGTCTTGATATGCAAATCTATTATGATGAAAGCATGCCTCCTATTTACGATGATTATTGTGATGACACTTATGCTATAAAAAGTAGTGATGATTATATCTATCAAACTCATGATTATGATTACCCCTTTTCTAAACATCACTCTTATAATGTGGTGAAATCTATAGTATTCAAGTCTCTTACGATACTCCCACTATTCTGAATGAGAAGAATTTTGCTTATGTGGAGAGTGGTAAAATTTCTATGCAAGTAGATCATGAAAAGAATGATTTATGTGCTGGTTATATTTTTGAATTCATTCATGATGCTACTGAAAATTATTATGAGGGAGGAACATATGCTTGTAGGAATTGCAATAATATCAAGTTTCCTCTCTATGTGCTTAAAATTTTGAAGTTGTGCTTGTTTTCCCTTCCTATGCTAGTTGATTATTGTTCCCATAAGTTGTTTGCTCACAAAATCCCTATGCATAGGAAGTGGGTTAGACTTAAATATGCTAGTCATATTCTTCATGATGCTCCCTTTATGTTTTAATTCTTATCTTTTATGCGAGCATCATTGAAATCATTGTGCCTAGCTAGGGGCGTTAAACGATAGCGCTTGTTGGGAGGCAACCCAACTTTACTTTAATCTCTTTGTTTTTGCTTCTGTTTAGATGTGGTTTTATGTTTTAATTAGTGTTTGTGCCAAGTAGAACCTTTGGGAAGACTTGTGTGAAGTTTATATGATCTTGCTGTGAAAAACAGAATCGTTAGCGCTTGCTAGAATGGTCACCAGATTTTACTGGAGCGTGCTATTTAGTTCATTCTTTTTGCAGATTATTAATAGACAAATTCCTCATGTTTACCAATTTATTTCAATTTTTTTGCAGTTACAGAAGTATGCGAAAGTTACAGATTACTACAGACTATTCTGTTTTTCACAGATTCTGTTTTTCGTGTGTTGTTTGCTTATTTTGATGAATCTATGAGTAGTATTGGAGGATATGAATCATAGAGAAGTTGAAATACAGTAGGTTTAACACCAATATAAACAAAGAATGAATTCATTACAGTACCTTTGAGTAGTGGTTTGTTTTCTTATACTAACGGAGCTCACGAGATTTTTGTCTAAGTTTTGTGTTGTGAAGTTTTCAAGTTTTGAGTATTGCTTTGATGGACTATGGAACAAAGAGTGGCAAGAGCCTAAGCTTGGGGATGCCCAAGGCACCCCAAGGTAAAATTCAAGGACAACCAAAAGCCTAAGCTTGGGGATGCCCCGTGAAGGCATCCCCTCTTTCGTCTTCATATATAGGTAACTATACTCGGAGCTATATTTTTATTCACCACATGATATGTGTTTGCTTGGAGCGTCAATTTAGTTTATTTTGTTTTGCTTGATGTATGAATAATATCCCAAGATCTGAAATTATTAAATGTTAGAGAGTCTTCACATAGTTACATAATTATACAACTACTCGTTGTTCTTCACTTGTATCTTTTTGAGTAGTTTGTCATTTGCTCTAGTGCTTCACATATATCTTTTAGAGCACGGTGGTAATTATATTTTGTAGAAATTGTTGATCTCTCATGCTTCACTTATATCCTTTTGAGAGTCTATTAAAACAGCATGGTAATGTGCTTTGGCTATAAAACCAGCCTTCACATGATAGACATCCAAGATCAATGTAGTAAAACCTTTCACACTAAGTGCATTGAATATGATGAGAAGTTGGATGCTTGATAATTGTTTTGAGATATGAGGATAGTGATATTAGAGTCATGCTAGTGGAGTTATTATGAAATTGAGAAATGCTTGTGTTAAGGTTAGTGATTCCCGTAGCATGCACGTATGGTGAACCGCTATGTCACGAAGTTAGAGCATGAGGTATTTGTAGAGTGTCATCCTTTGTGTGGAGGTCGGGGGCGCGCGATGGTTAACTCCTACCAACCTCCCCCCTAGGAGCATGCGTTGATTGCTTTGTTTTGATGACCCGTAAATTTTTGCAATAAGTATATGAGTTCTTTATGACTAATGTTGAGTCCATGGATTATACGCACTCTCACCCTCCCACCATTGCTAGCCTCTCTTGTACCGCGCAACTTTCGCCGGTACCATACACCCACTATATATCCTTCCTCAAAACAGCCACCATATATCTTCCTCAAAACAGCCACCATACCTACCTATCATGGCATTTCCATAGCCATTCTGAGATATATTGCCATGCAACTTTCCACCGTTCCGTTCATATGACACGCTTCATATTGTCATATTGTCATGCATGATCATGTAGTTGACATCGTATTTGTGGCTAGGCCACCAAGCATAATTCTTCATGCATGTCACTCTTCATTCATTGGACATCCCGGTACACCGCCGGAGGCATTCATATAGGGTCATAGTTTGTTCTAGTATCGAGTTGTAATTCAATGAAAGTGTGATGATCATCATTATTAGAGCATTTCCCATGTGAGGAAAGGCTAAATAAAGAAAGCCCCTCCAAAAAAAGAAAAAAAAAAGAAAAAAGGAAGAAAAAAAGAAAAGAAAAGAAAAAGGGACAATTGCTACTATCTTTTTCCACACTTGTGCTTCAAAGTAGCACCATGTTCTTCATGATAGAGAGTCTCATGTTTAGTCACTTTCATATACTAGTGGGAATTTTCATTATAGAACTTGGCTTGTATATTCCAACTATGGGCTTCCTCAAATGCCCTAGGTCTTCGTGAGCAAGCAAGTTGGATGCACACCCACTAGTTTCTTTTGTTGAGCTTGCATACATATTTAGCTCTAGTGCATCCATTGCATGGCAATCCCTACTCACTCACATTGATATCTATTGATGGGCATCTCCATAGCCCGTTGATATGCCTAGTTGATGTGAGACTATCTCCCTCCTTTTTGTCTTCTACACAACCACCACTCTATTCCACCTATAGTGCTATGTCCATGGCTCACGCTCATGTATTGCGTGAAAGTTGAAAGGTTTGAAAGAATTGAGTATGAAAACAAGTGCTTGGTTGAAACCAGGGTTGTGCATGATATGAATATTTTGTGCGATGAAGAGGGAGCACAGCCAGACTATATGATTTTGTAGGGATAACTTTCTTCCGCCATAGTATTTTGAGAAGACATGATTGCTGTGTTAGTATGCTTGAAGTATTATTATTTCTTATGTCAATATAGACTTTTGTCTTGAATCTTTCAGATCTGAACATTCATGCCACAATAAAGAGAACTACATTGAAAATTATGTTGGTTATCATTCCACATCAAAAATTCTGTGTTTATCATTTACCTACTCGAGGACGAGCATGAATTAAGCTTGGGGATGCTTGATACGTCTCCAACGTATCTATAATTTTTGATTGTTCCATGCTATTATATTATCCTTCTAGGATGTTTTATGGGTTTTATTATACACTTTTATATGATTTTTGGGACTAACCTATTAACACAGAGCCCAGTGCCAGTTTCTGTTTTTCTCCTGTTTTAGGGTTTCGCAGAAAAGGAATATCAAACGGAGCCCAGTTGACCTGAAAATCAATGGAGATCATTTTGGACCAGAAGAAGCCCACGGAGTGCCGGAGGGGGACGAGAGGACCCACAGGCTGCCCACGAGGGTGGGGGTGCCCCCCTACTGGGCGCGCCCCCTGCCTCATGGACAGCCCGTAGCCCCCCTTTGCTTGGCCCCGACTCCAACACCTCCTATATATACTGAAACCTCCGGAAAATAACCTAGATCGGGAGTTCCGTCGCCGAAAGCCTCTGTTGCCACCGAAAACCAATCTAGACCCGTTCTGGCACCCTGCCTAAGGGGGGGCCCTCTCTAGTGGCCATCTTCATCATCCCGGCGCTCTCCATGACGAGGAGGGAGTAGTCCACCCTCGGGGCTGAGGGTATGTACCAGTAGCTATGTGTTTGATCTCTCTCTCGTGTTCTTGAGATGGCACGATCTTGATGTATCACGAGCTTTGCTATTATAATTGGATCTTATGATGCTTCTCCCCCTCTACTCTCTTGTAATGTATTGAGTTTTCCCTTTGAAGTTATCCTATCGGATTGAGTCTTTAAGGATTTGAGAACACTTGATGTATTTCTTGCACGTGCTTATCTGTGGTGACAATGGGATATCATGTGATCGACTTGATGTATATTTTGGTGATCAACTTGCGGGTTCCGTGACCTGGGAATCTATGCATTGGGGTTGGCACACATTTTCGTCTTGACTCTCCGGTGAAAACTTTGGGGCACTCTTTGAAGTTCTATGTGTTGGTTTAATAGATGTTTCTGAGATTGTGTGATGCATATCGTATAATCATGCCCACGGGCCACGGATTGAGGTGACAATGGAGTATCTAGGTGACATTAGGGTTTTGATTGATTTGTGTCTTAAGGTGTTATTCTAGTACGAACTCTATGATAGATTGAACGTTACTACGGACTCTTGAATAGATCGATCAGAAAGAATAACTTTGAGGTAGTTTCGTACCCTACCATAATCTCGTCATTTGTTCTCCGCTATTAGTGACTTTGGAGTGACTCTTTGTTGCATGTTGAAGGCTAGTAATATGATCCAATTTTGTTATCCTTGTTGAGAGAACTTGCACTAGTGAAAGTATGAACCCTAGGCCTTGTTTCCTATCATTGCAACACCGTTTATGCTCACGTTTACCACTTGCTACCTTGCTGTTTTTATATTTTCTTATTACAAAAACCTATATCTACCATCCATATTGCACTTGTATCACCATCTCTTCGTCGAACTAGTGCACCTATACAATTTACCATTGTATTGGGTGTGTTGGGGACACAAGAGACTCTTTGTTATTTGGTTGCAGGGTTGCTTGAGAGAGACCATCTTCATCCTACGCCTCCCACGGATTGATAAACCTTAGGTCATCCACTTGAGGGAAATTTTCTACTGTCCTACCAACCTCTGCACTTGGAGGCCCAACAACGTCTACAAGAATAAGGTTGTGTAGTAGATATCACTGCTGTTTTTGTCATTGGGAAAGAACACCGCACGATCAAACCTATCACAAAGCACCTCTTCCCATGGCAAGAAAAATCAATCTAGTCGGCGTAACTAAACCAAAGATTCAAAGAACAAATACGAGGCTATAAGTAATCATGCATATAAGAGATCAAAGAAGACTCAAATAACTTTCATGGATATAGATCTGATCATAAACTCAAAGTTCATCGGATCCCAACAAAAACACCACAAAAAGAGTTACATCAAATAGATGTCCAAGAGACCATTGCATTGAGAATCAAAAAGAGAGAAGAAGCCATCTAGCTACTGCCTACGGACCCGTAGGTCTATGGTGAACTAGTCACGCATCATCAAAGAGGCACCAATTAGGATAATGAACCCCTCCGTGATGGTGTCTAGATTTGATCTTGTTGTTCTAGATCTTGCGGCGGCTGGAACTATTTTTCGTCGGCCCCCCTAGGTTTTTTGGAATATTTGGGGATTTATAGGGTGAAGAGGTTGTGCGAGAGGTCACCGAGGGGGGCACAACCCTCCTGGGCGCGCCCTGGAGGGTTGTACCCACCTCGGGCCTCCCCTCTGGTACTTCTTTGGTCCATCTTGTGTCTTCTGGTCCAGAAAAATTCTCCAAAAAGTTTTGCTGCATTTGGACTCCGTTTAGTATTGATTTTCTGCGATGCAACTGTCACGCCCAAGATGCGATTCTATCTCGATCACTAGATAAAACTTGTGATTGAGGCACAACCGCATTTCAGGCGCTTAGCAAGATGGATATCATTACATCGTACCATTACATACATACATGGGGATACAACAATTCATACAAGTCACATGAATACAACAACAACAACAATACAAGACATCCGACTACGGATGCAAACATGAAAAGCACAATGACATCCATCCTGCTATCCCAGGCTGCCGACCAGGAACCTAACCCAAGACTGATGAGGAAGAAGAACTCCAACACAACATAGCATCGCTCTCATGTCAAGTCATCAGAAACCTGCACCTGCAGCTGTTGTTGTAGTATCTGTGAGCCACGAGGACTCAGCAATCCCATAACCATGGGTATCAAGACTAGCAAAGCTTTATTGGGTATGGAAAGGATAGTGGTGAGGTTGCAGCAGCGACTAAGCATATGTATGGTGGCTAAATTACGAGTACAAAAATAAGATGAGCCTCTACGCAAACGGTCGCAAACTAGTAATGATCGCTAGAGATCCTGAACTACCTGTGAGTCAAACATAACCCTACCGTGTTCTCTTCTCAAAATGAAAAGAGACGGTCACGGTTACTCACACGATTGTGTATTTTATTACGGATTCTCTGACAAGTTTTCTACAACCAGACATTAACAAATTCCAATCTGCCACATAACCGCGGTCATGGCTTTCGAAAGATCAAAACCCTGCAGGGGTGCCCCAACTTAGCCCATCACAAGCTCACGATCTGCAGAGTCGCAACTCCATGTTGGGAAGACATGGGTATTCTCGAAATCCTGTGCTCAAGATATTTCGACAAAGGTAAAACTAATCCAGCAAGACCTCCCGGCGTGCCAACACCCTGATAGTACCCGCGTGTATCTCGTCTCCGGCCACGACCGGATGGGTCATCCTACAGGAAAATACCAGCCCTCGGGTTTCCCCAAGGTGGCCCTGAAGTCTGCCATAGTTTGGACCAACACTCATGAGGAGCACTGGCTCGGGGGTTGATTAAGAGTCCTCGGGTGCTAGCCGGTCCCTATGCAAGTTTTAGTTACTAGGCAAATGTAGTACCAAAGTTGGGTCTTGCTGGAAAAGCATTAAGCAGTGCGAATTATCAAGGGGGGGCCATAAACCCCAATCGTGTTAGGAACGCAAAATCAAGGAACATAACGCCGGTTTATCGGTTCTTAAGGCGACATGAGTGGAACAAAACACCGAGCAAAAGGCCATGCCTTCCACCCATTGCCAAGTATATATGTGCATTAATTAAATTAAAAGATATTGTGATATTCCAACAACGTCCAGCTCCAACATGGACCAATCTTCATCTTCACCTGCAACTAACAACGCTATAAGAGGGGCTGAGCGAGCGGGTAACATAGCCAAACAATGGTTTGCTGGGAAGGTGTCAAAGGTTAGAGGTTTCATGGCAACAAGGAGAGGCTGATAACAAATAGATAGGTAGCGCGACATATAGTGATAGCATCGAGACAACTAGCATGGCAATGATAGAAATGAGATCCAAGGTGACGGTCATCTTGCCTGGAATCCCACAAGGAAGAAGAATGAGTCCATGAGGAAGACGAAGAAGAAGCCACGAAGACGAACCAAGTGTAGTCGAACGAATCCTCATGATCGCAACGAAACAAGCACTAACGAGAAGAAGCAAGCAACACGGTAAACACACCACACAAGAACATGACATAATGCTCAACCAGTATGATGCAAGATAAGTCTATATGATTCAAAACATGGCAAAGGATGATGCAAACAAGAACATCACACAACACAAGTTTAAATGAGGCCGGAAACAACATATAACAATTCCGGTAAGTCCTCATATGCAATTTTTGAAATTGGTCCTGATCTGAACAAACATTAAGTTCAAGTTGTTTAACAGCAATTTAACATGCACCATGATGATATACTCGAAATTCTAGTCAAGTTACATATAAAGTTTATTTAATTTGGAGCTACGGCCTAGAAGATATGAGCAAAACAAGATGAACATGGCAAAGATGCAAGATGCATTCAAACATCAAGCAAACACGCTCCAAACATGTATTCAACATGTTATTATGCATCTACATGCAAAAACACACAAGTTTCGTATAGGACACGCCCAAAACGGAGCAACGGTTCATCACATACACATGGAACAAGATATAACAACAAGCTGTTCAAAAACAGCAACATGGCACTTAGTTGACATCAAAACAACATGATACAATAACATTTCATGGCAACAAAGGGCATGGCAAGCATGTACATGTCAAGCACTATAAGCATGATCACTGAGCTACTACCAAACACCACTAGAACATGCTCAAAACATCATGGCAAGATTGCAAAAGATAACAGATTCACAGACTTAGTGAAATAAACTAGACATGGCAGCAACAACGACAAGTAGGCATGTTTCAAGCTTGTGCAACTCATCTCAGAGCATATCATGGCACGTGAATATACCCAACAGCAAGAAGACATGTTTATGACGCTACTCATGGCAAGAACATGGTCATAGGATGCATAGAACACTAGCTATTGACATGGCAAAACTGAACTTGCTGAAAAAAGGCTGACAGAAACATTTTATAGCAACTTGAGAGCATGAAATAAACAAGCTACAACAGGCCATATATGCAAACAAGGGCATGGATGGATAGAACATAACATGGGCATCAAGACATGATCATTGGCAGCCCAAAACATTCATGGATTTGAGTGGGGCATCAAGCAAACACGGCATCAGGTTATAACAATTTCAGACTTAGCAGTTTTTAACAAGTCTCAGAAAATAACAACAGCGAGTAGGCCACTTTACAAGCTTGTTGCAAATACCACAAGGCATATCATGAAAAGTGGATTGCACCACAGCAAAGATGGCATGATTGTGCTTCTAAAACATATTGACATGTTGCTCAAACAAAAATCACACATAAAGAAATGAAAAAGACAAATCAGCATCTCATAACAAGTTTTAGCACTTAACAGCCGCATGCACTTTTGCAACAGAGATAAATATGGCAATATGACACCTAACATGAATGCAACAGCCGCCATCATGTAGAGCACTTCACAATGAACATTTTGACATATCATACACTCCATTTGGACCAACATGTACAAAGATACAACCTCACAAACATGTTAACATAATAACAGTTATCAGCAGTTTATAACATTTAGCACTTTTGCAACGATGATTAGGGCATCAAGATGAACTCAAACAAGCATGCCACAGTACAACAATATGAAGAGCATCACGAGACAAACATTTCGATATATCATAAGCTCAAAACGGAGCTATATGCAAGGAGTTATGACATGATGAACATGCAAACATTAACAAAATGCCAGGGACTTGGTCGTTTCTGGGAAAAAAATAACGAGCACAAAATATTAAAACATGCACGAGGCGAGGCTTAGGCGGGCTCACCACTGGGCTCGGCCCAGGTCGAAGAGGCCGGTGGGGCTGGCACTGCTGGGTCGGGGCGGGTGAAGCTGGGTCGGGGAGGTGGAGCTGGGCCGGACGCGGGGCCCATCTGGCCAGCGCGCTGGGCGTCGTTCTCCCGATCGGGATCGAGCTCGGCGACGCTCCTGGCCACCAGCGACGAGCAGGGAAGGCCGAGGTTGTACGATGGCGGAGGGAGCGGGCGGATCCACGGTGGGGCCTGCCGGATCCGGTCGGAACTGGACCGGGCGACGCCTTCCGGTGGCGTCGGAGGCGGTTGACGGCGGCGGCGTATCCCGGTGACGTGAAGGCGGCGGTGTTGGGGAACGTAGTATTTTAAAATTTTCCTACGATCACGCAAGATCTATCTACCAGATGCATAGCAACGAGAGGGAAGAGTGTGTCTACGTACCCTCGTAGACCGGAAGCGGAAGCGTCAAGTGACGCGGTTGATGTAGTCGAACTTCTTCATGATCCAACCGATCAAGCACCGAACGTACGGCACCTTCGCGTTCAGCACACATTCAGCTTGATGACGTCCCACGATCTCTTGATCCAGTTGAGCTTCACGGGAGAGTTTCGTCAGCACGACGGCGTGGTGACGGATATGATGTATCTACCGGCGCAGGGCTTCGCCTAAGCACTGCGACGGTATGACCGAGGTGTGTTTCTATGGAGGGGGGCACCGCACACGGCTAGAACAATTCAACTTGTGTGTCTTTGGGTGCCCCCCTGCCCCCGTATATAAAGGAGCAAGGGGGGAGGCCGGCCGGCCCTCCTATGGTGCGGCTAGGGAGCAATCCTACTAGGAATAGGATTGCAATCATATTCCTAGTAGGAGTCCACCAATGATGGAAAGGTGGGGAAGGAAAGAGAGGGAGAGGGAGAGGGAAAGAGGGGCCGCGCCCCCCTCCCCTAGTCCTATTCGGACTCCTCCTAAGGAGGGGGCGCGCCACCTCCTGGCTGCTGCCCTCTCTCTCCCCTATGGCCCACTAGGGCCCATCATTCCCCCGGGGGGTTCCGGTAACCCCCCCGGCGCTCCAGTAAATTCCGAAACTTTCCAGAACACTTCCGGTGTCCGAATATAGTCGTCCAATATATCAATCTTTATGTCTCGGACATTCCGAGACTCCTCGTCATGTCCGTGATCTCATCCCGGACTCCGAACTACCTTCGGTACATCAAAACTCATAAACTCATAATACCGATCGTCATCAAACGTTAAGCATGCGGACCCTACGGGTTCGAGAACTATGTAGACATGACCGAGACTCATCTCCGGTCAATAACCAATAGCGGAACCTGGATGCTCATATTGGCTCCTACATATTCTACAAAGATCTTTCGCGGTCAAACCGCATAACAACATACGTTGTTCCTTTTGTCATCGGTATGTTACTTGCCCGAGATTCGATCGTCGGTATCTCTATACCTAGTTCAATCTCGTTACCGGCAAGTCTCTTTACTCGTTCCGTAATACATCATCTCGTGACTAACTCATTAGTCATTTGCTTGCAAGGCTTATTATGATGTGCATTACCGAGAGGGCCCAGAGATACCTCTCCGACACTCGGAGTGACAAATCCTAATCTTGATCTATGCCAACACCACGAATACTTTCGGAAACACCTGTAGAGCATCTTTATGATCACCCAGTTACGTTGTGACGTTTGATAGCACACAAGGTGATCCTACGGTACTCGGGAGTTGCATAATCTCATAGTCATAGTAACATGTATAAGTCATGAAGAAAGCAATAGCAGTAAAACTAAACGATCATAGTGCTAAGCTAACAGATGGGTCTTGTCCATCACATCATTCTCCTAATGATGTGATCTCGTTGATCAAATGACAACTCATGTCTATGGCTAGGAAACATAACCATCTTTGATCAATGAGCTAGTCTAGTAGAGGCATACTAGGGGCATACTGTTTTGTCTATGTATCCACACATGTATTAAGTTTCCAGTTAATACAATTCTAGCATGAATAAAAGACATTTATCATGATATAAGGAAATACAAATAACATCTTTATTATTGCCTCTAGGGCATATTTCCTTCAGTCTCCCACTTGAACTAGAGTCAATAATCTAGATTACAAAGTAATGACCTTAACACCCATGGAGTCTTGGTGCTGATCATGTTTTTCCCGTGGAAGAGGCTTAGTTAACGGGTCTGCAACATTCAGATCCGTATGTATCTTGCAAATCTCTATGTCTCCCTCCTTGACTATATCGCGGATGGAATTGAAGCGTCTTTTGATGTGCTTTGTTCTCTAGTGAAACCTGGATTCCTTCGCCAAGGCTATTGCTCCAGTGTTGTCACAAAAGATTTTCATTTGACCCGATGCACTAGGTATTACACCTAGATCGGATATGAACTCCTTCATCCAGACTCCTTCATTTGCTGCTTCCGAAGCAGCTATGTATTCCGCTTCACACGTAGATCCCGCCACGACGCTCTGCTTGGAACTGCACCAACTGACAGCTCCACCGTTCAATAAAAATACATATTCGGTTTGTGACTTAGAGTCATCCGGATCAGTGTCAAAGCTAGAATCGACGTAACCGTTTACGACGAGCTCTTTGTCACCTCCATGCACGAGAAACATATCCTTAGTCCTTTTCAGGTATTTCAGGATGTTCTTGACCGATGTCCAGTGATCCACTCCTGGATTACTTTGGTACCTCCCTGCTAGACTTATAGCAAGGCACACATCAGGTCTGGTACACAGCATTGCATACATGATAGATTCTATGGCTGAGGCATAGGGAATGACTTTCATTTTCTCTCTATCTTCTGCAGTGGTCGGGCATTGAGTCTTACTCAACTTCACACCTTGTAACACAGGCAAGAACCCTTTCTTTGACTGATCCATTTTGAACTTCTTCAAAACTTTATCCAGGTATGTGCTTTGTGAAAGTCCAATTAAGCGTCTTGATCTATCTCTATAGATCTTGATGCCTAATATGTAAGCAGCTTCACCGAGGTCTTTCATTGAAAAATTCTTATTCAAGTATCCCTTTATGCTATCCAGAAATTCTATATCATTTCCAATCAACAATATGTCGTCCACATATAATATCAGAAATGCTACAGAGCTCCCACTCACTTTCTTGTAAATACAGGCTTCTCCAAAAGTCTGTATAAAACCATATGCTTTGATAACCTCATCAAAGCGTATATTCCAACTCCGAGATGCTTGCACCAGTCCATAGATGGATCGCTGGAGCTTGCACACTTTGTTAGCACTTTTAGGATCGACAAAACCTTCTAGTTGCATCATATACAACTCTTCTTTGAGATATACATTCAGGAATGCAGTTTTGACATCCATTTGCCAGATTTCATAATCAAAAAATGTGGCAATTGCTAACATGATTCGGACAGACTTAAGCATCGCTATGGGTGAGAAAGTCTCATCGTAGTCAACTCCTTGAACTTGTCAAAACCCTTTCGCAACAAGTCGAGCTTTGTAAACAGTAACATTACCGTCTGCGTCGGTCTTCCTCTTAAAGATCCATTTATTTTCGATGGCTTGCCGATCATTGGGCAAGTCAACCAAAGTCCACACTATGTTCTCATACATGGATCCCATCTCAGATTTCATGGCCTCAAGCCATTTCGCGGAATCTGGGCTCATCATCGCTTCCTCATAGTTCGTAGGTTCATCATGGTCTAGTAACATAACTTCCAGAACTGGGTTGCGGTACCACTCTGGTGCGGAACGAACTCTGGTTGATCTACGAAGTTCAGCAGAAACTTGATCTGAAGTTTCATGATCATCATCATTAGCTTCCTCACTAATTGGTGTAGGAATCACTGGAACTAGTTTTTGTGATGTACTACCTTCCAATTCGGGAGAAGGTACAATTACCTCATCAAGTTCTACTTTCCTCCCACTCACTTCTTTCGAGAGAAACTCCTTTTCTAGAAAGGATCCATTTTTAGCAACGAATATCTTGCCTTCGGATCTGTGATAGAAGGTGTACCCAACAGTCTCCTTTGGGTATCCTATGAAAACACATTTCTCCGACTTGGGTTCGAGCTTATCAGGTTGAAGCTTTTTCACATAAGCATCGCAGCCCCAAACTTTAAGAAACGACAACTTAGGTTTCTTGCCAAACCATAGTTCATAAGGTGTCGTCTCAACAGATTTAGATGGTGCCCTATTTAACGTGAATGCAGCTGTCTCTAAAGCATAACCCCAAAATGATAGTGGTAAATCGGTAAGAGACATCATAGATCGCACCATATCCAATAAAGTACGGTTACGACGTTTGGACACACCATTACGCTGTGGTGTTCCGGGTGGCGTGAGTTGTGAAACTATTCCACATTGTTTCAAATGAAGACCAAACTCGTAACTCAAATATTATCCTCCACGATCAGATCGTAGAAACTTTATTTTCTTGTTACGATGATTCTCTACTTCAGTCTGAAATTCTTTGAACTTTTCAAATGTTTCAGACTTGTGCTTCATTAAGTAGATATACCCATATCTGCTCAAATCATCAGTGAAGGTCAGAAAATAACGATACCCGCCGCGAGCTTCAACACTCATTGGCCCACATACATCAGTATGTATGATTTCCAACAAATCTGTTGCTCGCTCCATAGTTCCGGAGAACGGAGTTTTAGTCATCTTGCCCATGAGGCATGGTTCGCAAGCACCAAGTGATTCATAATCAAGTGATTCCAAAAGTCCATCACTATGGAGTTTCTTCATGCGCTTTACACCAATATGACCTAAACGGCAGTGCCACAAATAAGTTGCACTATCATTATTAACCTTGCATCTTTTGGTTTCAATATTATGAATATGTGTATCACTACAATCGAGATCCAATAAGAATAGACCACTATTCAAGGGTGCATGACCATAAAAGATATTATTCATAAAAATAGAACAACCATTATTCTCAGATTTAAATGAATAACCGTCTTGCAACAAACAAGATCCAGATATAATGTTCATGCTCAACGCTGGCACCAAATAACAATTATTTAGGTCTAAAACTAATTTCGAAGGTAGATGTAGAGGTAGCGTGCCGACGGTGATCACATCGACTTTGGAACCATTTCCCACGCGCATCGTCACCTCGTCCTTAGCCAATCTTCGTTTAATCCGTAGTCCCTGTTTCGAGTTACAAATATTAGCAACCGAACCGGTATCAAATACCCAGGTACTACTACGAGCATTAGTAAGGTACACATCAATAACATGTATATCACATATACCTTTGTTCACCTTGCCATCCTTCTTATCCGCCAAATACTTGGGGCAGTTCCGCTTCCAATGTCTAGTCCCCTTGCAGTAGAAGCACTCAGTTTCAGGCTTGGCTCCAGACTTGGGTTTCTTCGTGGGAGTAGCAACTGTCTTGCTATTCTTCTTGAAGTTCCCCTTCTTTCCCTTGCCCTTTTTCTTGAAACTAGTGGTTTTGTTAACCATCAACACTTGATGCTCCTTTTTGATTTCTACCTCCGCAGCCTTGAGCATAGCGAAGAGCTCGGGAATTGTCTTTTGGATCCCTTGCATATTATAGTTCATCACGAAGCCTTTATAGCTTGGTGGCAGTGATTGAAGAACTCTATCAATAACACTATCCTCGTCAACTTTGCAACCAAGTTGAGTCATATGATTGTAGTACCCAGACATTCTGAGCAAGTGTTCACTGATAGAACTATTCTCCTCCATCTTGCAGCTGTAGAACTTATTGGAAATCTCATATTTCTCAATCCGGGCATTTGCTTGAAATATTAACTTCAACTCCTGGAACATCTCATATGGTCCATGACGTTCAAAACGTCGTTGAAGTCCCGGTTCTAAGCCGTAAAGCATGGCACACTGAACTATCATGTAGTCATCAGACCGCGACTGCCAGACGTTCAAAGCGTCTACATTAGCGGGAGGGGGCTTGTCACCTAGCGGTGCTTCAAGGACATAATTCTTCTGTGCAGCAATGAGGATAATCCTCAAGTTACGGACCCAGTCCGTGTAATTGCTACCATCATCTTTCAACTTAGCTTTCTCTAGGAATGCATTAAAATTCAAAGGAACGGTAGCACGGGCCATTGATCTACAACAACATAGATATGCAAAAAACTATCAGGACTAAGTTCATGATAAATTAAAGTTCAATTTAATCATATTAATTAAAGAACTCCCACTTAGATAGACATCCCTCCGGTCATCTAAATGATCACGTGATCCAAATCAACTAAACCATGTCCGATCATCACGTGAGATGGAGTAGTTTCAATGGTGAACATCTTATGTTGATCATATCTACTATATGATTCACGCTCGACCTTTCGGTCTCCAGTGTTCCGAGGCCATATCTGCATATGCTAGGCTCGTCAAGTTTAACCCGAGTATTCTGCGTGTGCAAAACTGGCTTACACTCGTTGTATTTGAACGTAGAGCTTATCACACCCGATCATCACGTGGTGTCTCGGCACGACGAACTTTCGCAATGGTGCATACTCAGGGAGAACACTCATACCTTGAAATTTAGTAAGGGATCATCTTATAATGCTATCGTCGTTCTAAGCAAAATAAGAAGCATAATAAGATAAACATCATATGCAATCAAAATATGTGACATGATATGGCCATCATCATCTTGTGCTTTTGATCTCCATCTCCAAAGCAACGTCATGATCACCTTCGTCACCGGTGCGACACCTTGATCTCCATCGTAGCATCGTTGTCGTCTCGCCAACTATTGCTTCTACGACTATCGCTACCGCTTAGTGATAAAGTAAAGCAATTACATGGCGATTGCATTTCATACAATAAAGCGACAACCATATGGCTCCTGCCAGTTGCCGATAACATTACAAAACATGATCATCTCATACAAAACCGTATAACTCATCATGTCTTGACCATATCACATCACAACATGCCCTGCAAAAACAAGTTAGACGTCCTCTACTTTGTTGTTGCAGGTTTTACGTGGTTGCTACGGGCTTAGCAAGAACCGTTCTTACCTACGCATACAAAACCACAACGATGTTTCGTCAAGTATGTGTTGTTTTAACCTTCACAAGGACCGGGCGTAGCCACACTTGATTCAGCTAAAGTGAGAGAGGCATACACCCGCCAGTCACCTTTAAGCAACGAGTGCTCATAACGGTGAAACCAGTCTCGCGTAAGCGTACACGTAATGTTGGTCCGGGCCGCTTCATCTCACAATACCGCCGAAGCAAAGTATGACATGCTGGTAAGCAGTATGACTAGTATCGCCCACAACTCATTGTGTTCTACTCGTGCATATCATCTACGAATAGACCTGGATCATGATGCCATTGTTGGGGAACGTAGTATTTTAAAATTTTCCTACGATCACACAAGATCTATCTACCAGATGCATAGCAACGAGAGGGAAGAGTGTGTCTACGTACCCTCGTAGACCGGAAGCGGAAGCGTCAAGTGACGCGGTTGATGTAGTCGAACTTCTTCACAATCCAACCGATCAAGCACCGAACGTACGGCACCTCCGCGTTCAGCACACGTTTAGCTTGATGACGTCCCACGAGCTCTTGATCCAGTTGAGCTTCACGGGAGAGTTTCGTCAGCACGACGGCGTGGTGACGGATATGATGTATCTACCGGCGCAGGGCTTCGCCTAAGCACTGCGACGGTATGACCGAGGTGTGTTTCTGTGGAGGGGGGCACCGCACACGGCTAGAACAATTCAACTTGTGTGTCTTTGGGTGCCCCCCTGCCCCCGTATATAAAGGAGCAAGGGGGGAGGCCGGCCGGCCCTCCTATGGTGCGGCTAGGGAGCAATCCTACTAGGAATAGGATTGCAATCCTATTCCTAGTAGGAGTCCACCAATGAAGGAAAGGGGGGGGAAGGAAAGAGAGGGAGAGGGAGAGGGAAAGAGGGGCCGCGCCCCCCTCCCCTAGTCCTATTCGGACTCCTCCTAGGGAGGGGGCGCGCCACCTCCTGGCTGCTGCCCTCTCTCTCCCCTATGGCCCACTAGGGCCCATCATTCCCCCGGGGGGTTCCGGTAACCCCCCCGGCACTCCGGTAAATTCCGAAACTTTCCAGAACACTTCCGGTGTCCGAATATAGTCGTCCAATATATCAATCTTTATGTCTCGGACATTCCGAGACTCCTCGTCATGTCCGTGATCTCATCCCGGACTCCGAACTACCTTCGGTACATCAAAACTCATAAACTCATAATACCGATCGTCATCAAACGTTAAGCGTGCGGACCCTACGGGTTCGAGAACTATGTAGACATGACCGAGACTCATCTCCGGTCAATAACCAATAGCGGAACCTGGATGCTCATATTGGCTCCTACATATTCTACGAAGATCTTTATCGGTCAAACCGCATAACAACATATGTTGTTCCTTTTGTCATCGGTATGTTACTTGCCCGAGATTCGATCGTCGGTATCTCTATACCTAGTTCAATCTCGTTACCGGCAAGTCTCTTTACTCGTTCCGTAATACATCATCTCGTGACTAACTCATTAGTCATTTGCTTGCAAGGCTTATTATGATGTGCATTACCGAGAGGGCCCAGAGATACCTCTCCGACACTCGGAGTGACAAATCCTAATCTTGATCTATGCCAACACCACGAATACTTTCGGAAATACGTGTAGAGCATCTTTATGATCACCCAGTTACGTTTTGACGTTTGATAGCACACAAGGTGATCCTACGGTACTCGGGAGTTGCATAATCTCATAGTCATAGGAACATGTATAAGTCATGAAGAAAGCAATAGCAGTAAAACTAAACGATCATAGTACTAAGCTAACAGATGGGTCTTGTCCATCACATCATTCTCCTAATGATGTGATCTCGTTGATCAAATGACAACTCATGTCTATGGCTAGGAAACATAACCATCTTTGATCAATGAGCTAGTCTAGTAGAGGCATACTAGGGACAAACTGTTTTGTCTATGTATCCACACATGTATTAAGTTTCCAGTTAATACAATTCTAGCATGAATAAAAGACAGTTATCATGATATAAGGAAATACAAATAACATCTTTATTATTGCCTCTAGGGCATATTTCCTTCAGGCGGAGGCGCAGGTTCGGCGGGGTTGGCGAGGTTCCGAGGCGGCGGGGATGAGGGCTCCGGCGAGGAGGAACCTAGGGCCGCCGACGTGACCGGCCGCGGCGCTCCGGCGAGCCTTCCGGTGAGCGGGCCAGCAGGAGGAGGCGCACGGGAAGCGGCCAGCGAGCGAGGGACTCGGGAGGCGCGGGGAGTGGGCTGCGGTGGCTCGGTCGGGTCCGGTTCGGCCCGGGGGCGGTGATGGCTTCTCGCCCCTCGTTGGTTACCCCAAATGGAAGGTTTGAGATGTAGCATAGCAGCAAGTTTCCCTTGCCAAAGGTACCAAGGATCGAATCCCGTGAGACTCCAAGGGTCGACAAGAAGGTGTCAACGGCGCCAGAAACTTAGCGGTTGACAGGACCTGCACACAGATACAAATAACTTTGCTCCCAACGAGTACACCGAGGTTGTCAATCCCTCCGGCCTTGTCTTTTACAAAGGACCAAACACAAGAGATAATAATGATAGGTATGACTGCAACTAGGGAAAAAGAACAGGAAGTAAATAGCGGGTGTGATCAGTGATGGTAATATGGACCGGGGTCCCATGATGTTCACTAGTGATGTCTCTCTCCCAAAAGACGATAAAACAGCAAAGCGAGGTAAACAAATTACAGCTGGGCAATTGACAGGATTATGTGCACAAACCAATGCTAACTATGCTGTAAAGAAAGGTAGAGGCTCAAAAGCATGGGCGGTACGCCAAGGCAAGTAGACCGAAATCCATCTGCATCTACTACTAATCATCCACCTTGAGATATCTATCCAGAACATCTCGCTGGTATTAAGTTGCGAATCCCACCCAAAGTGTAAACTCAAAGCAATATACAACTGCATTAAAAGAACTTTGCGTAAAGTAAACAATCCTTGCACCCGCAAGTACAAGCACCGTTGTTTTCCCCCTTGTGGCAACAGCACATCCCCTAGACTCATATTTCTGTCACTCAAGCTAGTCATCAGGGGGCATGAACCCACAATCAAGCATAACGCTCCCTCTTGGAGTTACTACCTACTACTCGGCCAAAGCAATAAACAGCAACGGAGAACATGCTAGAATTACTCAAGAACATAAATATAAAAGAGGTGAATCAAATATATTACTCACACACAATCTGAACATAATCTCATAATCCATCAGATCCCAGCAAACTCAGCATAGCAATAGCAAAAAGATTACATATGTGCCTCGATCATATAGGGCGGCTCACGAGGTCTAAACCATGAAGAACAAAGAGGGGAGGAGAACATCACATAGCTACTGGTCATGGACCCATGGTCCAAGGGGGACTACTCATGACTCATTCGGGAAGCGTCCATGGTGGTGGAGAAGCTCCCGGTGGTGGTTCTCCCCTCCGGCAGGGTGCCGGGGAGAGTTCTCCTGATGCTCCCGATCTTGGAAGCGCGGCGGCGGCGGAACAGAGGCTAGATCGTAAAAAAAGGGTTCCATCCTCGAGGGTTTCGGGACGCGAGGAATATATATGCAAAGGGGGGTCACCAGAGGCGGAGAGGGGGCCCCAGGCGCCCCCCTGGCGCGGCCAAGGGTGGGGCCGCGCCGGGTGGCCGCCTGGGCCACCCCTGGCTCCCCTCTGGCCCTGCTTTGGTGATTCTCGAAGGTTCCTGTACGCTGATTTTTCTTGTATTTTTCCCGGAATTTTTTGGGCACTTTTAATATGGGGGGAACCTGAAATAGAAAAACAGCAGAAAACAGGAACTGGCACTGTGGTGCACTGAGTTAATAGGTTAGTCCAAATATGATCAAAAGTGTATGGAAGTGCATAAATATCATAGCAATATCACACAAAAGAGGCATGGAGCAAGCAGAAATTATAGATACGTTTTGGACGTATCAACATCCCCAAGCTTAATTCCTGCTCGTCCTCGAGTAGGTAAATGATAACAAGCATAATTTCTGTGGTGACATGCTATCAACCATATAAGAACTTTTTAAGTAAAGCAATCAAGGCATGTAATTCAATTCAAGTCATAACAAGCAAGAGTCTATATTAGTATTGTAACAAGCAACATAAGAACATAAAGGTGCAAGAGCTCTCGCTGTCCGTGACTCGAATGTCTCCAAATGGTGTTTGCGTGCAAGAAAGGGGATAGGGATATATGAGAGAGTAAAACATAGTTTTTGTATTGTTGAGAACTTAATCTACTAAAGTTTCACACTTGGTCTTCTTTGGAATCTTATCTTGACTCATCCCCAGACCGTCAGCCAGGTACAAGTCAAAATGATCCACTCCCTTTCAATATTTTGAGCACTCATGCAATGGATGAGTGTAAGCAAGAAAGTCGACTCTTAGGATGGCAAAAAGAGAAAAATGATGGAGGGGGAAGACAAAAAAGGTGTGAAAGGCTCACATCAATAAGGACAATCATTGGCGAGAGAAAGCTAAATGATAGATATGATGTGAGGAGTAGGGATTGCCATGCAACGGATGCACATATGAGCTAAGGTAAGCTATCCAATGGAACTAGTGGGGGTGCATCCAACTTGCTTGCTCAAGAAGACCTAGAGCTCTTTTGAGGAGGCTCATCATTGGAATATACAAGCCAAGTTCTATAGTGTGAAGGTCCCCACATAGCTATATGCATGAATGATAATCTCTATGGAATACAAGGTATAAGATGGAGTACGAGTGTGGATCTCTCAAAAGGAATAGTAGTGTGCCCCCTTCTCTCTTTTTATTTCTTTTTCTCTTTTTTCTATATTTTTTATTTTTTTGTGGCCTCAATAGCTCTTTCTATTTATCTCTCATTTGTCCTCTTTGGGATCTTTTGATTTTTCTCCTCTTTGGGATCTTTTGATTTGTCCTCTTTGGGATCTTTTCCTCACTTTAGGGGCAACACTCTACAAATTACAAGAAGTATAGAAGATCTTTCACACTTTACAAAAGTACTCAACATAAAGAAAATGAAACTATCATGATGTATGCAAATGTATGCCTCTGCCAGTGTAGCAGGATATGCAATGATACTAGCGCGTCTTGTAGCAATGATTAGGGCAAGGCCCAACTAGCATGCGGCTCATCGATCAAGCAAAAAGCATGTATGACATGAAGATCAAGTCATGAGAAGATGGATGTTGCATGGCAATGTATCTCGGAAAGGCTATGGAAATGCCTTGATAGGTAGGTATGGTGGCTGTTTTGAGGAAGGATATAATGAGGCTTATTATGACAGAGCGTATCGTGCCAAGGATTTGGATGCACCGGCGAAGTATGCGCCAACTCTCGAGGTGAGAAAGGGCAATGCACGGTACCGAAGAGGCTAGAAAATTATGGCTAGGTGGAAGTGTCAACTTTCGAATACTCACATTAGTCCGAAGAACTCATGCACTTATTATCGGTAACTCTCAGTCTAATTAGGAGGTTCACAAAGAGACAAGTACCCCGAGGAGTGTATGGGGATTTGGTTATCCTTGCGCATCCTCGGCTCATGGTACGTGAGTGTACTCTAATATTCGATCCCTCCAAAGATTAGTGATCCATTTAGTAGCTAAAGTTCTCAACTATTTTGTAGGTTTTCGAAAATAAACACGGATTGCCCAAAATACGACATCTATCACTAATAGGCTAAAGCTCTTGACACCAAAAGTTCAGACATTACTCATGGCAATACCTCAAAACTATTGCAAGTTACTACTAAAATTAAATAGCAACCTTAATTACCTACTTTAAGTTAAGACACACAACTCAGTGCAATAGGCAAACTCTCTTAACAAGGATAACATGAAAACTCAAGAGAGTTTAGCAACCAACTAAACAAAAGCTCTTTAAAAAGAAAAGCATGAAAACTAAGAGCTAAACATGACAGTAGCTAAGAAAAGACAAAGAACAAACACAGCAAAGATAAGCATGAAAATCCTATGTTGTGTTCTAGGTTGGATTGGAGCGTGTTTCTCTCCCACACAAAGAAAGTTGGGTTCTAACTTGTTATGAATAGCAAGCAAAGCTAAAGAAAACTAAAAAGGAAACTAAGCACAAGACACTCCAAGCATAGCACATAACACATGAAGTGATAATTATAGTGGAACGAAAGACAAACTGATAATTGTTGATGGAGAAGGGGATGCATGGGGGCATCCCCAAGCTTAGACTCTTGAGTCTTCTTAAATATTTCTTGGGGGTGCACGGGGGCATCCCCAAGCTTGAGCGTTTGACCCTCCTGAATCTTCTTTTATCATCTTCCCTCGCACACTTGAAAACTCCCTTCATACATAACTCATCATAATCTGATTAGCGAGGTTAGTACCCACAATAAAATAACTTTTCCCTATTGGAAATAAAGATAATCTTGAAGATCTACTGTTTCTCAAGATTTCCAAAAGGTTTTTGCAAAGAAAAAAGCAAGCTCAAGGTTTGCAAAACGAAGAAAAGGCAAAACAGAACAGAATCTGTGAAAAACAGACCAGCAGGTAGTAATTAATTTTTTCGGGGCACTTCTGCAACTCAAATAAAAAAACTCAGAACAGACGCCCGAAAGCCAATTGTATAGAGCACGCTGTCAAAGAAATTCAGATCAAAAAGATGATCTGGTGATTTTATACGAATTTTTCTGTCCAAGGACAGAATCTGTTTTCTGGACTGCACGTCGCAACTTTTGAACTTTCTTGCAATCGGAGGCTAAACTTGGCACAAAGCTGAAAAGAAAAGATACAATGATGATGCTACTGTAGTAACAAACATCAAGACACAACAAAAGCAAAATAAAACCTAATTCGTTGTGGGCTGCCTCCCAAAAGCGCTTTCTTTTATGCCTTTAAGCTAGGCATGATGCAAAAAGGAGGAATCAAAAGTCATCATAATAATCGAAGTTATAAATTGCTTCAAATGGTTCCTCAACAAGTTCACCCTTCTTCCTTCTAGGAAAGGGGTACGTACCTTTTGCCTTCCCGCGTAGGCAGATTTGTCCCTTACCTATATCGATGAAGCCTTTTACGGCTCGGAGGAAGTCCCTCCCAAGCACTATATTTCCTTGGTTTGGCTTCATGATGAAGAAATCAACCATTGCAATCCCTTTAAGGAATGTAACTGGCACGTCTTTTATTCTTCCCTGGATCTCAGAAATATCTCCATTAGCATGTTCATGATAGGATGATGATCTGTCCATGTTAAATTTTAAGGAATCATGAACAATTTTTGGCATAGTAGAAACCATAGATCCAATATCACAATAAGCAAGGAAGCCTTGATTAGAGATGCTAATCCTAACAAAAGGCTCCCAATCATTGTCTATTTCCAAAATATCTCTCTTATTGGGTTTGGGTTTCTCTACCTTCATCAAGTCTAGAGCATCCATTCTCTTCTCAATAGTAGCAAGTCTATCTATGATAGTATCAAAACTATGATCATAAACAAAGTAACTAGATAGACCATGTATAATTTCAAGAGCTCTAGCTTCATCACACTCTAGGAAATCTCCTTCAGCTATAATATCAAGAGAGTGTTTACACCATTTAAAAAGACCATGGTAAAAATTTCTAAGCACAATTTTTATAGGTATCCAAGGCATAATTCTCCTATGTGCATCAGAAATTCTGTCCCATGCCTTCTTCATATTTTCTCCATCCCTTTGATGGAAATCTAGAACTTCTGATTCCCTCAAAGCACCAAATCCTAACATGCTTGACTAAACAGAAAGGACTACTAACAGAAAAGCAAATAATTTTTTTGTGATTTTTGATAAAGGACACTAAAGCAAAAACTGAAAGGTAAACTAACAAGACTAAAAAGCAAAGATAAAAGATAGCGTGCAACTCCCCTATCTTGAAGAGTGGAGTCCCCGGCAACGGCGCCAGAAACTTTGCTTGATGGCTTCTCGCCCCTCGTTGGTTACCCCAAGTGGAAGGTTTGAGATATAGCGTAGCAGCAAGTTTCCCTTGGCAAAGGTACCAAGGATCGAATCACGTGAGACTCCGAGGGTCGGCAAGAAGGTGTCAACGGCGCCAGAAACTTAGCGGTTGACAGGACCTGCACACAGATACAAATAACTTTGCTCCCAATGAGTACACAGAGGTTGTCAATCCCTCCGGCCTTGTCGTTTACAAAGAATCAAACACAAGAGATAATAATGATAGGTATGACTCCAACTAGGGAATAAGAACAGGAAGTAAATAGCGGGTGTGATCAGTGATGGTAATATGGACCGGGGTCCCATGATGTTCACTAGTGATGTCTCTCACCCAAAAGACGATAAAATAGCAAAGCGAGGTAAAAAAATTACAGCTGGGCAATTGACAGGATTATGTGCGCAAACCAATGCTAACTATGCTGTAAAGAAAGGTAGAGGCTCAAAAGCATGGGCGGTACGCCAAGGCAAGTAGACCGAAATCCATCTGCATCTACTACTAATCATCCACCTTGAGATATCTATCCAAAACATCTCGCTGGTATTAAGTTGCGAATCCCACCCAAAGTGTAAACTCAAAGCAACAGACAACTGCATTAAAAGAACTTTGTGTAAAGTAAACAATCCTTGCACCCGCAAGTACAAGCACTGTTGTTTTCCCCCTTGTGGCAATAGCACATCCCCTAGACTCATGTTTCTGTCACTCAAGCTAGTCATCAGGGGGCATGAACCCACAATCAAGCATAACGCTCCCTCTTGGAGTTACTACCTACTACTCGGCCAAAGCAATAAACAGCAACGGAGAACATGCTAGAATTACTCAAGAACATAAATATAAAAGAGGTGAATCAAATATATTACTCACACGCAATCTGAACATAATCTCATAATCCATCGGATCCCAGCAAACTCAGCATAGCAACAGCAGAAAGATTACATATGAGCCTCGATCATGTAGGGTAGCTCACGAGGTCTAAACCATGAAGAACAAAGAGGGGAGGAGAACATCACATAGCTACTGGTCATGGACCCATGGTCCAAGGGGGACTACTCACGACTCATTCGAGAAGCGTCCATGGTGGTGGAGAAGCTCCCGGTGATGGTTCTCCCCTCTGGCAGGGTGCCGGGAAGAGTTCTCCTGATGCTCCCGATCTTGGAAGCGCGGCGGCGGCGGAACAGAGGCTAGATCGTAAAAAAAGGGTTCCGTCCTCGAGGATTTCGGGACGCGAGGAATATATATGCAAAGGGGGGTCACCAGAGGCGGAGAGGGGGCCCCAGGCGCCCCCCTGGCGCGGCCAGGGGTGGGGCCGCACCGGGTGTCCGCCTGGGCCACCCCTGGCTCCCCTCTGACCCTGCTTGGGTGATTCTCGAAGGTTCCTGTACGCTGATTTTTCCTGTATTTTTTCCGGAATTTTTTGGGCACTTTTAATATGGGGGAAACCTGAAATAGAAAAACAGCAAAAAACAGGAACTGGCACTGTGGTGCACTGAGTTAATAGGTTAGTCCAAATATGATCAAAAGTGTATGGAAGTGCATAAATATCATAGCAATATCACACAAAAGAGGCATGGAGCAAGTAGAAATTATAGATACGTTTTGGACGTATCAGGCGGGCCTGGCCCAGGCCGGGAGGGCTGACGGCAGTGGGAGGAGCCAGGGGACAGGTGGAGGCCGCGAGTTGGCTGCGCGGTGGTGGAGGGCGACGTGGCGTTCCCGGATTGGTCCGGGGCGCGCCGGCGGTGGTGCCAAGTGGTGAGGAGGGGCTGGACCTGCACGGAAATTGAGGGTGGCGGCTGCTGGAGGTTAGGGGAGGCTAGGGGCTAGGGTTTCGACCAAAATAGGTAGGTTAGGCTGTCTATATATAGACATGGGGCTAGGAGGGGGCTTTGGGGGCCGAATACGGACCTTTAGATCCCGATCGGACGGTCCGCAATGGAGGGGTAGTGTAGGTGGGCTAGATGGGTTGTAGATAGGCTAGTCTGGGAGGAGAGAAGAGTAGAGAGGCAGCCCGGCGACGGTTTTCGGAGACCGAAACCGTCCGACCTTTTATCCAGTGAAGATGTCGCTATACTCATCCGTTGGGCTATCAAACAATCTCCGAATGCGATGAAAATTGGCAGGCGGTCTGTCTACACTATAATAAGACCACACGCCAAGTTTCATCCCATTCCGAGAACATTTTTCGGCCACTTATAAAATAAATATTCAGAGGTGTCGCGGGCGCGTGCAAGTGTGTCTGAGCTCAGAACGGACAACGGAAAGGACGGGCGGACTTGGACGGATGCAAGTTTTTGAAAACATGAGGATGCAACACACATGATGACATGGAAAAATGCAACACGCAAGCAAATGACATGGCAACGACGACGAGTAACTGGAAGACACCTCGCGCATCGGTCTCGGGGCGTCACAACAACAAACGAGCAAAAACAACAACTCGCACTCGGCACGATGTCAATAGGTTAGTCCTAAAAAATGATATAAAGTTGCTATAAAATGATTGTAAAAAAAATCCAAGAATAATAATATAACAACATGGAACAATCAAAAATTATAGATACGTTGGAGATGTATCAGCATCCCCAAGCTTAGTTCATGCTCGTCCTCAAGTAGGAAATGATAAAAATAGAATTTTTTATGTGGAATCATGCCTAACATGTTTATCACATATTCTTTTGTTTTTTAACATGGACATTTGGACTTTTATATGGTTCAAAGTAATAGTCCAGTTTTGACATGAAGATTTCAATACTCAAGCATATCAACAAGCAACCATGTCTTTCAAAATGTCAATACTAAAGGAAGTTATCCCTAGCCCATCATGCTCAATCATTCATCCATTCATGAAGCACACTCGCATATTAGCTACATCCAATGCTCAAGTACGATCATAGTGCCCCTTAGTTGGTGCTTTATAAGAGAAGATGGAGACTCAGATAAAAAAAATTGCATAAAGTAAATAGAAAGGCCCTTCGCAGAGGGAAGTAGGGATTTGTAGAGGTGTCAGAGCTCAAAGCTTAAATTGAGAGATTTTTTTAGAGGCATACTTGTCACGTCAACGAAAACGACCGAGTAATTCCCAACACTTTCCATGCTAGACATACCACAGGAGGGTCCCCAATAGAAAATAAAGTTTATTCCTTTTTCCACCATTCTCTCACAATCCATGTCTAGTCGTATCAACGGGTGCCTTCCATACCAACACTTTCCAAGGAATTTATTATTTGACAACATAAAGTAAAATTCTTTTTCATTTCGGGACCGGGCATCCCTATTACCGTCATACTCTTGTGCAATGACAAGTGAATAAACACTCATCTTGAGAATAACACATCTAGCATGGAAAATATTGGCCACCTCGTGCCGCTTCATGAGCGGTACGAGCTCACAAAAAGGAAATTCATTTTAAAAATTAGAGATGGCACATACAAATTTGCTTAGAACGGCACGAAAATACCACATATAGGTAGGTATGGTGGACTCATGGGGCAAAACTGGGTTTAAAGAGTTTGGATGCACAAGTAGTATTTCTACTTAGTACAAGTGGAGTCTAGCAAAAAGATTGAGAAGCAACCAACCAAGAAACGAAAAATCACATAGGAGAGCATTAAGCATAACTAACACCGAATAATGCACCATAAGTAGGATGTAATTTCATTGCATAACTATTGACTTTCATGCTTGCATATGGAATCACAAACCTTAACACCAATATTCTTACTAAAGCATAATTACTCACCAAGATGACTCACATATCACTATCATCATATCTCAAAACTATTACAAAGAATCAAGTTTAATTTGTCCAATGATCTTCATTAAAGTTTTTATTATATCCCTCTTGAATATCTATCACTTTGGGACTAGTTTCATATGTTGCTTTTGATAAGCTCAAACAAATTTAAGTGAAGATGCATAAAATTTTCTTCTCTCAAAATAATCTAAGTGAAGCATGAGATAATTTCTTTAAAAATGTAATAAATCTCAAATAGATCTAAGTGAAGCATGATAGTATTTCTTCAAATATATTAAAGCACGTCATGCTCAAAAAGGTATAAGTGAAGCCCATGTTCAAGAATTCGTCTGATTAACCAGTTAACTTGCCAGTTAATCCCTACTTGTAGGGTCATCGAGTAGCTGATAAACCGATAAATCTTTCGATTAACTGGGCGCAGGCCGACTAACTTGCCAATTAGCCTATTAATCCCCTACTCGTCATCCTACTGAGCTGCTACCATTTAACGATTTCCTCAACAATGTGAAGCACTAGAGCAATTCCATAGCTCAAAAAATTTAAGTGAAATATAAAGAACAATTCTAATAAATCATAGCATGATTTTGGCTCTCTCAAATAGGTGTGTCCAGCAAACATACTTGTGAAAAACTAAAAAGCAAAACAAGCAAGGACTCATATCATACAAGACGCTCCAAGCAAAACTCGTGATATGTGATGAATAAAAATATAGCTCCAAGTAAAATACCGATGGTCGTTAGAAGAAAGAGGGGATGCTCCAAGTAAAACTCATGAATGAAGAAAGGTTTTGTTATGCTTAGTTGCTTGTTTCTCCTTGAATATTATCTTGGGGTGCCATGGAGCATCCCCAAGCTTAGGCTCTTGCTACTCCTTATTCCTTCATCCATCGTGATCTCACCCAAAACGATAATATTCAAGGAGAAACAAGCAACTAAGCTTAACAAAACCTTTCTTCATTCATGAGTTTTACTTAGAGCATCCACAAGCTTAGGCTCTTGCTACTCCTTATTCCTTCATCCATCGTGATCTCACCCAAAACTTGAAAACTTCAATCACACAAAACTTAACAAAACCTCCGTGAGATCAGTTAGTATAACAAAACTAATACTTAGTTTATGTACTATAGAAAACCCATTCAAATTTTGTTATTGCATTATATTTACTATATTATAACTTTTGCATGGCTTAAACCCTTCAATAAAAACCATAGATTCATCAAAGCAAGCACATAACACAACGAAAACAGAATCTGTCTAAAACAGAACAGTTTGTAAAGATCTGAATTTTAGTCATACCTATGTAACTCTAAAAATTCTGAAAAATTAGGAAAACATGGGAAATTTTTATATTGATATTGTGTAAAAAATATAAGAATTTATCACACTCCAGTCGCCTTCAAAAATTATGGCACTGGATGCAAAAGTTTCTGATTTTCAACGCAATCAAATCAACTATCAACCAAATCATCCCAAAGGCTTTGCTTAGCACAAACACTAATTAAACATAGAAAACACAATCATAACAGAAGAATAATTATGTAAACACACAAGAACAGAAAGAAAAAGGCAAAAATAAATTATATTCATTGGGTTGCCTCCCAACAAGCTCTTTCTTTATAGCCATTAAGATAGGCTTGGGATATTAATGATGCTCACATAGAAGAAAATATTTGAAGCACAAAGAGAGCATCATGTAGCATGTAAAAAACACATCTAAGTCTAACATACTTCCTATGCATAGGCATTTTATAAGCAAACAAATTATCAAGGCAAGCAAAAAATAGCATATGCAAGGAAGAGCAAAGAAACAATAGTTCTCTACACAACGAGAGGTAATTTAGTAACATGAAAATTTCTACCACCATATTTGCCTCTCTCATAATAATTACATGTAGGATCATACTCAAATTCAACTATATAGTTATCACATAAAATATTCTCTTCATGATCCAGATGCATAAAAGTCTTATAATCTTCCACGATAATGGGATTAACATCAACTAAAGTCATGACCTCTCCAAACCCACTTTCAATATTATTGCAATCATTATTGTCAATAAAATTTTGATCATGAGTCATAAATAAATTTTCAAGACCATAAGAAGAATCACCCCAACCATGATCATTGCAATAAGTAGACGACATATCAAAATTAGCATCCCCAAGCTTGGGGTTTTGCATATTATTAGCACAATTGACATTAAGAGAATTTATCATAACACCATTGCACTCATGCTTTTCCTTCAAGGAGCTATCATGAATCAGTTCATAAATTTCTTCTTTTATCACTTCATTACAATTTTCAGATTCATGAATCTCAAGAAAAACTTCATAAAGATAATCTAGTGCACTCAACTCAGTAGCAATTGGTTCATAATAATTGGATCTTTTAAAAAGATTAGCAAGTGGATGAGGATACTTAAAAGTTTTCCTTCTGATTTCCAATAAACACACAATTATACTAAACAACCAAGCAAAGCAACCAAGTAAGACATATGGGCAAACGAAAAAGGCAAGCGAGAAGAAGACAAATAAAAATGCAAATTTTTGTGAAGTGGAGGAGATGAAAACGAGAGGAAAATGGCAAATAATTTAAATTACAAGGAGATGAGATTTGTGATTAGGAACCTGATAGATGTTGATGATGTCTCCCGGGCAACGGCGCCAGAAATTCCTTTTGATGTCGCTTGAACTACGTCGGTATTTCCCCAAAGAGGAAGGGATGATGTAGTCATCTACGGTATGTATTTCCCTCAGTTATCAAACCAAGGTTATCTAATCAGAAGGAGAACCAAGCAACACTATGTAAACGGTACCTGCACACAAAAAACAAACACTTGCAACCCGACTCGTAAGAGGGGTTGCCAATCCCTCTCGGATAAAAGATTGATAACTAGATAGATTAATAGATGCAAATAGAATAACGATAAATAAAATTCAGCGAGGTATTTTTGGGTTTTCGATAATATAGATCTGAAAATAAAATATGCAAATAAAGAAAAAGGCAAATAGCAATGTAGATCTGAAAGTACATGATGGGAAAATAGACCCGGGGCCTGTAGATTTCACTAGTGGCTTCTCTCAAGAAATAACACACGGTGGGTAAACAGTTTACTGTTGGGCAATTGATACAAAATCAAATAGTTATGACGATATCCAGACAATGATCATTATATAGGCATCACGTCCAAGATTACTGGACCGACTGAAAGGATCGATATGGTTGACTAGAGGGGGGGGGTGAATAGGCAACTAACAATTTTTAGCTTTTCTTAACCAATTTAAATTAAGCAACAAAGTAAGTTGTCTAGATATGCTACTATGATGACAACTTATAGGAAGCAAAGATAAAAACCTCACAAGCAAGCTATATAAGATAAACAAGGAAAGCTTGCACAAGTAAAGGAAAGAAATAACCACAAGCGGAGCCGGTGAATACGAGGATGTGTTACCGAAGTTCCTTCCCTTTGAGGGGAAGTACGTCTCCGTTGGAGCGGTGTGGAGGCACAATGCTCCCCAAGAAGCCACTAGGGCCACCGTATTCTCCTCACGCCCTCACACAATGCAAGGTGCCGTGATTCCACTAGTGGTGCCCTGGAAGGCGGCAACCGAACCTTTACAAACAAGGTTGGGGCTATCTCCACAACCGAATTGGAGGCTCCCAACGACACCACAAAGCTTCACCACAATGGAATATGGCTCTGGCATGACCTCAACCATCTAGGGTGCTCAAACACCCAAGAGTAACAAGATCCGCAAGGGATTAGTGGGGGGAATCAAATATCTCTTGGTGGAAGTGTAGATCGATGACTTCTCAAGCAATCCCGAGGAAATCAACAAGTTTGATTGGCTAGGGAGAGAGATCGGGCGGAAATGGAGCTTTGAGCAACAATGGAGCTTTGGGGAGGAAGAGAAGAGGTGAGTCTTCTTGGAGAAGAAGACTCCCTATATATAGTGGGAGAACAAATCCAACCGTTATCCCACATTTCTGCCCACAGAGCGCGGTACTACCGCACGTAAGTTGTGGTACTACCGCTTGGCCCAGCGGTACTACCGCTCTGGATGCGGTACTACCGCTGGTGCAGTTTCTGCCAGGACTAGCCCTATTGCGTTAAAGCAGCAAGCGATAGTATTGCCTGAGCGGTACTACCGTACGTCCCTGCGGTACTACCGCGAGGCAGGGCTAGACAGGCCAAGGAGAAGTGCGGACTAAATAAAATGCATCCGCAACTACATCCGCAGAAATACGGTAGTAGCAAAAACACGACACGGTACTACCGCTTGACCCAAGCGGTACTACCGCGTAGGATGCGGAAGTAAAAAATTACTTCCGCACCTACTACCGTACTAGTTACGACGATGGGCCAGCCACACGGTACTACCATGCTCATGATACGGTACTACCGCTCTGTGCGGTACTACCGCGGTCCTGAGGCGGTACTACCGTGTGGCTGTGCGGTACTACCGCTCACTCTGAGCGGTACTACCGCATGCCAAGCAGTTGTAGTAGTAGGAAGCCATGGTTTTGTACTGACGAGGAAAACAGCCGGAGCTCCAGAGAAGCAAAGGAAAGGTGGTGCGAATGAGTAGACGTGTACATGTTGATTCCACCCAAACCTTTCCAAAGCGGACCCCCTCTTAATAGTACGACTTTCCTATTACTCAAATCCACCGAAAAAGAAGCAAAAGGAAACACCGTCTTCCATAAGTTCTGAGGGGCACATGATCGTCTTGTGCCTAGGTGAGATATATCTGAAAGATCTTAGAGAACACGATTAGTCCGCAAATGCATTGTCATCAATCACCAAAACTACTTAGGGAGAAATATGCCCTTACAATCTCCCCCTGTTTGGTGGATTGATGACAATACGGGATTTGCACAAGGATATATAGGAAAGTAGGCAAACCTAGTAAAGCGATAGAATATAGGTAAGATCCCCCTAGATGTGTGCATACAAAGGAGAGTGCTTTGGACTGCACAACACATATACTAGGATCAATGCTCCCCCTATATTCTACAAACAATATACTCCTTGCATATAAAGAATAAGAATCTACGCACAGATGTAAGGAGGATAGGGTGAGCACATATAAAGGGTAAGTAAATCAACTGCTCACAACCTAATATAGCATAGACATAATAATGAGTTAACGAGAAGGGAGCATATGTCTCACACCATATGAAAGTCTCACGCACACGACACAAACACAAGCAAGCAAACAAAGTTCGACCAACGAAAAGCAAATAGACACGGCACAAGATGCAAATCCTAACACTCTCTCCCCCTTTGGCATAGAGACACCACAAAGGGAAAGAGGACACCTAAGATAGGTGGTAGCTCTGGCAGAAGAACTCAGTCGTCATGCTCTCCATCCGACTCCTGCTGCTCCTCCTCAGACTCAGACCACGTGTAGCCCTGTTGGGCAATCCACTCTGCCTCTAGAGTGATGATCTCCTCTGACCCACTAGACACATGCTCACCAAAGATCCTCATGATCTTCTTGTCGCGCTGACGAGATTGCTTATGAGTCACATGAGCCTTGTACTGTCCATGTGCTTGCATACAAAATAGTGCCTTCATCTTCCTCTTCAGCTTCTTATCCCAAGAGGGCTCGGACGAGGGAGGAGCATATCCTCTAGAACTATCCTCAGCTGGCTCCTCCTCCACAGGCTCCTCATATGTACCCATCTGTGCTGCAGCAGCCTCTGCACGGGTAGTGGTATTAGCCCAACGACTCTTGATGTGAAGTCGGATAGGCTCATGACGAATCCACTGAGGGCCCTCGAACTCCTCGTCAGGTAAAGCTTCTCCCAAGTCTTGGAGATAAGCAGAAACAGAAACGGACCATAGATGGGCACTTTGCGAGTGTAGATCGCAAAGCGAAGCTCACACCACATGATATGGGAGATATCAAGTGGCTGAGTGTGAGCATTGCGGGCCTCCTCACACATCAGCAGCATGTCAACGAGGTATGAATGTACCTTGTCCTTGTCCCCAACTCGAGGAAACAAGGTGTTGCGGAAGATCCTATGCATGATGTCCAGGAAGGGGTTCATTACCCCTGTCTTCTTGCCACTAGCAAGTGTCTTCTCCACATAAAAAGGCAACAGACGGTCTTTGTTGGCAGATTCTTCGTTGGCATGAGGCCGAGCTCCAAGAGGGGTGTGGAGCCCCTCGTCAGCAACCTGAAGCAGATCCATAAAGTCATTCCAAGAAGCAGTCATCTTGTGACCATTTGTCATCCAAGTCATGGTGCGGTCTTCCTTGATATGGAAATGCACCGAAGCATAGAACTGTGCCACGATTTCTGGGTCAAATCCATCTGAAATGTCATGATGTGCTCAATCCCGAACTGCTCCACCAGATCCAGAGCCTCGGCAAAGTAGGCCCGGTGATCATCCCTCCGCATGTGGGCCATGTCAATCCAATGTGCATCTACATACAGGTTGTGCTTACTCTTGAGTACCTCTGTGTAGATACGAAACTGCTGCTTGGTCCAGAACAATTCATCTCCATGGAATTGAGCTCGGGGATCTGCATAAGGGTTGATCTTCCTCCTTGCCATGAACTCATTAGTTGGCATCTCCTCCATGGTCATAGATGGTTCCTTGTTCTTGTTGGCGGCGGTCTTGAATCTGCGTTGGGGGGCATTGGAGCCCTCAGGCATATCACTTTGGGTGCGCAGACGCTTGGACCCGGTGTCACAGTTGGGATTGGTGCGACGAACATTGGAACCGGAGCCACCACCTAAGACACAAACACAAGAACACGACGGAAACACAAAGAGAATCAATGCAAAAGCCATAAAAGGCATACGAAACATGTAGAAAGGATAATATGTATGCGCTACGAAGAAGATATGAATCAAGCGGTAGTACTGCTTGACGAAAGCGGATGTAAAATTTTAGTGCCGCTTGGGGACGGTAGTACCACTTGGAAGAGTTGCGGTAGTACCGCTCAGAATGCGGTACTAAAAATTTACATCCGCGTTCATCACGGTAGTACCGCTCCGTAGGGCGGTAGTACCATTACGCTACAAAGCGGTAGTACCGCGGTCAGCCAGCGGTAGTACGGCTCGGGTCAGATCTGAAAAACGAATCTAGACTAAAACGCGTAGAACGGCGAACGGTACTACGACTGATCATAGCAACTTAGTACCAGCATACTTACTAGCATTTCTATTGCATAACAACTCTCCTACATCCTAATCTTCCATGGATAATGACAAGAAGAACACAAGAACAACAACCATCTCCCCAAAACCTAAAAACAACAACCGGGCAAAAAGAAGAGGGGATTTGGGGAGAAACTGTCATCCATGGCAAGAGGTCGAGGTGGGGAACGATCCCACCGGTCGGAATGCGAGGAGAGCGGCCGAGGGAGGAGATCCGGCGAGGTCCTCCGGCGGCGTTCTGGAGGGAGAGAGAGAGAAACGATGTGGGGGAGACGAGATGAATGGGTATGGGGGAGTTAGAACCCCCCCCTACCCGCTTATAACCCCCAGCCGTTCGAACAAGTGCGGTAGTACCGCGTTCATCGCGGTAGTACCGCCCGGGCGGAAGTACCGCACTCGGAGCGGTAGTACCGCGCTACCAACGGCAGTAAAAAATTACTGCCGTGCTGATGGCTTCTCGCCCCTCGTTGGTTACCCCAAGTGGAAGGTTGAGATGTAGCGTAGCGGCAAATTTCCCTTGGCAAAGATACCAAGGATCAAATCCCGTGAGACTCCGAGGGTCGACAAGTAGGTGTCAACGGCGCCAGAAACTTAGCGGTTGACGGGACCTGCACACAGATATAGATAACTTTGCTCCCAACGAGTACAGAGAGGTTGTCAATCCCTCCGGCCTTGTTGTTTACAAAGGATCAAACACAAGAGATAATAATGATAGCTATGACTGCAACTAGGAAATAAAAACAGGAAGTAAATAGAAGGTGTGATCAGCGGTGGTAATATGGACCGGGGTCCCATGATGTTCAGTAGTGATGTCTCTCTCCCAAAAGACGATAAAACAGCAAAGCGAGGTAAACAAATTACAGCTGGGCAATTGACAGGATTATGTGCGCAAACTAATGCTAACTATGCTGCAAAGAAAGGTAGAGGCTCAAAAGCATGGGCGGTACGCCAAGGCAAGTAGACCGAAATCCATCTGCATCTACTACTAATCATCCACCTTGAGATATCTATCCAGAACATCTCGCTGGTATTAAGTTGCGAATCCCACCCAAAGTGTAAACTCAAAGCAACAGACAACTGCATTAAAAGAACTTTGCGTAAAGTAAACAATCCTTGCACCCGCAAGTACAAGCACCGTTGTTTTCTCCCTTGTGGCAACAGCACATCCCCTAGACTCATGTTTCTGTCACTCAAGCTAGTCATCAGGGGGCATGAACCCACAATCAAGCATAACGCTCCCTCTTGGAGTTACTACCTACTACTTGGCCAAAGCAATAAACAGCAACGGAGAACATGCAAGAATTACTCAAGAACAAAGATATAAAAGAGGTGAATCAAATATATTACTCAAACACAATCTGGACTTAGTCTCATAATCCATCAGATCCCAGCAAACTCAGCAAAGCAACAGCAGAAAGATTACATATGTGCCTCGGTCATGTAGGGCACCTCACGAGGTCTAAACCATGAAGAGCAAAGAGGGGAGGAGAACATCACATAGCTACTGATCATGGACCCATGGTCCAAGGTGGACTACTCACGACTCATCCGGGAAGCGTCCATGGTGGTGGAGAAGCTCCCGGTGGTGGTTCTCCCCTCCGGCAGGGTGCCGGGAAGAGTTCTCCTGATGCTCCCGATCTTGGAAGCGCTGCACCGGTGGAACAGAGGCGAGACCGCAAAAAAGGGTTCTGTCCTCAAGGGTTTCGGGACGAGAGGGATATATATGCGAAGGGGGGCAGCCAGAGGCGGAGCAGGGGCCCCAGGCGCCCCCTGGTGCGGCCAGGGGTGGGGCCGCGCCAGGTGGCCGCCTGGGCCTCCCCTGGCTCCCCTCTGGCCCATCTTTGGTTCTTCGCAAAGCTTCTTGTACGCTGATTTTTCCTATATTTTTCCTGGAATTTTTGGAGCACTTTTAATATGGGGGAAACCTGAAATAGAAAAACCGCAGAAAACAGGAACTGGCACTGTGGTGCACTGAGTTAATAAGTTAGTCCAAATATGATCAAAAGTGTATGGAAGTGCATCAATATCATAGCAATATCACACAAAAGAAGCATGGAGCAAGCAGAAATTATAGATACGTTTTGGACGTATCACGTGCTAGTTGCGGTAGTACCGTATACTCTCTTGCGGTAGTACCGTGACTACTCACGGTAGCACCGCTCCCCAAGGAGATGCGAATTTCGACAAAAAGGCTTGAGCAAAGCAAAAAGCGCACACACAAGGCACACGGAAAGAGAGACAACACACAACAGAAACAACACACAAGACACTCCTCCAAGGAGGAGGTCGGTGGCCGAAGCCACCTATGTTTGAGTTATTTGGTATGGCACCGCAAAGAACTATCCTTGGGCCCATGACCAACACTCGTCTTGAAGCATTTATACCATTTAACATGGCAAATGACACAGACTTGATCGATTTATGCATAATGGGGGGAGGAATAGTTCATTGAGAGAACAATACTCCCCCTATGTCCATGCCTACATCTAGGCAAGATGACTATATTGAGTGGGAGGTGTGTGTGCAAGGTCTCAAGCCACATTGCTCAAATCTATGATATTTAGCTCATGCCTTAACTCGCGAAATCTTGCTTCATCCAATGGCTTCGTGAAGATATCTGCAAGGTTATCATGAGTGTTGGCATAGTGAAGCTCGATTTCTCCTTGCCGAATATGATCCCGGATGAAGTGATATCGAATCTCTATATGCTTCATCTTGAAGTGTTGCACTGGGTTGAGAGAAATCTTGATGGCACTTTCATTGTCACACCAAATAGGCACTTTGTCACAAGTGACACCGTAATCCTTTAAAGTTTGCCTCATCCATAGAAGTTGAGCACAACAACTGCCAGCTGCCACATACTCCGCTTCGGTGGACGAGAGAGACACACAACTTTGCTTTTTGGAAGACCAACTTACCAGAGAGCAACCAAGGAATTGGCACCCTCCGGAAGTGGACTTCCTATCCACTTTGTCTCCCGCCCAGTCCGAATCAGAGAAACCTACAAGGTTGAAGTTTGCTCCTCTTGGGTACCATAAGCCAAAGTTTGGGGTATGAGCCAAATATCGAAAGATTTGCTTGACTGCCACAAAGTGACTTTCCTGAGGTGAGGCTTGAAACCGTGCACAGATTCCCACACTCAACATAATATCTGGTCTAGATGCACAAAGGTAAAGCAAGGATCCAATCATAGAATGATATACATTTTGATCCACCGCTTTACCATTGGGATCAATGTCAAGTTGGCACTTGGTTGGCATTGGAGTAGTAGCCGGCTTGACATCACTTAGATTAAACCTCTTGAGCATGTCTTGAGTGTACTTGGCTTGTTTGATAAAGATTCCTTCTCTTCTTTGCTTAATCTCAAACCCAAGGAAGTACTTCAACTCTCCCATCATGGACATATCAAAATGTGTGGTCATGAGTGCGGCGAACTCATCATTGAAAGCTTTGTTAGGTGAACCAAAGATAATATCATCAACATATAGTTGGCAGACAAACAACTCCCCGTTGACCTTCTTAGTAAAAAGATTGGGGTCGATTTTCCCAATTTCAAACCCACGATCTTGTAACAACTCGGTAAGATGCTCATACCACGCACGTGGGGCTTGTTTAAGGCCATAGAGTGCCTTATCAATTTGATACACGTGATTGGGGAACTTAGGATCCTCAAACCCCGGGGGTTGTTTGACATACACCAACTCATTAATAGGACCATTAAGAAATGCACTTTTCACATCCATTTGTTGCAACTTAAAATTATGATGAGAAGCATAAGCAAGCAACAAACGGATAGATTCAAGGCGAGCAACGGGGGCAAAGGTTTCACCATAGTCGATACCCTCGACTTGGGAGTAGCCTTGAGCCACCAAACGTGCCTTGTTGCGAATGACGATGCCATGAGCATCCTGCTTGTTCTTAAAGATCCACTTGGTTCCAATGACATTATGGTTCTCCTTTGGCCTCGGCACCAGACGCCACACTTTGTTGCGCTCGAAGTTGTGGAGCTCTTCATGCATGGCATTAAGCCAATCAGGGTCTTCGAGCGCCTCATAGACCTTTTGAGGTTCAACACAGGAGACAAAAGCTTGATGAGCACAATAGTTTGCTAATTGTCTACGAGTGCTTACCCCCCTTTTGATGCTTCCAAGAATATTCTCCATGTGATGTTCTCTAGAAGCAAGCCTGGAGGCAATTTTTGCAGCACGACGCTCCAATTGCTCTTCAAGTGATAATTGAGGAGCACTGAGTTGATCATCTTGAGCGACGTCAGGAGCTTGATCTTGATCTTGAGCTTCCTCTTGATCTTGATCTTGCTCAGAGGAGAGAACTTGGCCTTGTGCATCATTTGGTGGCTCCCCACCATCTTGTGATTGATCTTGCACTTGGCCTTGTTCGTCCGGTTGAGGGCCTTCACTTTGTTCTTCGGAAGCGTGTGGGTCTTGGGTTGATGATGTTTCCACTTGTGTGGAACATTGTCCTTCTCCTTCGGCCACAAGGGGTTCCTCAATGGGTAGGATATATCCAACACCCATTCTTCTTATGGCTTGAGGAGGAATTTCATCATCTACATCACAAGTACCACTTTGCTCCACTTAGGAGCCGTTATTCTCATCAAACTCTACGTTACTCGTCTCCTCAATGAGTCCATTGGACTTGTTGAGGACATGGTAAGCATGAGAGTTTGTAGCATAACCAACAAATATGCCCTCATGAGCTCTAGACTCAAATTTAGACAAACTAGCACCTTTCTTGAGGATGAAACACTTACACCCGAACACCGGGAAATACTTGAGATTAGGCTTGTTACCAGTAAGAATCTCATATGGAGTCTTGTTCAAGCCTTTGCGTAGATAGAGCCGATTGGATGCATGACACGCGGTGTTGATGGCTTCGGCCCAAAAGTTGTATGGAGATTTGAATTCCGCCATCATGGTCCTTGCCGCGTCCATCAAAGTCCAGTTCTTTATCTCCGCTACACCATTTTGTTGAGGGGTATAAGGTGTTGCATATTGGTGTTTGATCCCCTCATCACTAAGAAAATCATCCAAGGTGTAGTTCTTGAACTCGGTGCCGTTGTCACTTCGGATCATCAAAATCTTTGCTTCATGTTGTCATTGAGCTTCATTTGCTAAGTTGATGACGATTTGTTGGGTCTCACTCTTCTTCTTGAAGAAGTATACCCATGTGTATCTTGAATAATCATCCACAATCACCAAGCAATACTTTCTGCCCCCAAGACTATCAAAGGATGGAGGCCCAAAGAGATCCATGTGAAGGAGCTCTAAGGGCCTTTTTGAGTAGATGATAGTTGTGGGAGGATGAGCCTTCTCATGTAACTTTCCTTCAATACAAGCACTGCAAGCACGATCTTTGGCAAAGCTAACATTTGTTAGTCCACGGACATGGTCCCTCTTGAGAAGACTTTGCAAAGATCTCATATTGACATGGGCTAACCGGCGATGCCAAAGCCATCCCACATCAACTTTAGCCATTAGGCATGTCGCGGTCTTAGTGGGTTGCTCCAAGAAGTTAACCACATAGAGACTATTCTCGACATGTCCAACATAGGCTACTTTAAGAGTCTTGCTCCACAAGAGGGCCACGGTATCAATATCAAAGAATGTAGCAAAGCCCATGAGTGCAAGCTGGCAAACAGAAAGGAAGTTATATGCAAGGGACTCAACAAGCATGACTTTCTCGATCGTGAGATCATGAGAAACAACAACCTTGCCAAGCCCCAATACCTTACAAGATGAAGCATCACCCCGTTCGACGTTGGTGGCCATGGATGAACCTAGATGTACGTCCACCACCAAGTCTTTGCTTCTGGTCATATGATTTGTGGCTCCACTATCGAGCAACCATGATCCCCCACCGGAAGCAAACTCCTACAAGAGATCAATGCTTGGATTTAGGCACCCATTTGGTAGTGGGTCCTTTGAGGTTAGTAACAAGGGTCTTAGGAACCCAAATAGACCATTCAATGTACTCATAAGAAGAACCAACAAATTTTGCAAAGACATGACCATCACTAGCACGACACAAAACAGAAGAAGGATTAAAGTCTCCGGTCATGTTTGATGGTATGGTGGGGTTTTCTTGACTCCACCACCCTGCACATTGTTCTTCTTCTTAGACGCACCCTCTCCCTCTATCACAAAGGTTTGTTGGAGAGGGGGAGGTAGCTTGGTCTTGTCATTCTTCTTCTTCTTGGGCTTGGGACCAAACCCAATTCCTTCCTTTGCCACAACCTCCTTTTGATTACTCAAAATATTGTTGAGGTTCTTCTCACCTTGTATACATGTCACAAGGCCTTTCTCAAGTTGCTTCTTCAACTTGACATTTTCTTCAACAAGATGCACATGCTCGCAACATGGGTTAGTAGCATTTGCATTATCAATCAACACCATGCGAGGAAAGATAACCTTTTCCTTGGTTAGTGAAACTTGGAGTTGATCATGAGACTCCTTGAGAGAAGCATGCATACCTTTCAAGGCCTTGTGAGCCTTGTCAAGTGTAACAAACTCCTCCTTGAGTCTAGCATGGTCAACCCCAAGTTTTGCCTTCTCAGAATTAAGCATACGAGAGACAACTAAAGCATGATCGAGATCTTTCTTTAATTTAGCATGACCATAGTTGTGTGACTCCTCAAGAGCCAAACGAAGACCATGATCTTACTCTAGAGCATTAGAGAGATCCAATATCTCATCGGCATAGTCTCGACTATGTCCTTCCGTTTTAGCAATCCTCGTGAGCCTCGATCATGTCATTGGCCTCACCGAGTTGTTCCAAGAGAGCAACAAAGTGCTTCTTGGGTTTGCCCTTGAGTTTGCTCATAAACAACTCAAATTCATTCTCTTCCTCCTTTGCTCCCTCACTCTCATCAATACAATCCGTCAATGAAGGATTAGAGATGATGGTAGTGTTGATGTTTGGAGTTACCTTGTTGGTGGCCTTAGCCATGAGACACTTGGCGGTGATGTTCTCATTTGGTGAGTCGAAGAGAGATGTGCGTGGAGTAGTAGCAATAGCAATTGTGGCCATGGTGACCATCTCATCATCTTCATCATTATCATCATCCTCAACATATTCTTCTTGGGCCACCAACCATTTAGGAGGGGTCTTCTTGTTGAAGTTGTTCTTGTTGGGATAAGACTTGGCCTTGTCCTTCCGGATAAGCTTGCCCCCAAAGTCTTCTCTTTTCTCATATGGGCAATCTACAACAAAGTGGCTTACATTTCCACAGTTGAAGCATGTCCTCACTCGTTTGCTTGCCCTTATTGCCACTTGAGTTGTTCTTGTTAAAGTTGGGCCTTGAGTTCTTCTTGTTGCCCCAAAATTGTCGCGAAGCAAGAGCCATGTGCTCATGATAGGCATATTTGGTGTGCTCGGGGCAACACTCGTCGTCATCCTCCTCCTCCTCTTCTTCCACACAAGCCTTGGCCTTCAAGGCAAGGTTAGGCTTCTTTGATCGTTGAGCTCTTAAAACCGCATTGTCGGCGGTCTTGTCCAAGATCCTCATGGCAACGAACTCATCCAACACTTCATTTGATGACAAAGTGTGGAAGTCCGGTCTTTTGCGAATGACGGAGGACATGGCCTTGTGGTAAGGCATCATGGCCTTGAGAAACTTGCGCTTGATCCAATTTTCATCCGTGTCCTTGCTCCCATGATCTCGAAGAGAAACCGCAAGAGTGGTTAATATCTGATAAATTTCACGAGGATCTTCATCTTCGATCATAGCAAACTCATCGGCTTCATCTTGCACAACTTCATAGTTAGAGCGTTGAATGCTTGCGCTCCCCTTGTACATGGAGCCAACATGCTCCCAAGCTTCCTTGGCCACGGTGAAGGGTCGAAGATGTGCAATGTCTTCGGGAGGGATAGCATCTTGAAGTATGCAAAGAACGGACTCGTTGAATTGATGATTCGCAGCTTCTCTCGGAGTTAAGTTGTCGGGATCACGTGGATAAAAACCTTGCTCAATGATTCTCCAAAGATTAGTAGAGCAATGATTTAAATGACGTTTAAAGCGAAACATCCAAGTAGCAAAATCAGAATTTTTTATAAACTTAGGAGGAGGACCAACGGAATTTAAATGCGGAGTAGGAACGGGTCCTCCATAGTGGATAGGAGGAGCAGAGTGGGCAAAAATCCCACTCCCATTCTTAGTAACCGGGACTTGCTCACTACTCGCTTCTCCCTTGTCGGGAATAGCCTCCGACACGTTGGTAGTGGGACGAACCACTTCCAACGGTGTGGTGGATAATTTGAGTCCCTCTGGTAATTCCTTAAACGTGCCTTTGACTTCAGTCGTTAGTGATTCTTTCAATGTGTCCATAGCCACATTGAACTCCTCACGAGAGACCGAGGCTCCCCCATCGGACGTAGGCAAGAACGGAGTTCCACCGGAATGTTCCTCCGTCTTGACTACGTTGTCAACCATACTCTTTGGACGGTAAAGTCCTTAAAAAGAGACGAGGCTCTGATACCAATTGAAAGGATCGATATGGTTGACTAGAGGGGGGGTGAATAGGCAACTAACAATTTTTAGCTTTTCTTAACCAATTTAAATTAAGCAACAAAGTAAGTTGTCTAGATATGCTACTATGATGACAACTTATAGGAAGCAAAGATAACAACCTCACAAGCAAGCTATATAAGATAAACAAGGAAAGCTTGCACAAGTAAAGTAAAGAAATAACCACAAGTGGAGCCGGTGAAGACGAGTATGTGTTACCGAAGTTCCTTCCCTTTGAGGGGAACTACGTCTCCGTTGGAGCGGTGTGGAGGCACAATGCTCCCTAAGAAGCCACTAGGGCCACCGTATTCTCCTCACGCCCTCACACAATGCAAGGTGCCGTGATTCCACTAGTGGTGCCCTTGAAGGAGGCAACCGAACCTTTACAAACAAGGTTTGGGCTATCTCCACAATCGAATTAGAGGCTCCCAATGACAACACGAAGCTTCACCATAATGGAATATGGCTCCGAGGTGACCTCAACCGTCTAGGGTGCTCAAACACCCAAGAGTAACAAGATCCGCAAGGGATTAGTGGGGGAATCAAATATCTCTTGGTGGAAGTGTAGATCGATGCCTTCTCAAGCAATCCCGAGGAAATCAATAAGTTTGATTGACTAGGGAGAGAGATCGGGCGGAAATGGAGCTTTGAGCAACAATGGAGCTTTGGGGAGGAAGAGAAGAGGTGAGTCTTCTTGGAGAAGAAGACTCCCTATATATAGTGGGAGAACAAATCCAACCGTTATCCCACATTTCTACCTGCAGAGCGCGGTACTACCACACGTAAGTTGCGGTACTACCGCTCGTCCCAGCGGTACTACTGCTGGTGTAGTACTTGCCAGGACTAGCCCTGTTGCGTTGAAGCAGCGGGCGGTAGTACTGCCTGAGCGGTACTACCGTACGTCCCTGTGGTACTACCGCAAGGCAGGGCTAGACAGGCCGAGGAGAAGTGTGGACTAAATAAAATACATCTGCAACTACATCCGCAGAAATACGGTAGTAGCAAAAACACGACACGGTACTACCGCTTGACCCAAGCGGTACTACTACGTAGGATGCGGAAGTACAAATTTACTTCCGCACCTACTACCGTACTAGTTACGACGCTGGGCCAGCCACACGGTACTACCGTGCTCATGATACGGTACTACTACTCTGTGCGGTACTACCGCGGTCCTGAGGTGGTACTACCGTGTGGCTATGCGGTACTACCGCTCACTCTGAGCGGTACTACCGCATGCCAGGCAGTTGTAGTAGTAGGAAGCCATGGTTTTGTACTGACGAGGAAAACAGCCAGAGCTCCAGAGAAGCAAAGGAAAGGTGGTGTGAATGAGTAGACGTGTACGTGTTGATTCCACCCAAACCTTTCCGAAGCGGACCCCCTCTTAATAGTACGGCTTTCCTATTACTCAAATCCACCGAAAAAGAAGCAGAAGGAAACACCGTCTTCCATAGGTTCCGAGGGGCACATAATCGTCTTGTGCCTAGAGATATATCTGAAAGAGCTTAGAGCACACGATTAGTCCGCAAATGCATTGTCATCAATCACCAAAACTACTTAGGGAGAAATATGCCCTTACACCAACTCCTGCCTGCATCTACTACTATTACTCCACACATCGACCGCTATCCAGCATGCATCTTGTGTATTAAGTTCATGGACAAATAGCCCCCATCTTGTTATCTATTCATGTAGGAATAGCCTCCATCTTGTTATCCTTAATAGCAATGATACATGCCTGTCTTGCCGCCCCTTCTACCACTGAGAAAGAACACCGCACGATTGAACCCATCACAAAGCACCTCTTCCCATGGCAAGAAAAATTGATCTAGTCGGCCTAACTAAACCAAAGATCCGAAGAAGAAATACGAGGCTATAAGTAATCATGCATATAAGAGATCAAAGAAGACTCAAATAACTTTCATGGATATAGATCTGATCATAAACTCAAAGTTCATCGGATCCCAACAAACACACCGCAAAAAGAGTTACATCAAATAGATCTCCAAGAGATCGTTGTATTGATAATCAAAAGAGAGAAAAAGCCATCTAGCTACTGCCTACAGACCCGTAGGTCTATGGTGAACTACTCACGCATCATTGGAGAGGCGCCAATGAGAATGATGAACCCCTCTGTGATGATGTCTAGATTGGATCTCATGGTTCTGAAACTTGCAATGGCTGGAATTGTTTTTCGTTGACTCCCTAGGGTTTCTGGAATATTTGGGGATTTATAGGGTGAAGAGGCGGTGCGGGAGGTCACAGAGGGGGGCACAACCCCCCTGGGCGCGCTCTGGTGGGTTGTGGCACCTCGGGACTCCCCTATGGTACTTCTTTGGCCCATCTTGTGTCTTCTGGTCCAGAAAAATTCTCCAAAAAGTTTCGCTGCATTTGGACTCTGTCTGGTATTGATTTTTTGCGATGTAAAAAAAAAGCAAAAAAAATCAACTGCCACTGTGCACTATGTCAATAGGTTAGTCCCATAAAATGATATAAAGTTACTATAAAGTGATTGTTAAACATCCAAGAATGATAATATAACAACATGGAACAATAAAAAATTATAGATACGTTGGAGACGTATCAGAGATCCACCGATTTTAGCACCGACATGGGGCGTCTGTTCGGACGCTCGTCAAGTCCTCCCATGTTTGTCTTTGGTTTGCGGGAGAAAGTGTATCTCGACTGTCTGCGGACCGATACATGTCAATGTTGGATGGCTTCCGCAGTCTGGACATATGCGGAGGGTTTGAGGGTCGGCATTGGAGATGCCCTAATCCTTCATTTGTTAAATAAAAATAGCTACATTTAGGTGATTTGGTCCCCTCTGACATTATATGACATGTTTGCCCTCCTATATATCAAGCTTCTGGTTCCGCCGCTGGCCACTCTACTAGCCATGGAGGATAGAATCAACTGAGGTAGATGCGCAACTCGGACGCGGAGTACGGCCGCGGCATACGAGGTTGCAGGTAGTCGTGGCAGGCTGCAAGCCATGCGCGGTTCGGCGAGGCCGTGTGAGGCCATTAGTGTGTTTCACCACGACTAGGGAAGGGCGAGTAGAGGTCGATGGGGAGCAAGATGGCGTGCACGGGTAGTTCAGGAGCAGCTCGTGGTGCTCGACATGGTGTGGAGCAGCAGGGCGCGGTCCCTCTCGCGAGATCGTCATCAAGCCACACGCGGGCGACCACTCTAGGTTTTTCCCGTACATACGTGGCGTGCATGCTGAGATTCTTGTTTCACCCTCCAGGCCTCACCGATGCTCGTCGACATGGGCAACACCATCGAATGTAGCAGCAGCGAACGAAGGAGACACACCAACTCTGTTTAGCCATTCACGTTCGCTCCACCGCCGAAGGTGGACGGGGGTGATCGTGCTTGCACCGGTAGTGAAGAGGTGATCAATGGGGAGGGAGGCCAGCACAATGAGCGGCTACGGACAGGGCCCCACCAGGTTGGTCAGTGCCGCTATTGAGAGAGCAAAGGGGGTTAATTCAGAAGAGAAGGTAGACATAAATTGAGATTGATATTGTACAACTGCACGCACCAATAGTTTCATTCAAATGCTCAAGCTGATGAAAAATGTGGGCTATGCATTTATGCTATAACAAATATGATACGTAGCCTCCACTGTGAGCGAGAGAATTGATCCATCCCAGCGGGAATTGTTCTCATTCCACCATATGAAACAAGATTTTACTCGTACGAGGTTGGGATTGATCCGGATTGACGAGTAAGGTACCAATTTCAGGATATTTTTTGGTTTAAATTTTCAGGGATTGAAAAGTTAAGGTTCAATTACATTGAGCTCTACGAATTTAAGATTTTAATAAGATTTTACTCGCAAACTAGCAAGATTCCCGTGCATTGCACGAAACACCAAGATGCATTTATTTTACAAAATACTAGTAAGCTTGCACATGCAAATGCACGTCTCAATTATCATAAATTAATTATGGCGATATTTATCATATATATCCACATGGTGGATATATCTATATGACAATGAATTCTTTTGTACAATGGCGCAAACATTGTTACAGATCGTATATGTGTATTTTGCTAAAGATCATACATGGGAAATCATTGCAAAATGCTATGTAGCATCAGAAAATGGAAAATGTATCTAACATGTTGCAATATGATAAATATCACCATATATATAGAAAAATATTATAAAATGTTTTGTAGCACGATACATATCGAACTGACTCGATACATAGTCAAAATAAAAAAGAAGTCATCATGATTCATGAAGAAAGTCTGAATAAACAAAGGAACTACAAACTATGCGAACAAATCTAGCTGCTTTGCATAAGAACTTGCAACATCTGCAATGGACAATAATATAAACCTGAAATCATAACGTGTAGAATCTAAATAACAAAGAAGTAGAAGTGTTACGAAAGAGAAAAACCAGTCTCTGGTACTAAAGATGGTATATTGACATAGCCAGCCATTAGCATGAGGTCATTGTTTTGGAGCTCTGCTAGCCAACAAAAAAATGTAATACAAGTTAATCTTCACACGCCGATATTATTAGAAATGTTCTTAGGGAACTTGTGCATACTTCACTTGATAGCGAGAAGCCATGGCTAATGTATTTGATCGATGAAAATAACATGTGTCACAAGTTATCAGCTAATTACATCTTTGCTTCCAATTCTATATATAGCTACGATGGTCATGAAACCTTACAATAATTAATATCTCAACAATAACTATGTTTTTCTGGTAAATCTGTGGCTAATGTGCTATCAATGGGTGAGAAATACTCCCTCCCTCCCAGCCTGCAAAACGATCTTATATTATGGGACCGATGGAGTAGAAACTATGTACATCATGTGAAACAAAATAATTAGAGAAAGAGAATAGTATATATATATATATATATATATATATATATATATATATATATATATATATATATATATATATAACTGAATCATTAACAAATTGAACCTTGGACCAAGTGAAAAGATGCTCTAGATTTTCTAATCCTATATGATATGTTCCCGTCACCCATACACATAGTTTAAAAGGTATATGTAGTAGCCAATAGGAAAATACAGAGTAGCAGATTTTATATAGCTATCTAGGAAAACTGTGAACGCAAGAAAAGGGAGATTTTCGAAGATTTCAATCGTCATTGTTCAATCTAATAGTTCTCTACCTAGATGGCGTATATACTTTTTATTTCCGAGCAGCCAGAATATCCTTACTATCAACACCAAACCATAAAAAGAGAGAAGTTCTTTTCAGTTCTAAGAAACAATGATGGAATACTAAGCATCCTGAGTATTGTCCCATTGGGCTATATACATCAGAAAATATGATTCTTCAACTATTTGTAGCAAGTACCTCTCTACCGGCATCCAGAAGAAAGACTTCTTCATTCTTGAACCAATGCATGATTTCGGAGTTAACCAGTACGTTCAAAATAGCATGGCTAATCAATTAAGAAACTACATGAATCAAGGCAAAATGGTACATCACTAAATTTCAAATATAACCTAAATGCCGCATACATGAGGAACCTAAAATACTCACCCATCCTCGTGTCATTTGACTTATACTTGGAAACTTGGTTGTCGCTCATGAGAGAAAATATTAATGTACCCGACAGGATCCCACGAGGAAAGATAAACAAACAACGATAAGCACTGACCATTATCAATATTCTTTCTAAATTATACAAACAACACAGAAAGGTGCATACTTGTCAGCAACAGTGTAGGCACTCAAGCAGGGATGGATTTTTTTTTGCTTCATCCAGAAGAAAGCTTCTTTTTGGTCCAATTTGAGAATGGAAACAAGAGTATGTGACGGCTCTGCTTCCTATTTTACGTAGTATACACCAAATAATCAAAATGGTAAATTAGTTACCATGCATATAGGATAGTGCGAGTAAGAGCGAAAACAAAAGTGCACTTCTAGTTCTACCTGCTTAATGTCCTATACACGTGGAGGATACTTCACCTAGTGTCGTGGTTCTAAGTCTGACAGTACGAGTAGGGGGTACGAATGGAGAGGCAAGGCCCTAGCTATGGTGGAGTTGTACACAAGGTGTTTGCGAGTTTAGGCCCTTCTCGGAGGAAGTAACAGCCCTACGTCTCGGTGCCCGGAGGCTGGTCGACTGGTATGTGTATATGTGAGTTACAGAGGTGCGAACCCTTGTTCTGGAGGAGGGGGGTGGCTTATATAGTGCGCCAGGACCCCAGCCATGCTCCATGTTACCAAGGGTTCAATGTACATTAAGGCAGGCGTTACTGATAACGCACGCAGTAAAGTGTAATTAAGGTGTTTACTACGGTGAGTAAATACCAGACCGTTGCTGTCCCAAGTGACACTTGACCTTAGGGGGTCGAGTGCCCTGGATTGGTCGAGTGGGGTAGAGTCGTCTTGTGGATGAGGCTCAGTCGAGTGGAGTGTCCTCTTGGACTGTCTCAGTCGACTGTCTCTATTGTCATAAGTTTTGTCTTTTGATCTTCTAGGGTAGTGACCTTGGGTGGGGTACCTTGGTCGGGCCTGTGACCCTACCCTAGGTCTGTAACCTCGTCAGTAGCCCCCAAATGGATCGAGGCTCGAGCAAGAGAGTGCTGAGGGAAGCTCCGGTTCTGGCTCGACGTCCCTGGGGTAGATTTCTTTTGAGCTTGCAGACTGGGCAGTCTTCCTCAGTCTCGCCTTGGTCGCCTTGATCGATTCTGGAGTCGTCGAGTGTGTTAGTTGCTTCTTTCGTCGACTGAACTTTGCGCTAGGCGCCGGCGCCGTTAGCGCGTGCAGTTTTCGGCGGGGTTGGATGCCCTTTGGTCGCCGGATTCTGCGGGGTTTCGAAATTTGGGGAAGCGCGCGGGGCGGAACGTGCCGCAGCAATCGGAGGGATATACTTGAGACGCCTCGATCCTTGCACCACCTTTTTCGCCACGTATCGTGCCCGCGCCTGTTACGGGATTTGATAAGATTACTCGGGGCCACCGGTCAGCCACTTGACCGGGCCGCTATAAGAGTGCGCCGAGCCCGAAGCGGGGGCACTGTGCGCTCAATCTCTCTTCCTCCGCCTCTGCTTCTTCACCGCGCCTCTGCTTCTTCTCTCCCCTCTCCACAGCGACCGCCGGCGTGCGAGCCATGGGCCAGGACAGGACCGCGGCGATGGAGCGCTCGAAGAAGGCGGCAACGGGGAAGGGGAGGCGGTCCAGCCGGAGCGGATCATCGTCGAGGTCTGGACTCCCTGCTGGCTGGATCCAGGGGGATTAGATCCGGTCCACCGTCGTGGCGGAGGATCTGGAGGAGCTGGAGGAGGAAGGACTGATCACCCGCGGTTCCTGGCGGGTGCCAGAGGGAGAACTCGAGCCCCGGCCGCGGGAGGGCGAGTGCGTCCTCCTCGCGACCCACGTCGACCGAGGTTTTTCCATGCCTCCGCATCCCTTCTTTCGCGCTTTCTTGATTTTCTTCGGCGCCCAGTTGCATTACTTCACGCCCAACTCCATCACTTTCATTTCCGCCTTTGTTTCCATGTGCGAGAACTTCCTCGGTTGCCGGCCGCACTGGGGCTTGTTCAAACATATTTTTACCTGCCGCTCGCAAACTGTCAAGAGGGCGAATCCGAGCGATGATAAGACACACGTCCTCCAGGCGTGCGGCGGGCTCGGAATCCAACTTAGGAATAGGAGCGCCTTTCCCCCCATGATCTTTCTGGAGTCGATTCGGGGCTGGCAGTCGACTTGGTTTTATTACAAGGACAGTCCGACCCCGGGTCAGTCCACTGGTCTTCCTCCTTTCTCTCTGGGTCGAGCCAGCCACCTCCTTCAATGATAGTGGGTAAGGCCGAGAGGGCCGAAGTGAATATGTTGGTGGAGCGGGTCGTCCAGTTGGTCCGCGAGGGTGTAACGGGGATGGATCTGTTTGAGGTGTACCTCATGCGGAGGATCCAGCCGCTCTAGGCTAGGGACCACCCGATGTGGTTGTACTTCGGCACCGACGACTCGTCGCGAGTCCACCCGGAGGCGGCCGATGTGAAGTACGTGGCGTAGTGCCTGAAGTGTATCACGGGGAACAAAGACAATCCCAGGGGGTCTGGGAGGGTCATCCCATTCGACGCTGACCATCTACCCGACAAGGTTAGTAATCTGCTCCCGAGTGATGTTTCTACCGTTGGCTTGCGATTTGCATTGACAGATCCGACTGAAATTTGGGCAAACTTCTCCCTTTGCAGATCTACACCGAGATGTACTCGCTGCCCAACGGGGACTTGGTCCAGGAGGGCGAGGAGGGCGTTGGCGACGCCGCCGAGTGGAAGTCAGAGGAGTAGACCGAGGAGGAGAGCGAGGACTACAGCAGCGGGGAGGAGGTCGAGTCACCTCCTCGTGATGAGCGGCGGTCCAAGGAGAAGCACGACCCAGGGGCCGCACGCCCTCCGACGGGTCCTTCAGGTTCTCGAACGCCCAAGCGCACTCGGACGACCACTCCTGACCCTTTCTGAGAAGGTGCCCAAGCAGCCCAAGGTTACCACCACCAAGCCCCGGAAGGCCCTGCCCAGGATCAAGGTGGATGTTCCCATCGCCTCCATGTAAGTATCGCTTGGTCTTGTTTCTTTCTGTTTTTTGGAGGTCGACCGTTGATACGTCCAAAATGTATCTATAATTTCTGCTTGCTCCATGCTTCTTTTGTGTGATATTGCTATGATATTTATGCACTTCCATACACTTTTGATCATATTTGGACTAACCTATTAACTCAGTGCACCACAGTGCCAGTTCCTGTTTTCTGCTGTTTTTCTATTTCAGGTTTCCCCCATATTAAAAGTGCTCCAAAAATTCCAGGAAAAATACAGGAAAATCAGCGTACCGGAAGCTTTGCGAAGAACCAAAGATGGGCTAGAGGGGAGCCAGGGGAGGCCCAGGCGGCCACCTGGTGCGGCCCCACCCCTGGCCGCGCCAGGGGGGCGCCTGGGGCCCCTGCTCCACCTCTGGCTGCCCCCCTTCGCAAATATATCCCTCTCGTCCCGAAACCCTCGAGGACAGAACCCTTTTTCGCGATCTCGCCTCTGTTCCGCCGCCGCAGCGCTTCCAAGATCGGGAGCATCAGGAGAACTCTTCCCAGCACCCTGCCGGAGGGGAGAACCACCATCGGGAGCTTCTCCACCACCATGGACGCTTCCCGAATGAGTCGTGAGTAGTCCACCTTGGACCATGGGTCCATGATCAGTAGCTATGTGATGTTCTCCTCCCCTCTTTGCTCTTCATGGTTTAGACCTCGTGAGCTGCCCTACATGATCGAGGCACATGTGTAATCTTTCTGCTGTTGCTTTGCTGAGTTTGCTAGGATCTGATGGATTATGAGACTATGTTCAGATTGTGTTTGAGTAATATATTTGATTCACCTCTTTTATATCTTTGTTCTTGAGTAATTCTTGCATGTTCTCCGTTGCTGTTTATTGCTTTGGCCAAGTAGTAGGTAGTAACTCCAAGAGGGAGCGTTATGCTTGATTGTGGGTTCATGCCCCCTGATGACTAGCTTGAGTGATAGAAACATGAGTCTAGGGGATGTGCTGTTGCCACAAGGGAGAAAACAACGGTGCTTGTACTTGCGGGTGCAAGGATTGTTTACTTTACGCAAAGTTCTTTTAATGCAGTTGTCTGTTGCTTTGAGTTTACACTTTGGGTGGGATTCGCAACTTAATACCAGCGAGATGTTCTGGATAGATATCTCAAGGTGGATGATTAGTAGTAGATGCAGATGGATTTCGGTCTACTTGCCTTGGCGTACCGCCCATGCTTTTGAGCCTCTACCTTTCTTTGCAGCATAGTTAGCATTGGTTTGCGCACATATTCATGTCAATTGCCCAGCTATAATTTGTTTACCTCGCTTTGCTGTTTTATCGTCTTTTGGGAGAGAGACATCACTAGTGAACATCATGGGACCCCGGTCCATATTACCACCGCTGATCACACCTTCTATTTACTTCCTGTTTTTATTTCCTAGTTGCAGTCATAGCTATCATTATTATCTCTTGTGTTTGATCCTTTGTAAACAACAAGGCCGGTGGGATTGACAACCTCTCTGTACTCGTTGGGAGCAAAGTTATCTGTATCTGTGTGCAGGTCCCGTCAACCGCTAAGTTTCTGGCGCCGTTGACACCTACTTGTCGACCCTCGGAGTCTCACGGGATTCGATCCTTGGTATCTTTGCCAAGGGAAATTTGCCGCTACGCTACATCTCAACCTTCCACTTGGGGTAACCAACGAGGGGCGAGAAGCCATCAACCGTATCTTCTGTCGACTCATTTTCGAGTGATCCTTTCAGCGCCGCTGCTTCCACGACCTCGATGGACATCGACAAGGGCCGAGACGATGAGGAGACCGCAGATGCCGCGACATCCCGTGCAGGTGCGGGTTCTATGGATCGTGCCTTGTTTTTGTTTTCTTTCATCGGTCATGGGTGACGGTCGACTGAACTTTGCTCGTTGCTTGACTCGAAGTGTCGCGCCTCGTCATAGAGCTCCCAGATGACGATGATGATGAGGAGCGCTTGGGAGGAGACCGACGACGCACAGGGAGGAAGGGCCGGAAGGCGCTTTCTGGCCCGGAGGCCCAGCAACAGGAAGACGCGGCCCGAGCCACGGTCTCCTTTGCTGACCCTGTGTCGACCGTGCGCCTTGCTTCGATAGCCGTCGACCCAGCGCCTGCTTCAATCGTCGACCCAGCGTCTACTCCAGCCGTCGACCCAGTGCCTGCTCCTGTCGTCGACCCAACGCCCGTTCCTGTCGTCGACCCTACGCCTGCCACTTCGTCTGTTCTCTTCTCCTCCTACCGCCTCCCATAGGATCCTGTGGGAGCAGCTCAAGAAGCCGTTCGCCAGGCGGGGGTGATGATGGAGAGGACGAAGGCGGCGTACGAGACCAGCATGCCTGCTTATGACGCCAGTTCTGCTCTTCAGGCTAACGTCCAGGTTCGTTATCTTCACTGAAATAGTCTTTGGCTTCGAGAGATGACGCCACACCCACTGGGTGAGTTCTTGATGTGCTTGCTTTCGATTTTTTTGAGCTCGAGCCGGGATGATCTCGGCCAAGTGAAACCAGTGGGGGCACGCTCAGTGCACCCACTGGGTGTAGTCCCCGAGACCGTGGTCGACTGCTGGCGGTCGGTCATGGTCTTACTATAGAACTTTTCTTCCTTGCTGTTGTTTTTTTTTTTAGCTCGAGCCGGAATGATCTCGGCCGAGTGAAACCAGTGAGGGCACGCTCAGTGCACCCACTGGGTGTTGTCCCCGAGACTGCGGTTGAGTGTTTTGACTCGACTGTAGTCTTAGAATCTTGTTTTGTCGTGTTGATGCAGAAATCTTGCGAGTTTGGGGCCAAATTTGCAGACCTTGAGAAGAAGCAAATCCAGCTCAAATTCGACTTGCAGTTGGCTCGGGACCACCTGAAGAAGACGCAGGATGATGTGGCTGGTAACCAACACCGACCTTTTGTCGACTAACTTTTGATAGATATGCATTGTGTTCCTTCATGTTCATCTGTCCAGTGGCGGCTTTGGTAGGTCAACTGAAAGCGGCCTTGGAGCAGAAGGATCTCGACCTGGCGGCGGCGCAGCAGGCGGCTCAAGAGAAGGCGGAACTGGCGGCGCAGAAGTTGGCTTTTGTAGGTGCGCTCGAGGCGGAGATCGTCAGGCTAAGAGGCTCGCTCGACGCAGCTAATCAAGAGGTGACTCGGCTGAAGAACTCCAAGACTGTCTTGAACGACAAGTACGAGGCTCTTTTTCGAAAGAGGGTCGATCTTGAGGCCTATATAGGTGACCTTACCAAGAAATGGTACCTCGTGCTCGAAGGTATGTTCCTTTCGGCTTGGTTTAGGCTGGACCGGTCGACCCATATCTTGTTTGCTGACTCGACTTGCTATTTTTGGCGCAGAGTTCTGTCGTAACTTTGAGGAAGAGACTGGGCGGGTCGAGCCCGGCTTGGACCCAGCCAATTCCATCGTGAAGGATGAGACTGCCATGAACATCTTGAGGCTGGAGTCCCGCCTTACTGCGGCCACGGATTATCTGGGACGACTGAAAGCGGTGATGGCCCGAATCGACACCGCGCTCTGGAGGGGGGTCGTGCAGGAGAACGACCTCGAGTCCCTGATGACTCGACTCAATGAGATCCCCAACCGAGTGCGGGAGTGGAAGAAGTCGGCCGCCCGGGGTGGAGCCGACGTGGCGTTGTCCTTGGTCCGCGTGCACTGCAAGGAGGTGAAGGAGAGAAGTCTTGCGGCGCTTAAAGTTGCCAATACGAAGGAGCTCCAATTCCAGTCGTTTATGGAGACTTTCCTGGAAGCCGCCACCCGCCTCGCCGACGGGATCGACCTGGACGAGTTCGTCGCACCCGCAAGCCCGCCTCCCCCTGAGGAATGACTTTGATACTTTAATCACATTTGCCACGGAATGCCGTGTGGTCTTGTAATCGTTAAACTTTGGTGGGCTTGTGGCCCAAGTACTCTTGCCCGAATCTTGCGGGACTTTTATCTGATTTTGATCTTTCGGTTTGCGGCTCTTCTTTGATTGCTTGAATCTTTGAGTCGACGTCTGAAGTTAAGCCTCCAAGGGAGAAGGTTGCTTCTCACTCGGAGTAAGGGTTTGAAACTTAGGCGAGTCGCGGGGTCGCAGCTAAGCCCCCGAGTGAGAGGGTTGCTCTTCACTCGGAGTGGATGTTTGTAACTTAGGCGATTCCAAGCTACGTTGTATTTGTGGCGGAGCTCGGAAGACAGAGCCACATCATACTTGTGACGTAGCTTGGAGGACCGCAGCTAAGTCCCCGAGTGAGAGGGTTGCTCTTCATTCGGAGTAAGGGTTTGAAACTTAGGCGAGTCACGGGGTCGCAGCTAAGCCCCCGAGTGAGAGGGTTGCTCTTCACTCGGAGTGGATGTTTGTAACTTAGGCGATTCCAAGCTACATTGTATTTGTGGCGGAGCTCGGAAGACAGAGCCACATCATACTTGTGACGTAGCTCGGAGGACCGCAGCTAAGCCTCCGAATGAGAGGGTTGCTCTTCACTCGGAGTGGATGTTTATAACTTAGGCGATTCCAAGCTACGTTGTATTTGTGGCGGAGCTCGGAAGACAGAGCCACATTATACTTGAGACGTAGCTAGGAGGAC
>LR738709.1:499670358-499700060 GCA_902687465.1 Secale cereale
AAACCTGAAATACAAAAACAGCCGAAAACAGAAACTGGCACTGGGGTGCACTGAGTTATTAGGTTAGTCCAAATATGATCAAAAGTGTATGGAAGTGTATAAATATCATAGCAATATCACCCAAAAGAGGCATGGAGCAAGCAGAAATTATAGATACGTTTTGGACGTATCAACATCCCCAAGCTTAATTCCTGCTCGTCCTCGAGTAGGTAAATGATAACAAGAATAATTTCTGTGGTGACATGCTATTAACCATATAGGACTTTTTCATAGTCATATGACAAAAGCTTACTGAGACAATGAATCTATAGTAATTAAGTTGCCTCATGAGAAAATCACAAAGGACTGAAAGTTTTACAATATGATACTGAAACATCAAATAGATTTGCAATGAACATGATGTGCAAATATGATAAAGTGATATCTAGCTTGCCCCCTTTAGTGATGCAAGACATAAATGCAGGGGCACCTTCAAGGTTTAAGTGATGACTAGATACAATGATTTCAGAATAACCGATATCACAATCATGCAAAAGACAATGCTACTTTGGGACAATACACATTACACTCAGAATGACAATCATGCTCTCAGTAGTTGGTGCTTTTAAAAGAAGGTGGAGACTCTCGAACCGTGGCTTTTGTTGGCAAGGTTGAAAACCCGTAGTCGGAAACAAAGACAAAACATGTACCAGAGCTCTTGGCTTTAAAACAGAGGTAATAATTTATTTTAGATCATGCATGTTTCGTCAACGAATGCTAGCAGACAACTCAATCACTTTTCGAGATGGACAAGTTTCGAGGAACGGCTCCCGAATGAGGACGATCACATCCTCTTAATCTCCTTTGTTTATCACAGCCAAAGTTTTCTGATTTCTCATGAACAAAGCGTGAAGGAGGGTTTGTTTGTTATATTATCTTTTTGAGCCGGGCGCACTCAATCCCGGGGTGAAGCTTGTCCAACTTAAAAAGGTCATGAATTAACCACTACTTCCTCATGAACTTACAACAGAGGCACAAAATAAGAATGCTTTTTCTTTGAATAATTTCGAGATGGCACATGCAAGTCTCCGTTAGGAATGGCAGGTAAATACCATGTAGGAAGGTATGGTGGACTCATATGGCATAACTGGATTAAAGGATGTGGATGCACAAGCAGTCAGTCCGCTTAGTACAGGCGAAGGTTGGCAAAAGACTGGGAGCGACCAACTAAGAGAGCAATGACGGTCATAATCATACAGAGCGACAAAGCAACATTGAATCAGGCATGGTAGTTATTGTTGGGGAACGTAGTATTTTAAAATTTTCCTACGATCACGCAAGATCTATCTACCAGATGCATAGCAACGAGAGGGGAGAGTGTGTCTACGTACCCTCGTAGACCGGGAGCGGAAGCGTCAAGTGACGCGGTTGATGTTGTCGAACTTCTTCGCGATCCAACCGATCAAGCACCGAACGTACGGCACCTCCGCGTTCAGCACACATTCAGCTTGATGACGTCCCACGAGCTCTTGATCCAGTTGAGCTTCACGGAAAAGTTTCGTCAGCACGACGGCGTGGTGACGGATATGATGTGTTCACCGGCGCAGGGCTTCGCCTAAGCTCCGCGACGGTACGACCGAGGTGTGATTCTGTGGAGGGGGGCACCGCACACGGCTAAAACAATTCAACTTGTGTGTCTTTGGGTGCCCCCTGCCCCCGTATATAAAGGAGCAAGGGAGGAGGGGCCGGCCAACTCTCCTGGTGCGGCTAGGGAAGGGATTCCTACTAGGAATAGGATTGCAATCCTATTCCTAGTAGGATTCACCGAAAGGAAGAAGGGGGAAAGGAATAGGAGAGGTGGCGCCCCCCCCCCAATCCTAGTCCAACTAGGATTCCTAGGTGGGGGCGCCGGCCAGCCCTATGGGCTGCCTCTCTCTTACCCTTTAGGCCCACTATGGACCATCCCCTCTCGTAGGGGGTTCCGGTAACCCCCTCCGGCATTCCCGATAAATCCGAAACTTTTCCGGTATACTTCCGGCGTCCGAATATAGCCGTCCAATATATCAATCTTTATGTCTCGGACATTCCGAGACTCCTCGTCACGTCCGTGATCTTATCCGGGACTCCGAACTACCTTCGGTACATCAATACTCAAAAACTCATAATATCGATCGTCATCAAACGTTAAGCGTGCGGACCCTACGGGTTCGAGAACTATGTAGACATGACCGAGACTCATCTCTGGTCAATAACCAATAGCGGAACCTGGATGTTCATATTGGCTCCTACATATTCTACGAAGATCTTTTATCGGTCAGAACCGCATAACAACATACGTTGTTCCTTTTGTCAAACGGTATGTTACTTGCCCGAGATTCGATCGTCGGTATCTTTATACCTAGTTCAATCTCGTTGCCGGCAAGTCTCTTTACTCGTTCCGTAACACATCATCTCGTGACTAACTCATTAGTCTTTTGCTTGCAAGGCTTATTGTGATGTGTGTTACCGAGAGGGCCCAGAGATACCTCTCCGACTCTCGGAGTGACAAATCCTAATCTTGATCTATGCCAACACCACGAATACTTTCGGAGACACCTGTAGAGCATCTTTATGATCACCCAGTTACGTTGTGACGTTTGATAGCACACAAGGTGTTCCTACGATATTCGGGAGTTGCATAATCTCATAGTCATAGGAACATGTATAAGTCATGAAGAAAGCAATAGCAGTTAAACTAAACGATCATAGTGCTATGCTAACGGATGGGTCTTGTCCATCACATCATTCTCCTAATGATGTGATCCCGTTGATCAAATGACAACTCATGTCTATGGCTAGGAAACATAACCATCTTTGATCAATGAGCTAGTCTAGTAGAGGCATACTAGGGACATACTGTTTTGTCTATGTATTCACACATGTATTAAGTTTCCGGTTAATACAATTCTAGCATGAATAATAAACATTTATCATGATATAAGGAAATAAATAATAACTTTATTATTGCCTCTAGGGCATATTTCCTTCAGTCTCCCACTTGCACTAGAGTCAATAATCTAGCTCACATCGCCATGTGATTTAATACCGATAGTTCACATCGTTATGTGACCAACACCCAAAGGGTTTACTAGAGTCAATAATCTAGTTCACATCGCTATGTGATTAATACCCAAGAGTAATAAGGTGTGATCATGTTTTGCTTGTGAGAGAAGTTTAGTCAACGGGTCTGTCACATTCAGATCCGTATGTATTTCGCAAATTTCTATGTCTACAATGCTCTGCATAGAGCTACTCTAGCTAATTGCTCCCACTTTCAATACGCATCCAGATTGATACTTAGAGTCATCTGGATTTAGTGTTAAAGTTTGCATCGGCGTAACCCTTTACGACGAACTCTTTATCACCTCCATAATCGAGAAATATTTCCTTAGTCATCCAATTACTAAGGATAATTTTGACCGCTGTACAGTGATCTACTCCTGGATCACTATTGTACTTCCCTGTCAAACTCATGGCAAGGTACACAACGTGTTCTGTACACAGCATGGCATACTTTATAGAACCTATGGTTGAGGCATAGGGAATGACTTTCATTCTCTCTATATTTTTCTGCCGTGGTCTGGCTTTGAGTCTTACTCAACTTCAAACCTTACAAGTCAGGCAAGAACTTCTTCTTTGACTGATCCATTTTGAACTACTCCAAAATCTTATCAAGGTGTGTACTCATCGAAAGTCTTATCAAGCGTGTTGATCTATCTATATAGATCTTGATGCTCAATATGTAAGCAGCTTCACCGAGGTCTTTCTTTGAAAAACTCCTTTATGCTTTCCAGAAAATTCTACATCATTTCCGATCGACAATATGTCATTCACATATACTTATCAGAAAGGTTGTAGTGCTCCCACTCACTTTTTGTAAATACAGGCTTCTCCAAAAGTCTGTATAAAACCATATGCTTTGATCATCTCATCAAAGCGTATATTCCAACTCCGAGATGCTTGCTCCAATCCATAGATGGATCGCTGGAGCTTGCATAATTTGTTAGCACCTTTTGGATCGACAAAACCTTCTGGTTGTATCATATACAACTCTTCTTTGAGATATCCATTCAGGAATGTAGTTTTGACATCCATTTGCCAGATTTCATAATCATAAAATGCGGCAATTGCTAACATGATTCGGACAGACTTAAGCATCGCTACAGGTGAGAAAGTCTCATCGTAGTCAACTCCTTGAACTTGTTGAAAACCTTTTGCAACAAGTCGAGCTTTGTAAACAGTAATATTACCGTCTGCGTCGGTCTTCCTCTTGAAGATCCATTTATTTTCGATGGCTTGCCGATCATCGGGCAAGTCAACCAAAGTCCATACTTTGTTCTCATACATGGATCCCATCTCAGATTTCATGGCTTCAAGCCATTTTTCGGAATCTGGGCTCATCATCGCTTCCTCATAGTTCGTAGGTTCATCATGGTCTAGTAACATGATTTCCAGAACTGGCTTGCCGTACCACTCTGGTGCGGAACGTACTCTGGTTGATCTACGACGTTCAGTAGAAACTTGATCCGAAGTTTCATGATCATTATCATTAACTTCCTCACTAATTGGTGTAGGAATCACTGGAACAATTTCCTGTGATGTACTACTTTCCAATCCGGGAGAAGGTACAATTACCTCATCAAGTTCTACTTTCCTCCCACTCACTTCTTTCGAGAGAAACTCTTTTTCTAGAAAGGATCCATTCTTAGCAACGAATATTTTGCCTTCGGATCTGTGATAGAAGGTGTACCCAACAGTCTTTTTTTGGGTATCCTATGAAGATTTACTTCTCCGGTTTGGGTTCGAGCTTATCATGTTGAAACTTTTTCACATGAGCATCGCAGTCCCAAACTTTAAGAAACAACAACTTTGGTTTCTTGCCAAACCACAGTTCTTAAGGCGTTGTCTCAACGGATTTTTAGATGGTGCCCTTATTAAACGTGAATGCAGCTGTCTCTAATGCACAACCCTAAATGATAGTGGTAAATCGGTAAGAGACATCATAGATCGCACCATATCTAATAAAGTACGGTTACGACGTTCGGATACACCATTATGCTGTGGTGTTCCGGGTGGCGTGAGTTGTGAAACTATTCCACATTGTTTCAAATGAAGACCAAACTCGTAACTCAAATATTTTCCTCCACGATCAGATCGTAGAAACTTTATTTTCTTGTTACGATGATTCTTTACTTCACTCTGAAATTCTTTGAACTTTTCAAAAGTTTCAGACTTGTGTTTCATTAAGTAGATATACCCATATCTGCTCAAATCATCAGTGAAGGTCAGAAAATAACGATACCTGCCGCGAGCTTCAACACTCATTGGTCTGCATACATCAGTATGTATGATTTCCAACAACTCTGTTGCTCGCTCCATAGTTCCGGAGAACGGAGTTTTAGTCATCTTGCCCATGAGGCATGGTTCGCAAGCACCAAGTGATTCATAATCAAGTGATTCCATAAGTCCATCATTATGGAGTTTCTTCATGCGTTTTACACCAATATGACCTAAACGGCAGTGCCACAAATAAGTTGCACTATCATTATTAACCTTGCATCTTTTGGCTTCAATATTATGAATATGTGTATCACACGATCGAGATCCAACAAACTATTTTCATTGGGTGTATGACCATAGAAGGTTTTATTCATGTAAACAGAACAACAATTATTCTCTAACTTACATGAATAACCGTATTGCAATAAACATGATCAAATCACATTCATGCTCAACACAAACACCAAATAACAGTTATTTAGGTTCAACACTAATCCCGAAAGTATAGGGAGTGTGCGATGATGATCATATCAATCTTGGAACTGCTTCCAATATACATCGTCACTTCATCCTTTAACTAGTTTATGTTCATTATGCAACTCCCATTTCGAGTTACTACTCTTTAGCAACTAAATCAGTATCAAATACCGAGGGGTTGCTATGAACACTAGTAAAATACACATCAATAATCTGTATATCAAATATACCTTTGTTCACTTTGCCATCCTTCTTATCCGCCAAGTATCTAGGGCAATTCCACTTCCAGTGACCATTTCCTTTGCAGTAGAAGCACTTAGTTTCAGGCTTGAGTTTAGCTTTGGGTTTCTTCATGGGAGTGACAACTTGCTTGTCATTCTTCTTGAAGTTCCCTTTCTATCCTTTTGCCCTTTACTTGAAACAAGTGGTCTTGTTAACCATCAACACTTGATGCTTTTTCATGATTTCTACCTTCGCCTACTTCAGTATCGCGAAGAGCTGGGAATTCCTTTCGTCATCCCTTGCATATTTATAGTTCATCACGAAGTTCTACTAACTTGGTGATAGTGACTAGAGAACTTTGTCAATTACTATCTTCTTTGGAAGATTAACTCCCACTTGATTAAAGTAATTGTAGTACCCAGACAATCTGAGCACATGCTCACTGGTTGAGCTATTCTCCTCCATCTTGTAGGCAAAGTACTGTCAGAGGTCTTATACCTCTCGACACGGGCATGAGTATGAAATACTAATTTCAACTCTTGGAACATCTTATATGCTCCGTGGCGTTCAAAACGTTTTTGAAGTCCCGATTCTAAGCTGTAAAGTATGGTGCACTAAACTATCAAGTAGTCATCATATCGAGCTTTTGTCAAAATGTTCATAACGTCTGCATCTGCTCCTGCAATAGGTCTGTCACCTAGCGGTGCGTCAAGGACATAATTCTTCTGTGCATCAATGAGGATAATCCTCAGATCACGGAACAATTCCGCATCATTGCTACTAACATCTTTCAACTTGGTTTTCTCTAGGAACATATGAAAAAAATAAACGGGGAGCAACATCGCGAGCTATTGATCTACAACATAGATATGCTAATACTACCAGGACTAAGTTCATGATAAATTAAAGTTCAATTAATCATATTACTTAAGAACTCCCACTTAGATAGACATCCCTCTGGTCATCTAAATGATCACGTGATCCAAATCAACTAAACCATGTCCGATCATCACGTGAGATGGAGTAGTTTTCAATGGTGAACATCTTATGTTGATCATATCTACTATATGATTCATGCTCGACCTTTCGGTCTCCAGTGTTCCGAGGCCATATCTGTATATGCTAGGCTCGTCAAGTTTAACCCGAGTATTCTGCGTGTGCAAAACTGGCTTACACCCGTTGTATTTGAACGTAGAGCTTATCACACCCGATCATCACGTGGTGTCTCGGCACGACGAACTTTCACAACGGTGCATACTCAGGGAGAACACTTATACCTTGAAATTTAGTAAGGATCATCTTATAATGCTACCGTCGTTCTAAGCAAAATAAGAAGCATAATAAGATAAACATCACATGCAATCAAAATATGTGACATGATATGGCCATCATCATCTTGTGCTTTTGATCTCCATCTTCAAAGCACCGTCATGATCACCTTCGTCACCGGCTTGACACCTTGATCTTCATCGTAGCATCGTTGTCGTCTCGCCAACTATTGCTTCCACGACTATCGCTACCGCTTAGTGATAAAGTAAAGCAATTACATGGCGATTGCATTTCATACAATAAAGCGACAACCATATGGCTCCTGCCAGTTGCCGATAACTTTACAAAACATGATCATCTCATACAAAACCGTATAACTCATCAAGTCTTGACCATATCACATCACAACATGCCCTGCAAAAACAAGTTAGACGTCCTCTACTTTGTTTGTTGCAAGTTTTACGTGGATGCTACGGGCTTAGCAAGAACCGTTCTTACCTACGCATACAAAACCACAACGATGTTTCGTCAAGTATGTGCTGTTTTAACCTTCACAAGGACCGGGCGTAGCCACACTTGATTCAGCTAAAGTGAGAGAGACAGACACCCGCCAGTCACCTTTAAGCAACGAGTGCTCGTAACGGTGAAACCAGTCTCACATAAGCGTACGCGTAATGTCGGTCCGGGCCGCTTCATCTCACAATACCGCCGAAGCAAAGTATGACATGCTAGTAAGCAGTATGACTAGTATCGTCCACAATCTCATTGTGTTCTACTCGTGCATATCATCTACGCATAGACCTGGCTCATGATGCCACTGTTGGGGAACGTAGTATTTTAAAATTTTCCTACGATCACGCAAGATCTATCTACCAGATGCATAGCAACGAGAGGGGAGAGTGTGTCTACATACCCTCGTAGACCGGGAGCGGAAGCGTCAAGTGACGCGGTTGATGTTGTCGAACTTCTTCGCGATCCAACCGATCAAGCACCGAACGTACGGCACCTCCGCGTTCAGCACACGTTCAGCTTGATGACGTCCCACGAGCTCTTGATCCAGTTGAGCTTCACGGGAGAGTTTCGTCAGCACGACGGCGTGGTGACGGATATGATGTGTTCACCGGCGCAGGGCTTCGCCTAAGCTCCGCGACGGTACGACCGAGGTGTGATTCTGTGGAGGGGGGCACCGCACACGGCTAAAACAATTCAACTTGTGTGTCTTTGGGTGCCCCCCTGCCCCCGTATATAAAGGAGCAAGGGAGGAGGGGCCGGCCAACTCTCCTGGTGCGGCTAGGGAAGGGATTCCTACTAGGAATAGGATTGCAATCCTATTCCTAGTAGGATTCACCGAAAGGAAGAAGGGGGAAAGGAATAGGAGAGGTGGCGCCCCCCCAATCCTAGTCCAACTAGGATTCCTAGGTGGGGGCGCCGGCCAGCCCTATGGGCTGCCTCTCTTTCACCCTTTAGGCCCACTATGGACCATCCCCTCTCGTAGGGGGTTCCGGTAACCCCCTCTGGCATTCCCGATAAATCCGAAACTTTTCTGGTATACTTCCGGTGTCCGAATATAGCCGTCCAATATATCAATCTTTATGTCTCGGACATTCCGAGACTCCTCGTCATGTGCGTGATCTCATCCGGGACTCCGAACTACCTTCGGTACATCAATACTCAAAAACTCATAATACCGATCGTCATCAAACGTTAAGCGTGCGGACCCTACGGGTTCGAGAACTATGTAGACATGACCGAGACTCATCTCTGATCAATAACCAATAGCGGAACCTGGATGTTCATATTGGCTCCTACATATTCTACGAAGATCTTTTATCGGTCAGAACCGCATAACAACATACGTTGTTCCTTTTGTCAAACGGTATGTTGCTTGCCCGAGATTCGATCGTCGGTATCTTTATACCTAGTTCAATCTCGTTGCCGGCAAGTCTCTTTACTCGTTCCGTAACACATCATCTCGTGACTAACTCATTAGTCTTTTGCTTGCAAGGCTTATTGTGATGTGTGTTACCGAGAGGGCCCAGAGATACCTCTCCGACTCTCGGAGTGACAAATCCTAATCTTGATCTATGCCAACATCACGAATACTTTCGGAGACACATGTAGAGCATCTTTATGATCACCCAGTTACGTTGTGACGTTTGATAGCACACAAGGTGTTCCTACGATATTCGGGAGTTGCATAATCTCATAGTCATAGGAACATGTATAAGTCATGAAGAAAGCAATAGCAGTTAAACTAAACGATCATAGTGCTATGCTAACGGATGGGTCTTGTCCATCACATCATTCTCCTAATGATGTGATCCCGTTGATCAAATGACAACTCATGTCTATGGCTAGGAAACATAACCATCTTTGATCAATGAGCTAGTCTAGTAGAGGCATACTAGGGACATACTGTTTTGTCTATGTATTCACACATGTATTAAGTTTCCGGTTAATACAATTCTAGCATGAATAATAAACATTTATCATGATATAAGGAAATAAATAATAACTTTATTATTGCCTCTAGGGCATATTTCCTTCAGTTATATCGCTACTCGGGAACAAAAGATCATCAAGGCTTGACAGACTTTCTTTACAGTCTTAAATATGCGTGAGCATACGCCAAGTCAATCAAAATAAATTCTCGAAGGAAGATATTACTAAACCATACCACATCATAGGCAAACAAATCATGTTGGTACTCCAATAACACACTGGGAACCCTCCAGCTATTTGAGACTAACCATAAGAAAACATGAACTACTAAGCGCCATCATGCACGTAGCATCTTTATCATAGACATATCAACCAATGCAATGGAAGCAAACTCTCTTAATAAGGTGAGCATGGTAATTAAAGAGAGTTCAAGCAACCAACTAAACAAAAGCTCTTTGAAAAGATAAGCATGAAAGCCAAGAGCTGAGTGATAGTAGCTATTAAAAGACAAAGAACACACACAGCAAGGATAGACATGAAAATTCTATGTTATGTTCTAGGTAGAAGTGGAGCGTGTTTCTCTCCCACATAAAGAAAGCTGAGTTCCGACTCGTTATGAAAAACTAAAGAAAACTAAAAGCAAGACGCTCCAAGCATAGCACATAACACATGAAGTGATTAAAATATAGTGGAACGAAAGACGAACTGACAATGTTGATGGAGAAGGGGATGCACGGGGGCATCCCCAAGCTTAGACGCTTGAGTCTCCTTGAATATTTCTTGGGGATGCATGGGGGCATCCCCAAGCTTGAGCACTTGACACTCCTGAATCTTTTTATCATCTTCCCTCGCACACTTGAAAACTCCCTTCATACATAACTCATCATAATCTGATTAGCGAGGTTAGTACCCATAATAAAATAATTATACCTTGCTGGAAATAAATATATTCTTGAAGGTCTACTGTTTCTCAAGATTGCCAAAAGGTTTTTGCAAAGAAAAAAGCAAGCTCTAGGTTTGCAAAATGAAGGAAAGGCAAAGCAGGGCAGAATCTGTGAAAAACAGAACAGCAGGTAGTAATTGATTTGTTCGGGGTACTTCTGCAACTCTAATCAAAAAACTCAGAACAGACGCACGAAAGAAAATTATATAGAGCACGCTGTCGAAAAAATTCAGACCAAAAAGATGATCTGGTGATTTTATACGAATTTTTCTATCCAAGGACAGAATCTGTTTCCTGGACAGCACCTCACAACTTTTGAACTTTCTAGCAATCAGAGGCTACACTTGGCACAAAATTGAAAAGCAAAGATACAATGATGATGCTACAGTAGTAACAACATCAAGACACAACAAAAGCAAAATAAATTTATTCATGTGGGCTGCCTCCCAAAAGCGCTTTCTTTTATGCCTTTAAGCTAGGCATAATGCATATAGATCAAGTTTTATCAAGAGTAAAAGAATAGCTAGCCCGTACAACGGACTCAAAAGGTAACTTGATCTTCTTTCGAGGGAAGTGTTCCATCCCTTTCTTGAGAGGAAACTGAAATTTTATATTCCACTCTTTCATGTCAATGATAGCACCAACGGTGCGTAAAAAGGGACGTCCCAAAATAATTGGACAAGAAGGATCACATTCAATATCCATAATAGTAAAATCAACGGGAACATAATTATCATTGACAACGATAAGAACATCGTCGATCCTCCCCAAAGGTTTCTTTATGGAAGAATCAACGAGACGAACACCAAAAGAACAAGAATCATAAGGTTTCAATTTAAGCATATCATATATTCTTTTGGGCATAACAGAGGTACTAGCTCCAACATCACATAATGCATAGCAAGAGAAGTCATTCAATTTAATTTTTATCATAGGATCCCAACCATCTTCTAGCTTTCTAGGTATGGAGGCTTCTACTCTAAGTTTCTCCTCCCTAGCTTTGATAAGAGCATTAGTGATATGCTCAGTGAAGGCAAGGTTAAGCGTGCTAGTGCGGGGATCTCTAGACATCTTGTGAAGGAAATCAATAACTTTGGTAAGAGTGCAATTATCAAAATCAAGGTCACTAGCATCAAGTAAAGTGGTAGTGGTGTCCTTTAGGTTCACATGTTTGGTAGTTTCTATAGTCATAGCATCACCATCAATAGGTCCAATGGGACCAGGAGTACATTGGGTGCTAAGAGTTTGGATATCCTCAACAACTTGGATAGTAGCAACAGTGTGGTGGGTAGGAAGGCTCTTAATTCTATCCTCTTCCTCCCTTTCTCTAGCCCATCTTTCTTTAAGTTTAGCCATCATCCTAATATTTTCATTAATTTGCACTTGAGTAGCATTAATAGGAGTGACCTTCCTCTCCTCAAGAGGAGAAGTTTTAATTTTAAGCAATTCTATCTCATTGGCTAAATGGTCTACCTTCAAAGAGAGATCATCTAGTTTATGTAGTTTTTATTCTACACTCTTATTAAAGGCTTTTTGGGTAGTGATGAAATCTTTAAGCATAATCTCTAGTTCAGTATTGGAGTTCTTGGTGCTAGGATAAGCATTGTTGTTCCCATAAGAATTAGAGGGGAACGGTCTAGGATTGCTACCAAAATTACTCCTATAAGCATTGTTGTTAAAATTGTTTCTAGAGATAAAGTTCACATCTACTTGTTCTTGAGCAATCAAAGAATTTAAAGGAACATCATGAGGATCAACAGAGGATTGCTTCGAAAGTAGAGACATGATCAAGTCAACTTTTTCATTAAGGGAGGAAATTTCCTCGACAGAGTTTACCTTCCTACCTGTTGGAGCGCGTTCGGTGTGCCATTGGGAATAGTTGGTCATCATCTCATCGAGAAGCTTCGTGGCAGCACCAAGTGTAGTTGACATAAAGGTTCCTCCCGCGGCCGAATCTAACAAGTTCCGCGAGGTAAAGTTCAAGCCTGCATAAAAAGTTTGGATAACCATCCAAGTAGTCAAACCATGAGTAGGGCAGTTCTTGATAAGAGATTTCATACGTTCCCAAGCTTGGGAAACGTGTTCATTATCCAATAGTTTAAAATTCATTATGTTACTTCTCAGTTGGATAATTTTAGCAGGTGGATAGTATTTTCCAATAAAAGCATCTTTGCACTTGTCCCATGAATCTATGCTATTTCTAGGCAAAGACTGAAACCAAATTTTAACTCCTCCTCTCAAGGAGAAAGGAAAAAGCTTAAGCTTAACAATATTACCATCTATTTCTTGGTACTTTTGCATATCACAAAGTTCAACAAAGTTGTTCAAGTGTAAAGCAGCATCATCTCCAGCACCGGAGAATTGATCTTTCATAACTAGATTCAGTAAAGCAGGTTTAATTTCATATGAAGGTGCTGAAGTGGCAGGTGTAGTGATAGGTGTGCTGATAAAGTCATCGTTGTTGTGACTAGTGAAGTCACACAACTTGGTGTTCTCGGTGGAACCTATAGTAGCAAGCAAGCAAGATAACTATTTTTGTGATTTTCGATAAAAAAGGTACTAAAGCAAAAACTGAAAGGTAAACTAACAAGACTAAAAGCAAAGGTAAAGGATAGCGTGCAACTCCCCTATCTTGAAGAGTGGAGTCCCCGGCAACGGCGCCGGAAAAACTCTTGCTAGGCTTCTCGCCCCTCGTTGGTTACCCCAAGTGGAAGGTGTGAGATGTAGTGTTGCGGAAGTTTTTCCCTTGGCAAAGATACCAAGGATCGAATCCCCAGAGACTCCTAGGTTCAACAAAAAGGTGTCAACTGCTACGACGCCAGATATTAGCAATCAACGTGGACCTGCACACAGATACAAATAACTTTGCTCCCAACGAGTACAGAGAGGTTGTCAATCCCTCCGGCCTTGTAGTTCACAAAGGATTAAACGCAAGTGATAGTAGTGATAGATATAATTGCAATAGTAAATAATAGCGAAAAGTAAATAGCGGATGTGATCAATGATGGTAATATGGACCGGAGTCTCATGATGTTCACTAGTGATGTCTCTCTCCCAAAAGACGATAAAACGGCTATGTGAGGTGAACGAATTACAGCTGGGCAATTGACAGGACCATGTGCGCAAACCAATGCTGACTACATTGCAAGAAAGGTTGAGGTTCAAAGCATGGGCGGTACGCCAAAGTAAGTAGACCGAAATCCATCAATATCTACTACTAATCATCCACCTTGAGATATCTATCCAGAACATCTCGCTGGTATTAAGTTGCGAGTCCCACCCATAGTGTAAACTCAATGCAACAGACAACTGCATTAAAAGAACTTTGCGTAAAGTAAACAATCCTTGCACCCGCGGGCACAAGCACCGTTGTTTTCCCCCTTGTGGCAACAACACATCCCCTAGACTCATGTTTCTGTCACTCAAACTAGTCATCGAGGGGCATGAACCCACAATCAAGCATAACGTTCCCTCTTGGAGTCACTACCTATTACTTGGCCAAAGCAATAAATAACAACGGAGAACATGCAAGAATTACTTACGAACATAAATATAAAAGAGGTAGATCAAATATATTACTCAAGCACAATCTGAACATAATCTCATAATCCATCGGATCCCAGCAAACTCATCATAGCAACATCATAAGGATTACATATGTGCCTCGATCATGTAGGGCAGCTCACGAGGACTAATTAGTGAAGCACAAGAACGGGAGGAGAACATCACATAGCTACTGGTCATGGACTCATGGTCCAAGGGAGACTACTCACAACTCATCTGGGAGGCGTCCATGGTGGTGGAGAGGCTCCCGGTGGTGATCCTCCCCTCCGGCAGGGTGCCGGGAAGAGTTCTCCTGGTGCTCCCGATCTTGGAAGCGGCGGCGGCGGCAGAACAAAGATGAGATCGCGAAAAGAGTTCCTCCCTCGAGGGTTTCGGGAGACGCTTTAAATATATGCCAAAGGGGGGCATCGGAGGAGCCTCGGGGGGCCCAGGCACCCCCCCGGCGCGGCCCGGGGGGGGGGGCGCCGCCAGGGCGCCTGGAGCCCTGGTGGCCCCCCCGGCTGTCCTTCGGGCGCACGGTAGTTTCTGGAACGCTGATTTTTTATATAATTATTCTGGATTTTTCCTGGCAGTTCTCGTAATGTGAAAACCTGAAATACAAAAACAGCCGAAAACAGAAACTGGCACTGGGGTGCACTGAGTTAATAGGTTAGTCCAAATATGATCAAAAGTGTATGGAAGTGTATAAATATCATAGCAATATCACCCAAAAGAGGCATGGAGCAAGCAGAAATTATAGATACGTTTTGGACGTATCAACAGCCACTCGGTAGTCTTCTAGCCAAGTGTCCGGCTTCGACTCACCGGTGAACTTGCTTACCACCGCCGCTAACCTGGAGTTCGGGGGGATCTCCGCGGCTCTGATAGCACTACAGAAACATTCGGGCCCAGAGGCAGGCGCTCGGCTGCCACTCGGTTGATCTCTGCCTCGCTCTTCTTTGGACGCCCGGTTTCGGTCGACCCGTCCCTGCACAAGGATAGACCTTGCATCGAAACCTGGCCTCCGAGGGTCTGGGGGAATCCTCCGCTCATCATCAAGCAGGCGCTTGCCCTCGTGCCGCTGGGGCGAGTGTGACCCGCTTTCCGGAGGAGGCGTAGGCACTCGACGGCGGTCGTGGCATCCGTGCCGATGGTTGAGTGGATCGTCATTCCGACCCAGATGTCGGTCTTGCCGCGGGCCACGTTCCTCACGCCTCGGGGGCGATCTTGGACTATGGGCCGACCATACGGTGTCTGCAGCCACCGATCTGTTGTGAATCATGTTGCGCGACTGAGAAACAGCCGCGTTTTGTTCTTCAGCCGTTCGGAGCAAAGCTCGGATCTGCTGAAGGCCTCTCCCAGCCTCCGACTAAGAGGGTTGAATTGACTCAGCGATGTGAGCCGCGGCTTCGAGGTTCTGGACAGGCGTGCGGAACACCCGAGTTTCGCGCTGGCGCGATTGCCGCGGTCGTCGACTGGACTCGGGGACCAGTCGGCGGGCCTGTTCGTCGAGTGAGCGTTGGATGTTTTCCAAGCGCGCGCGTTCGGCCACGGTGGCCAAGCGCGTGGCTTCGAGGAACAGAGCCTCCGGGGAATCTCCCACGATGGGAGTGAAGAGTGCATCTTCGTTGCGGCGACAAAGCTCAGCCCTTTGCTCGGAGGTGAGGGGCTGAGGAATGTAACCGTCGTTGTCGTGCGATCGATCGCCGCCGCTGCCGCCATTTCCATCGCGAGGAAAACCCGGCGGGCTGCGGCGCGAATCGACCATGAGGATTTCTGCTGCGGGATCGCTGCTCCCGCACTCGGAAACGGAATCTACGAGCTCGGTCGACTGATCGGCCGGCCCGTAGAGGTAGCCATCAGGCTCAATGGCCGCGACTTGAGGGGTGGCCGTTTGACGGGCCACCGCGTGTTTCACCCACCGCTGGAGCCGCGAGCGACCGGATCGTTTGCGGCGGCGTCCGGCGGGGATGGGGGACGACGAATATTGAGTCGATGGCTGCCGCAGGAGGACGCCGCCGGCGCCGGCGCGGAAGTGCGCACCCCCCGGGTGGGCAGAGCCTCGACGTCGAGAGGGGCTTCCTGGAGCCATGCGGAGTCGTCGGCGATGAAAATGAGCGCGCCGAGCCGGATCTCGTGGCCCAATGCCAAACCACCGCCTGACACCATGATGAAAGCGATCGAAGGAGGAGTTGCAACCTCACCAGATGTCGCTAAGACGCCTTGCCCCACGGTGGGCGCCAACTGTCGTGGTTCTAAGTCTGACAGTACGAGTAGGGGGTACGAATGGAGAGGCAAGGCCCTAGCTATGATGGAGTTGTACACAAGGTGTTTGCGAGTTCAGGCCCTTCTCGGAGGAAGTAACAGCCCTACGTCTCGGTGCTCGGAGGCTGGTCGACTGGTATGTGTATATGTGAGTTACAGAGGTGCGAACCCTTGTTCTGGAGGAGGGAGGTGGCTTATATAGTGCGCCAGGAGCCCAGCCATGCTCCATGTTATCAAGGGTTCAATTTACATTAAGGCAGGCGTTACTGATAACGCCCGCAGTAAAGAGTAATTAAGGTGTTTACTACGGTGAGTAAATACCAGACCGTTGCTGTCCCAAGTGACACTTGACCTTCGGGGGTCGAGTGCCTGGATTGGTCGAGTGGGGTAGTCGTCTTGTGGATGAGGCTCAGTCGAGTGGAGTGTCCTCTTGGAATGTCTCAGTCGACTGTCTCTATTGTCATAAGTTTTGTCTTTTGATCTTCTAGGGTAGTGACCTTGGGTGGGGTACCTTGGTCGGGCATGTGACCCTACCCTAGGTCTGTAACCTCGTCACCTAGTTCTCGAAAATAGCAAATCGAAATAAAGAGTGAGAAGGCCTTTCCTACTACTTAATCAATGAAAGATAAAGAAGAATGTTGTTGCCTTGGTACAGTTTCAGAGAGAGGCATGTTTCAGTTTAGTTACCTACAGAGAAAGCTACGAGCTATCCCACATTCCATGAATAAAAAGATTAATTAATGTTGGAACTTGGAATGGCGTGTTCAAGTAGTAGTCCTGAAATACAGAGTGTCGCAATTGAGCAACACAACTGCGATTAAACAACTAAGTTGTCCATCTTCTGTTGCGAGAATTTATATTATAATCACCAAACAAAGCGGAGAACAAGGTTAAGAGTGATTACCGCTACAAAGATGATGAGTTGATGATCATGACTCGTGTTTAATGCTCTTTTTGTCACAAAAACATGTTGGGGGAACAGAAGCACATGAATGCAAGCCATAACAAAGCCCTGAATATTCATCTAGAAATATATGCAATAATTGACCAATCATCACAACTGCCGATTAGTGCTACAAAATCAAAAGCTGGGTTATACATTTATCTTATTATGTCTGATCATTACTGCTAGGAAGATAATGTCACACAAAAGTTTCCCTTTTTCTATCAACATCAGAGGATGCTATGCCGGATGATTCAAGGAAAAATACATCAGTTAATTACCATCAATTTGGTTGTTGTGACACTTTGAATGTTGGACCCCTGTCCTTTGTCGATTCGTGACAAACTATTCCTGGAACGCTTGCGAGCAAGCAGATCAGGCGTGGTGTGGCAAGATGGTGCAGGCCCAAACGGCGTTTCTAAATGTCCACCAAGAAGAAATACCCATTACAAAATGTTGCTGCATTGTTGCGAGAATTTGTACTGTAATCACCAAACAAAACGGAGAACAAGGTTAAGAGTGATTACTGCTACAAAGATGATGAGCTGATGATCATGACTCATGTTTAATGCTCTTCTTGTCACAAAAAGATGTTGGGAACAACAGCACATGAATGCAAGCCATAACAAAGCCCTGAATGTTCATCTAGAAATATATGCAAAAATTGACCAATCATCACAACTGCCGATTACTGCTACAAAATCAAAAGCTGGGTTATCCGTTACAACATGTTGTTGCTTTCAGATAAGATTGAGTTTGATCCTGATTTCTTACATCCCCAATGTACCATATATTATTGATATATTTTTAGAATTTATGCATGATATGTCCGAGTCTATATAGGTAGAGTGGTTTGCATTGATGAACGACATATCTAGCAAAAATACAGCTTCAGAGAAAGTACTCACATTAGAATCAGGCGAACGACTCACAGCAACGATTGTGCATGTTCTTGCCGATGGAGAGCTAAGGAGCCACGAGCAGCCGGAGTTCTTTGATCTAGACTGGAGAGGCGATGAACGATCAAAAAATAATGAATCAAATTGTGAAGAACTTGCAGATGGAACCAATCTAAACCAACTCACAAAAAATTGAAAGTGGAGCATGAAAAATTCTAAACCAATCGACAACCACGTCTTTGCTGCCTGAGCCATGAGCCCATGAGGTGGCGAGGGGCAACGCTCGATAGCGGGAGACGTCGGTGAGGGATGAGGTGGCTATGTGGATGGCAGGGAGGGAGCGAGGGCTGGGCGGAACAGAGGAGAGGAGCAGAGACGGTGACAGAGAGGAGTGGAAGTGGCAGAGGCACACGGCCATGGCTCCGACTACTGCTCGAATAAGGATGATGTGTTGGTTCCAATGGCAGAGGTAGCCTGGGTCGCGTGCTCGGGTAAGTGACAGGGAGCGCGCCGGTGTGGTGAGGGCGACGTAGGGGGGGGGGTTGGGAGGTCCGGTGAGGCGTCGGGGAGGTCCCGCGAGGGGGCAGGGTGGGAGGCGAGGTGCCCGTCCACCGCCGAGATGTGCGGGTGGAACCACTCGTGCGGGCCGGTTTTGTCGCGTGGGAGCGTGGTTCTCGTGGGGGTGGGGAGTGGTGCACGCAGGTATCGTATGGAAGATGTTTCGTTAGTGCGCTCAACTTCGTTAACATGTGATCTTAGACCGTTACATTCTGTGATTAACGGCTGATATGATGAGTTGGATCTGCCCTCTCGTGCTTTTATAGGGGTAGTAAAATATCTATTGTGATTGACCCATGCGGGTGTAATCTCATGTGTAAAAACCTAACGATATATGTAGGTTTACATAAACTCAGCGTGTACACCACTGATGCAGATCCTCTCCAACACTGACCTCCGCAAGCACGTCGACGGCGCCGTGCGTGTCCCAACAGTTTAGACTGAGCGGAGTGGGGAGGCGAGAAAGAAGAGAGATAAGGTGAGGAGGAGGGGGCGTGGTGATGTTAGGTAGTCGGACCGTGCGAGTATCTTTTGCAAAATTGTCATAGTTTGCTTTCTATCCGTCAGATATAGATCAATCTACAGGCACATCATCATCATCAACTCAGTTTTTTATAAAAGTAGAGATAAGTGCCACGAGCACAGACGGCCCTGTCCGGCTTCGGGTGCTCGTGTAACAGGAGGCGGAAGTAGGAGATCGGTGCACGGTGTGTACCTACCAGTTCTCTCGGTGTAGTAGGTAGTCACTGCCGTCGGTGCCGTGGGTCGAAGGGCCCACCAGAATCGTGCCTCGCACAGACTCCAGGGTCCCACTGAAGCTCCGGCCCCACCCGTCAGTCCGTCGCCCTTTCCAGCCGTCACAGCTCACAGCGCCCGGGGCCTCGCACAAGCCATTAATAACCGAACACGGAGGGCAGGCGGAAACTCCACAGCTCATCTCCCCACCTGAACGGCCCTATCGGCGAAGAGGGGAACGGCGAGGCGGGAAGCTGCTGGATCGCGCGCGCAGCCATGTCCGCCGACGAGGCCGCACTGAAGGTACACACGCGCCTCGTGAGGTTTCCTCTGAATTTATACTTCTCTTTTAGAGGGTGGATTTTCTGCCCTTGGATCACCCGGAATTTAGGGAACTTTCGAGGGGCGGAGGGTTCAGTTGCTTTGGATCCTTATGGCTAATGTGGGCGATTCGTGCGCTCCTGACGCCAATGGTGCTCGGGATTTTGGTTTTCGCCGTTTGGGGCCACGGTGGAAGGCCGAAGAGGCCAGAGCGCGGCTGAATTTTGGTGTGTACAGTATTTCTGTTCGATTTGGGCATTGCAGAGGATTTAATTCAGGAGCCCATGAAATGCCATGCCGTGTTGCTGATCCTATAATCCTAGACTTCCCTGAAGGGGATGATTAAGCATCAACTGTGTGCGACTCAGTTCAGCTCATCCCCATTATTTAAGTACTATTAGGCTGCCCTATTCCAATGTGCATCAGGTCCAAAAACATTGACTGATCACAGTAAGTATATAAATACTCTATTCTTGTAGAGTTGCAATACAGTTTCTAATCTCTACTTCTAGTGGCCATCTCTTTGAGATCATATATCTTGCCTCAGTTCTTGTCGATCAACTTGCACATGTCTCCCCAAGTGCTTCACCTTTGTGATATTTGAACATATTATATCATTAAGTTCTGCCCTCTTTTTTCTGTGGGTTGACAAAAACGCATATAATACTCATCTTTGACGCGTGGGAGAAGAATATGCAGTGCTGTCCTTCTGAGCATTGACTTGTTTGTCACATAGTGACTGATACACTACTGAAAGGATTTTGAAACCTTGGATGTTATATGTGTCTAGAGGCGATACAGTTTGGTGCCTTGCTAGCTTCACAACTACTGCTAGATGCACAGCTAAACTTCCCCTCACAGTTTGCTTAAAATCTTCTGAATTTTCTGTAACATATCTGGTTATAGTAGGATTTTCACAAACCATACCTGACTATATGAACAAAGTAAGACTTTAAAGTCATTGACACAACCTGTGTTTTCGTTTTGTTTAGTCTCCCGCTGTTGTTAATGCATGAACTTGGTTTAAAATTCAGTGAAATACTCTAGAGTTTATACAATGTCTACCAGCAGTACTTGGCCTGTACTATATTTGTTCCTTTAAGTGGTCCGTTTGATTCTGGAAAGCTTGTTAACTCTGTTACCCTTGTCAGATTTCATGTTATCTTAATGAGGTTTATTCTATTACAGACCTGTCATGAGAGGATAAACCTTAGTGTAGCTGCCTCACATCAAGCTGAGAATGGGTCCGCCACCACAGTTAGTTCCAAGGAAACAGAGGAGGCGACCTATGCATTTCTTCCTCCTATCGAGTCAACTGATGCGCACCTTCATGAGTTTGCAGAGGCAATGAGAAGTAATAATACAAATACTTGGCATCATCTGAAGTCTATCACTCTACTGTCTAAAACTTACGTGTGTCTGCACACATGTGTTTAATGTACATATACTTTGCAATTGAAGCTGTTGGAAAAGCACTGCGACAAGTTGCGGAAGGGAAAGCTGCTGCTCAAGCAGAGGCAGCTGAGTGGAAGCGCAAGTATGAATCAGAGAAGGCAGCCAAGGCACACACGCATCACAGTGTAATTAAAGGTACACAATTGGATTTTTGAGTTTTACTAGTTCATGATAGCTATCACATAATACTGCAAAACATCTTTTTGTCGTATTTCGGTACATGATACATTTTTTTAATTAATGATATATTATTAGATCGGCCTCCATTGTCTTGGCAGTTCAAACCAGTCAACGAAAGAAGGATCCATTGTACTGAAGTTGTACTTCCATGCGCAAAATATTAATGAACTTTCTAAAAAATAAACATGTAAACATAGTTTAATTATCCATGCACATCAGTATCGAAACTACACAAATAACATGATTCCAGATACATAAGGAATGTAGTCCAACAAGTTAACAAACTGACTACTTTATCTTATCATGCACCTGATTTTGTCAAGCAAATTCATACTAAACTGTAACATGTGCAGGCTGCAGCAACTGTGTCAAGGACAAGCTAGAGCATTTGGCTAGTAAACTGACACTGGAGACTGCCTCGGCTGATGAAACAGGCTGTTGCGGAAACCATGGGATCTGCTCACGTCAAATTCTCCAGGATCAGTGTCCTGGACCTAACCGTAATTCAGATGACAGGATTGTTGGAAGAAAGGTATCCTTTGGGCTTTGGGCAAGGATATACCCTCACATGCGTCTGTTTGCAGCCGTTGGTTTACATGACCATACTAATGTGTTTTCTTCGTAATGTGGTTTGATGCTAAAATCAACTCATATCTAGCTGTTCTTCATCTGGGCTACCTCTAAATACTTGTTGTCACCCAGATTAACGAAAGGAAGCCAGTAAAAAATTATGTGTGAAAAGAACTTTTTGCACATTAAATATGCACCATTGAACTTGCAGAACTATTTTTTATTTATTTCTGATTTGCTATATCTATTAGTGAAGAATGTCCCTGAAAAGCACAAGCAGTTGTCTATGACATTTTGCTTGTGATACACAAATAACAGGAACGCTTTTCATGTTTTGACACAGTTGGAAGAAATAGTCTTTTTCCAGTCAACTCGACTTGTCTTTTTCTTCTTTCTAAAAGCACCTTTTCTTATATTTTCAGGTACCATTTAGACTCTCGTGGGGTAGCAATGGGGATAAGAACGGTCAGCACAAGCATGATTTTGTGTCCTTTGAAAAAGGGGATATTACAACAGCAGAACGCAGCAATAAACAGGTAGCCCATTTATGCTCAGTTTGATCCATTTTGAACAGAATATCTTAGTTGTTTCCACTTGTCTGAAATGATTGTTTGAGAATTCGAGATAATCTCATTGCTGGTGCATCTTTTTTCATGTCAACAAATACTGTCCTTGCAGATCTTTCTGAAATGGGATTCCCCTCCACAAACAGTTCTTTTTGTGACTAAACCTAATTCCAACTCCGTGCATGCTCTCTGTTCCGAAATGGTTAGGTATGTTTCTTTGCTGCCTATCCGGAGAGAGTTTTATTAAAATCAATTATCTGGTGTACTCCATGCAATAGTGTATTTTTGTTAGAATTTATTCTCTCCTGCTTAATGTCTTGTCGAACTGTATCTTCAAATATATTTGCCCACATGTCCTAAGTGTTCTGTGTATTTCTTGCAGATGGCTTAAAGAACATAATAACATAAACATCTTTGTAGAGCCACGAGTTAGCAAGGAACTATTGATTGAAGATTCGTACTTCAACTTTATTAAGACATGGGATAATGGTAAGAGATTTTAATTGTATATTTCATTCTCCACATTGCTTCCGACTGTATTTTTGGAATATAGGGATATTTGCTGTAATTTTTATGTTTGAATGTATTTTATTTTTAAAATCTCTAACCTGATATGTGAATGGCTGTTGATTAGAAGAATAAAAATGCTATGTTGTTATTTAGCAATTACATAAAGGACTTATGCACCTCAGAGTTACAGAGCATGCAAGTGGATTTTCAAGTAATATTCTGAATTTCTGCTCCATCCATGATTTCTTTTGGGAATACTCCTGTACAATCTCATTGTCGAACACTCAAGCACCTAAATTCTTCTCGTGATTTTAACAAGTGACTGGTATGGGGGTCTAATTACGTCAAGCAGTTTTTTCGAGAAAACGCAAATGGCCTTTGCGTTTCAAGCAGTTACTCTTTACCATCAGTACACAAGTTGGCTGATGTTGTTTTTGTGTGAGATAACCCGTTTCCTCTACCAAGACTACCAAGAACGAACTGCTCTTAAGTCTCAATAGTTGTTATATTTGCTATAATTGTTACACCAATTCCTGTTAATCCTTGAGGATCATCTTTTATTAAGCATTTCCTTCTCCATTGATGAATTATATCCAGTAAAGTTCTTCTGTGTTTTCTTAGATGATTTTAAGCTATCACTGATTGTACTACTTTTAGTCACATAACTTTTTCCATATAGTGCTCAACTAATCAGAAATATCTGACAGATCAGGAGATGAAGACATTACACACGAAGGTTGACCTCATTGTAACTCTCGGCGGTGATGGAACTGTTCTATGGGTATGCAGCACAATTATCGTGACAGTTTATTGAATATGGATGTTGTGTGGTTAGTTTGACAGAGCACAACCTTTTGTTGGTTCAGCCTTTAATGAAATATACTGGCAGTCTTATAACACTAATGTGTTATTAGTGCGCCTAGTTCCTTTGTGCATAGGAATTTACTATGCAAGTGTTAGCTCGCATTAAGGACATCGAAATGATTAGAATAGGTCAAACAGTTTTTTTTTCAGGTTCTTTTAATGTAAAATAAAAAAAAATCAATTACACATACCTTGAAGGAAACTGAGTAATTATCAGATGTACATAAAAAATACAAGCTATGTGAATGGAAGAGACTTGTAGATAGATGATTGGATAAGTTCAGTCAACTTACAGGAAAATATCAGTGCTATTAAGCATTGCTAGAGTGCAAGATGTTGAAGTGTGTTCACTTAGTTAACAGCGCATTGGAGTGGTTCGTCCACTCTTCTATAGTCAATACAAGATGCGGCGGCTGATTGATTTGTGGCTACAGTAAGCCCTTTTAATCGATAGTGAGCCAGGTCTAGTTATACGAGCAATAGCACCGTGTTCTTCAATACATTTCTAATCGCATGGATACTTTCTAACCTAGCTATTTTCTCGAACTCATATTGTATTAGAAAAAGAATGGCGAGTGCAAAGTACAAACTACCAACTGCGGGGACGACCAAACCGAAAACAGACAAAGCCAAAACCAAAACTAAGAGAAGACCTACTCTACACCACAGAAGTAAGAGATACCTACTCTAACCTACTCCAATCTAGCAGCTACTACGGTTGGTAGTATAAGCTGAACGATGTCCTACTATTGAATAACTCGATAACCTAAATGCTGGCTGTGTTATGTTGAAACAAATTCTGTCCTGGTTTGTTGCTCTCCATAATTTTCAGTATTTATGGCTTGTTTTTTCAATCAGTTTAAGCCAGGGAGCTCTTTAACATGACAACATCTGTAAACAGGCTGCATCATTGTTCAAAGGGCCAGTTCCCCCAGTGGTTGCATTCTCTCTTGGATCATTGGGCTTCATGACTCCCTTCCGTATCCTTAATCATCAGTGTTATTTTTGTTATGAGTGCTTGCTAACCATGTTGCTAAACTGCACTGCTGTTTATTTTTGTTATTACATCGTTAAGATTTGGATATTGCACTTCTGCCTTTTCAACTCTGCATAGCAGATCCATGGCATATTTGATTCCATCTGCAACTGGCCATAGCAGATTGCAATGTGTGGTCTCAGAGATTTAACATCCATACTTCACTATATGTGTCACAATCTCATACAATCTCTATATCAGGGGTGCTTACATATTTTGTACCAGACTAACAGTGAATCTTATACTCCCTCTGTTCCCAAATATAAGTCTTTCTAGAGATTCCAACAAGTGACTACATCCGGAGCAAAATGAGTGAATCTACACTTTAAAACATGTCTACATTCATCCGTATGTTGTATTTCATTTGAAATGTCTTAAAAGACTTATATTTAGGAACGGAGGGAGTACTGTATTAGTAATACAACCTTTTTATTTACTCGGCGGAGCTTTATGCTCTGTGCTCAACCCACCATCTATATAGTTTGTCCTTAACTTAAGGTTAGCAAGCGAGCAGTATCGTGAATGCTTGGGCAATGTGCTGAAAAGACCATTTACCATCACACTGAGGAGCCGTTTGCAGTGCCATGTAATTCGTGATGCAGCTAAAGATGAAGTTGAGACCGGGGAACCGATTCTAGTGCTTAATGAAGTTACAATTGACCGAGGAATGTCATCTTACCTCACCTACTTAGAATGCTATTGTGATAGTTCTTTTGTTACATGCGTACAAGGAGATGGGCTAATAATATCAACAACATCTGGAAGCACAGCCTATTCACTGGCAGCTGGAGGATCAATGGTACATCCACAGGTATACCTTTAATTCTACATATACTCCCCATATTTTATTTAGCATTAGTATTATGTTTTTAAATCACTGGAAAGGTTGTTATCTGCCTTGTTCTGTATTAAATAATATAATGCGCATTAGGTTTTATTAAGACAAGACTTTGACCAGGAATTACTTGTTACTCCCTCTGTAAACTAATATAAGATCTAAACACTCTTATATTAGTTTACGGAGGGAGTAATTGTTATCTACATGACATGAAATTGGCATCACTAGATTCGTTTCTAAAATACTCACTGATGATTATGATTTTATATCATATAAACCATTTATTAGTGGAGTAATTCTTGGTCAAAGCCTTGTGTTAACGAATACTAATAGGCCTTATATTATGGTGCGGGGAAAGTATATATTTTAAAACTAGTTGAGGTGGATCTCAGTTTTTTTAAGACCTAAAAACCTTGTCCTGGTTATTCTAGTTCAGTTTTTAAGGGGTCACTGTTTCTACTGGATGCATTTTATATTCTGTAATGTTGCCTGAACAGCTCTTCAAATCGTCACAAAGCCCATTGTACATGGTAACATTAATTAAGAGGAATCAACAACCAACAATTCGATTAGAATGTATTAGCAATTAGACAATTTTGATGGTTCTATTTTTGTCGCTCGCTGGTTTGTAATCATTTCATATTTCATTTCCTTCAGTTACTGCTTCTCATTTAAGTTGTCTGTATTACAAGTTTGATGCTACGATTTGCCTGTGCATGCAGGTCCCAGGGATCCTTTTCACACCAATCTGCCCCCATTCATTATCATTCCGGCCTCTGATACTGCCGGAATACGTCACTCTGCGCGTGCAAGTACCGTTCAACAGCAGAGGGCAAGCCTGGGCATCCTTTGACGGCAAGGGCAGAATTCAGCTAGGGCCAGGCGACGCCCTCATCTGCAGCGTCTCTCCATGGCCCGTGCCCACGGCGTGCCTGGTGGACTCGACGACCGACTTCCTGCGGAGCATCCACGAGGGCCTCCACTGGAACCTCAGGAAGAGCCAGGCACTGGACGGCCCTGCCTGACTGATGAAGCCTGTGTCGTCGGAGCTCGAGATGGCTGACGAGTCGTTAGATGTGATATTTCAGAGCATCTCCTCGCAGCCCAGCGAAAATGGAGTGGATATGTATCACATATATATATGCTCCTGTGTTGGTTTGGTTCTTTATGAATCTTTGAATGTTCTTATACTATATATGCTGCGCATAAAAGGGTTTATCGATATGTTTAGGGGTAGGCTCTTGGAATTCGAACATGGTCCGTCTGTCGCCATGTGAATATCTATAGCTTTGTGGAGTAGAGGCAATGTAATTATGTAAGAATTGCAGCTGAAACTCTGATATGAATAATGGGCGGATTTCTTGCTTTGTGGAGTACTTTTTAGAGGGAGCTTTGCTGAGCAAATCCAATGGGGCGACCCATTTCGTCCGCCGCCGTCTGTTTGGGTTGGTTCGGACACAAAAGGCGGCCCAACGCGCCGATCCAAACAGACGCGCGTCCATTTTTCGTCCGCGGGCGACCCATTCCCGGCCCATTTTTGAGCCGGATTTGCGTCGGCGCGGACGCGAGCGCGTTCGCCTTCTCCTCTCCCCGGACCCGTTGGTCGGTGGCATATTGGCCTCCTCTCTCACCCCTAGTCAACAGCAACCCTCGCCCGCCTTCTTCGTCGCTGCCCATTTTTGCCGGCGACTCTGCCAGCTGCCGCCGCCCCCACATCCGCCCAGCAACGTCGCCCACTCCCCCTCGTCGCCCGCCACCGCCGTTTTGCCGCCGGGGAGCAAACTGCTTTCCACCGCCGCTCCCCCCACCGCACAGCCGCCCGCGACTAAGAAGCCGCCTCGCCACTCCAGCCAGATTCGACCGGCACACTCGTCGGACGCCAGATCACTCGTTGGACGCCGGCAGGGCAGCTAGCTAGTCCGTGCGCGCCGCGACTCCCCTCGCCGGCCGTCTCCTTCTTCGACGCCCGCAAGTTGTTCGACAGTTTGTCAAGGTACAAAATGGACTCCGCCGACGAGTTCTTTTTCCACAATTTCCTTTGCGACTCCGACGATTCGTCGTCCGACAACGAGGAGGAGATATTGGCTGCCGTGTTGGTCCATCACCACCTCAACAGACAGCGGCCGTTGTTCTGTGGCTCCATTCCGGGCCACCTTCCGGCGTTGAATCGCAACCGAGAGAGCGGACATTTCCTTCTCTGGAAAGACTACTTTGATACAACAAACTCGTTGTTCAAACATAAAAAAAATTCGCCGCCGTTTCCGTATGAGTATGCATGTTTTCAACCGTATTAGAGAGGGGGTGGTCGGCTATAATGACTATTTCGAGTGCAAAGAGGATGCCGTCGACAAGATTGGTTTCTCCTCTTATCAGAATTGCACTGCCGCCATCCGAATGCTTGCATACGGAGTGCCCGGTGATCATGCACAATATGATCGTAGAAGACGAGCGCCCGAAACGTCTATACAATCAAGGCTTTCAGTTTTAGGGTGAGAATGTTGTGCCTGAGCATAGAGTAGCGGCAATGTTTGAACAGTTTACCCAATTTAATGAAGACATGTGTGATTGGGAAACTCACGTGCAACTGCAAAATGATTTGGTTGAGCATATGTGAACTCATGTTGGCAACCAATAGATGTATCTTCTTTTATTCGTTTACAAAACTACGTGAAATATTTTTATTTGTATTCGGCTTGTAAAACTATACTATTTTATTATTCGGTTCATTTGACAATATGTTTGAATGCAAATTCAATGTAAAATTGGGCGCACATATGGGTCGGCGCGTTGGGCGCGATGTCGACGCATATCAAAAACAGGACGGACGACGGGCGGGAGACCGACCCAAACGAACAAAAAACGGACGAAATCAACGTTCGTTTGAGTCGCCCCATTGGAGTTGCTCTGAGTGTGTGCCGATTCCATGAAAAGAACGAAATGCCAGAATTTTTCGCAACGCCGCAACTCCGACCACAATTATCGTCACAAGAATTAAAGAGGAGGCCTACATTTGGACTTTGGCTGGGGCATGAGGCCAAGCATTTGAGTAGCCTTATGTTGCGAGAGTAGTCGTGTTTTGACATATGTCTAAACCTTGGTAAGTCTCTTGCCTTGGTTCAATTTTTTTTCCTAATCATAACCAGTTGATCAGGAACAATATTTGTTTTGAGCGCCATGCTTCCGTGGGGCCTGATTATAGGACAGGTTTACGCAGCGGCCGGCCTAAAAAGAAAAAATATGGTCCTCTAATCTAATTTGGTCCCCTTTCATGTTAGAAAAAGAACCATGCAAACAGGAAAAAGGAAAGTGAAATATAAAACCATCCATGTGAATGCATTAATTCAAATTTCTAAATTTATGAAAAGCCATAATTTTAAACCGCGCGTCGGAATTAAGATCTGTTTTCACTGTTGGAACTCTCGCGGCGTGCTCTTCGAAACTAGATCCTATATGAGTATGTTTCGACGAAATTTTTTTGTGCAATTTTGACCCCGTTTTGTGCAACTGGCCAACTGTCTATGTGCAACTACCTGAGAGGGATGTGCAACTTTTCTCGTACACCGTACACGTGCAGTTTTCCTCTATGATACCTCCACCCCTAAACTGTCTTCTTCTAGTGAGATGTGCAGCTTCATTTGTTGCCTAGGCCATGCGGTTTTCACTAGTGGCACCACCCCAACTACTCTCTAACATTGAAATATGCAATTTCGTGTGCTGCCCCGATGCCATGGCCAACTGCATGCATGGTAGTCGCCGCGTCTGTGCACC
>LR738709.1:499700134-499781255 GCA_902687465.1 Secale cereale
CCCCCCCCCCCCCCCCCCCAACCGCGTTTGAGTGTTTTCACGGTTTGCTGCATCAACCAACTATCTACCAGTGGACGTGCAACTTAGGATACTGCCACGACCAACTGTCTAACAGTGATGTGCAACCTTTTCTTGTATCCCATGGATGTGTAGTTTTCCTGCTAGCACCTAGGCCAAACCACCCCCGTTAGTGAGATGTACTCCCTCCATTCCTCAATATAGGGTGTATAGTTTTTGGCACGGAAATTAAAGTACGCATGTGGAGGCAAAAAATTCACACATTTTGGGCGAGATTACACCTGACTAATTAACATGAGAAAATAGAGGAGCCTACATGATATAAGAAAATGTAATCAAATCCCTAAAACAATTATCCAAATGAGTGATGCAACGCAATACACCTTATATTTCGGGTTTTTTCTCAAAAAACTATACACCTTATATCAAGGAACGGAGGGAGTACAACTTTAGCGTCCAGTCTATATGCAACTTTTCACTATCCTCATGAATGTGGAGTTTTCACCATCAAACTATCCTGCCTGTGAGATGTGCAACTTCGTATGTTGGCCTGGCCAACTGCCTGGCGGACTTGTGCAACTCCGTATATTGCCTCCGCCAACTGAAACTACATATCCACAACAAGGGAGGGGAAGGAGTTGCACATCGACTAATAAGCTGTTGGCGTGAACAACAGACTAAGTTGCACATAGCACTGGTAGGGGGGTGGGCAGGCTGTGCAAAGCATGAAAACTACACATCCACGAGTAAGGATGAGGGTTGCACATTGACTACTAGGTTGTTGGCCGGAGCAGTAGACTAGTTGCACATTACGTTCTCATGGTTGGTAGGTTGCAACCTCATAGAAAATTGGATCATGCACCTACAGAAACTAAGTTTGTAAAAAAGTTGCACCATTCAGTACTAAAAGTTGCATAATGCAGTACTAAAGCTGCACCATACAACACCAAAGTTGGCATCATTTTTTTCGTCAAAACATACTCATGGGGGATCTAGTTTCAAATATCTCGCGGCGAGGAATCCAACAGTGAAGACGGATCTAAATTTGGATGCATGGTTTAAAAGATATGACTTTTAAAAAATTTGAAAACCCAAAATAAGCACACATGCACACCCAGCAGATAAGGAATCTCTTGCTCACGTGAATATGTCATTACTATCTGCCACGTCATGCATAAATACAAAATTTTAGACCACAACACTGCATGCATGCATGCATGTGTGATAGTCCGGCCGCTCAGTTTTGCTAATTAGAGCATCTCCAGCCGTTGAGCCCCCACGAGGCATTTTTTCACCGCTCGGGGGCTGCCAGCGAAAACGTTGGCCTCGGGATGAAAAAGTTTCCAGCCGCGTGTCCACACCATGCCGTGCCCGCCCCAGGCCACGGCGGCGGCAGCGAGGGCACGAGGGCGAGCCGTCGGAGCAGAGGAGGGCGCAAGCGCGAGGCGGCAAGCGCGAGCCGGCGAGGGAGGCGGTTGGGGCGGGGGCGAGCGCGAGGCAGGGCGGAGCACGCGGGGCGGTGAGCTCGGCGGGGCGGGGCGGGGTGGAGGAGGCGGGCGGCGAGGAAGATGAGCGAGGCGGAGGCGGCAGGTTCCCGAAGTACGGGACATGACGACGATGCGCCCGCCGGGCGGGGGAACGGGAGGCGCAGCGTTGCCGCCGTGCGCGCCGCATAGAGGCAGGAGTGCGCCATGGTGCGCGGCCGCGCGCTGTGGCGAGGCTGCGAGCGCGCGGTGCTGCGAGGCTGTGAGCTCGGGGTGATGTGGAGTGGCACAAGGCCAAGCAGCAAGGGACGTGGAAGAGGGGCGGAGGAGGCGGGGCGGCGAGCTCGGCGGGGCAGAGGCAGACCGGTGAAGGCGATACCCCGGCCGGCAGCGGGCTGGTGCCTCCCGCGGGGTACAGGCTGGGCTAGGCGACCCCGGACGGTGCACGGGCGTGGTCGATCTGGACTTGCGGCGGCGCGGGGTCCTAGTCCCGGCCATGGCGGCCGGTGCGGGCTGCCGCGGCGGCGGCGTTTGCCGGGGGTGGCGAGTGCGTCTCCGTCACGACCCCGAAGTCGTCCTCCCGGCGGCGCACCGCGAGATAGCACTGCCCCATGGCCGGGTCCCCGCCTCGGACTGCCATGCATGCGCTGAAGAAGGCGTTCGCTGGCCATGCACGTGGTGGGCCTGGGAGGAAAAGAGGAGAGAGAGTGAGGTCCGAGGCTGACTTGTGGGGTTTTTGCATGCAAAAAAGAGCGATGGCGTCCCAGCTGCCCCACAACTCTCTGAGTTTGGGTTGGGACCGTCGGGCGCAATTTTGATCAAATCCGACGTTATTTAAACTTTTGAGGCTACGACTGGGTGAAAAAAATACGCACCGACGATGAAAAAGGTCTCGTGAGGGGGCTATTGAGGGGCCTAGTAGACATGCTTAGTGCGTATGCACTTTTTAGAATCCAGGCTGATTATGTTGGTGGTTTTCTTGTCCCGCGGTTCGTTCTCCTCTTGTTCCCCCCTCTGTACTCATCCGAGATAGAAACGATCTGGTATTTTAGGCTCTTTTTTTTAGGGGGACCTTTTCTTTCTTTTATTAATGAAAATCTTCAGTCGGTGAACCTCTCCATCGGTGACCATCCATTTTATTTTATTTTTGAAAATGAAAAACACGTAACGGCATTGCAGATGGCTTGCCCATGCACGCAGACCTGCAAGTCTGCAACGCAAGGCGGCGTTCCCGGCAGCTGACAAACGAGGCTGTAAGGGCATGTACAATGGTTGCTAAGATAGTCTTATCTTAAGTTTTGCATGTAAATTAGAGATGACAAAAAAACAAGTCTACAATGAGTCATCTCTTAGCCTTATCTTCAATAATTAGTTATTCCTAAAAACATGGTGAGACAAATTGTGCTAAGCTATCATCTCTTGTCTTTGCTTAAATAAGCTAAGACAAGTCTTCTCTTATGATTTCTCTCTCCTCCACCTCATCATTTATCTTACGTGGCATCCTTAAGCTAGAATCATTGTACATGCCCTAATAGTGCACCACGCGTCGTACCCGAAGGGCATCATCCGTGGAGTCGCTCTCTTGAAAGCTCTCGGTAAGAAACGCTTCGCTGCGAGCCCCAACGAAAATCCGGTCACGGAAATGGCCAGAGCCTCTCAAAATTTTGGAATGAGCCCTATTTAAATCAGACTTCACTCGTCTTTGGATGCAAACCGATGAACACGCAAATCAATCAACCTATCAGTCGGACTCACGGTCTCGCTGTCGCATGCAGCCGGTGAGGGCGCGTTTGGTTAGAGCAACTCCAACCGGTCGACCCAAACAGATTACGGTTTTGTCTGTTTTTTGTTCGTTTGGGTTGGCAAAGTGGACACGAACGTCCGCTTCGGCGTTTGAGTCGGCGCGTGCGCCCAACGCTGACCCAACCCATTTTTACGGCGCTAGAAAAAAAAGAATGCATGCATATTTAAAGTAAAAACATCATTAATTAAACATTAAAGCCGGCAACGAAGGCCGGCCAGAGTCCACACGTGCACATTTGCATTTAAGAAAAATAAAAAATTTAACTACGAGGTGGCTTGCCCTAGGCGCCGTCGTCGTCGTCCTCGGGGTCCGTGCGGTCGATGAGCGTCGGTAGCCGCTTGTTCCTCCGCGGCCTGGCGCGCCTCCTCCTCGGCCTCGCGCTCGAGCATCTCGAGGTACTCGCCTTCACGACGCTCCTCGGTCAGCCGTCGCTGGCGCCAATGCTCGAGGTACGCCGTCTCCTGCGCCGGCGTCGCCTCAAGCCAGACCGGTGGCGCGCTGACCCACTCGCGCACTACTCCCGTCCAGGAGTAGCGCTCGATGGGGGATGGCTCCGGCTCGGCTTTCACAGACGCCGGCGCAGGAGGGGACGACGGGGTCACCGGCGGCAGGACGCAGTCGCCCGCCACGGAGAGGGCCATGGCCTGCGCCATGGCCGCCTCCTCTTCCTCGACCGCCGTCGTCCTACGCTGCTCGTCCTCCTCGCTCTCCCGGTAGACGATCGCAAGGGCCTCCTAGTAGGCGGCCTCCGCCTCCTGGTCCTCCTCGCAGATGACGAGCGGGGGCAGTGGCACGGTGCGGTCGACTTCGTGGACGCCGCGTCGCCTCGCCTCCTCGTGCTCGAAGGCGAACCAACGTGTCCAGTTGGGCGAGTCCGATGCGTAGGCGGGGTCGCGGCGCTACTCCGGCGTCAGGAGCGCCCGCCGGCGCCGCACCCCCTTCGCGTGTGCCCTCGCCGACCGCGGCGCCGCCGGCACTGGTATCCTCTCCGGATCCAAGTGTCAGTCGTGCGGCAGGGTGGCGTCTGGGTACGGCAGAGGCACACGGTTCTGCCAGTGCCACTCCATCTGGTGCACCGGCACGTTCACGCGCTGCCTCTGCCGGCGAGCTGGCGCCGACGGAGGAGGGACAAGCTCCCGGGGAAAAGGAATGGCGGGCGACTTGCCCTTGGCCTTGCTGCTGCCAGCGCCGGAGAAGAGCCCCATCTGGGGTGGCTGGGTGTGGCTAGGGTTTGCCGGCGACGGGGGAGCGAGTGTGGCTAGATGGGGACGGGAAGCGGATGGGCACGGTCGGCTTAAAAAGGGACGACCGCCGTCGTTGACGCGTGGGCTCGAGGTCATAAATTAAGCTAATCGCGTGGGCAGCGGGTAGTTGGACGGCTGCCAGGTGGGGACGCGGCGGACACCATGAAGGCGCGCGTGGCGTCCGTTCCGCGTCCGCGCCGACACATTTCAAGCGCAAATTTGGGCCACAAATGCATCGGCGCAGATGCGAAGTGGACTCGATTTGGATTTGGGTCGGCGTGTTGGGCCTCCTTTTTTGTCCGCGCCGACCCAAACAGACGGCGGCGGACAAAATGGGTCGCCCCATTGGAGGTGCTCTTACCTGCACTATTTTTTCCAGTTGCATTCTTGACTCAGGTAGGCCCAACATCTGCATGTTGATTGATTGCCTGCATTGCATCAAAGCTTAGCTGGGTGCATATTGTTTGGTTGCTTGTGTTTGTGCTTCGAGTGTGAGCAGATGCAAAGCACAACTGTTTGTTTGTGTGCAAGCATTTGATCCGCTCACCCCTTTCAAATATGATGGACTTACCACCCATTTGTCAGCACGCAACACACACAACACACACAATACACACAACACACACTAATCATTGGCAGCAAGAACAAAGCAAGAACAGACAGTAAGTACTACTTCCTCAGTTCTCAAATATTTTTCTTTCTAGAGATTTCAATAAATGGCTACATACGGAGCAAAATGAGTGAACCTACACTCTAATATATCTACATACATGTGTATATTGTAGTCCATTTGAAATGTCTATAAAGATAAATATTTAGGAACGGAGGGAGTACTAGGCATACGTTTTAAGACAACAGGACATCCCATGCCCCTGCTGGACAAAATATAGACAGGTTTACAGCAAAAGAGACGATCGGGTTTCAGTTCAAACCTACACTACTTCAGTTCAGACTACGAGGAACAAACTATATAGCATGAGAGAGGTCACCGACGTAGCTGTGCTTGGAGCACCGAACTGTGTAGATGTTGGAGTTGTTGGTGTTAAATATCCGCACCTTCAACCCTAGGCCGGAGAGCTTGAAGAGTACAACGTCGTCGGGTACGATCTTGTGCCGTCAGCAGAAGTACTCCTAGTCGCGCCCCAACACCATGCCCCTTGAACATCTGCACATGGACACATAACTTGCACCACTTGTTGGCGGAGAGGTTGACAACGCAAGGAGGGCCGGTGACTAGCCAATCCTTCATCACCATCCCGAATTTAGGCGGGATGACGAGCATGGTGATGTCCTCCTGGTCACTGATCTGCATGTAGAACCTGATAGGTTCCCGTGCTCCCTCCTCATGGCCGGTCCTCGATTTCTTGCCAGCACCCAGTAGCACCCCCATGTACCACGCCCTGCCAGGGAGGACCACCTTCTTCAGCCACCGGTTGGTGGGGATGAGGTCCTCCACCCCCTCTGCGCCGGCGACGACCCACGCACCACCGCCAGCTCTGTACCACTCCGTCTTCATTATCTTGTGAGCAAGATGGACATCAATTAGCAACATATGACACATGATCAAAGCTAACAAGTAGGACATTATCTATGCTCACTGAACAAAGCTTACAATGATCACTACTAACACATGATCAGTGCTACTCCGATCAATGCTAACAGTTATCAGTGATAACATTGATCAGATCAAGACAACACTGCATTATGAACAATCTAGCCATGTGGGATGAACAAAATGTGCATGCACTCTGGTTCATCCCCAAAATAGTGGATTTGGATCGAATCCAGTCAAATCGAGTGAGGGAGTCCTGCACTAGGGATGAGGGAGTCCTGCATTTAGGGGTCCTCAGGCGTCCGGGCCATTGATGCTGGGCCGAATTGATGGGCCATGAAGATAAAAGCAGAGGGCCCTCCCCCGTATTTAGTTAGGACTCCTATGTATGTAGTAAGGCGGGAATGATGTCCGGATGTAACGATTCCTTCTTCCCCAAGTCACCTTTGTAACCGTAGGGCTCCTCTGGCATGTATATAAGCCGAGGAGTTTAGTCCGTAGAGACGGCAGAATCATAACAATCACATAGGCTAGACTTTTAGGGTTTAGCCATTACGATCTCGAGGTAGATCAACTCTTGTAACCCCATATCCATCAAGATCAATCAAGCAGGAAGTAGGGTATTACCTCGATCGAGAGGGCCCAAACCTGGGTAAACATCGTGTCCCCTGTCTCATGTTACCATCGATCCTTAGACGTACAACTTGGGCACCCCTACCCGAGATCTGCCGGTTTTGACACCGATAATGGTGCTTTCATTGAGAGCTTCGATGTGCGCTCGCGAAAGGCGATCGATGGTTCATCTCGTCATCAACGACGAGATCACCCTCGGGAACAACCTGGCCATGGGCCAGATCCTCCAGCTCGGCGGGTTCGTTGTATGCACCTGTGTGGCCGCCAGGCCGGCCGCACTTCCCGCGGCCATCGAGCACCACTCATATATTGGCTCCGACCACCTTGATGGCGTGACTTCGGCGGATTCCTCATCTTTAAACGAGCTGCTGGATCGAATTGCCGCCCTGGGGCTTTTATCGTCAGATGATCAGATCGGACCTAAATTCGGTCAAGACGAAATCAATTCTACCCTGATCACTCATCTGGTGGCAGCAATCGAGGACCGAGCCAAAGATACTTCTCCTCTCAGGACGGAGACCGACCCTATTCGGATCTCCAAACCCATTGAGTCGTACACACCTCTGACAGGTGGCACTTTGTGCCGTTCGAGCTCTGGGGCATACACCGGGCCCGCGGAATATTCAGATCCCGCTTGGCCCAGAACGTCCATAGCGGAGGTTGTCCAAACCCCGGACATTACGTTGGGTCGGGACTCAAATTTATCCACACCCACCCACCACAGCATACACTCTCCAAGCAACTCCGGACTGCCGGGCATATGCGATCTCTTGTGTATACGACAGCGGCCCCAAGAGATAGTTCATCACTTCTTGGCTCGATTCCTACTTGTTAAAAACAAGATTAAGGACTGCTGCGAATACGACACAGTGTCCATATTTCACCGCAATTGCACAGACGAGGGAGTCTTGAACGCCCTCAACCGCCGTCACATACTGAGCTTTACAGAATTATCGCACTTGGTACGAAAGTATTGTGCAATGGAGAACACTTGGAAAGCCCAGAATACACCTCTGGAGCAGTCCATCTTTGGACGATACGCCGCTAAAGCGAAACGGACATACCCTGGAAGGGCGTCCGATCACATACACAATGGCAAGAAAAACAGACCTTTCACAGGATACAGGTCCATTCAGGACAAACTGTTGGATAAACCTTGCCAAATACATGCCGCCCTAGACAATACCCCTACCCACTGCCTTAGAGCATGATGGGTACTCCGGCAGGTAGCAAAGAGCGGTGAAGCAATCCTCACCACCGCAACGCTAGGGGGGAAAGACCTCAATGTCTTCATCGTCTTCGAGACGTTCTCCTCAAACAACCGGCGCAAGAGAGTGAATCGTGAACTTGCTGAGGTAATCAAATCAACACTGCAAGCCCATGGAACGACACGACAATCATCTTTTTCTGCCGAAGACGAACCACGAGTCCGGCCGGTTTGAGACACAACCGCTCTCGTACTAATCCCAATAGTAGATGGCTTCCGCCTCACTAAAGTACTCATGGACGGATGCAGCGGACTCGACCTCATATATGAGGACATGCTTGCAAAAATGCAGGTTGATAAATCCTGAATTGAACAAAGTAATACAACCTTTCAAGGAATTATCCCCAGTCGGGAAGCCCGGTGTTCAGGGAGCATTAAGTTTGATGTAGTATTCGGTACACCCGAGAACTACAGGTCGGAGGAACTGCTCTTCCACATTGTCCCCTTCAACAGCGGATACCACGTCCTTCTAGGGCGGGATGCTTTCTCACGCTTTCAGGCTATACCCCATTACGGGCACATGAAGCTCAAAATGCCAGGCCCAATGGAATAATCACAGTTGCAAGTGATCCGGATAGAGCACTCCGTGCCGAGAACAAAACCGCATCTTTAGCCCTAGATGCATTATCTGAAGCCCTTGCAGTGGAAGAATTAACCACCTTACGATCTACGGTGGATAGGGACGATGTCGTCCTTCACAAACGATCAAAATCTACCTCTTCTAAGCCATCAGATGAAATTGTAAAATTCCAAGTGCACCCAACGGACCCTAATAAAACGGCATCCATTGGGGCACAACTGGATCCGGCGGTAGACAGCGCTTTGCGCGCCTTCCTTCATGAAAATTGGGACATATTCGCTTGGCATCCTTCAGATATGCTAGGAATCCCACGCAGGCTGGCCGAAAATAGCCTTAACATTATCAAAGGGTTCAAGCAAGTCAAGCAGTCATTACGACATTTTTCTGAACCCAAAAGACAGGCTATGGGAGAAGAGCTAGCCAAGCTATTAGAAGCTGGATTCATAAGGGAAATCAAACACCCGGACTAGCTAGCCAACCTAGTCATGGTGCCAAAGAAGGACAAATTATGGCGCCTATGTGTCGACTTCACGGACCTAAATAAGGCTTGCCCTAAGGATCTCTTTCCTTTGCCCCGCATTGATCAAGTTATCGATGCAACCGCAGGACATGACTTGTTGTGCTTCCTCGACGCCTACTCCGGATACCATCAAATAAAAATGAAGGAATCCGACCAGGCTGCTACGGCATTCATCACCCCGTACGGCCCCTTTTGCTTCAACACTATGACATTTGGACTCAAAAACGCTGGTGCCATGTACCAATGCATGATTCAAACATGCTTAGAGAAACAAATTGGCAAGAAAGTGGAGGCATATGTTGACAACGTAGTCATCAAGATTAAACACGTCAAAACATTGGTGGTTGATCTCCGCCTTACGTTCGATAACCTACGGAGATATGACATCCGGCTCAATCTGGAAAAATGCGTCTTCGGCGTTCCGACCGAAAAGCTATTAGGGTTCATCGTATCCCATAGAGGAATTGAAGCGAACCCAGCTAAAATCCGGGCCCTTTCGTAGCTAACTACACCAACCAATCTCAAACAAGTGCAAAAGCTCGCAGGTTGTGTAGCGGCCTTGAGCCGCTTTATCTCTAGATTAGGAGAGAAAGCACTACCGCTTTATAGACTGCTGAGGCGCACATACAACTTTAAATGGACGGATGTGGCCACGGCCGGACTGGAGGAAATAAAGACCTTATTAGGAGGTAACCCAATCCTAGCCGCTCCAGGTGTTGGCGAGCCAATGCTGCTTTATATCTCCGCCACTCATCAGGTAGTGAGTGCGGTGCTCGTCATCGAACGAGATGAAGAGGGACATAAATTCCCCGTTCACAAACCCGTATACTATGTATCCGAGGTTCTAACACTGTGCAAATCACGATACCCCCATTACCAGAAAATTGCCTATGCGGTATTCATGGCATCCCGGAACCTCCGACACTACTTTCAAGAGTGTTCGATCATAGTGGCATTAGAAGTACCACTCAACGATATCATAAATAATAAAGACGCCACTGGATGCATAGACAAATGGGCCATAGAGCTCTTACCATTCAAAATAACATACAAACCACGCCAGACTATTAAATCCCAGGTGTTGGCCGACTTTGTCGCGGAATGGACTGAAGCCGAACTCCCTAAAGAGTACGGATTTTACTCCCACTGGACCATGTATTTCGGCGGTTCTAAAATGCTAGCCGGATTGGGGGCCGACGTCATCTTGATATCCCCAACAGGGGATACGGTCCTCTACGTGATGCAAATCATGTACACTGACTCAAATAATGCGGCCGAATACGAGGCATTACTGCACGGTCTCCGCATGGCCGTATCCATGAGTATACAACACCTCGAGGTGCGCAGAGACTCAAACCTCGCCATATCTCAGGTAAACGGAGAATTTGATGCGTAGGATTAAAAATGGCGGCTTATCAAAACACCATATTAAAAGGGACAATTCCATTTCTCCCCCTAACTTGAGCCACCACCTGGAATTTGCCCCTAGTTTTTAGGTATGCTAAAAAATACCCCTCTTCCGTCTGTGGCCCTTACAGAAATCTCCCTCCAGCCCGTTTCCGTCGGGTCAATGGTCTTTGACAGGTAACTGGGCGTCTGTTGGACATTTTGCCCCTGATTTTTACATGTGGGCCTGTATCAAAACGTTATCCACTCGCTCACTCTGTTTCCTCAACCTCGCGACCACGCACGGACTGGAGCAAGGTGATTCACGGGCGGCGCACGAACGTCATCGTTCTGGAGCTCAGGCAGTGAGGCCACGTGGATGTGCACCTCCGGCATGTCATCCGCAAGCTTTTCTGTCGCCGAGGAGGTAAGTTATTCTTCTCTGATTTGTGTGCGCCCACGGATTTCTCATTAGGATTTGAGGTAAAATTGGGCTTTTGTTCTCTCGTAGGTCAATGGGGTCAGCATAGTGCAGTTCTCCTCCGAGTTCTACATGCCGGATCTGAGTTATTGCGGCCTTGAGAATCTTTCCAAGCATCGGTGCCCGGGGCACGGGCTCGTTCCCACTCGCCGTGTCGCCTGGGGAGGAGCAAGCACGGGGAGACGTTTTCTTGGATGCCCACTTGATGTAATTTGGTAGATTGTATCTGCTTTGCAACAAATTGGTGCCAAGATCGCATTTTGACGATATTTTTTATGTTGCAGCTTCCTGATGAATGTGAATGGGTTGTGTGGGTTGACCCTCCTCCTCCAGATCTTGTTGGGTGTGCATTTGAGACACTGCATGATGGACTAGAAGCAAGTTGGCTCAAAGCTCATCGTTTAGAGAAGAGGGTGACACATCTCAGAGAGAAAAATAAGAAGTTAAAGTTATAGTTGCAGAAGAAGCAGGATCAGATGGAAACATGGGCATTTCTGAAGATAATTGTTGGCATATGCATTATATCATATTTGTTTGGTTCAAAGAATTCATATTAGTCAGTGAGAATAAGCTAGTTTGGCACCGAGTAGAAATTTGCTTGATGTTATGTTTTTTTTCATGATGTGAGTAGTTCGTGGTTGTGTAACTTTGATGCGATGCATATTTTGGAAAGACAAAGTAATTGAAAAGCATCAGTTGGATCTTGAGATCTCTCTCTGTCTTATTGTTTTTGTTTGTACCTCTCCAATCCATATTACTCGTCGATCAAATGGTCCCAACGAAACATGATCGACATCCATTTGAGCAACAAGTAATACGTGCTGGAGGAAGTGATCGACAAAATCAATGATACCAACAATGTATAATAGGATCAACATCAATGATGAACAACAACAAGTTATGACCAGGATCAATTCCAAATAATACCAACAAAATGCCAACATCGACAACAAGGTATGACAACAGTAACATGAGAGAACATGATCCATTACATAGGTTCACACAGCAACATGACACAGCATGATCCATTACATAGTTCACACAACAACATCAACTAAATAGTTCAAACAAACAGATGGTTCAAAGCTTCTGCTACATAGTTCAAACATGACTCAAATGACATGATCACACAGTGTTCACAACAAGTTTCCCCTCTTGCTCCTAGTGTTGCATGCAGGATTAGAAGAGAGCCTGGACTTGCTCCTAGTGCTCCTAGCATCAGCTGGCACCTTCTTAGGAGAGGCAGACCTGCTAAGCTGGTTGCTTCCAGTTACAGAACCACCAGTCGTGAGCGTATCGCCTTTCGACTTCTTCTTTGGTGAAAGAGGGTAGTCACCTCTACCTGCTGTCCTTTTGTAATTTTTCCTTGGGCTGAAAAGTAACAAGACAAGCTTTTATTAGTTAATAATGAAGTAATTTGATAGATAAATCAATTAGTTGTAGTTATAATAGCAGGTTACCTCACAACAGTTCTTGCAGCACTTGCTATAGTTGGTGCATTACTTACACGAACTGGTGCATCATCTTCAAGACCTGCTTGTGCTTCTATTTCTTCTACTGCATCATCCTCATTTGTTGTTGCAGGTTCATCTGCATCAGATAGTACATCATTGTGTTCAGGTGCATTGTCAGCACCCCAGTGCTCATCCTCTTCTCCAAAAGTTGGGTCAACTGACTCTTTGCACTTATTATCATGGTGACCAAGTCTGCCACATCTAGGGCATTTATTTCTCCTGCCCCCAAGTCCTTTTCCTTCTCACTTTGCCCTAATCCTGGTCTTTCTAGGTCTACCAGGGGGCCTGTTTTGAACTGGAGCACACAATTTGTGTTGGGTAACGTAGTATTTTAAAATTTTCCTACGATCACGCAAGATCTATCTACCAGATGCATAGCAACGAGAGGGGAGAGTGTGTCTACGTACCCTCGTAGACCGGGAGCGGAAGCGTCAAGTGACGCGGTTGTTGTAGTCGAACTTCTTCGCGATCCAACCGATCAAGCACCGAACGTACGGCACCTCTGCGTTCAGCACACGTTCAGCTTGATGACGTCACACGAGCTCTTGATCCAGTTGAGCTTCACGGGAGAGTTTCGTCAGCACGACGGCTGGTGACGGATATGATGTATCTACCGACGCAGGGCTTCGCCTAAGCACTGCAACGATATAACCGAGGTGTGTTTCTGTGGAGGGGGCCACCGCACACGGCTAAAACAATTCAACTTGTGTGTCTTTGGGTGCCCCCTTGCCCCTGTATATAAAGGAGCAAGGGGGAGGCCGGCCGGCCCCTAGTGATGTGCCAAGGAGGAGCAATCCTACTAGGAATAGGATTGCAATCCTATTCCTAGTAGGAACTACCAAAAGGGAGAAGGGGGAAAGGAAGGAGAGGGAGAAGGAGAAGGAAAGGGGCGTCGTCCCCCCTCATTCCTTGTCCAATTCGGACCAAGGGTTGGGGGGCGCGCGGCCCAGCCCTGGCCCTCCTTCCCTCTTTCTCCTACGGCCCATTAAGGCCCATAGCTTCCCCAGGGGGTTCCGGTAACCCCTCGGTACTCCGGTAAATTCCGAAACTTTACGGAACACTTCTGGTGTCCGAATATAGTCAACCAATATATCAATCTTTACGTCTCGGACATTCCGAGACCCCTCGTCATGTCCGTGATCTCATCCGGGACTCCGAACTACCTTCGGCACATCAAAACTCATAAACTCATAATACCGATCGTCATCAAACGTTAAGTGTGTGGACCCTACGGGTTCGAGAACTATGTAGACATGACCGAGACTCATCTCCGGTCAATAACCAATAGCGGAACCTGGATGCTCATATTGGCTCCTACATATTCTACGAAGACCTTTATCGGTCAAACCGCATAACAACATACGTTGTTCCTTTTGTCATCGGTATGTTACTTGCCCGAGATTCGATCGTTCGTATCTCTATACCTAGTTCAATCTCGTTACCGGCAAGTCTCTTTACTCGTTCCGTAATACATCATCTCGTGACTAACTCATTAGTCATTTGCTTGCAAGGCTTATTATGATGTGTATTACCGAGAGGGCCCAGAGAAACCTCTCCGACACTCGGAGTGACAAATCCTGGTCTTGATCTATGCCAACACCACGAATACTTTCGGAGACACCTGTAGAGCATCTTTATGATCACCCAGTTACGTTGTGACGTTTGATAGCACACAAGGTGTTCCTACGGTATTCGGGAGTTGCATAATCTCATAGTCATAGGAACATGTATAAGTCATGAAGAAAGCAATAGCAGTAAAACTAAACGATCATAGTGCTAAGCTAACGGATGGGTCTAGTCCATCACATCATTCTCCTAATGATGTGATCCCGTTGATCAAATGACAACTCATGTCTATGGCTAGGAAACATAGCCATCTTTGATCAATGAGCTAGTATAGTAGAGGCATACTAGGGACATACTATTTGTCTATGTATTCACACATGTATCAAGTTTCCGGTTAATACAATTCTAGCATAAATAAAAGACATTTATCATGATATATAAGGAAATACAAATAACATATTTATTATTGCCTCTAGGGCATATTTCCTTCAGTCTCCCACTTGAACTAGAGTCAATAATCTAGATTACAAAGTAATGATCCTCACATCCATGGAGTCCTGGTGCTGATCATGTTTTGCCCGTGGAAGAGGCTTAGTCAACGGGTCTGCAACATTCAGATCCATATGTATCTTGCAAATCTCTATGTCTCCCTCCTTGACTAGATCGCGGATGGAATTGAAGCGTCTTTTGATGTGCTTTGTTCTCTTGTGAAACCTAGATTCCTTCGCCAAGGCTATTGCTCCAGTGTTGTCACAAAAGATTTTCATTGGACCCGATGCATTAGGTATTACACCTAGATCAGATATGAACTCCTTCATCCAGACTCCTTCATTTGCTGCTTTCGAAGCAGCTATGTATTCCGCTTCACACGTAGATCCCGCCATGATGCTCTGCTTGGAACTGCACCAACTGACAGCTCCACTGTTCAATAAAAATACATATCCGGTTTGTGACTTAGAGTCATCCGGATCAGTGTCAAAGCTAGAATCGACGTAACCGTTTACGACGAGCTCTTTGTCACCTCCATATACGAGAAACATATCCTTTGTCCTTTTCAGGTATTTCAGGATGTTCTTGACCGATGTCCAGTGATCCACTCCTGGATTACTTTGGTACCTCTCTGATAGACTTATAGCAAGGCACACATCAGGTCTGGTACACAACATTGCATACATGATAGATCCTATGGCTGAGGCATAGGGAATGACTTTCATTTTCTCTCTATCTTCTGCAGTGGTCGGGCATTGAGTCTTACTCAACTTCATACCTTGTAACATAGGCAAGAACCCTTTCTTTGACTGATCCATTTTGAACTTCTTCAAAACTTTATCAAGGTATGTGCTTTGTGAAAGTCCAATTAAGCGTCTTGATCTATCTCTATAGATCTTGATGCCTAATATATAAGCAGCTTCACCGAGGTCTTTCATTGAAAAACTTTTATTCAAGTATCCTTTTATGATATCCAGAAATTCTATATCATTTCCAATCAACAATATGTCATCCACATATAATATCAGAAATGCTACAGAGCTCCCACTCACTTTCTTGTAAATACAGGCTTCTCCAAAAGTCTGTATAAAACCATATGCTTCGATCACCTCATCAAAGCGTATATTCCAACTCCGAGATTCTTGCACCAGTCCATAGATGGATCGCTGGAGCTTGCATACTTTGTTAGCACCTTTTGGATCGACAAAACCTTCTGGTTGCATCATATACAACTCTTCTTTGAGATATCCATTCAGGAATGCAGTTTTGACATCCATTTGCCATATTTCATAATCATAAAATGCGGCAATTGCTAACATGATTCGGACAGACTTAAGCATTGCTACAGGTGAGAAAGTCTCATTGTAGTCAACTCCTTGAACTTGTCGAAACCCTTTCACAACAAGTCGAGCTTTGTAAACAGTAATATTACCGTCTGTGTCGGTCTTCCTCTTGAAGATCCATTTATTTTTGATGGCTTGCCGATCATCGGGCAAGTCAACCAAAGTCCACACTTTGTTCTCATCAATGTTGGGGATATCGCTTATCGGGAACTTATCGGTCGACCCATGATAAAGGGTAAATCGGCCAGTTTATCGGTATATCGGCCGATTTATCGCCATATCGGCTGATTTATCGGCCGATTTATCTTATCGGTCAGACAACGGTAAACGATAAATCGGCCGATTTATCGGCATATCGGAAGATATCTTGAACAATGGTTCTCATACATGGATCCCATCTCAGATTTCATGGCCTCAAGCCATTTTGCGGAATCTGGGCTCATCATTGCTTCCTCATAGTTCGTAGGTTCATCATGATCTAGTAACATGACTTCCAGAACTGGGTTGCCGTACCACTCTGGTGCGGAACGTACTCTGGTTGATCTACGACGTTCAGCAGGAACTTGATCTGAAGTTTCATGATCATCATCATTAGCTTCCTCACTAATTGGTGTAGGAATCACTAGAACAATTTTCTGTGGTGTACTACTTTCCAATTTAGGAGAAGGTACAATTACCTGATCAAGTTCTACCGTCCTCCCACTCACTTCTTTCGAGAGAAACTCCTTCTCTAGAAAGGATCCATTCTTAGCAACGAATATCTTGCCTTCGGATCTGTGATAGAAGGTGTACCCAACAGTCTCTTTTGGGTATCCTATGAAGACACATTTCTCCGACTTGGGTTCGAGCTTATCAGGTTGAAGCTTTTTCACATAAGCATCGCAGCCCCAAACTTTAAGAAACGACAACTTTGGTTTCTTGCCAAACCATAGTTCATAAGGTGTCGTCTCAACGGATTTAGATGGTGCCCTATTTAACGTGAATGCAGCTGTCTCTAAAGCATAACCCCAAAACGATAGTGGTAAATCGGTAAGAGACATCATAGATCGCACCATATCCAATAAAGTATGGTTACGACGTTCGGACACACCATTACGCTGTGGTGTTCCAGGTGGCGTGAGTTGTGAAACTATTCCACATTGTTTCAAATGAAGACCAAACTCGTAACTCAAATATTCACCTCCACGATCAGATCGCAGAAACTTTATTTTCTTGTTACGATGATTCTCTACTTCACTCTGAAATTCTTTGAACTTTTCAAATGTTTCAGACTTGTGTTTCATTAAGTAGATATACCCATATCTGCTCAAATCATCAGTGAAGGTCAGAAAATAACGATACCCGCTGCGAGCTTCAACACTCATTGGTCCGCATACATCAATATGTATGATTTCCAACAAATCTGTTGCTCGCTCCATAGTTCCGGAGAACGGAGTTTTAGTCATCTTGCCCATGAGGCATGGTTCGCAAGCACCAAGTGATTCATAATCAAGTGATTCCAAAAGTCCATCACTATGGAGTTTCTTCATGCGCTTTACACCAATATGACCTAAACAACAGTGCCACAAATAAGCTGCACTATCATTATTAACCTTGCATCTTTTGGCTTCAATATTATGAATATGTGTATCACTACAATCGAGATCCAATAAGAATAGACCACTCTTCAAGGGTGCATGACCATAAAAGATATTATTCATAAAAATAGAACAACCATTATTCTCTGATTTAAATGAATAACCGTCTCGCAACAAACAAGATCTAGATATAATGTTCATGCTCAACGCTGGCACCAAATAACAATTATTTAGGTCCAAAACTAATCCCGAAGGTAGATGTAGAGGTAGCATGCCAACGGCGATCACATCGACTTTGGAACCATTTCCCACGCGCATCATCACCTTGTCCTTAGCCAATCTTTGTTTAATCCGTAGTCCATGTTTTGAGTTACAAATATTAGCAACCGAACCGGTATCAAATACCCAGGTACTACTACGAGCATTGGTAAGGTACACATCAATAACATGTATATCATATATACCTTTGTTCACCTTGCCATCCTTCTTATCCGCCAAATACTTGGGGCAGTTCCGCTTGCAGTGTCCAGTCCCTTTGCAGTAGAAGCACTCAGTTTCAGGCTTGGCTCCAGACTTGGGTTTCTTCGTGGGAGTAGCAACTGTCTTGCTATTCTTCTTGAAGTTCCCCTTCTTTCCCTTGCCCTTTTTCTTGAAACTAGTGGTTTTGTTAACCATCAACACTTGATGCTCCTTTTTGATTTCTACCTCCGCAACTTTGAGCATAGCGAAGAGCTCGGGAATTGTCTTCTACATCCCTTGCATATTATAGTTCATCACGAAGCCTTTATAGCTTGGTGGCAGTGATTGAAGAACTCTATCAATAACACTATCCTCGTCAACTTTGCAACCAAGTTGAGTCATATGATTGTAGTACCCAGACATTCTGAGCAAGTGTTCACTGATAGGACTATTCTCCTCCATCTTGCAGCTGCAGAACTTATTGGAAATCTCATATTTCTCAATCCGGGCATTTGCTTGAAATATTAACTTCAACTCCTGGAACATCTCATATGGTCCATGACGTTCAAAATGTCGTTGAAGTCCCAGTTCTAAGCCGTAAAGCATGGCACACTGAACTATCGTGTAGTCATCAGACCGCGTCTGCCAGACGTTCAAATCGTCTACATTGGCGGGTGGGGGCTTGTCACCTAGCGGTGCTTCAAGGACATAATTCTTCTGTGCAGCAATGAGGATAATCCTCAAGTTACGGACCCAGTCCGTGTAATTGCTACCATCATCTTTCAACTTAGCTTTCTCTAGGAATGCATTAAAATTCAAAGGAACGGTAGCACGGGCCATTGATCTACAACAACATAGATATGCAAAAACTATCAGGACTAAGTTCATGATAAATTAAAGTTCAATTAATCATATTACTTAAAGAACTCCCACTTAGATAGACATCCCTCCGGTCATCTAAATGATCACGTGATCCAAATCAACTAAACCATGTCCGATCATCACGTGAGATGGAGTAGTTTCAATGGTGAACATCTTATGTTGATCATATATACTATATTATTCACGCTCAACCTTTCGGTCTCCAGTGTTCCGAGGCCATATCTGCATATGCTAGGCTCGTCAAGTTTAACCCGAGTATTCCGCGTGTGCAAAACTGGCTTACACCCGTTGTATTTGAACGTAGAGCTTATCACACCCGATCATCACGTGGTGTCTCGGCACGACGAACTTTCACAACGGTGCATACTCAGGGAGAACACTTATACCTTGAAATTTAGTAAGGGATCATCTTATAATGCTACCGTCGTTCTAAGCAAAATAAGAAGCATAATAAGATAAACATCACATGCAATCAAAATATGTGACATGATATGGCCATCATCATCTTGTGTTTTTGATCTCCATCTCCAAAGCACCGTCATGATCACCTTCGTTACCGGCACGACACCTTGATCTCCATCGTAGCATCGTTGTCATCTCGCCAACTATTGCTTCTACGACTATCACTACCGCTTAGTGATAAAGTAAAGCAATTACATGGCGATTGCATTTCATACAATAAAGCGACAACCATATGGCTCCTGCCAGTTGCCGATAACATTACAAAACATGATCATCTCATACAAAACCGTATAACTCATCATGTCTTGACCATATCACATCACAACATGCCCTGCAAAAACAAGTTAGACGTCCTCTACTTTGTTGTTGCAAGTTTTACGTGGCTACTACGGGCTTAGCAAGAACCGTTCTTACCTGCGCATACAAAAACCACAACGATGTTTCGTCAAGTATGTGATGTTTTAACCTTCACAAGGACCGGGCGTAGCCACACTTGATTCAGCTAAAGTGAGAGAGACAGACACCCGCCAGTCACCTTTAAGCAATGAGTGCTCATAACGGTGAAACCAGTCTCGCGTAAGCGTACGCGTAATGTCGGTCTGGGCCGCTTCATCTCACAATACCGCCGAAGCAAAGTATGACATGCTGGTAAGCAGTATGACTAGTATCGCCCACAACTCATTGTGTTCTACTCGTGCATATCATCTACGCATAGACCTGGCTCATGATGCCATTGTTGGGTAACGTAGTATTTTAAAATTTTCCTACAATCACGCAAGATCTATCTACCAGATGCATAGCAACGAGAGGGGAGAGTGTGTCTATGTACCCTCGTAGACCGAGAGCGGAAGCGTCAAGTGACGCGGTTGTTGTAGTCGAACTTCTTCGCGATCCAACCGATCAAGCACCGAACGTACGACACCTCCGCGTTCAGCACACGCTCAGCTTGATGACGTCCCACGAGCTCTTGATCCAGTTGAGCTTCACGGGAGAGTTTCATCGGCACGACGGCGTGGTGACTGATACGTCCAAAACGTATCTATAATTTCTGCTTGCTCCATGCCACTTTTGGGTGATATTGCTATGATATTCATACACTTCCATACACTTTTGATCATATTTGGACTAACTTACTAATCCAGTGCACCCCAGTGCCAGTTTCTGTTTTCGGCTGTTTTTGTATTTTAGGTTTTCACGTTTTGAGAACTGCCCAGAAAAATCCAGAAAAATTATATAAAAAAATCAGCGAACCGGAAACAACACTGCGTCCGAAGGGCAACCTGGGGGGGGGGCACAGGGGCTCCAGGCGCCCTGTGGGCGCGCCCTCCTCCTGGGCCGCGCCGGGGGGGGCGCCTCGGCCCCCCGAGAGCCCCCCGGTGCCCTACTTTGGCATATATTTAAAGGACTCTCCGAAACCCTCGAAACATGACTTCTTTTCGCGATCCCATCTCTGTTCCGCCACCGCCGCCGCTTCCAAGATCGGGAGCACCAGGAGAACTCTTCCCGGCACCCTGCCGGAGGGGAGGATCACCACCGGGAGCTTCTCCACCACCATGGACGCCTCCCGGATGACTCGTGAGTAGTCTCCCTTGGACCATGAGTCCATGACCAGTAGCTATGTGATGTTCTCCTCCCATTCTTGTGCTTCACTAATTAGTCCTCGTGAGCTGCCCTACATGATCGAGGCACCTATGTAATCCTTATGCTGTTGCTATGTTGAGTTTGCTGGGATCCGATGGATTATGAGATTATGTTCAGATTGATCTTGAGTAATATATTTGATTCACCTCTTTTATATTTTAGTTCATAAGTAATTCTTGCATGTTCTCCGTTGTTATTTATTGCTTTGGCCGAGTAGTAAGTAGTGACTCCAAGAGGGAACGTTATGCTCGATTGTGGGTTTATGCCCCTCGATGACTAGCTTGAGTGACAGAAACATGAGTCTAGGGGATGTGCTGTTGCCACAAGGGGGAAAACAACGGTGCTTGTGCCCGCGGGTGCAAGGATTGTTTACTTTACGCAAAGTTCTTTTAATGCAGTTGTCTGTTGCATTGAGTTTACACTATGGGTGGGACTCGCAACTTAATACCAGCGAGATGTTCTGGATAGATATCTCAAGGTGGATGATTAGTAGTAGATATTGATGGATTTCGGTCTACTTACTTTGGCGTACCGCCCATGCTTTGAACCTCAACCTTTCTGGCAATGTAGTCAGCATTGGTTTGCGTTCGTGGTCCTGTCAATTGCCCAGCTGTAATTTGTTTACCTCACATAGCTGTTTTATCGTCTTTTGGGAGAGAGACATCACTAGTGAACATCATGAGACTCCGGTCCGTATTACCATCATTGATCACATACACTATTTACTTTCTGCTATTTTACTTACTATTGCAAAACACTATCTATCACTACTATCATATTGCTTTTAACCCTTTGTGAACTACAAGGCCGGAGAGATTGACAACCTCTCTGTACTCGTTGGGAGCAAAGTTATTTGTATCTGTGTGCAGGTCCACGTTGGTTGCTACTAATCTGGCGCCGTAGCAATTGACACCTACCTGTTGAACCTAGGAGTCTCTGGGGATTCGATCCTTGGCATCTTTGCTAGGGGAAAACACTTCTACTTACTGCATCTTACACCTTCCACTTGGGGTAATCCAACGAGGGGTTCGAGGCCCATCAGTTGCTCCCAGTCTTTTGCTAACCTACACCTGCACTAAGCAAATTAACCATGCAATACATAGCTCATGGGAAAGTAGCCTAAAAACTAATGTGGTAAAGAATATGTTGCTTATGTATCTTATTTCTTATGAGTTGCTTGCTGAGCGGTAACCATGTTTCTGGGGACGCCATCAACTGTCACACTTTTGTTGAATATCATGTGAGTTGCTATGCATGTTCGTCTTGTCTAAAGTAAGGGTGATTTACCGTGGGTTGAATTAATATGCATATTGTTAGAGAAGAACATTGGGCCGCCAACCAAAGCCATGCATCATGGTGGAAGTTTTAGCTTGGACCTTAATCCTCAATCTCTCATGAGAATATGCTTATGCATTAAAGAGGAGTCCATCATCTATTTTCTATGTTGTCCCGGTATGGATGTCCTCAAGTTGAGATCTATCAAAAAGGAGAAATCAAATGCGATCTATCTCCTTGGACCTTTGTACAGGTGGCATAGAGGTACCCCTTTGTGACACTTGGTTAAAACATATGCAATGCAATGATAACCCATGGGGATCCGAGCTAATTAGGACAAGGAGCGAGCACTATTGGTATTCGATGCATGAGGCTTGCAACTTATAAGATGTTTTATACATGACACATATGAAGTACTACTACCGTTGACACAATTGCTTCCATGTTTTCAAAATAAAAAGCTTTAGCACTTAACCTTTCTTTTACCTTTATGTTGAAGCACCAACTACTGAGAGCATGATTGTCATTCTGAGTGTAATGTGCATTGTCCCAAAGTAGCATTGTCTTTTGCATGATTGTGATATCGTTTATTCTGAAATGATTGTATCTAGTCATCACTTAAACCTTGAAGGTGCCCTTGCATTTATGTTTTGCATCACTAAAGGGGGCAAGCTAGATATCACTTTATCATATTTACACATCATGTTCATTGCAAATCTTTTTGATGTTTCAGTTTCATGTTGTAAAACTTTCAGTCATTTGTGATTTTCTCTTGAGGCAACTTAATTACTTTAGAATCATTGTCTCAGTAAGCTTTTGTCATATGACTATGAGAAAGTCCTATATGGTTAATAGCATGTCACCACAGAAATTATTCTTGTTATCATTTACCTACTCGAGGACGAGCAGGAATTAAGCTTGGTGATGTTGATACGTCCAAAACGTATCTATAATTTCTGCTTGCTCCATGCCACTTTTGGGTGATATTGCTATGATATTCATACACTTCCATACACTTTTGATCATATTTGGACTAACTTACTAATCCAGTGCACCCCAGTGCCAGTTTCTGTTTTCGGCTGTTTTTGTATTTCAGGTTTTCACGTTTCGAGAACTGCCCAGAAAAATACAGAAAAAATATATAAAAAATCAGCGTATCGGGAACGACACTGCTTCCGAAGGGGAGCCTGGGGGGGCCACAGGGGCCCCAGGCGCCCTGTGGGCGCGCCCCCCCTGGGCCGCGCCGGGGGGGCGCCTCGGCACCCCGAGAGCCCCCCGGTGCCCTACTTTGGCAGATATTTAAAGGGTCCCCCGTAACCCTTGAAACAGGACTTCTTTTCGCGATCCCATCTCTGTTCCGCCGCCGCCGCCGCTTCCAAGATCGGGAGCACCAGGAGAACTCTTCCCGGCACCCTGCCGGAGGGGAGGATCACCACCGGGAGCTTCTCCACCACCATGGACGCCTCCCGGATGACTCGTGAGTAGTCTCCCTTGGACCATGAGTCCATGACCAGTAGCTATGTGATGTTCTCCTCCCGTTCTTGTGCTTCACTAATTAGTCCTCGTGAGCTGCCCTACATGATCGAGGCACCTATGTAATCCCTATGTTGTTGCTATGTTGAGTTTGCTGGGATCCGATGGATTATGAGATTATGTTCAGATTGATCTTGAGTAATATATTTGATTCACCTCTTTTATATTTTAGTTCATAAGTAATTCTTGCATGTTCTCCGTTGTTATTTATTGCTTTGGCCGAGTAGTAAGTAGTGACTCCAAGAGGGAACGTTATGCTCGATTGTGGGTTTATGCCCCTCGATGACTAGCTTGAGTGACAGAAACATGAGTCTAGGGGATGTGCTGTTGCCACAAGGGGGAAAACAACGGTGCTTGTGCCCGCGGGTGCAAGGATTGTTTACTTTACGCAAAGTTCTTTTAATGCAGTTGTCTGTTGCATTGAGTTTACACTATGGGTGGGACTCGCAACTTAATACCAGCGAGATGTTCTGGATAGATATCTCAAGGTGGATGATTAGTAGTAGATATTGATGGATTTCGGTCTACTTACTTTGGCGTACCGCCCATGCTTTGAACCTCAACCTTTCTTGCAATGTAGTCAGCATTGGTTTGCGTTCGTGGTCCTGTCAATTGCCCAACTGTAATTTGTTTACCTCACATAGTTGTTTTATCGTCTTTTGGGAGAGAGACATCACTAGTGAACATCATGAGACTCCGGTCCATATTACTATCATTGATCACATACACTATTTACTTTCCGCTATTTTGTTTACTATTGCAAAACACTATCTATCACTACTATCATATTGCTTTTAACCCTTTGTGAACTACAAGGCCGGAGAGATTGACAACCTCTCTGTACTCGTTGGGAGCAAAGTTATTTGTATCTGTGTGCAGGTCCACGTTGATTGCTAATTGCGCCGTTAGCAGTTGACACCTACCTGTTGAACCTAGGAGTCTCTAGGGATTCGATCCTTGGCATCTTTGCTAGGGGAAAACACTTCTACTTACTGCATCTTACACCTTCCACTTGGGGTAACCAACGAGGGGTTCGAGGCCCATCAAGGAGTATTTTCTGGCGCCGTTGCCGGGGACTCCACTCTTCAGGATAGGGGAGTTGCATGCTATCTTTTACCTTTGCTTTTTAGTCTTGTTAGTTTACCTTTCAGTTTTCTTTATGTCTTTTCACTAGTTGTCCTTATGGACAACCCTATTATTGGATCGCTGCTTGCGGGAAGACGCCCCACACCTATGGTGGTTGATCCTCCCCCTACTAAAATTGTGCCTTATAAAATACCAGTTGGTATTATCAATTATGTTTTGGCTAATCGTTACGCATGAGACAGACATCCCGGTGAACACTTGCTATATCTGTCACAACTATGTTCGTTATTTAAGCTCGCAGGTGTATCGAGGGAGTTTGTCATGAGGAAATTGTTTGTCGTATCACTTATAGATAAAGCTTCAGATTGGTATGGGCTTCTCGATAACTCACACTTGCTGGACTGGCAGGAGCTTATGTCTCTCTTTTATACTAAGTTTTATCCTCTTCATGATGCTTATGTGGAGAGTAAGAGTACCTTTTTGCATGTGGATCATGGTAACAATGCTTTATGTGATGCTTATATTGTTGAGTTTATTCGTGATCCCACTGAAAATTATTATGAGAAGGGAACATATGCTTATAGATATTTCAATAATATCAAGTTCCCACTCTTTATGTTGAAGGTTTTGAAGCTGCACTTGTTTTGTCTTCCTATGCTTATTGCTTTGTGCTTCTATGAATTATTCTATTGCAATATTCCTATGCATAGGAAGCATGTTAGGCTTAAATGTGTTTGGTATTTGCTTCTTGATGCTCTCTTTTGTTCTTCAACTCTTATTCCTAAGAGAGCATCATTAAAGTCTTATGCCTAGCTTAAAGGCATAAAAGAAAGCGCTTTTGGGAGGCAGCCCACATGAATAATTTTTTTGCTTTTGTTGTGTCTTGATGTTGTTTACTGCTGTAGCATCATCATTGTATCTTTACTTTTCATATTTGTGCCAAGTATAGCCTCTGATTGCTAGAAAGTTCAAAAGTTGTGAGGTGCTGTCCAGGAAATAGATTCTGTCCTTGGATAGAAAAATTCGTATAAAATCACCAGTTCATCTTTTTGGTCTGAATTTTTTCGACAGCGTTCTCTATATATAATTGTCTTTCGTGCGTCAGTTCTGAGTTTTTTGATTTGAGTTGCAGAAGTACCCCGAACAGGTCAATTACTGCCTGCTGTTCTGTTTTTCACAGATTCTGTCCTGTTTTGCCTTACCTTCACTTTGCAAATTGAGAACTTGCTTTTTCTTTGCAAAAATCTTTTGGCAATCTTGAGAAACAGTAGAACTTCAAGAATATCCTTATTTCCAGCAAGGTATAATTATTTTATTAAGGGTACTAACCTCGCTAATCAGATTATGATGAGTTGTGTATGAAGGGAGTTTTCAAGTGTGCGAGGGAAGATGATAAAAAGATTCAGGAGTGTCAAGCGCTCAAGCTTGGGGATGCCCCCGTGCACCCCCAAGAAATATTCAAGGAGACTCAAGCGTCTAAGCTTGGGGATGCCCCCCGTGCATCCCCTTCTCCATCAACATTATCAGTTCGTCTTTCGCTCCGCTATATTTTTATCACTTCATGTGTTATGTGCTATGCTTGGAGCGTCTTGCTTTTAGTTTTCTTTTTAGTTTTTCATAACGAGTCGGAACCCAGCATTCCTTTATGTGGGAGAGAAGCACGCTCCACCTCTACCTAGAACATTACATAGAATTTTCATGTCTATCTATGCTGTGTGTGTTCTTTGTCTTTTAAATAGCTACTATCGTGCTTTGCTCTTAGTATTCATGCTTATCTTTTCAAGAGCATTTATTTAGTTGGTTGCTTGAAATATCTTTAATTACCATGCTCACCTTATTAAGAGAGTTTGCTTCCGTTGCATTGGTTAATGTGTCTATGATAAAGATGCTACTTGCATGATGGTGCTTAGTAGTTCAGGTTTTCTTATGGTTAATCTCAAATAGCTAGGGGGTTCCCCATGTGTTATTGGAGTACCAACTTGGTTTGTTTGCCTATGATGTGGTATGGTTTAGTAATATCTTCCTTCGAGAATTTATTTTGATTGACTTGGCGTATGCTCACGCATATTCAAGACCATAAAGAAAGTCTGTCAAGCCTTGATGATCTTTTGTTTCTGAGTAGCGATATAACTACCATGCCTGATTCAATATTGCTCTGTCGCTCTGCATGATTATGACCGTCATTGCTCTCTTAGTTGGTTGCTCCCAGTCTTTTGCTAACCTCCACCTGCACTAAGCAAATTAACCATGCAATACATAGCTCATGGGAAAGTAGCCTAAAAAACTATTGTGGTAAAGAATATGTTGCTTATGTATCTTATTTCTTATGAGTTGATTGCTGAGCGGTGACCATGTTTCTGGGGACGCTATCAACTGTCACACTTTTGTTGAATATCATGTGAGTTGCTATGCATGTTCATCTTGTCTGAAGTAAGGGTGATTTACCGTGGGTTGAATTAATATGCATATTGTTAGAGAAAAACATTGGGCCGCCAACCAAAGCCATGCATCATGGTGGAAGTTTTAGCTTGGACCTTAATCCTCAATCTCTCATGAGAATATGCTTATGCATTAAAGAGGAGTCCATCATCTATTTTCTATGTTGTCCCGGTATGGATGTCCTCAAGTTGAGATCTATCAAAAACGAGAAATCAAATGCGATCTATCTCCTTGGACCTTTGTACAGGTGGCATAGAGGTACCCCTTTGTGACACTTGGTTAAAACATATGCAATGCAATGATAACCCATGGGGATCCGAGCTAATTAGGACAAGGAGCGAGCACTATTGGTATTCGATGCATGAGGCTTGCAACTTATAGGATGTTTTATACATGACACATATGAAGTACTACTACCGTTGACACAATTGCTTCCATGTTTCCAATAAAAAGCTCTAGCACTTCAAGCACCAACTACTGAGAGCATGATTGTCATTCTGAGTGTAATGTGCATTGTCCCAAAGTAGCATTGTCTTTTGCATGATTGTGATATCGTTTATTCTGAAATGATTGTATCTAGTCATCACTTAAACCTTGAAGGTGCCCCTACATTTATGTTTTGCATCACTAAAGGGGGCAAGCTAGATATCACTTGATCATATTTGCACATCATGTTCATTGCAAATCTTTTTGATGTTTCAGTTTCATGTTGTAAAACTTTCAGTCATTTGTGATTTTCTCTTGAGACAACTTAGTTACTTTAGAATCATTGTCTCAGTAAGCTTTTGTCATATGACTATGAGAAAGTCCTATATGGTTAATAGCATGTCACCACAGAAATTATTCTTTTTATCATTTACCTACTCGAGGACGAGCAGGAATTAAGCTTGGGGATGTTGATACGTCCAAAACGTATCTATAATTTCTGCTTGCTCCATGCCACTTTTGGGTGATATTGCTATGATATTCATACACTTCCATACACTTTTGATCATATTTGGACTAACTTACTAATCCAGTGCACCCCAGTGCCAGTTTTTGTTTTCGGCTGTTTTTGTATTTCAGGTTTTCACGTTTCGAGAACTGCCCAGAAAAATCCAGAAAAATTATATAAAAAATCAGCGAACCGGAAACAACACTGCGTCCGAAGGGCAACCTGGGGGGGGGGGCACAGGGGCTCCAGGCGCCCTGTGGGCGCGCCCCCCTGGGCCGCGCCGGGGGGGCGCCTCGGCCCCCCGAGAGCCCCCCGGTGCCCTACTTTGGCATATATTTAAAGGACTCTCCGAAACCCTCGAAACATGACTTCTTTTCGCGATCCCATCTCTGTTCCGCCGCCGCCGCCGCTTCCAAGATCGGGAGCACCAGTAGAACTCTTCCCGGCACCCTACCGGAGGGGCGGATCACCACCGGGAGCTTCTCCACCACCATGGACGCCTCCCGGATGACTCGTGAGTAGTCTCCCTTGGACCATGAGTCCATGACCAGTAGCTATGTGATGTTCTCCTCCCGTTCTTGTGCTTCATTAATTAGTCCTCGTGAGCTGCCCTACATGATCGAGGCACCTATGTAATCCTTATGCTGTTGCTATGTTGAGTTTGCTGGGATCCGATGGATTATGAGATTATGTTCAGATTGATCTTGAGTAATATATTTGATTCACCTCTTTTATATTTTAGTTCATAAGTAATTCTTGCATGTTCTCCATTGTTATTTATTGCTTTGGCCGAGTAGTAAGTAGTGACTCCAAGAGGGAACGTTATGCTCGATTGTGGGTTCATGCCCCTCGATGACTAACTTGAGTGACAGAAACATGAGTCTAGGGGATGTGCTGTTGCCACAAGGGGGAAAACAACGGTGCTTGTGCCCGTGGGTGCAAGGATTGTTTACTTTACGCAAAGTTCTTTTAATGCAGTTGTCTGTTGCATTGAGTTTACACTATGGGTGGGACTCGCAACTTAATACCAGCGAGATGTTCTGGATAGATATCTCAAGGTGGATGATTAGTAGTAGATATTGATGGACTTCGGTCTACTTACTTTGGCGTACCGCCCATGCTTTGAACCTCAACCTTTCTTGCAATGTAGTCAGCATTGGTTTGCGTTCGTGGTCCTGTCAATTGCCCAGCTGTAATTTGTTTACCTCACATAGCTGTTTTATCGTCTTTTGGGAGAGAGACATCACTAGTGAACATCATGAGACTCCGGTCCATATTACTATCATTGATCACATACACTATTTACTTTCCACTATTTTATTTACTATTGCAAAACACTATCTATCACTACTATCATATTGCTTTTAACCCTTTGTGAACTACAAGGCCGGAGAGATTGACAACCTCTCTGTACTCGTTGGGAGCAAAGTTATTTGTATCTGTGTGCAGGTCCACGTTGATTGCTAATTGCGCCGTTAGCAGTTGACACCTACCTGTTGAACCTAGGAGTCTCTGGGGATTCGATCCTTGGCATCTTTGCTAGGGGAAAACACTTCTACTTACTGCATCTTACACCTTCCACTTGGGGTAACCAACGAGGGGTTCGAGGCCCATCAGTGACGGATATGATGTATCTACCGACGCAGGGCTTCGCCTAAGCACTGCAACGATATAATCGAGGTGTGTTTATGTGGAGGGGGGCACCGCACACGGCTAAAACAATTCAACTTGTGTGTCTTTGGGTGCCCCCTTGCCCCCGTATATAAAGGAGCAAGGGGGAGGCTGGCCGGCCCCTAGTGGCGCGCCAAGGAGGAGCAATCCTACTAGGAATAGGATTGCAATCCTATTCCTAGTAGGAACTACCAAAAGGGAGAAGGGGGGAAGGAAGGAGAGGAGAAGGAGAAGGAAAGGGGCGCCGTCCCCCCTCCTTCCTTGTCCAATTCGAACCAAGGGGTGGGGGGTGCGCGGCCCAGCCCTCGCCCTCCTTCCCTCTTTCTCCTACGGCCCATTAAGGCCCATAGCTTCCCCAAGGGGTTCCGGTAACCCCCCCGGTACTCCGGTAAATTCCGAAACTTTACGGAACACTTCCGGTGTCCGAATATAGTCGTCCAATATATCAATCTTTATGTCTCGGACATTCCGAGACTCCTCATCATGTCCGTGATCTCATCTGGGACTCCGAACTACCTTCGGTACATCAAAACTCATAAACTCATAATACCGATTGTCATCAAACGTTAAGCGTGCGGACCCTACGGGTTCGAGAACTATGTAGACATGACCGAGACTCATCTCTGGTCAATAATCAATAGCGGAACCTGGATGCTCATATTGGCTCCTACATATTCTACGAAGATCTTTATCGGTCAAACCGCATAACAACATACGTTGTTCCTTTTGTCACCGGTATGTTACCTGCCCGAGATTCGATCGTTGGTATCTCTATACCTAGTTCAATCTCGTTACCGGCAAGTCTCTTTACTCGTTCCGTAATACATCATCTCGTGACTAACTCATTAGTCATTTGCTGGCAAGGCTCAGTATGATGTGTATTACTGAGAGGGCCCAGAGATACCTCTCCGACACTCGGAGTGACAAATCCTGGTCTTGATCTATGCCAACACCACGAATACTTTCGGAGAACCTGTAGAGCATCTTTATGATCACCTAGTTACGTTGTGATATTTGATAGCACACAAGGTGTTCCTACGGTATTCGGGAGTTGGATAATCTCATAGTCATATGAACATGTATAAGTCATGAAGAAAGCAATAGCAGTAAAACTAAACGACCATAGTGCTAAGCTAACGGATGGGTCTAGTGCATCACATCATTCTCCTTATGATGTGATCCCATGGATCAAATGACAACTCATGTCTATGACTAGGAAACATAGCCATCTTTGATCAATGAGCTAGTCTAGTAGAGGCATACTAGGGACATACTATTTGTCTATGTATTCACACCTGTATCAAGTTTCCGGTTAATACAATTCTAGCATGAATAAAAGACATTTATCATGATATATAAGGAAATACAAATAACATCTTTACTGTTGCCTCTAGGGCATATTTCCTTCAGTTTGAACCCAGGATCAACTACATCCCACTTTTGCTTTCCCTCCATTGCAGGCAAGTTGTCAGCATATGTTGCATTGAACATTTGTACTGAGTAATATGGGTGCACATACTGGTCAATCTCACTGGCTAGACCTCTCATTGATGTAATGAAGTATAGTGCATGTATGCAAGGTTGGCCTATAATTTGCCACTTTCTGCACCTACAAGTCCTTGCTTTCAAGTCTATAGGATATCTCCACTCCCTCTTTTCTTTGTCAACTACAGTGACCTCTGCTTCATGTGTACTTCTTTTCACTACAGTCATGTCCAACCCCTTTGATTTTGCAAGCGACATTTTCATAACTTTTGGAATTATTACATGACCAACATATGTTGCTGCAGCAATGCTTTGCCTAATTTCAAATTTCTCCATTATGTATTGTCTTGTTTTGTCAAGCAGATCAACATTGTGTAGCCCTTTCCACTTTCTAATCTTTGAATTAAAAGACTCTGCAAGATTATTGTTAACATAATCTAGCTTGCAAGTTTAATTGAAAAGAGCCCTTTCCCATAACTTAGTGTGGTGCTCCTCTGAAGAAAATATGCGCTAGAGGCAATAATAAAGATGTTATTTGTATTTCCTTATATCATGATAAATGTCTTTTATTCATGCTAAAATTGTATTAACCGGAATCTTAGTACATGTGTGAATACATAGACAAAACAGTATGTCCCTAGTATGCCTCTACTAGACTAGCTCATTGATCAAAGATGGTTATGTTTCCTAACCATAGACATGAGTTGTTATTTGATCAACGGGATCCCATCATTAGGAGAATGATGTGATGGACAAGACCCATCCATTAGCTTAGCGCTATGATCGTTTAGTTTTACTGCTATTGCTTTCTTCATGACTTATACGTGCTCCTATGACTATGAGATTATGCAACTCCTGTATACCGGAGGAACACCTTGTGTGCTATCAAACATACAATGTAACTGGGTGATTATAAAGATACTCTACAGGTGTCTCCGAAGGTGTTCGTGGTGTTGGCATAGATCAAGAATAGGATTTGTCACTCCGAATGTCGGAGAGGTATCTCTGGGCCCTCTCGGTAATACACATCATAATAAGCCTTGCACGCAAATGACTAATGAGTTAGTCACGGGATGATGTATTACGGAACGAGTAAAGAGACTTTCTGGTAACGAGATTGAACTAGGTATTGAGATACCGACGATCGAATCTCGGGCAAGTAACATACAGTTGACAAAGGGAACAACGTATGTTGTTATGCGGTTTGACCGATAAAGATCTTCGTAGAATATGTAGGAGCCAATATGAGCATCCAGGTTCCGCTAATGGTTATTGGCCGGAGATGAGTCTCGGTCATCTCTACATAGTTCTCGAACCCGCAGGGTCCGCACGCTTAAAGTTTGATGACGATCGGTATTATGAGTGTATGAGTTTTGATGTACCGAAGGTAGTTCGGAGTCCCGGATAAGATCACGGACATGACAAGGAGTCTCGGAATGTCCGAGACGTAAAGATTGATATATTGGACGACTATATTCGGACACCGGAAGTGTTCTGGAAAGTTTCAGAATTAACCGGAGTGCCGGGAGGGGGGGGGGGTGTTACCGGAACCCCCGGGGGGAAGTCGGGCCCTAGTGGGCCTTTGGGGAGAAAGAGGGCAGTAACCCGGAGGTGGCGCGCCCCCTCCCAAGGGGTAGTCCAAATTGGACTAGGGGAGGGGGGGCTGGCCCCTCTTTCCCTCTCCCTCTCCCTCTCTTTCCTCCCCCTCTCTCCCTCTTGGTGATTCCTACTAGGAATAGGATTGCAATCCTATTCCTAGTAGGATTGCTCCTCTTGGCGCGCCATAGGAGGGACGTCCGGCCTCCCCCTTGCTCCTTTATATACGGGGGCAGGGGGCACCTCTAGACACACAAGTTGATCTCTCCAACCGTGTGCGGTGCCCCCCTCTACAGAAACACACCTTGATCATACCGTTGCAGTGCTTAGGCGAAGCCCTACGCCGGTAACTTCGTCATATCCATCACCACGCCGTCGTGCTGACGAAACTCTCCCGTGAAGCTCAACTGGGTCAAGAGCTCGTAGGACGTCATCAAGCTGAATGTGTGTTGAACGCGGAGGTGTCGTACGTTCGGTGCTTGATCGGTTGAATCGCGAAGAAGTTCGACTACATCAACCGCGTCACTTGACGCTTCCGCTTTCGGTCTACGAGGGTGCGTAGACACACTCTCCCCTCTCATTGCTATGCATCCAGTAGATAGATCTTGCATGATCGTAGGAAAATTTTAAAATACTACGTTCCCCAACATCCTCTATGTACTCTTGCACACCTTGCTTGCTGTACAACTGAGTGAGATGGTACTTGTGCTTTTTCAAGTTGTAGGTCAAAGAACAGCCCCACAAGTTTTCATCAAAGAATTTTCCTCTAAACTTTTTACTAAAATTAGCTGCAAGATGCCTCATGCATTCCCTGTGCTCTACACCTGGGAACTCATCTTCTACAACTGACTCAAGTCCCTTGCAGGCATCAGTGTGAATAACCAATCCCTTTGGATGGCCTATTAGGTCTTTCAAGTTCTGGAAAAACCAAGTCCAACTCTCAATGTTCTTTGTCTCTAGCACTCCATATGCAACTAGAAAGATCGAGTTGCATGCATCTACAGCACAAGCACTAACAAGCTGTCCTCTATACCTTCCATTTAATGATGTTGCATCTACTGCTAGATATGGTCTACAGTCAGCTAGAAAACCTTGTGAAGAGGCCTTAAATGATACAAAAACTCTCCTAAAGCACTCTTTGTACCTTTTCTGTCCATTGAGTTTAAACTCTATAGTGTGTCTATCAATATTAACCACACTACCAGGAGATGCCTTTTCTACTTCAGCTTTGAAAGTATACAAGAGTTGGAATGAATTAGTCCATTTACCATAGATGTTATCCAGTGCCATTTGCTTACCATAAAAAACTCTCATGTAAGGGAGCTGCACCCCATACTTTATTTTCAAGTCTGTCTGCAGAGTTGGCACTGAAATATTTGAGTTCTCCCTCACCCAGTTCTTCATAGCATCTGCCACCCACCTACTCTTTGCAGACCTGAGCCTTTGCCTCCTTGTAACACTTGGGCATATGTGAGCTGTCTTGTTCACTTTGACCCGCAGCAAGTAATAGTTAGCAACAGTCCATACAATTATGAATGCACGGTTATTACTAAGGAAAGTTATTATTTTTACTAACTGTATTAGTCCTACATTGTATTAGCTGAAAAAGTGTGCTATTACTCATTCTGGAGGCATGCATCCTCCACTTACACCTTTTGTAAGCACAGTGAACAGTTAGTCTACTGGGCTCACTCTTGTTAATTATAAATTCACTCTGGGTCTTGATTGAAAAGGTGGCAAGTGCATTCCTACAATCTATGACATCTGAAAATATAGTTCCTTCTGCTAAAGAAGGATCATCTCTGTTATACTGCACATCAGGCCTACCCTCATCCTCTGTCTCAGAATATCCCATGTCCATGTCCTCCTATCTTTCATCAGAGTCTGTCTCCTCAAACTGTGGGGGTGGAATGTAATCTTCACCATCATCCTCATTGGGTGCTTTCCTAACAACAAACTCTGGGTGCATTCTTTCATCCTCATCGTCTATGGGCACTTCATCAGGGGTAAATCTATGTACAGTAACAGAACACAGCTCCAGGTCAAGATTCAAAGAAACTTGGGACAAGAAACTTACCCTACTGGAATTTGCATTCTTGTCGTCTGCGTCGTCTGCCTGGATGCTTCTTTGGAACCACCACAATCACCGGCAGCCGCCATCGTCGACACCACCTCCTTTAGCACAACAGCAGAGGGAAATATATGGTGGATAATCACCTCCACTCCCACCGCATCCCGACGCCCGCAATCCTACAGATCCGCCACAACTACTGGACCGCCGGTGAGGGATTTAGGGTGACCTAGGTTTAGGGTTTCGGTCGCCAAGAGGGGAACGAGAGAAGAGGTGCGTCGCGAGGGAGAAACAGAGTGAGCGAGTGGATAACGTTTTGATACGGGCCCATATGTAAGAACCAAGGGCCAAAATGTCCAACAGACGCCCAGTTACCAGTCAAAGACCATTGATCCGACGGAAACGGGCCAGACGGGGATTTCTGTAAGGGCCACAGACGGAAGAGGGTTATTTTTTAGCATACCTGAAAACTAGGGGCGAATCCCAGGTGGTGGCTCAAGTTAGGGGGAGAAGTGTAATTGTCCCATATTAAAAATATCGGCTCGATTTGAGGGATTGGAATTTCACCATGTGGCTCAGGACAGTAACCACGCAGCGGATATACTTGCTTGCATGGGCGCCAAACGCGACCCAATCCCGCCTAACACATTTGTGGAAAGGTTGTTCATGCCCTCAGTAATATGGCAGGACGAGAGCAGTGACGCCAATCCAGACCCGACCACGCCCCCAGCTGAAATCAATACAGACGTCATTAGGGACCCCGAAATGGAAATCAAACCATCGGCTCACGAGATTATGGCTATCATAGCCCCCTGTACCGAGCCTTTCCTAGACTACCTTAATAGGCAAGAGCACCCTAATGACCAAAATGAGGCTCGCCGCATGATTCGGCGTTCTAAAGCCTATAAGGTCCACGAAGGTGAACTATACAAGAAAAACACTACTGGTATTCTCTAATAGTGCATCTCTGAAGAGGAGGGATGGCAACTTTTAGCCGAAATACACGCTGGAATGGGTGGCCATCACGCCGCGGCCCGAGCTCTTGTAAGCAAGGCCTTCCGAACTGGTTTCTTCTGGACAATTGCGCGAGCAGACGCACAGACCCTAGTCCAACATTGTGTTCGCTGCCAGCTTTTTGCAAATCAAAGTCATATGCCTCCCACCGCTCTCAGAACCATCCCCATTACCTGGCCCTTTGCGGTCTGGGGGCTGGATATGGTTGGACCTCTTAAAGGGGGAAGCCATAAAAAGAAATATTTATTGGTCATGGTGGACAAATTCACTAAATGGATAGAAGCCAAACCAGTCCGAACAGTTGAGGCATGGCCAGTGATAGATTTTATATCCAGCGTAGTACACCGTTACGGTGTCCCGCACCATATTATCATAGATAACGACTCCAACTTCACAGCCGACGAGGTAAAAAATTGGTGCACTAAGTTAGGCATTAAACTTGATCATGCCTCTGTGTACCATCCTCAAACAAACGGTCTAGTAGAAAGAGCCAATGGTTTGATAATGAGTGGCATTAAACCCCAAATGGTGCGCTCCCTTCAGGAGTCAGATAAACACTGGGTGGAGGAGCTCGACTCCGTACTCTGGGGGCTGCGAACTACACCTAACCGGACAACCGGAAACACACCTTTTTTCATGGTGTACGGCGCAGAGGCTGTCTTGCGCTGCGATATTATTCATGACTCACCTCGTGTGAGCATGTACGAAGAGAGAGAGGCCGAGCTCGATCGACAGGATGACCTAGACGGCCTTGAAGAGGAGCGCGATATCGCGCATGCCCGTTTGCATTTTACCAACAACAGGCCAGGCAATACCAAAGCAGAGAAGTGTGGGTCAATACATACAATATTAGCGAACTCGTATTACGCCTCCTGGAGAAGAAAAAAGACAAGCTCAAATCAAGATGGGAGGGCCCCTTCATTATTGACGAAGTACTCACCGGTGGAGCCTATCACCTTCGAAATGCATTAGACAATCGCCTTGAGCCGAAGCCCTGGAACGCTGCCAGGCTCCAACGATTCTACGGATAGTTCGGTAGCACATGTTTTCTTTTTCAGTCTTGGTCTTATTCCCTGTTTTTTTAAAGTTCTCCTCTTCTTTTTTCTTATTCTTTCTTATCGATAATTTTCCGGTTCAACCGAATTATCACAAGGTAGAACATCCTCAAATGTATATACCTCAAAAATACTTGTGGGCTTCTATAGCGAAGCGCATTATCAAAAAGCATATTACTCAAAATATTTATGTCGTCTGTTTCATACAGTCTCCTTGCCATTATATGCACCTTTATGACTTCAGTTTTTGCCAAGCTGGGTTGCCTGGCTCCTGGGTTTATACCCTACGTTCCCGATTGTTTGGCTAGGGTGTAAAGGGAGCACCTCTGCGATTGTTACAACCGGGTAATCCGGAGCTGTACCTCAGACGGGTGAAGCCGAAGGCTAGCGTTCTTAAGGGAAAAATCGGTCGGCGGATACACAACGTATTGCTTTTAAAGCACATAAACTTTAAAATCTAAATAGGATACGACATCCTACAATCCTTTTTACATGATTAAATCCTAGGCACACATATATATGGTAAGGAACCATTAACGGAACTATTCTCCCTGGAAGATGTTTCTTATGTTAAATAGTAATATAACATAGCCCCTCAAACATAGTTTGTCTGTTCAAGCAATTATGACCGGATTGCCTGGTTACCGAACGTACCACGTGTTCACCATAGGTATAGTATTCGGAAACACTCCAGCCCTTGTGTTTTCGGATGTTAAAGCGGATGGTCTGCCATGACAATCTTTTAATTAAATTCAGCAGGAGATAAGTTTGATGATAAAGTACATTGTTACATAGAATCAAACGCCTGTTCATCATCTATACCGTCTATAAAACTGTCTAATTTACAGTCTTGTTGAGAATACTTGGCGGCCATCTTTACTTGGTTATATACCAAGCTTACAGGGATTTCTAGTCCGTCAGCCCCTCGAGGTCCAACCCGAGCCATATGGTTCGGGTCCATCCCGGTATAACATGTCTTCACCATAGCCCAGGCTTCTCGGGCACCTTCTCGGCATGCTGATGCTTTCCATAATTCAAAGCGGCGTCGGGCCCCTTTGAATATACCTGCCAGTTCCTCCATAATTTCTGGAGGAGAATCGGCTAGCCATAAAGCCTTGGCCATGTTCTTCATGGCCTTTCAAGCTCGCTCATGTACCCTAGAAAGCTCTTGCAGTAGGCCGCCTTGAAATACGGACACCTCTCCTTCGAGCCGCCCAGTTAACACACCTGCAGGAACAATTTTCATAAAGAAACTTTGAAACAAGGGGCTATAACCAAAGCTAGGTTCATTGTCATACTGAATATGCCACCCATAAGCTTCTTGTTCTCTTTTAAGGCATCAGAGAGTTGGGCTCGCACGTCCTTTAGCTCTTCGCCTAGCCTGACGTTTGTATCCTGCAGCTTGTTCTTCTCATCTATGGTCCGTGTTAGTACACGTTGACCAGCAGCAGTTTGCCCTTCGGCTTGTTCCTTCGCTGCCACAGCAGCCCTTAGCTTTTCCTCCAGTTGGTCTCTTTGTCCTATTGCTGCAGTTCAAACAATGTATGCTTGAAGATCATTGATCGGTACAGGACCATACTATTCAGACACTATTGTTCTTACCATCAAAGCCATTCTTGGACTTCTTTGAATTTTCTAATTCGGTGGTGATAGTAGTAAGCTTGGTCTGGCACTCTTCCAGTACCTTGGATAACGCGTTATTCTTTTCCTTGAGTACCTAAAAACACGATGATCCTTAAATCAGTTGGGCCAACTGCTTCGGGGGCTACTGGCATATGAACACTAAATTAATACTCACCCATGTATCTTTGGAAAGCTGGTGAGTGACTCCGGCAAGTCCGTCTCAAGCGGCTCGGATATATGCATCCGCAGAACTGAAGGCGTTAAAAGCCTCCTCTGTGAAAGCTGGGTCACGCATGGATGCTTTTCGCCGCAGATGATTCATTGCGATCTCCACTTTGGAATTGGTAACTGATACCTCATCTGAATCCTCTTGAAGAGGACAATCCGGCGTTACACCCGCATCAGCCCTAGTCCTTGTGGATGCGCCTGGGGTTGGATTGGTTGGAGCATGACCAGTAGGATCCCCGGACACAGTCCGGCATATAATCTTGCTAAAAAGGAAAAATAAAGCGGAAAATTATGATTCGGCTCCGCCACTAGACATATGTTAAGGAATCATACCTCTTCGATAAAGGAGGAGGTTCGGTGGTGTCTCCGGTCCCCTTTCGCTTCAGAGACCCGCCCTGCACAGGCGTCGCCCTCTGGGAAAAAGCTCTTGGTGCAGTACGGCGGGATGAGCGCCACCCCTTTTGAGCATGAGATAGTGCGGTGGGTGAGGCGCGCTGGGAACATTCTCTTTGAAGAGGAGTCTCCTGGGTACTTACCTAAGAGGAAGGAAGGAGGCCAGGATAGTCAGCAATGATAGCCACTTCGGTACCGTCATGGCTGGTTTGATAAAAAAACTCCGTCTTTAAGATCTATGCCAATATTCGGATCCTCCTCAAATCCGGGATCCATGTCCCGAATATGGTCCTCTGGCTGTGGGACAGGACTTCTGGTCTTTTTGACCACCTTCCTCCACTCCTGTTGGAAGCAACCGAACTCAGTTCGGCTAATGAATTTCAAAATAAAAATTGAGTAAAACTAGCGATCAGGGAAAGGCTTACCCAATCGATGGGGTTATACATAGAGAAAGCCTCAGGACACTTCAAGCGATGAAAACCCTCTTTCTCCCCTCTGTAGAGATCAACTAGGATGGCGGCCAGAGCGGCGGGGTTGTCCGGACCCTGGCGTAGACAGTGTGAGGCATCATCTTGGCCATTATAGTGCCACATAGGAAACCCTCTGGCCTGGACCGGCTGCATGCATCGCGTTATTGAGATCGCCATCACTTCGATTATCATCAGCTTGAGATGGGCAAGTAGTCTGATCTTGCTTGCAAGTCTTTTAACCTCCGTACTGTCTTTCTCCTTGAGATTGTGGGACATCAGTTGAAACACTTCTTTAGAGGAGCACTGGAGTATTTGGGGAGGACTTGCCGGATTGGGTCCGGCAGGACCACATCCATGATATAAAACCACTCTGAGGGCCACTCTTCGGATGCCTTCTTCGGAGTACCAGGCAGATAACCTATCCCTGCTATGCGCCACACTTAGTCTCCTCCTACCTCGAATATAGATCCCTTCTGGGAGCGAGGAACAAGGCAGAAGAACTTTCACCATAGCCCGAAATGAGCCTCGCAGCCTAGAAATAGCTCACAAAGAGCAACGAAGCCCGCAATGTGCAGGATAGACACCGGTGTAAGGTCATGCAGTTGGAGGCCATGCCCCCTGAGAAAAGGGTGGATAGGAAATTATACGCCTATTAGGAGGAAGGAGACGAAGCACACCCCTTCTTCTTTGTAAGGATTGGGGACACTTTGTGCCAGGGCTTGACTGTCGAGAGAAGTTAATCCAGCCCGGGCGGGGACTAGATCCTCGGGAGGGAGATATCCCTGCGTCTGAAGCTTTCTTAGATACGCATGAGGTACTGAGAAACTCTCCTAATCGCCCGCTTGAGGGCCATGAGGGCGCGAGGAAGAACTGGGAATGCCGGCCATGATTGAAGATTTTCCATGCCAGGCTCTAAGGATTTTTCGCGTGGAATGAATGGCATCTAAGATCTAGTCTCGTTAAATAGGCTCCTTCCCTCTACAGTCGAGGCTTTAATTGTAAAAATACCCAGACGGTTCGCATTCATCTGACATGTGGAAGCCAAGACGACGGTGGCAAGGAATCGACATGATGTAATATTGAATATGAAGCCGAACTATCATATCATTCAAAGGAGAACTCACCTTGCAAGACCAAAGAAATGAAGCTGGATACAACCTCATCCTTGAAGGCAAGTCTGGGGCTACTGAGGGAGTCCTGCATTTAGGGGTCCTCGGGCGTCCGGGCCATTAATGCTGGGCCGAATTGATGGGCCATGATGATAGAAGCAGAGGGCCCTCCCCCGCATTCGGTTAGGACTCCTATGTATGTAGTAAGGCAAGAAAGATGTCCGGATGTAACGATTCCTTCTTCCCCAAGTCACCTTTTTAACCCTATGGCTCCTCTGGCGTATATATAAGTCGAGGAGTTTAGTCTGTAGAGATGGTAGAATCATAGCAATCACATAGGCTAGACTTTTAGGGTTTAGCCATTACGATCTCGAGGTAGATCAACTCTTGTAACCCCATATCCATCAAGATCAATCAAGCAGGAAGTAGGGTATTACCTCGATCGAGGGGCCCAAACCTAGGTAAACATCATGTCCCATGTCTCCTGTTACCATTGATCCTTAGACGTACAGCTTGGGCACCCCTACCCGAGATCTGCCGGTTTTGACACCGACAAGGGGGTCCTCGGGTGGTTGGATTACTCGTTATGGGCCGGACTGGTGGGCCGTGAAGATCAACACAGAAGATTATCCCTCGTGTCCGGATAGAACTCCTACATGTGTAGAATGGAAACTTTAAGTACGGGTGTAATGTTTCCTTCCTCTGCTAGATGATTGTGTAGAATGGCAAGTTTGATTACCTCTGAGGTCGAAGACACGCTGTTCAAGCCCTTGTCTTTGGTCTCCTCGGGCCACTCCTTCTGGGCCTTGAAGAGCTGCTTCCAAATATCTTCGTGCGTAGTGCCGAAGAAGCGCTTCAGGGTTCGTGGCTCTTCCGGATTGAACTCCCATAGACAAGAGGCCTGGAGTTGGCAGGGAAGAGTGCGGCGGAAGAGCATCACCTGTATCACGTCAGTGAGGTGGGTGCCCTTCGCCATCTTGCTGGAGATGTGGTTTTGGAGTATCTTCACCTCTGTCTAAGACCCCCATTCAAGGCCCTTGGTGGTCCATGAGGTGAGCCTCTTCGGGGATCCGGATCTGAATTCGGGCGCTGTCGCCCACTTGGCATCACGGGGTTCGGTGATATGGAACCATTCCTGCTGCAATATCTTGTTGGTCTCCACAAAGGCCCCTTTGGGCCAGGTGGTGTTCGGGAGGTTGCTCACCATAGCTCCCCCACAGTCCGCATGCTGCCCGTCGACCACCTTCGGCTTCAGATTGAAGGTCTTGAGCCATAAGACGAAGTGCGGAGGGACGCGGAGGAAAGCCTCACATACGACTATAAAAGACAATATGTGGAGGATAGAGTTCGAGGCTAGATCATCGAAATCTAACCCGTAGAAGAATAGGAGGCCCTGGACAAAGGGGTGAAGCGGAAACCCCAGCCCCCGAATAAAGTGAGGGATGAATACCACCCTCTCACCCGACTCAGGGACAGGGATCGCCTGATTCTTATCGGGAATCCGATGCACTATATCATCGACAAGGTAGCCCGCACTCCGAAGATTCATCACGGTCTTTTCCATGACCGTGGAAGCCTCCCACTTGCCCTTGGAACCAGATCCAGCCATTGCTGGAGAAGGAGGCGGTGGCGGAGAAGTTGAGAGTTGCGGGCGCTGGAGCTGTGGGCGCTGGGGCTAAGGAGATAGGAAATCAAGGGCTTGAGGAGAGCGTGAGGTGAAAGGGGGAAGATCTGTGTCCTTTTATAGATGGTAAATACCAAACGTCCCCCACTCCAGCCGTAAAACTCGCGAGTTCCCAACGTAATCGTGCATAAGGCGTGGTTGGGTTAGCCATGTCATATTGATGAGGATCCCGTAATAAGCGGGCATGATCTCTGCTTCGGCAAGACGTGCCAATAGGGTCTATGCCTCGAAACACGAAACAAGAGCCCAGGAAGCGGTTCGAAATATTAAAGGGTCACACATGACGTTTCACTGAAAAGTTGTCTGTAAAGACACAATGTCCGTTTTTGACACATTGCCTTAACGACAAAGGGATGTACTAATCACGCAGAACTGCACATAGTTCCTTTGTACAGGAAATAACACTTCAATACGTTCGGAAGGAGGAACCTGCCTTGCAATGCCGAAGATAGTATGTGTGCTGGACTCATTGTCATCGAAGACTGGTTCAGGGGCTACTGAGGGAGTCCTAGATTAAGGGGTCCTCGGGCGGCTGGTTTACTCGTTATGGGCCGGACTGGTGGGCCGTTGATGTCTACTCCACAACCTTCTTCTTGTAGACGTTGTTGGGCCTCCAAGTGTAGAGGTTTGTAGGACAGTAGCAAATTTCCCTCAAGTTGGACAACCTAAGGTTTATCAATCCGTGGGAGGCGTAGGATGAAGATGGTCTCTCTCAAGCAACCCTGCAACCAAATAACAAAGAGTCTCTTGTGTCCCCAACACACCCAATACAATGCTAAATTGTATAGGTGCACTAGTTCAGCAAAGAGATGGTGATACAAGTGTAATATGGATGGTAGACATAGGTTTTTGTAATATGAAAATATAAAAACAGCAAGGTAGCAAGTGGTAAACATGAGCATAAATGGTGTTGCAATGATAGGAAACAAAGCCTAGGGTTCATACTTTCACTAGTGCAAGTTCTCTCAACAAGGATAACATAATGGGATTATATTACTAGCCCTCAACATGCAACAAAGAGTCACTCCAAAGTAACTAATAGCGGAGAACAAACGAAGAGATTATGGTAGGGTACGAAACCACCTCAAAGTTATTATTTCTGATTGATCTATTCAAGAGTTCGTAGTAAAATAACACGAAGCTATTCTTTCCATTCAATCTATCATAGAGTTTGTACTAGAATAACACCTTAAGACACAAATCAACCAAAACCCTAATGTCACCTAGATACTCCATTGTCACCTCAAGTATCCGTGGGCATGATTATACAATATGCATCACACAATCTCAGATTCATCTATTCAACCAACACAAAGTACTTCAAAGAGTGCCCCAAAGTTTCTACCAGAGAGTCAAGACGAAAACGTGTGCCAACCCCTATGCATGGATTCCCAACGTCACGGAACCCGCAAGTTGATCACCAAAACATACATCAAGTGAATCAATATAATACTCCATTGTCACCACGGGTATCCCACGCTAGACATACATCAAGTGTTCTCAAATCCTGTCAGGACCCCGATCCTAAGTCACACAGGTCTAGCCTGTAACATACCATATCACTTTGCGGCCTCACGCACGGTATCCCCACGGGTGCCACCTTACCTGGCCCGGGACCGTTTGCGCATTTTGGCACACGTATATGATAGTGTCGCTAGCATCCATATGACAGAGAACCCGGGCCGACATGACCAGTTATAAACCAAAAGTGGCACTAAATTACAGAGACAGGCATACATGACACAGCAACGAATGTGTCGGTCATCAACGTATGAACCCAAGTCGTAGCAAGCTACAAGGACTTAAAGGAACAACGCGTGACATTTCCCCTAAGGGACAGACACAGGAACGAAGAAGGACACATGCCGGCCAGCCTAAGTGTTCCGGAGCAGTAGCAAGCTACCAAGGCTCAGTGGAAGCACTAGGAGACATTTCCCTGTAAGATAGGCTACCAAAGGTAAACAACTAGGTGTCGGATCCCACACATAGCAATACACATTACACGTACGCATAACATGCAAGTATGTGCTGTACAACATGGCATCACAACATAACTCAACAACTCATATAGATAAGGCCCAGAAGAGCCATCATAGCATTTATTACAAACAGAGGTCACATGACCCAACATACAGAGCATACAGGCAACGGAAGCATAACATGTCTGAGTACAGACAACTATAAATGAAAAAGGCTGAGAAGCCTGACTATCTACAAGATCCTACAAGGGTACAAGATCGTAGCTGAGGTAACAAGCTAAACGTCGAAGTCCACGCGGAACCACTAGCGAGACTGAAGTCTCTCCGCAAAACATAAATTAAGCAAACGTGAGTACAAAGGTACTCAGCAAGACTTACATCAGAACTAGCTACATATGCATCAGTATCAACAAAGGGGTGGTGGAGTTTGACTGCAGCAAGCCAGCTTTGACTCGGTGGCTATCCTAAACTACGACTACAAGTAACTCTTTTGAGGTGGCGCACACGAGTCCACATATTCACCAATCAATACACCACTATGGATCCGCTCCTGTCTCCCTACGAGAAGGCCATCCATAGCACTCACGCTTATCTTGCGCGTTTTCGAGTATCCACTTTCACTTGTCTATGAACTGTAGAGGTAACCCAGAAGTCCATTTCCGCGGACACGGCTATTCGAATAGATTATATATTTAACCCTGCAGGGGTGTACTTCTTCACACATGCTCTCACCACTTACCGTCGTTTACACAACATGTACTCGGCAACCTTCAAGCGGAGGCCCAGCGAGGGTGTCGGCCACGACCTGACTAACCACACAAGTCTCTCGTCCAGGTTTATCGCCTATTTGGGTTCCATCCGTGGGGAGATCCGGCCGGGGTGTCGCTCACGGCCCCAAACGATGTGTACAGGGTTCCCGCATCACCAAACGGGCAATCGGTACACCGTGCCACGTACCTGCCGCGTCACAGCCCACCCCGAGGGTCAGCGCTGCGCACGACCTCCAGTAAACTACAAACACCAGAAACTAGTTGCAACTCCTGGACAGAGATCATGTTGATTAATAAGTCGAGAGAGTCAATTAAGGATCCCAATGTGTGGTAGTAGCTGTTTCATGGACCAACCAACACAGAACTCAGTTCTTGAGGACGGCTGCAATGAGACAACCCACCATGTACTCCTACATGGCCTCTCATCACTACCTTTACCAAATCGTGTTCACACACTTAGCTCACACACGTTAGGACATGTTCATCACCCTTCCAATTCATCCCCGATGAATCAGACCTGACACAACTCTAAGCAATAGCAGGCATAACGAGAAAGCATAAATGAGTAGGCACAACATGGCCCAAACAACTCCTACTCATACTAGTGGGTTTCAACTATTTACTGTGGCAATGACAGGTCATGTAGTGGAAAGGGGTTCAACTACCGCAGCAGGTAACAGTTGAAGCGTTGTTGTCCTAATGCATTAAAAGAGAGCAGGAGCGAGAGAGTGGGATTATATCGGAATGCTCAATGGGATTTTGCTTGCCTGGCACTTCTGAAGATATCAATGAGTCTTCATCGGTGTCATTGAACTCATCGTCGGAACGTCGTCTACTGAGAGGGGACAAAACCGACAAACAGAGAAAGAACACAATCAATGCAATGCAACAATATGATGCATGATCATGACATGGCAATATGCTGTGGATTGAGCTAATGCAACTAGCAACACAATTAAATGAAGTTGGTTTGAACCAAAGGTTCAAATTCAAACTCCATATGTGATTATTCAAATGCCATTTATTCAAATTGTCCTAAACAGTGGCTGTAGGTTATTCAAACATGCATGAAAATGCCATAAACAGATTCCTTGAATTTTTCTGATCAATTTTCATATATAAATTATTTTCATCTGAGTTAGGGATTATTTTCTGTGATTTTTAGAAGTTTTGGCTATTTTCTGAAATAAATAAATCATTTATGATTTATTTAAAATTCCAGAAAACACTTATTGCATTAGCACTAGGTCATGCTGACATCAGCAAGTCAACAAGGGCTGGTCCAGTCAAACCTGACCAGTGGGGCCCAATGGTCAGTGACACTACTAGCTAACCCTATTAATTAGTGCTAAAATAAACCTAACTAAAGTGTCAGGGGGGTGGCCCACATGTCAGTCTCTCAGGCCTAATTAAGTTTAGTTTTTAAACTAAACTAATTTAACAGGAGCTGGCCCCACCTGTCATTGAGTTAGTGCTTAACTAAGGGCGTGGGGCCCATATGTCAGTGACTCGGGGGGGTCAACCCACCGGTCAAAAAGTCAAAAGCGCCGGCGGCTCATCGCCGGCGGAGCCAGAGACGGCGGAGGGCGTAGTATTTCATCCCACGGCGACCAAATCGAAGGCCGAGGCCATCTGCGGAACGAGGAGACTCGTCCGCGTCGAATGGTGCAAGCGGGAGGAGCTGGGGTGGAGCGGGCTCGCCGGAGTTGAGCTCGTGGCGGCGGCCGGCGATCGGGCGTCGGTGAAAACGACGCTATAGCGCATGATAGAGGAAACTGGTGGCCGAAATCGATGCGCGGGAGTGCACTGAGTCCAGTGGTAAGCTCGGACACGAGTGGCGGGGGCTAGAACGACGGCGGAGACATCACCGGCGGCGGGGAGCTCACGGGTGCGGCGGCTAATGCAGCTAGAGGTGTAGACGAGCTCGGGGAGTAGGGGAAAACGACGGCGGAGCTCACTGGGGGGTCGGTGAGCAGCTGAGTGGGCTCGGGGAGGCACCAGAGTCGGCGAATCGGCGGCGAGGATCGCCGGCAGCCGACGAGGGGAACGGCGGTGCAGACAGCGTCGAGGGGTTTCCGGCGTCGGGTGGCTCGGCGAGGAGGAAGAGAGGGACGAGGCGAAGCTCATGGGCATGCTAGAAGGGCGAGGCGGCAGCGGTGGCTATGCGTGCGGCGAACGGCGGCGACGGCCGTGTTCGGTGGGGGAAAACGAAGGATGGGGGGAGCGTTCTGGGGAGAGAGGGAGAGGTGCAGGGGGTCCAAGGGGTGCGTGGCGTCCGTGGAGGCCTCCAGGGGGGTCGAGACGCAGGCAGGCAGCCTGGAGGTGGCCGGCGTGTGGCCACACGCGGCGAGCACACACCCTCCGTCCTTCTGTCACGAGGAAGACGACAGGGGAGGGCCAGGTGGGCTGGGCCGAAACTGCTAGGCCACCAGGTAAGTGGGCCTCAGGTAAGCTTCTCTCTCTCTCTCTCTCTCTCTCTCTCTCTCTTTTCTTTCTGTTTTCTGTTATCTATTTCTTTTGTAACTTTGTGGCTTTTCTAAAAATGCTTAGGCACTTTCAAAAATCACCAAACTGCTCATGCCCACTGTTTAGCATATAACCAACATGGAACATTTCAGTTTAGGATTATTTGGACATTTAGAATGATTAGTAGCATTTAAATGCCCAAATGCAAATACTTTAAGATTTAATTCAAAAATCCAGAATGGTCCAAGAAATAGGTGCAACATTTTTGGCAGAGGTTTTTAATCAATCCAAAAATGATGAACTTTTCCCAAGGGCATTTTGGGTTTATTGAAAAATATTTTAATTTGACCCTAGTTAAATTCATTTAGTGCTAGGGTTTGAGCATCCCCATTTCCAGTTTCTGAGAAATTTAAACATGATGCACACTAAGACCAAGCAAGGCAGCAAGGGCTGGTCTAGGGCTGTGACAACTCACCCCCACTAAACAAGAATCTCGTCCCGAGATTCAAGACGTGAGATAAGAAATCAGAGGGGACACTAACTAACACAATCTTCTCGATTCAACTGTCCTCCTCGAAGTTGCTGATTCATTGCATCATGTTGATCCTGACATCCTTGATTACCATATCTTTGTCCAACACAGTGATAACAGAAGAAACTCTACGGTAATCTATCTTGCCGAAGATCGAGCAACTCAGATCAACTTATGGAGTGAGACGTTGAAACATCTCTTGAGCTGAGACACGGAGTACACCTCTAGGGGGATGGAGTGAAATAAACGATGAAGGTTCACCTAGTGGCAATAAGTCCACACCTAAGAAGATGGTGATCGATGTCACTAGACGGGGCACCTTAGAGAAGGTGACTCGTAGAATTATCCCCTTAGGTGGCAAAAAGAATTACTTTTGATATAGAGATCACTAAAATCCCCTATACCAGCCTAAGGCAAACACAATCGATCGTTTGACGGAGTTCGAGATAATGACATTCTCAACCAAAATGGATGATGTGGACTGCCTTGTAAAAGACAACGCAAGGGATGATTTTGGTTATCATCAGAAATGGATGGGACCCATGGTAAGTCCACTTTTGAGGATGATCCTGAACAACAATTGCTGAAAAGGGCAGCCCATGGTAGATGGCACAATGGTGGTGCAAGCTGGGAACAAAATGCAAATGTTGGGAATGATTCTGGTAACTGGGAGGAAACCCAACAGTAGAGAGTGAATCTACTCTTTGAGAGGTTATAGCATAACCAATCACACTGGGAGCAATCTCGGTTAGTGCCGGTGATAACACCTAGTGCTTGTGCGTGCTCTCAAGAACTTGAGCATTCCCATATTCATCATGGTTTTACCAATATCCGTGTTAAGGATCCTGGCAACACCACATACTACCATGACGAATAGCGATGGACAATGCATATGCAAAGGAAGATAACACTTCTCAGATTTCACCTTAGTGGAGTCAAGGGCAAAATCTGGATGACCGACCGAGATATATTTAGCACTCCGCTTCTAATGTTCTCCTTGACGTGCTAGTGCAATCCATTTATTAAAATGGTTTGGTACCTAGAACGTCAAGTAAAAGGTCGGACTTCAGGAGCACAAAAATCCATAAGGAACAACTAGGGAGTAAATCCTACGAAATCCTTATGGGGAGGTGGCCAACTTCTTCAATCAAGATTCTACAACAATAGGTCTTCCGGCTGGGTGTGCTGGCCACGACATCCACTTTACCGGTTATCGAGAGACCAATATTATAGTTCTTGGGAAATGCACCAACCATCATATCTGCCTGAGATTCAGTTCCGGTTGGGGTCAGGATATTCCAGACTCATCTAGTCTAGAAGGAAAATGAAAGTTTGCAACACAATTCGACGAGACGACGTTGCGAGATTCTCGGGAATGAACTACGATAGCTAGCTCCAAAACATGAGCTAGTTCTGCTACAAACTTGTGAACACGTTGTCCAAGACAAGCATGACCACGTAGTAGTCTTATGATAAAACACTACCGAGTTCAGGTGGGAACCATCATCAAGGATATCGAAGTCCTTGCATAAGTCTAGCTCTTAAGAAGAAACTTCTTCTCCTTGAACAAATCAGTCAGTGGCTTGGTGTGCTAGGGATACATATAGAGTGAAGGTTGCAAGTCTCCAAACCACAGAATACTTCGTACGTATGCATGACTGACTTGGGATGATTCCACAGGAAGCAGAACAACTTTCTCGAACTCACGGTGGCAACTTACATCAATTACACATGAATTAGGGAAAGTCTCTTCTCTCATTCGACATATACCTCATGAACGGGACACGAAGGCAATACTTACAAAGTTTCCAACACTAGCTTAATGTCCTACAAAATCATGGAGAAGGTAGCAGTGTTGCTGATGGGCTCAACAACAATTCATCCAGGTTTCCATGGAGATGGAATTCCATAATTATGTGAACAAGTGATAGTATTGGTCAGACCTAGGAGATATAATGGTGTATGTTCGAGGGATCAACCACGAGTAAGACAACATTATGAACATCATTGGTTCTGATTTGATTTGATGATAGCCCATACTCAAATCAAAGTTTTGATATGAAAATAGGTCCAACAACTGATTCACAGGGACCAATTGATGAAGATGTCATCTATCTTCAACACACGCAAACATACCCCTTGAGATGAACTAAGCTGGCAAGCTTTTATCTTCCAACTCTCCAAGTTATTGTTTTAGCTTAACCAACCAGTTCAGGGTATCCAACACAGATTCTTGGAGAAGTGGTGGTTTATAAGGAACCAACTTGATCACGAACTCAACATAGCGGTCAGGTGACAACCTGGTAATACTTCCGAGAAGATATTCAGAAAATCACGAACCACCGATATGTTACTAAGCTCGAGAACAATCTTGCTTTTCAAGGCAAGACGATATGATCAAATGAGCGAGGACTTAACAAAATCCTAACTCATCAATCAAGGAGTGCACCAAGAAAGTGGACTAGGTAGCACGATCAATCTTAGGATGATGATTCGGTAACCATCATGCTAAGAATGAGATTATCGTCCATTAACTACCAAGCAACGAAGTTGCTAGTAGTATTGATTTCACACATCACAATTCACTTGTCAGTATTCCGGTTACAATAACACGGAAACTGAGGGATGAACAATGATGGAAAGAAGTATTACTACATCAAGAATTCATAAGAGATAGTGCAATTCTCACGACATTCTTGACATAAAGATGGTAATACTCCAGGATAGAACAGTTAGAAGATGGATTAACATTCTTCATCCGTGGACTACAACTTCTTTGGCCCAATCCTGGATATGGATAAGGTACTGGAGTTTGTTTCTCCTAGTCATTCCAGAATAGAATGGCTTGACAGTCCACAAGAGTAAAAGGCATCGATGAACACGAGTGCACAACTACTCCTGACTATCAACTGATAGACGAGGGTCATAATACAACTAAACGGAGACAACTCAAGGAACATATAACTTCTGAGTTGTGGATGCATAGATTAACATGTCGAACGAGTTCAACATATTTCTTCCGGATAACCCATGCAGAAAGTAGAATTGGCAGAGTCACAATATGAATGGAGTACTACTCAAGAGCACTCGGGTTGTGATCTTTTGGTTCAGAAGAACTTCTGCCATGATGGTTCATGGTATTTGATAGAAGGATATACCACGGACCTCGAGGACTATCACAAGGTTACTAATATCCTAAAGGAACGAGCAATACTATCAACATGAAGTAAGTAGAGTGAATCTTGGGTTCAAGAACCCAGAAATATAATGCCTACTAACTAAATGGCATCACGGGATGCTTTTCGAGAACAATGGCCAGAATCATCACACTGTGAATATAAAGCATTGCTAGCTTACCAGGTGATCTTCTAAGACAGCTAGGGTCATAATAATAATTCCAACATATATGTCGAGGTAACAGAGTACCTCAACACACAGACTAGTGTGATTAATCTGGCCTAAAAGGACATTGGGAACAGGAAGAAAGGATTTGCAAATACATCAAATTATTTAGAAACCTGGGATGACTCGGACAGCATAACGGCTGCAAATGCTCGAAAATACTTTTGAGATCCAAGCAAAAGGGTAGCATAACCACTTAACATTATCATATCAAGGTTCTGAGACCAACAGTTAAGCAACAGAAGTAGTAGAAACTAAATTGAGGGTTGAATCCACAATAACGAGATCCTGATAAATAGAATGAGAATCCTAGTTTCTTAATCCCCGTAGAAGAAGAAGGTGACACAGATCAGAATGTCATGGGGTAAAGGAGTAAAAAGAGCCTTACGTTCCCTTCCACAATCAATTCCCTTATATAACTAAAGAATTCCTAGACACGACTTCGACCAGTTTGGCTTACTAATCCTACAGGCAGTCAGGCTCTGATACCAAAGCTGTCAAGACCCCGATCCTAAGTCACACAGGTCTAGCTTGTAACACACCATATCACTTTGCGGCCTCACGCACGATATCCCCACGGGTGCCACCTTACCTGGCCCGGGACCGTTTGCGCATTTTGGCACACGTATATGATAGTGTCGCTAGCATCCATATGACAGAGAACCCGGGCCGACATGACCAGTTATAAACCAAAAGTGGCACTAAATTACAGAGACAGGCATACATGACCCAACAACGAACATGTCGGTCATAAACGTATGAACCCAAGTCGTAGCAAGCTACAAGGACTTAAAGGAACAACGCGTGACATTTCCCCTAAGGGACAGACACAGGAACGAAGAAGGACACATGCCGGCCAGCCTAAGTGTTCCGGAGCAGTAGCAAGCTACCAAGGCTCAGTGGAAGCACTAGGAGACATTTCCCTGTAAGATAGGCTACCAAAGGTAAACAACTAGGTGTCGGATCCCACACATAGCAATACACATTACACGTACGCATAACATGCAAGTATGTGCTGTACAACATGGCATCACAACATAACTCACCAACTCATATAGATAAGGCCCAGAAGAGCCATCATAGCATTTATTACAAACAGAGGTCACATGACCCAACATACAGAGCATACAGGCAACGGAAGCATAACATGTCTGAGTACAGACAACTACAAATGAAAAAGGCTGAGAAGCCTGACTATCTACAAGATCCTACAAGGGTACAAGATCGTAGCTGAGGTAACAAGCTAAACGTCGAAGTCCACGCGGAACCACTAGCGAGATTGAAGTCTCTCTGCAAAACATAAATTAAGCAAACGTGAGTACAAAGGTACTCAGCAAGACTTACATCAGAACTAGCTACATATGCATCAGTATCAACAAAGGGGTGGTGGAGTTTGACTGCAGCAAGCCAGCTTTGACTCGGTGGCTATCCTAAACTACGACTACAAGTAACTCTTTTGAGGTGGCGCACACGAGTCCACATATTCACCAATCAATACACCACTATGGATCCGCTCCCGTCTCCCTACGAGAAGGCCATCCATAGCACTCACGCTTATCTTGCGCGTTTTCGAGTATCCACTTTCACTTGTCTATGAACTGTAGAGGTAACCCAGAAGTCCATTTCCGCGGACACGGCTATTCGAATAGATTATATATTTAACCCTGCAGGGGTGTACTTCTTCACACACGCTCTCACCACTTACCGCTGTTTACACGACATGTACTCGGCAACCTTCAAGCGGAGGCCCAGCGAGGGTGTCGGCCACGACCTGACTAACCACAGAAGTCTCTCGTCTAGGTTTATCGCCTATTTGGGTTCCATCCGTGGGGAGATCCGGCCGGGGTGTCGCTCACGGCCCCAAACGATGTGTACAGGGTTCCCGCATCACCAAACGGGCAATCGGTACACCGTGCCACGTACCTGCCGCATCACAGCCCACCCTGAGGGTCAGCGCTGCGCACGACCTCCAGTAAACTACAAACACCAGAAACTAGTTGCAACTCCTGGACAGAGATCATGTTGATTAATAAGTCGAGAGAGTCAATTAAGGATCCCAATGTGTGGTAGTAGCTGTTTCATGGACCAACCAACATAGAACTCAGTTCCTGAGGATGGCTGCAATGAGACAACCCACCATGTACTCCTACATGGCCTCTCATCGCTACCTTTACCAAATCGTGTTCACACACTCAGCTCACACACGTTAGGACATGTTCATCACCCTTCCAATTCATCCCCGACTAATCAGACTTGACACAACTCTAAGCAATAGCAGGCATAACCAGAAAGCATGAATGAGTAGGCACAACATGGCTCAAACAACTCCTACTCATACTAGTGTGTTTCAACTATTTACTGTGGCAATGACAGGTCATGCAGTGGAAAGGGGTTCAACTACCGCAGCAGGTAACAGTTGAAGCGTTGTTGTCCTAATGCATTAAAAGAGAGCAGGAGTGAGAGAGTGGGATTACATTGGAATGCTCAATGGGATTTTGCTTGCCTGGCACTTCTGAAGATATCAATGAGTCTTCATCGGTGTCATCGAACTCATCGTCGGAACGTCGTCTACTGAGAGGGGACAAAACCGACAAACAGAGAAAGAACACAATCAATGCAATGCAACAATATGATGCATGATCATGACCTGGCAATATGTTGTGGATTGAGCTAATGCAACTAGCAACACAATTAAATGAAGTTGGTTTGAACCAAAGGTTCAAATTCAAACTCCATATGTGATTATTCAAATGCCATTTATTCAAATTTTCCTAAACAGTGGCTGTAGGTTATTCAAACATGCATGAAAATGCCATAAACAGATTCCTTGAATTTTTCTGATCAATTTTCATATATAAATTATTTTCATCTGAGTTAGGGATTATTTTATGTGATTTTTAGAAGTTTTGGCTATTTTCTGAAATAAATAAATCATTTATGATTTACTTAAAATTCCAGAAAACACTTATTGCGTCAGCACTAGGTCATGCTGACATCAGCAAGTCAACAGGGGCTGGTCCAGTCAAACCTGACCAGTGGGGCCCAATGGTCAGTGACACTACTAGCTAACCCTATTAATTAGTGCTAAAATAAACCTAACAAAGTGTTAGGGGGGGTGGCCCACATGTCAGTGTCTCAGGCTTAATTAAGTTTTGTTTTTAAACTAAACTAATTTAACAGGAGCTGGCCCCACCTATCATTGAGTTAGTGCTTAACTAAGGGCGTGGGGCCCATATGTCAGTGACTCGGGGGGGTCAACCCACCGGTCAAAAAGTCAAAAGCGCCGGCGGCTCGTCGCCGGCGGAGCCAGAGACGGCGGAGGGCGTCGGATTTCGTCCCACGGCGACCAAATCGAAGGCCGATGCCATCTGCGGAACGAGGAGACTCGTCCGCGTCGAATGGTGCAAGCGGGAGGAGCTGGGGTGGAGCGGGCTCGCCGGAGTTGAGCTCGTGGCGGCGGCCGGCGATCGGGCGTCGGTGAAAACGACGCTATAGCGCATGATAGAGGAAACTGGTGGCCGAAATCGATGCGCGGGAGTGCACTGAGTGCAGTGGTAAGCTCGGACACGAGCGGCGGGGGCTAGAACGACGGCGGAGACATCACCGGCGGCGGGGAGCTCACGGGTGCGGCGGCTACTGCGGCTAGAGGTGTAGACGAGCTCGAGGAGTAGGGGAAAACGACGGCGGAGCTCACTGGGGGGTCGGTGAGCAGCTGAGTGGGCTCAGGAAGGCACCGGAGTCGGCGAATCGGCTGCGAGGATCGCCGGCAGCCGACGAGGGGAACGGCGGTGCAGACGGCGTCCAGGGGCTTCCGGCGTCGGGTGGCTCGGCGAGGAGGAAGAGAGGGACGAGGCGAAGCTCGTGGGCATGCTAGAAGGGCGAGGCGGCAGCGGTGGCCATGCGTGCGGCGAACGGCGGCGACGGCCGTGTTCGGTGGGGGAAAACGAAGGAGGGGGGAGCGTTCTGGGGAGAGAGGGAGAGGTGCAGGGGGTCCAAGGGGTGCGTGGCGTCCGTGGAGGCCTCCAGGGGGGTCGAGATGCAGGCAGGCAGCCTGGAGGTGGCCGGCGTGTGGCCACGCGCGACGAGTACACGCCCTCCGTCCTTCTGTCACGAGGAAGACGACAGGGGAGGGCCAAATGGGCTGGGCCGAAACTGCTGGGCGACCAGGTAAGTGGGCCTCAGGTAAGCTTCTCTCTCTCTCTCTTTTCTTTCTGTTTTCTGTTATCAATTTCTTTTGTAACTTTGTGGCTTTTCTAAAAACTCTTAGGCACTTTCAAAAATCACCAAACTGCTCATGCCCACTGTTTAGCATATAACCAACATGGAACATTTCAGTTTAGGATTATTTGGACATTTAGAATGATTAGTAGCATTTAAATGCCCAAATGCAAATACTTTAAGATTTAATTCAAAAATCCAGAATGGTCCAAGAAATAGGTGCAACATTTTTGGCAGAGGTTTTTAATCAATCCAAAAATGATGAACTTTTCCCAAGGGCATTTTGGGTTTATTGAAAAAGATTTTAATTTGACCCTAGTTAAATTCATTTAGTGCTAGGGTTTGAGCATCCCCATTTCCAGTTTCTGAGAAATTTAAACATGATGCACACTAAGACCAAGCAAGGCAGCAAGGGCTGGTCTAGGGCTGTGACAAATCCTTAAAGACTCAATCCAATAAGATAACTTCAATGGGAAAACTCAATCCATTACAAGAGAGTAGAGGGGGAGAAGCATCATAAGATCCAACTATAATAGCAAAGCTCGCGATACATCAAGATCGTGCCATCTCAAGAACACAAGAGAGAGAGAGAGAGATCAAACACATAGGTACTGAAGGAAATATGCCCTAGAGGCAATAATAAAGATGTTATTTGTATTTCCTTATATCATGATAAATGTCTTTTATTCATGCTAGAATTGTATTCACCGGAAACTTAGTACATGTGTGAATACATAACAAAACAGTATGTCCCTAGTATGCCTCTACTAGACTAGCTCATTGATCAAAGATGGTTATGTTTCCTAGCCATGGACATGAGTTGTCATTTGATCAACGGGATCACATAATTAGGAGAATGATGTGATGGACAAGACCCATCCGTTAGCTTAGCACTATGATCGTTTAGTTTTACTGCTATTGCTTTCTTCATGACTTATACATGTTCCTATGACTATGTGATTATGCAACTCCGAAATACCGGAGGAACACCTTGTGTGCTATCAAACATCACAACGTAACTGGGTGATCATAAAGATGCTCTACAGGTGTCTCCGAAAGTGTTCGTGGTGTTGGCATAGATCAAGAATAGGATTTGTCACTCCGAGTGTCGGAGAGGTATCTCTGAGCCCTCTCGGTAATACACATCATAATAAGCCTTGCGAGCAAATGACTAATGAGTTAGTCACAGGATGATGTATTACGGAACGAGTAAAGAGACTTGCCGGTAATGAGATTGAACTAGGTATTGAGATACCGACGATCGAATCTCGGGTAAGTAACATACCGATGACAAAAGGAACAACGTATGTTGTTATGCGGTTTGACCAATAAAGATCTTCGTAGAATATGTAGGAGCCAATATCAACATCCAGGTTCCGCTATTGGTTATTGACCGGAGATGAGTCTCGGTCATGTCTACATAGTTCTCGAACCTGTAGGCTCCGCACGCTTAATGTTTGTTGACGATCGGTATTATGAGTTTATGAGTTTTGATGTACCGAAGGTAGTTTGGAGTCCCGGATAAGATCACAGACATGACGAGGAGTCTTAGAATGTCCGAGACGTAAAGATTGTTATATTGGACGACTATATTCGGACACCGAAAGTGTTCTGGAAAGTTTCGGAATTTACCGGAGTGCCGGGGGGGGGGGGTTACCGGAACCCCCCGGGGGAATGTTGGGCCCTAGTGGGCCATAGGGGAGAAATAGGGCAGCAGCCAGGAGGTGGCGCGCCCCCTCCCAAGGGGCAATCCAAATTGGACTAGGGGAGGGGGCACGACCCCCTTTCCCTCTCCCTCTCCCTCTCCTTCCTCCCCCCTCCCTCCTTCTTGGTGGACTCCTACTAGGAATAGGATTGCAATCCTATTCCTAGTAGGATTGCCTCTCCTGGCGCGCCATATAGGGCCAGCCGGCCTCCCCCTTGCTCCTTTATATACAGGGGTGATACGTCTCGAACGTATCTATAATTTTTGATTGTTCCATGCTATTATTTATGAAGTCTTGGATGTTTAATGAGCTTTATAATTCACTTTTATATCATTTTTGGGACTAACCTACTAACCCAAAGGCCCAGTCCAGATTGCTGTTTTTTTTGCCTATTTCAGGGTTTTGTAGAAAAGGAATATCAAATGGAGTCCAAACAGAATGAAACCTTCGCGAGAGATATTTTTGCAGGAAATAACGCTCGGGAAACGTCAGGACCAAGTCAGGGGGCAATGGACCAGCCCTCGAGGGTAGGGGGCGCGCCCCCCTACCTCGAGGCTGACCCACACGTCCCCCGGTGCCCTCCTTCCTCCTATATATACCTACGTACCCCAAAAACTCCAGACACAGAGAGAAAACCCTAATTCCACCGCCGTAGCTTCTGTTCCAGTGGAGATCCCATCTTAGAGCCTGTTCCGGGAGGGGGATCCATCACGGAGGTCATCATCATCATCATCATCGCCCTCACCATGAGTTATGATTAGTTTACCTGAGACCTTCGGGTCCATAGCTAGTATCTAGATGGCTTCTTCTCTCTCTTTGGATCTCAATACAAAGTTCTCCTCGGTCTTCGAGGATATCTATTCGATGTAATCTCTTTTGCGGTGTGTTTGTCGAGATTCGATGAATTGTGAGTTTATGATCAAGGTTATCTATGAAAGATATTTGGTTCTTCTCTGAACTTTTTATGTGTGCTCATAATATCCTTGCAAGTCTCTTCGAATTATTGTTTTGGTTTGGCCTACTAGATCTATAGTTCTTGCAATGGGAGAAGTGCTTGGCTTTGGGTTCAATCTTGCGGTGCCCTTTCCTAGTGACAGTAGGGGCAGCAAGCCACATATTGTATTGTTGCCATCGAGGATAAAAAGATGGGGTTTTCATCATATTGCTTGAGTTTATCCCTCTACATCATGTCATCTTCCTTAAGGTGTTACTCTGTTTGTATGAACTCGATACACTAGATGCTAGCTGGATAGCGGTCGATGTGTGGAGTAATAGTAGTGGATGCAGAATCGTTTCGGTCTACTTGTCTCGGACGTGATGCCTATATACAACGATCATGCTTAGATAGTCTCATAATTATTCTTTTTCTATCAATTGCTCGACAGTAATTTGTTTACCCGCCGTAGAATACCGCTATCATGAGAGAAGCCACTAGAGAAAACTATGGCCCCCGGGTCTATTCTCAACATATCAATCTACATCTACTTTATTTTTCTTGCTTTTATTTGCTGTTTTATTAAACCAAAAATACCAAAAATATAATTATCATCTCTATCAGATCTCACTCTCGCAAGTGACCGTAAAGGGATTGACAACCCCTTATCGCGTTGGCTGCGAAGTTCTTATTTGTTTGTGCAGGTGCGAGGGACTCGCGCGTAGTATCCTACTGGATTGATACCTTGGTTCTCAAAAACTGAGGGAAATACTTACGCTACTGTGCTGCATCTCCCTTTCCTCTTCGAGGGAATACAACGCAAGCTCAAGAGGTAGCAGGGGCAGGGGGCACCCTAGAATACACAAGTTGATCTCTCCAGCCGTGTGCGGTGCCCCCTCCATAGAAACACACCTCGGTCATACCGTTGCAGTGCTTAGGCGAAGCCCTGCGCCGGTAACTTCATCATATCCGTCACCATGCCGTCGTGCTGACGAAACTCTCCCGTGAAGCTCAATTGGATCAAGAGCTCGTGGGACGTCATCAAGCTAAACGTGTGCTGAACGCGGAGGTGTCGTACGTTCGGTGCTTGATCGGTTGAATCGCGAAGAAGTTCGACTACATCAACCGCGTCACTTGACGCTTCTGCTTTCAGTCTACAAGGGTGCGTAGACACACTCTCCCCCTCGTTGCTATGCATCTGGTAGATAGATCTTGCGTGATCGTAGGAATTTTTTTGAAAATACTACGTTCCCCAACAGTGGCATCATGAGCCAGGTCTATGCGTAGATGACATGCACGAGTAGAACACAAGTGAGTTGTGGACGATACTAGTCATACTGCTTACCAACATGTCATACTTTGGTTCGGCGGTATTGTGAGATGAAGCGGCCCGGACCGAAATTACGCGTACGCTTACGCGAGACTGGTTTCACCGTTATGAGCACTCGTTTCTTAAAGGTGACTGGCGGGTGTGTGTCTCTCTCACTTTAGCTGAATTGAGTGTGGCTACGCCCGGTCCTTGTGAAGGTTAAAACAGCACATACTTGACGATACATCGTTGTGGTTTTGTATGCGTAGGTAAGAACGGTTCTTGCTAAACCCGTGGCAGCCACGTAAAACTTGCAACAACAAAGTAGAGGACGTCTAACTTGTTTTTGCAGGGCATGTTGTGATGTGATATGGTCAAGACATGATGAGTTATACGTTATTGTATGAGATGATCATGTTTTGTAAAAGTTATCGGCAACTGGCAGGAGCCATATGGTTGTCGCTTTATTGTATGAAATGCAATCGCCATGTAATTGCTTTACTTTATCACTAAGCGGTAGTGATAGTCATGGACGCAATAGTTGGCGAGACGACAACGATGCTACAATGGAGATCAAGGTGTGATACGTCCAAAACGTATCTATAATTTCTGCTTGCTCCATGCCTCTTTTGGGTGATATTGCTATGATATTTATACACTTCCATACACTTTTGATCATATTTGGACTAACCTATTAACTCAGTGCACCCCAGTGCCAGTTTCTGTTTTCTGCTGTTTTTGTATTTCAGGTTTTCCCGTCACATAAACTGCCAGAAAAATCACGGAAAAATTATATAAAAAATTAGCGTTCCGGAAGCTTCCACACAGCCGAAGTAGGGCCGGAGGGGGGTCACCAGGGCTCGAGGCGCCCTGGTGGCGCGGCCCCCCTCCTGGCCGCGCCGGGGGGCGCCTGGGCCCCCCAGGCCTCCGCTGATGCCCCCCTTTGGCATATATTTAACACGCGTCCCGAAACCCTCGAGGACGGAACCCTTTTTCGCGATCTCATCTCTGTTCCGCCGCCGCCGCGCTTCCAAGATCGGGAGCACCAGGAGAACTCTTCCCGGCACCCTGCCGGAGGGGAGGATCACCACCGGGAGCCTCTCCACCACCATGGATGCCTCCCGGATGAGTTGTGAGTAGTCTCCCTTGGACCATGTGTCCATGACCAGTAGCTATGTGATGTTCTCCTCCCCTTCTTGTGCTTCAGTAATTAGACCTCGTGAGTTGCCCTACATGATCGAGGCACATATGTAATCCTTATGCTGTTGCTATGTTGAGTTTGCTGGGATCCAATGGATTGTGAGATTATGTTCAGATTGTGTTTGAGTAATATATTTGATTTACCTCTTTTATATTTATGTTCGTAAGTAATTCTGGCATGTTCTCCGTTGCTATTTATTGCTTTGGCCAAGTAGTAGGTAGTGACTCCAAGAGGGAACGTTATGCTTGATTGTGGGTTCATGCCCCTCGATGACTAGCTTGAGTGACAGAAACATGAGTCTAGGGGATGTGTTGTTGCCACAAGGGGGAAAACAACGGTGCTTGTGCCCGCGGGTGCAAGGATTGTTTACTTTACGCAAAGTTCTTTTAATGCAGTTGTCTGTTGCTTTGAGTTTACACTATGGGTGGGACTCGCAACTTAATACCAGCGAGATCATTGGGATAGATATCTCAAGGTGGATGATTAGTAGTAGATGCAGATGGATTTCGGTCTACTTGCCTTGGCGTACCGCCCATGCTTTGAACCTCTACCTTTCTTGCAACATACTCCCTCCGTTCCTAAATATAAGTCTCTGGAGAGATTCCACTACAAACTACATACGGATGTATATAGACATATTTTAGAATGTAGATTCACTCATTTTGCTCCGTATGTAGTCCATAGTGAAATCTCTCCAAAGGCTTATATTTTGGGACGGAGGGAGTAGTTAGCATTGGTTTGCGCACATAATTCTGTCAATTGCCCAGCTGTAATTCATTTACCTCACATAGCTGTTTTATCGTCTTTTGGGAGAGAGACATCACTAGTGAACATCATGGGACCCCGGTCCATATTACCATCACTGATCACATCCGCTATTTACTTTCTGCTTTTACTTACTATTTGCAGCAATACCTATCACTATTATCACTTGCGTTTGATCCTTTGTAAACGACAAGGCCGGAGGGATTGACAACCTCTCTGTACTCGTTGGGAGCAAAGTTATTTGTATCTGTGTGCAGGTCCACGTTGATTGCTAATATCTGGCGCCGTTAGCAGTTGACACCTTCTTGTTGAACCTTGGAGTCTCATGGGAAATCGATCCTTGGTGTCTTTGTCAAGGGAAAACTACCGCTACACTGCATCTCAAACCTTCCACTTGGGGTAACCAACGAGGGGCGAGAAGCCATCAAGCAAAGTTTTATGGCGCCGTTGCCGGGGACTCCACTCTTCAAGATAGGGGAGTTGCACGCTATCTTTTATCTTTGCTCTTTAGTCTTGTTAGTTTACCTTTCAGTTTTCTTTATGTCTTTTCACTAGTTTTGCTTAATGGAAAACAACAAAAATATGAGAGAGCTTTATAAGCTCTACCTTGCTTTGGGACATGATGTGTTTGAAGAGAAAATTAAAAAACCTATGGAACTTTATTATTTGCATAACAATCATGATGGTGGTGATGTTATTACTATGCTTTCTTTGAATATCAATATTGCTAATGACATGGAAAGCTCTAAGCTTGGGGATGACACGTTTAATGAACATGATATTTTTAGTCCCCCAACTTTTGAAGAGAAAATTTACTTTGATGATACTTTGCTTCCTATATATGATTACAATGATGAATATGATGTTTTCAGTCCACCTACTATTGAGGATAAAATTTATTATGATTATGATATGCCTCCTAAATTCAATGATTACCATGATGGTTATGATTGCTTTACTGTCACCATTCCTAATAAGAAAGATTTTGCTTATATGAAGAGTGATGATACCTTTTTGCATGTGGATCATGGTAACAATGCTTTATGTGATGCTTATATTGTTGAGTTTATTCGTGATCCCACTGAAAATTATTATGAGAAGGGAACATATGCTTATAGATATTTCAATAATATCAAGTTCCCTCTCTTTATGTTGAAGGTTTTGAAGCTGCACTTGTTTTGTCTTCCTATGCTTATTGCTTTGTGCTTCAATGAATTATTGTATTGCAATATTCCTATGCATAGGAAGCATGTTAGGCTTAAATGTGTTTGGTATTTGCTTCTTGATGCTCTCTTTTGTTCTTCAACTCTTATTCCTACGAGAGCATCATTAAAGTGTTAAGCCTATCTTTATGGCTATAAAGAAAGAGCTCTAGGGAGACAACCCTTGTTATCTTTGCTTTCAGTTTGTTCTTTCAGTTTTAGTGTGTCTTGATGTTTGTTACTACAGTAGCATCATCATTGTATCTTTTCTTTTCAGCTTTGTGCCAAGTTTAGCCTCCGATTGCAAGAAAGTTCAAAAGTTGTGACGTGCTGTCCAGGAAACAGATTCTGTCCTTGGATAGAAAAATTCATATAAAATCACCAGATTATCTTTTTGGTCTGAATTTTTTCGACAGCGTGCTCTATACAATTGTCTTTCGGGCGTCTGTTCTGAGTTTTTTGATTAGAGTTGCAGAAGTGCCCCGAAAAAATCATTTACTACCTGCTGTTCTGTTTTTCACAGATTCTGTCCTGTTTTGCCTTTCCCTCATTTTGCAAACCTTGAGCTTGCTTTTTCTTTGCAAAAACCTTTTCGCAATCTTGAGAAACAGTAGACCTTCAAGAATATCCTTATTTCCAGCAAGGAACAATTATTTTATTATGGGTACTAACCTCGCTAATCAGATTATGATGAGTTATGTATGAAGGGAGTTTTCAAGTGTGCGAGGGAAGATGATAAAAAGATTCAGGAGTGTCAAACGCTCAAGCTTGGGGATGCCCCCATGCACCCCCAAGAAATATTCAAGGAGACTCAAGCGTCTAAGCTTGGGGATGCCCCCGTGCATCCCCTTCTCCATCAACATTATCAGTTCGTCTTTCGTTCCACTATATTTTTATCACTTCATGTGTTATGTGCTATGCTTGGAGCGTCTTGCTTTTAGTTTCCTTTTTAGTTTTCCTTGGCTTTTCATAACGAGTCGGAACTCAGCTTTCTTTGTGTGGGAGAGAAACACGCTCCACTTCAACCTAGAACATAACATAGAATTTTCAAGTCTATCTTTGTTGTGTGTGTTCTTTGTCTTTCAATAGCTACTATCATGTTCAGCTCTTAGTTTTCATGCTTATCTTTTTAAAGAGCTTTTGTTTAGTTGGTTGCTTGAACTCTCTTTAGTTATCATGCTTATCTTATTAAGAGAGTTTGCTTCTGTTGCATTGGTTGATATGTCTATGATAAAAATGCTACGTGCATAATGGTACTTAGTAATTCGTGTTTTCTTATGGTTAGTCTCAAATAGCTGGGTGGTTCCCAATGTGTTATTGGAGTACCAACATGATTTGTTTGCCTATGATGTGGTATGGTTTAGTAATATCTTCCTTCAAGAATTTATTTTGATTGACTTGGCGTATGCTCACGCATATTTAAGACTGTAAAGAAAGTCTGTCAAGCCTTGATGATCTTTAGTTTCTGAGTAGCAAAATAACTTCCATGCCTGATTCAATGTTGCTTTGTCGCTCTGCATGATTATGACCGTCATTGCTCTCTTAGTTGGTTTCTCCCAGTCTTTTGCTAACCTTCGCCTGCACTAAGCGGACTGACTGCTTGTGCATCCAAAATCTTTTAAACCAGTTATGCCATATGAGTCCACCATACCTTCCTATACATGGTATTTACCTGCCATTCCTAACGAAGACTTTCATGTACCATCTCGAAATTATTCAAAAAAGCATTTCTATTTTGTGCCTTTGTTTTAGTTCATGAGGAAGTAGTAGTTAATTCATGATCTTTTTAAGTTGGACAAGCTTCACCCCAGGATTGCATGTCTAATGTGCAAACCCATAATACGAGAAGGAACTGGCAAAGAGTGCGCCCGGCTCAAAAATAATATAACAAACAAACCCTCCTTCACGCTTTGTTCATGAGAAATCAGAAAACTTTGGCAGTGATAAACAAAGGAGAATAAGAGGATGTGATCGTCCTCATTCGGGAGCCGTTCCTCGAAACTTGTCCATCTCAAGAAGTGATTGAGTTGTCTGCTAGCATTCGTTGACGAAACATGCATAATCCAAAAAAATAATTATTACCTCTGTTTTTAAAACCAAGAGCTCTGGTACATGCTTTGTCTTTGTTTCCGACCACGGGTTTTCAACCTTGCCAACAAAAGCCACGGTTGGAGAGTCTCCACCTTCTTTTAAAGCACCAACTACTGAGAGCATGATTGTCATTCTGAGTGTAATGTGCATTGTCCCAAAGTAGCATTGTCTTTTGCATGATTATGATATCGTTTATTCTGAAATCATTGTATCTAGTCTTCACTTAAACCTTGGAGGTGCCCCTGCATTTATGTTTTGCTTCACTAAAGGGGGCAAGCGAGATATCACTTTATCATATTTGCACACCATGCTCACTACAAATCTATTTGATGTTTCAGTATCATATTGTAAAACTTTCAGTTCTTTGTGATTCTCTCATGAGGCAACTTAATTACTACAGATTCATTGTCTCATTAAGCTTTTGTCATATGACTATGAAAAGTCCTATATGGTTAATAGCATGTCACCACAGAAATTATTCTTGTTATCATTTACCTACTCGAGGACGAGCAGGAATTAAGCTTGGGGATGTTGATACGTCCAAAACGTATCTATAATTTCTGCTTGCTCCATGCCTCTTTTGGGTGATATTGCTATGATATTTATACACTTCCATACACTTTTGATCATATTTGGACTAACCTATTAACTCAGTGCACCCCAGTGCCAGTTTCTGTTTTCTGCTGTTTTTGTATTTCAGGTTTTCCCGTCACGTAAACTGCCAGAAAAATCCCGGAAAAATTATATAAAAAATCAGCGTTCCGGAAGCTTCCACACGGCCGATGTAGGGCTGGAGGGGGGCCACCAGGGCTCCAGGCGCCCTGGTGGCGCGGCCCCCCTCCTGGCCGCGCCGGGGGGCGCCTGGCCCCCCAGGCCTCCGCTGATACCCCCCTTTGGCATATATTTAACACGCGTCCCGAAACCCTCGAGGACGGAACCCTTTTTCGCGATCTCATCTCTGTTCTGCCGCCGCCGCGCTTCCAAAATCGGGAGCACCAGGAGAACTCTTCCCGGCACCCTGCCGGAGGGGAGGATCACCACCGGGAGCCTCTCCACCACCATGGACGCCTCCCGGATGAGTTGTGAGTAGTCTCCCTTGGACCATGGGTCCATGACCAGTAGCTATGTGATGTTCTCCTCCCCTTCTTGTGCTTCACTAATTAGACCTCGTGAGCTGCCCTACATGATCTAGGCACATATGTAATCCTTATGCTGTTGCTATGTTGAGTTTGCTGGGATCCGATGGATTGTGAGATTATGTTCAGATTGTGTTTAAGTAATATATTTGATTTACCTCTTTTATATTTATGTTCGTAAGTAATTCTTGTGTGTTCTCCGTTGCTATTTATTGCTTTGGCCAAGTAGTAGGTAGTGACTCCAAGAGGGAACGTTATGCTTGATTGTGGGTTCATGCCCCTCGATGACTAGCTTGAGTGACAGAAACATGAGTCTAGGGGATGTGCTGTTGCCACCAGGGGGGAAAACAACGGTGCTTGTGCCCGCGGGGTGCAAGGATTGTTTACTTTACGCAAAGTTCTTTTAATGCACTTGGCTGTTGCTTTGAGTTTACACTATGGGTGGGACTCGCAACTTAATACCAGCGAGATGTTCTGGATAGATATCTCAAGGTGGAAGATTAGTAGTAGATGCAGATGGATTTCGGTCTACTTGCCTTGGCGTACCGCCCATGCTTTGAACCTCTACCTTTCTTGCAACATAGTTAGCATTGGTTTGCGCACATAATTCTGTCAATTGCCCAGCTGTAATTCGTTTACCTCACATAGCTGTTTTATCGTCTTTTGGGAGAGAGACATCACTAGTGAACATCATGGGACCCCGGTCCATATTACCATCACTGATCACATCCGCTATTTACTTTCTGCTTTTACTTACTATTTGCAGCAATACCTATCACTATTATCACTTGCGTTTGATCCTTTGTAAACGACAAGGCCGGAGGGATTGACAACCTCTCTGTACTCGTTGCGAGCAAAGTTATTTGTATCTGTGTGCAGGTCCACGTTGATTGCTAATATCTGGCGCCGTTAGCAGTTGACACCTTCTTGTTGAACCTTGGAGTCTCAGGGGAAATCGATCCTTGGTATCTTTGCCAAGGGAAAACTACCGCTACACTGCATCTCAAACCTTCCACTTGGGGTAACCAACGAGGGGCGAGAAGCCATCAAGGTGTCGCGCCGGTGACGAAGGTGATCATGATGGTGCTTTGGAGATGGAGATCAAAAGCACAAGATGATGATGGCCGTATCATGTCACATATTTTGATTGCATGTGATGTTTATCTTATTATGCTTCTTATTTTGCTTAGTACGACGGTAGCATTATAAGATGATCCCTTACAAAATTTCAAGGTATAAGTGTTCTCCCTGAGTATGCACCATTGTGAAAGTTCGTCGTGCCGAGACACCACGTGATGATTGGGTGTGATAAGCTCTACGTTCAAATACAACGGGTGTAAGCCAGTTTTGCACACGCAGAATACTCGGGTTAAACTTGATGAGCCTAGCATATGCAGATATGGCCTCGAAACACTGGAGACCGTAAGGTCGAGCGTGAATCATATAGTAGATATGATCAACATAAGATGTTCTCCATTGAAACTACTCCATCTCATGTGATGATCGGACATGGTTTAGTTGATTTGGATCACATGATCATTTAGATGACCGGAGGGATGTCTATCTAAGTGGGAGTTCTTTAAGTAAGATGATTAAATTGAACTTTAATTTATCATGAACTTAGTCCTGATAGTTTTTGCATATCTATGTTGTTGTAGATCAATGGTCTGTGCTACCATTCCTTTGAATTTTAATGCATTCCTAGAGAAAGCTAAGTTGAAAGATGATGGTAGCAATTACACGGACTGGGTCCATAACTTAAGGATTATCCTCATTGCTGCACAGAAGAATTATGTCCTTGATGCACCACTAGGTGACAAGCCCCCTCCCGCTAATGTAGACGCTTTGAACGTCCGGCAGACGCGGTCTGATGACTACACGATAGTTCAGTGCGCCATGCTTTACGGCTTAGAACCGGGACTTCAACGATGTTTTGAACGTCATGGACCATATGAGATGTTCCAGGAGTTGAACTTAACATTTCAAGAAAATGCCGGGATTGAGAAATATGAGATTTCCAATAAGTTCTATAGTTGCAAGATGGAGGAGAATAGTCCTATCAGTGAACACTTGCTCAGAATGTCTGGGTACTACAATCATATGACTCAACTTGGTTGCAAAGTTGACGAGGATAGTGTTATTTCTAGAGTTCTTCAATCACTGCCACCAAGCTATAAAGGCTTCGTGATGAACTATAATATGCAAGGGATGCAGAAGACAATTCCCGAGCTCTTCGCTATGCTCAAAGCTGCGTAGGTAGAAATCAAAAAGGAGCATCAAGTGTTGATGGTTAACAAGACCACTAGTTTCAAGAAAAAAGGGCAAGGGAAAGAAGGGGAACTTCAAGAAGAATAGCAAGACAGTTGCTACTCCCGCGAAGAAACCCAAGTTTGGAGCCAAGCCTGAAACTGAGTGCTTCTACTGCAAAGCGACTGGACACTGGAAGCGGAACTGCCCCAAGTATTTGGCGGATAAGAAGGATGGCAAGGTGAACAAAGGTATATGTGATATACATGTTATTGATGTGTACCTTACTAATGCTCGTAGTAGTACCTGGGTATTTGATACCGGTTCGGTTGCTAATATTGGTAACTTGAAACAGGGACTACGGATTAAACGAAGATTGGCTAAGTACGAGGTGACGATGCGCGTGGGAAATGGTTCCAAAGTCGGTGTGATCGTCGTCGGCATGCTACCTCTACATCTACCTTCGGGATTAGTTTTAGACCTGAATAATTGTTATTTGGTGCCAGCGTTAAGCACAAACATTATATCAGGATCTTGTTTATTGCGAGACGGTTATTCATTTAAATCAGAGAATAATGGTTGTTCTATTTTTATGAATAATATCTTTTATGGTCTTGCACCCTTGAAAAGTGGTCCATTATTGTTGGATCTCGATTGTAGTGATACACATATTCATAATATTGAAGCCAAAAGATGCAAGGTTAATAATGATAGTGCAACTTATTTGTGGCACTGCCGTTTAGGTCATATTGGTGTAAAGCGCATGAAGAAACTCCATAGTGATGGACTTTTGGAATCACTTGATTATGAATCACTTGGTGCTTGCGAACCATGTCTCATGAGCAAGATGACTAAAACTCTGTTCTCCGGAACTATGGAGCGAGCAACAGATTTGTTGGAGATCATACATACAGATGTATGTGGACCAATGAGTGTTGAAGCTCGCGGCGGGTATCGTTATTTTCTGACCTTCACTTATGATTTGAGCAGATATGGGTATATATACTTAATGAAGCACAAGTCTGAAACATTTGAAAAGTTCAAAGAATTTCAGAGTGAAGTATAGAATCATCGTAACAAGAAAATAAAGTTTCTACAATCTGATCGTGGAGGTGAATATTTGAGTTACGAGTTTGGTCTTCATTTGAAACAATGTGGAATAGTTTCACAACTCAGCCACCCGGAACACCACAGCGTAATGGTGTGTCCGAACGTCGTAACCGTACTTTATTGGATATGGTGCGGTCTATGATGTCTCTTACCGATTTACCACTATCGTTTTGGGGTTATGCTTTAGAGACAGCTACATTCACGTTAAATAGGGCACCATCTAAATCCGTTGAGACGACGCCTTATGAACTGTGGTTTGGCAAGAAACCAAAGTTGTCATTTCTTAAAGTTTGGGGCTGTGATGCTTATGTGAAAAAGCTTCAACCTGATAAGCTCGAACCCAAGTCGGAGAAAAGTGTCTTCATAGGATACCCAAAGGAGACTGATGGGTACACCTTCTATCACAGATCCGAAGGCAAGATATTCATTTCAAAGAATGGATCCTTTCTAGAGAAGGAGTTTCTCTCGAAAGAAGAGAGTGGGAGGAAAGTAGAACTTGATGAGGTAATTGTACCTTCTCTCGAATTGGAAAGTAGTACATCACAGAAACTAGTTCTAGTGATTCCTACACCAATTAGTGAGGAAGGTAATGTTGATGATCATGAAACTTCAGATCAAGTTTCTACTGAACGTCGTAGATCAACCAGAGTACGTTCCGTGCCAGAGTGGTACGGTGATGGCTTCTCGCCCCTCGTTGGTTACCCCAAGTGGAAGGTTGAGATGTAGCGTAGCGGCAAATTTCCCTTGGCAAAGGTACCAAGGATCGAATCCCGTGAGACTCCGAGGGTCGACAAGTAGGTGTCAACAGCGGCAGAACTTAGCGGTTGACGGGACCTGCACACAGATACAGATAACTTTGCTCCCAACGAGTGCAGAGAGGTTGTCAATCCCTCCGGCCTTGTTGTTTACGAAGGATCAAACACAAGAGATAATAATGATAGCTATGACTGCAACTAGGAAATAAAAACAGGAAGTAAATAGAAGGTGTGATCAGCGGTGGTAATATGGACCGGGGTCCCATGATGTTCACTAGTGATGTCTCTCTCCCAAAAGACGATAAAACAACAAAGCGAGGTAAACAAATTACAGCTGGGCAATTGACAGGATTATGTGCACAAACCAATGCTAACTATGCTGCAAAGAAAGGTAGAGGCTCAAAAGCATGGGCGGTACGCCAAGGCAAGTAGACCGAAATCCATCTGCATCTACTACTAATCATCCACCTTGAGATATCTATCCAGAACATCTCGCTGGTATTAAGTTGCGAATCCCACCCAAAGTGTAAACTCAAAGCAATAGACAACTGCATTGAAAGAACTTTGCGTAAAGTAAACAATCCTTGCACCCGCAAGTACAAGCACCGTTGTTTTCTCCCTTGTGGCAACAGCACATCCCCTAGACTCATGTTTCTGTCACTCAAGCTAGTCATCAGGGGGCATGAACCCATAATCAAGCATAACGCTCCCTCTTGGAGTTACTACCTACTACTTGGCCAAAGCAATAAATAGCAACAGAGAACATGCAAGAATTACTCAAGAACAAAGATATAAAAGAGGTGAATCAAATATATTACTCAAACACAATCTGAACATAGTCTCATAATCCATCAGATCCCAGCAAACTCAGCAAAGCAACAGCAGGAAGATTACATATGTGCCTCGATCATGTAGGGCAGCTCACGAGGTCTAATCCATGAAGAGCAAAGAGGGGAGGAGAACATCACATAGCTACTGATCATGGACCCATGGTCCAAGGTGGACTACTCACGACTCATCCGGGAAGCGTCCATGGTGGTGGAGAAGCTCCCGGTGGTGGTTCCCCCCTTCGGCAGGGTGCCGGGAAGAGTTCTCCTGATGCTCCCGATCTTGGAAGCGATGCGGCGGCGGAACAGAGGCGAGATCGCGAAAAAGGGTTCTTCGCGAAGCTTCCTGTACGCTGATTTTTCCTGTATTTTTCCTGGAATTTTTGGAGCACTTTTAATATGGGGGAAACCTGAAATAGAAAAACAGCAGAAAACAGGAACTAGCACTGTGGTGCACTGAGTTAATAGGTTAGTCCAAATATGATCAAAAGTGTATGGAAGTGCATCAATATCATAGCAATATCACACAAAAGAAGCATGGAGCAAGCAGAAATTATAGATACGTTTTGGACGTATCAACATCCCCAAGCTTAATTCCTGCTCGTCCTCGAGTAGGTAAATGATAACAAGCATAATTTCTGTGGTGACATGCTACCAACCATATAAGAACTTTTTAAGTAAAGCAATCAAGGCATGTAATTCAATTCAAGTCATAACAAGCAAGAGTCTATATTAGCATTGTAACAAGCAACATAAGTACATAAAGGTGCAAGAGCTCTCGCTGTCCGTGACTCGAATGTCTCCAAATGGTGTTTATGTGCAAGAAAGGGGATAGGGATATACGAGAGAGTAAAACATAGTTTTTGTATTGTTGAGAACTTAATCTACTAAAGTTTCACACTTGGTCTTCTTTGGAATCTTATCTTGACTCATCCCCAGACCACTAGCCAGGTACAAGTCAAAATGATCCACTCCCTTTCGATATTTTGAGCACTCATGCAATGGATGAGCGTAAGCAAGAAAGTTGACACTTAGGATGGCAAAGAGAGAATAATGATGAAGGGGGAAGACAAAAAAGGTGTGAAAGGCTCACATCAATGAGGACAATCATAGGCGAGAGAAAGCCAAATGATAGATATGATGTGAGGAGTAGGGATTGCCATGCAACGGATGCACATATGAGCTAAGGTAAGCTCTCCAATGGAACTAGTGGGGGTGCATCCAACTTGCTCGCTCAACAAGACCTAGAGCTCTTTTGAGGAGGCTCATCATTGGAATATACAAGCCAAGTTCTATAGTGTGAAGGTCCCCACATAGCTATATGCATGAATGATAATCTCTATGGAGTACAAGGTATAAGATGGAGTACGAGTGTGGATCTCTCAAAAGGAATAGTAGTGTGCCCCCTTCTCTCTTTTTATTTCTTTTTCTCTTTTTTCTCGTTTTTTTATTTTTTTTGTGGCCTCAATGGCTCTTTCTATTTAACTCTCATTTGTCCTCTTTGGGATCTTTTGATTTTGTCCTCTTTGGGATCTTTTCCTCACTTTAGGGGCAACACTCTATATATTACAAGAAGTATAGAAGATCTTTCACACTTTACAAGAGTACTCAACATAAAGAAGATGAAACTATCATGATGTATGCAAATGTATGCCTCTGCCAGTGTAGCAGGATATGCAATGATACTAGCGTGTCATGTAGCAATGATTAGGGAAAGGCCCAACTAGCATGCGGCTCATCGATCAAGCAAAAGCATGTATGACATGAAGATCAAGTCATGAGAAGATGGATGTTGCATGGCAATGTATCTCGGAAAGGCTATGGAAATGCCTTGATAGGTAGGTATGGTGGCTGTTTTGAGGAAGGATATAATGAGGCTTATGATGACAGAGCGTATCGTGCCAAGGATTTGGATGCACCGGCGAAGTATGCGCCAACTCTCGAGGTGAGAAAGGGCAATGCACGGTACTGAAGAGGCTAGAAAAATATGGCTAGGTGGAAGTGTCAACTTTCGAATACTCACATTAGTCCGAAGAACTCATGCACTCATTATCGGTAACTCTTAATCTAATTAGGAGGTTCACAAAGAGAAAGTACCCTGAGGAGGAGTGTATGGGGGTTTGGTTATCCTTGCGCATCCTCGACTCATGGTACGTGAGTGTACTCTAATATTCGATCCCTCCAAAGATTAGTGATCCATCTAGTAGCTAAAGTTCTCAACTATTTTGTAGGTTTTAGAAAATAAACACGGATTGCCCAAAATACGACATCTATCACTAATAGGCTAAAGCTCTTGACATCAAAAGTTCAGACATTACTCATGGCAATACCTCAAAACTATTGCAAGTTACTACTAAAATTTAATAGCAACCTCAGTTACCTACTTTAAGTTAAGACACACAACTCAGTGCAACAGGCAAACTCTCTTAAGAAGATAAACATGAAAACTCAAGAGAGTTCAGCAACCAACTAAACAAAAGCTCTTTAAAAAGAAAAGCATGAAAACTAAGAGCTAAACATGACAGCAGCTATGGAAAGACAAAGAACACACACAACAAAGATAAGCATGAAAATCCTATGTTGTGTTCTAGGTTGAAGCGGAGCGTGTTTCTCTCCCACACAAAGAAAGCTGGGTTCTAACTTGTTATGAACAGCAAGCAAAGCTAAAGAAAAAAAAGACTAAGAGCAAGACGCTCCAAGCATAGCACATAACGCATGAAGTGATATAATTATAGTGGAACGAAAGACGAACTGATAATTGTTGATGGAGAAGGGGATGCATGGGGGCATCCCCAAGCTTAGACGCTTGAGTCTTCTTGAATATTTCTTGGGGGTGCACGGGGGCATCCCCAAGCTTGAGCGTTTGACCCTCCTGAATCTTCTTTTATCATCTTCCATCGCACACTTGAAAACTCCCTTCATACATAACTCATCATAATCTGATTAGCGAGGTTAGTACCCACAATAAAATAATTTTTTTCCCTACTAGAAATAAAGATAATCTTGAAGAGTTACTGTTTCTCAAGATTGCCAAAAGGTTTTTGCAAAGAAAAAGCAAGCTCAAGGTTTGCAAAACGAAGAAAAGGCAAAACAGGACAGAATATGTGAAAAACAGACCAGCACGTAGTAAATAATTTTTTCGGGGCACTTATGCAACTCAAATAAAAAACTCAGAACAGACGCTCGAAAGCCAATTGTACAGAGTATGCTGTCAAAACAATTCAGATCAAAAAGATGATCTGGTGATTTTATTCGATTTTTTCTGTCCAAGGACAGAATCTGTTTTCTGGATAGCACGTCACAAATTTTGAACTTTCTTGCAATCGGAGGCTAAACTTGGCACAAAGCTTGAAAAGAAAAGATACAATGATGATGCTACTGTAGTAACAAACATCAAGACACAATAAAAGCAAAATAAGACCTAATTCGTTTTGGGCTGCCTCCCAAAAGCGCTTTCTTTTATGCCTTTAAGCTAGGCATGATGCAGAAAGAGAAGATCAAGTTTTATCAAGAGTAAGAGAATAGCTAGCCCGTGTAACGGACTCAAAAGGCAACTTAATCTTCTTTCTAGGGAAGTGTTCCATCCCTTTCTTTAGAGGGAATTGGAATTTTATATTCCCCTCTTTCATGTCAATGATAGCACCAACGGTGCGAAGAAAAGGACGTCCCAAAATAATTGGACATGAAGGTTCACATTCAATATCCATAATAGTAAAATCAACGGGAACATAATTGTCATTGACAATGATAAGAACATCGTCGATCTTCCCTAAAGGTTTCTTTATGGAAGAATCAACAAGACAAACACCAAAAGAACAAGGATCAAAAGGTTTCAATTCAAACATATCATACATTCTTTTGGGCATAACGGAGGTACTAGCTCCAACATCACATAAAGCATAGCAAGAGAAGTTATTCAACTTAATTTTAATCATAGGATCCCAACTATCTTCTAGCTTTCTAGGTATGGAGGCTTCTACCCTAAGCTTCTCCTCCCTAGCTTTGATGAGAGCATTAGTGATATGCTCCGTGAAGGCAAGATTAAGTGTGCTAGTGTGGGGATCTCTAGACATCTTGTGAAGAAAACCAATAACTTCAGAAAGGGTGCAATTATCAAAATCAAGGTCACTACTATCAAGTAAAGTGGTAGTGGTGTCCTTTAGGCTCACTTGTTTGGTAACTTCTATGGTCATAGGAGTTTCTTCTTCTACGGTTGAGGTCATAGCATCACCATTAATAGGTCCAATGTGACTAGGAGTGCATTGGGTGCTAAGAGTTTGGATATCCTCAACAACTTGGATAGTAGCAACAGTGTGGTGGGTAGGAAGGCTCTTAATTCTATCTTCTTCCTCCTTCAGGGGTGCAACCACTTCAGGTTTAGCTGCCATTTGGTTTATCAAAGTGGCTTGTGTGTGGGACATATTGGAAACTTGGGTCTCAGTGATGGTGAGCCTAGTCTGGAGGTTAGAAATCTCAATATTTAGGCTCTCCAGTTGTCTACCAATGTCTTGCAAGATAGCAGTATGCTCATCTAATTGCCTCGAGAAGGTCTTGTTTTGTTCATATTGGGTGCACATGTAGTTCTTAGTGGCCTTCTCTATTTCTAGAAGTTTCTCATAACTAGGCATGTCTCTATCTCTAGGGGTGGAGTTCTTAGTGCTAGGATAAGTATTGTTATTCCCATAGGAATTAGAGGGGAACGGTCTAGGGTTGCTACCAAAATTACTCCTATAAGCATTGTTATTGAAATTATTTCTAGAGATAAAGTTCACATCTACTAGATCTTGAGCAATCAAAGAATTTAAAGGAACATCATGAGGATCAATAGAAGATTGCTTGGAAAGTAGAGACATGATCAAGTCAACTTTTTCATTTAGGAGGAAATCTCCTCGACGGAGTTTACCTTCCTACCTGTTGGAGCGCGTTCGGTGTGCCATTGGGAATAATTGGTCATCATCTCGTCGAGAAGCTTCGTGGCAGCACCAAGTGTAGTTGACATAAAGGTTCCTCCCGCGGCCGAATCTAACAAGTTCCGCGAGGTAAAGTTCAAGCCTGCATAAAAAGTTTGGATAACCATCCAAGTAGTCAAACCATGAGTAGGACAGTTCTTGACAAGAGATTTCATGCGTTTCCAAGCTTGGGCAACGTGTTCATTATCCAATTGTTTAAAATTCATTATGTTACTCTTTAATTGGATAATTTTAACAGGGGGATAGTACTTCCCAATAAAGGCATCCTTGCACTTGTCCCAAGAATCTATACTATTCCTAGGCAAGGATTGAAACCAGATTTTAGCTCCTCCTCTCAAGGAGAAAGGAAAAAGCTTAAGCTTAACAATATCACCATCTACTTCTTTGTACTTTTGCATATCACAGAGCTCAACAAAATTATTTAAGTGCAAAGCAGCATCATCTCCAGCACCGGAGAATTGATCTTTCATAACTAGGTTCAGCAAAGCAGGTTTAATCTCACAAGAAGGTGCTGAAGTGGCAGGTGTAGCAATAGGCGTGCAGATAAAGTCACTGTTGTTATGACTAGTGAAGTCACACAACTTGGTGTTCTCGGTGGAACCCATAGCAGCAGCAAGCAAGATAACCATTTTTGTGATTTTTGGTACAGGACACTAAAGCAAAAACTGCAAGGTAAACTAACAAGACTAAAAAGCAAAGATAAAAGATAGCGTGCAACTCCCCTATATTGAAGAGTGGAGTCCCCGGTAACGGCGCCAGAAACTTGCTTGATGGCTTCTCGCCCCTCGTTGGTTACCCCAAGTGGAAGGTTGAGATGTAGCGTAGCGGCAAATTTTCCTTGGCAAAGGTACCAAGGATCGAATCCCGTGAGACTCCGAGGGTCGACAAGTAGGTGTCAACGGCGCCGGAAACTTAGCGGTTGACGGGACCTGCACACAGATACAGATAACTTTGCTCCCAACGAGTACAGAGAGGTTGTCAATCCCTCCGGCCTTGTTGTTTACAAAGGATCAAACACAAGAGATAATAATGATAGCTATGACTGCAACTAGGAAATAAAAACAGGAAGTAAATAGAAGGTGTGATCAGCGGTGGTAATATGGACCGGGGTCCCATGATGTTCACTAGTGATGTCTCTCTCCCAAAAGACGATAAAACAGCAAAGCGAGGTAAACAAATTACAGCTGGGCAATTGACAGGATTATGTGCACAAACCAATGCTAACTATGCTGCAAAGAAAGGTAGAGGCTCAAAAGCATGGGCGGTACGCCAAGGCAAGTAGACCGAAATCCATCTGCATCTACTACTAATCATCCACCTTGAGATATCTATCCAGAACATCTCGCTGGTATTAAGTTGCGAATCCCACCTAAAGTGTAAACTCAAAGCAACAGACAACTGCATTAAAAGAACTTTGCGTAAAGTAAACAATCCTTGCACCCGCAAGTACAAGCACCGTTGTTTTCTCCCTTGTGGCAACAGCACATCCCCTAGACTCATGTTTCTGTCACTCAAGCTAGTCATCAGGGGGCATGAACCCACAATCAAGCATAGCGCTCCCTCTTGGAGTTACTACCTACTACTTGGCCAAAGCAATAAACAGCAACAGAGAACATGCAAGAATTACTCAAGAACAAAGATATAAAAGAGGTGAATCAAATATATTACTCAACCACAATCTGAACATAGTCTCATAATCCATCAGATCCCAGCAAACTCAGCAAAGCAACAACAGGAAGATTACATATGTGCCTCGATCATGTAGGACAGCTCACGAGGTCTAATCCATGAAGCACAAATACGGGAGGAGAACATCACATAGATAATGATCATGGACCCATGGTCCAAGGTGGACTACTCACGACTCATCCGGGAAGCGTCCATGGTGGTGGAGAAGCTCTCGGTGGTGGTTCTCCCCTTCGGCAGGGTGCCGGGAAGAGTTCTCCTGATGCTCCCGATCTTGGAAGCGCTGCGGCGGTGGAACAGAGGCGAGATCGCGAAAAAGGGTTCTTCGCGAAGCTTCCTGTACGCTGATTTTTCCTGTATTTTTCCTGGAATTTTTGGAGCACTTTTAATATGGGGGAAACCTGATATAGAAAAATAGCAGAAAACAGGAACTGGCACTGTGGTACACTGAGTTAATAGGTTAGTCCAAATATGATCAAAAGTGTATGGAAGTGCATCAATATCATAGCAATATCACACAAAAGAAGCATGTAGCAAGCAGAAATTATAGATACGTTTTGGACGTATCATACGGCAACCCAGTTCTGGAAGTCATGTTACTAGACCATGATGAACCTACGAACTATGAGGAAGCGATGATGAGCCTAGATTCCGCAAAATGGCTCGAGGCCATGAAATCTGAGAAGGGATCCATGTATTAGAACAAAGTGTGGACTTTGGTTGACTTGCCCGATGATCGGCAAGCCATCGAAAATAAATGGATCTTCAAGAGGAAGACCGACGCAGACAGGAATGTTACTGTTTACAAAACTCGACTTGTTGCGAAAGGGTTTCGACAAGTTCAAGGAGTTGACTACGATGAGACTTTCTCACCCGTAGCGATGCCTAAGTCTGTCCGAATCATGTTAGCAATTGCCGCATTTTATGATTATGAAATCTGGCAAATGGATGTCAAAACTGCATTCCTGAATGGATATGTCAAAGAAGAGTTGTATATGATGCAACCAGAGGGTTTTGTCGATCTAAAAGGTGCTAACAAAGTGTGCAAGCTCTAGCGATCCATCTATGGACTGGTGCAAGCATCTCGGAGTTGGAATATACGCTTTGATGAGGTGATCAAAGCATATGGTTTTATACAGACTTTTGGAGAAGTCTGTATTTACAAGAAAGTGAGTGGGAGCTCTGTAGCATTTAGAATATTATATGTGGATGACATATTGTTGATTGGAAATGATATAGAATTTCTGGATAGCATAAAAGGATACTTGAATAAGAGTTTTTCAATGAAAGACCTCGGTGAAGCTGCTTACATATTAGGCATCAAGATCTATAGAGATATATCAAGACGCTTAATTGGACTTTCACAAAGCACATACCTTGTTAAAGTTTTGAAGAATTTTAAAATGGATCAATCAAAGAAAGGGTTCTTGCCTGTGTTACAAGGTGTGAAGTTGAGTAAGACTCAACGCCTGACCACTGCAGAAGATAGAGAGAAAATGAAAGTCATTCCCTATGCCTCAACCATAGGATCTATCATGTATGCAATGCTGTGTACCAGACCTGATGTGTGCCTTGTTATAAGTCTAGCAGGGAGGTACCAAAGTAATCCATGAGTGGATCACTGGACAGCGGTCAAGAACATCCTGAAATACCTGAAAAGGACAAAGGATATGTTTCTCGTGTATGGAGGTGACAAAGAGCTCGTCATAAACGGTTACGTCGATTCTAGCTTTGACACTGATCCGGATGACTCTAAGTCACAAACCGGATATGTATTTTTATTGAACGGTGGAGCTGTCAGTTGGTGCAGTTCCAAGCAGAGCGTCATGGCGGGATCTACGTGTGAAGCGGAATACATAGCTGCTTCAGAAGCAGCAAATGAAGGAGTCTGGATGAAGGAGTTCATATCCGATCTAGGTGTTATACCTAGTGCATTGGGTCCAATGAAAATCTTTTGTGACAACACTGGAGCAATAGCCTTGTCGAAGGAATCCAGGTTCCACAAGAGAACAAAGCACATCAAAAGATGCTTCAATTCCATCCGTGATCTCGTCAAGGAGGGAGACATAGAGATTTGCAAGATACATACGGATCTGAATGTTGCAGACCCGTTGACGAAGCCTCTTCCACGGGCAAAACATGATTAGCACCAAGACTCCATGGGTGTTAGGGTCATTACTTTGTAATCTAGATTATTGACTCTAGTTCAAGTGGGAGACTGAAGGAAATATTCCCTAGAGGCAATAATAAAGATATTATTTGTATTTCCTTATATCATGATAAATGTCTTTTATTCATGCTAGAATTGTATTAACCGGAAACTTAGTACATGTGTGAAAACATAGACAAAACAATATGTCCCTAGTATGCCTCTACTAGACTAGCTCATTGATCAAATATGGTTATGTTTCCTAGCCATAGACATGAGTTGTCATTTGATCAACGAGGTCATGTCATTAGGAGAATGATGTGATGGACAACACCCATCCGTTAGCTTAGCACTATGATTGTTTATTTTACTGCTATTGCTTTCTTCATGACTTATACATGTTCCTATGACTATGAGATTATGCAACTCCCGAATACCGGAGGAACACCTTGTGTGCTATCAAACGTCGCAACGTAACCGGGTGACAATAAAGATGCTCTAAAGGTGTCTCCAAAAGTGTTCGTGGTGTTGGCATAGATCAAGAATAGGATTTGTCACTCCGAGTGTCGGAGAGGTATCTCTTGGCCCTCTCGGTAATACACATCATAATAAGACTTGCAAGCAAATGACTAATGAGTTAGTCACGGGATGATGTATTACGGAACCAGTAAAGAGACTTGCCGGTAACGAGATTGAACTAGGTATTGAGATACCGACGATCGAATCTCGGGCAATTAACATACCTATGACAAAAGGAACAACGTATGTTGTTATGCGGTTTGACCGATAAAGATCTTCGTAGAATATGTAGGAGCCAATATGAACATCCAGGTTCCACTATTGGTTATTGATCGGAGATGAGTCTCGGTCATGTCTACATAGTTCTCGAACCTGTAGGGTTCGCACGCTTAACGTTTGATGACGATCGGTATTAGGAGTTTTGATGTACCGAAGGTAGTTCGGAGTCCTGGATAAGATCACGAACATGACAAGGAGTCTCGGAATGTCCGAGACGTAAATATTGATATATTGGACGACTATATTCGGACACCGAAAGTGTTCTGGAAAGTTTCGGAATTTACCGGAGTGCCGGGGGGG
>LR738709.1:499781343-499904168 GCA_902687465.1 Secale cereale
GGGGGGGGGGGGGGGGGGGGGGGGGTTACCGGAACCCCCCGGGGGAATGTTGGGCCTTAGTGGACCATAGGGGAGAAAGATGGCAGCAGCCAGGAGGTGGCGCGCCCCCTCCCAAGGGGCAGTCCGAATTGGACTAGGGGAGAGGGGCGCGGCCCCTCTTTCCCTCTCCCTCTCCCTGTCCTTCCTTCCCCCTCTCTCCTTCTTGGTGGACTCCTATTAGGAATAGGATTGCAATCCTATTCCTAGTAGGATTGCCTCTCCTGGCGCGCCATAGAGGGCCGGCTGGCCTCCCCCTTGCTCCTTTCTATATGGGGGCAGGGGGGCACCCGAGAACACACAAGTTGATCTCTCCAGCCGTGTGCGGTGCCCCCCTCCACAGAAACACACCTCGGTCATACCGTTGCAGTGCTTAGGCGAAGCCCTGCGCTCGTAACTTCATCATATCCGTCACCACGCCGTCATGCTGCCGAAACTCTCCCGTGAAGCTCAACTAGATCAAGAGCTCGTGGGACGTCATCAAGCTGAACGTGTGCTGAACGAGGAGGTGCCGTACATTTGGTGCTTGATCGGATTAATCGTGAAGAAGTTTGACTACATCAACCGCGTCACTTGACGCTTCCGCTTTCGGTCTACAAGGGTACGTAGACACACTCTCCCCCTCATTGCTATGCATTTGGTAGATAGATCTTGTGTGATCGTAGGATTTTTTTTTTGAAAATACTACGTTCCCCAACAGCTATTGGTACATACCCTCAGCCCCGAGGGTGGACTACTCCCTCCTCGTCATGGAGAGCGTCGGGATGATGAAGATGGCCACCGAAGAGGGATTCCCCTTCCGGCAGGGTGCCAGAACAGGTCTAGATTGGTTTTCGGTGGCAACAGAGGCTTTCGCCGGTGGAACTCCCGATCTAGGTTACTTTCTGGAGGTTTCAGTATATATAAGAGGTGTTGGAGTCGGGGCCAAGCAAAGGGGGTCTACGGGCTGTCCACGAGGCAAGGGGCGCCCCCAGTAGGGGGGGGGCGCCCCCCACCCTCGTGGGCAGCCTGTGGGTCTTCTCGTCCCCCTCTGGCACTTCATGGGCTTCTTTTGGTCCAAAAACGCCCTCCATTGAGTTTCAGGTCAATTGGGCTCCGTTTGATATTCCTTTTCTGCAAAACCCTAAAACAGGAGAAAAACAGAAACTAGCACTGGGCTATGGGTTAATAGGTTAGTCCCAAAAAAATATATAAAAGTGTATATAAAATCCCATAAAACATCCTAGAAGGATAATATAATAGCATGGAACAATCAAAAATTATAGATACGTTGGAGACGTATCAGCCGTGAAGATCATCGCTGAAGATTATCCCTCGTATCCGGATAGGACTCCTATGTGTGTAGATTGGAAAGTTTAAAGTTTGGGTGTAATGTTTCCTTCATGTGCAAGATGGGCATGTACAACCCTAGGTCCCTCCGGTGTATATATAAACTGGAGGGTTAGGTCCGTAGGGACAGAATCACAACATCATAGGCTAGACTTCTAGGGCTTAGCCATTACAATCTCGAGGTAGATCAACTCTTGTAACCCCATATTCATCAAGCTTAATCAAGCAGGAAGTAGGCTATTACCTCGATAGAGAGGGCATGAACTTGGGTAAAACATCGTGTCCCCAGTCCCTTGTTACCATTGATCCTCAGACACACAGTTCGGGACCCCCTACCCAAGATCCGCCGTTTTTGACACCGACACAAATCACTTTGTCCGAAGTCGGGAGGATAAACCCGACCGGACTCTCCCCCTCCATGAAACTTTTAGCTGGAGGCTCAAAGGCGATCGTGCCGCTCATAGACCTAGAATCGAATGGGACTCCTCCACCCCTGGGAAGCCAGACTCGTTTCCAATTGCAAGCTCCGAACTCTGGGGATCAGCACTCTTCGGGCTCGACCTAGTGATCACCATCGAGCCTGGCTCCGCAGACCCCCAGAGTTATGTCCAATTCTCGCTCTTAAACGAGGTGCTGGACTTGTTACAATCCCTCGCCACGGAAGATTCACCACCGAACTATGCCCAGTTAAAGCTGGGGGCTGAGATTAGGGAATTTTTCTTCCCACCCGCCACCCACTTGGTAGCCACGGTCGAAGACTTAACCGACGTACTATACTACGCTTCTGAAGACTTCGATGGCATGGACCACGATGTCGAAGCCGATCTAGGTGAAAACCCGCCCATCATCGGGCGATGGACGGTCACTTCTACCTATGACATGTACATGGTGGACACACCCAAGGAGAAGGACGACGGTGGCGATAAATATCCAGAGGAGGATAAGCCCATTGATGAACCTCCTAAGTGCCGGCATCAGCGGCGCTGCTCACGATCGCGTTGAGAAAGGGAAAGTAATACCAGCACCAGAGACAATGAGGCTCCAGAGGATGCCGAAGACCACGCAGAGCCAGCGTTAGAGTAGGACGAGCTGGAAGATGGCCAATTCAGTCCCGAACAACTCACCAATCACAATGATTCCGAAGACTGTAACTACTTACCTGTCTCCGAAGAGGATTTCAGCCTGGGAGACGAGGAATTCAACGTCCCAGAGGAACCCCTCGAACAAAAACGCTTTCCGCGACGGCTTATTGCCACAGCAAGGAGCCTGAAAAAGCAGCAGCGGCGGCTTAAAGCCGAACAGGATACGCTCAATGATAGATGGAATGAAGTGCTAGACGCTGAAGAGAGATACGACCGTGAGCGCCAAAGAAAGAGCTATCCCAAGCGCAAGTTGCTTCCACAATTTGACGACGAGGCTCTTGCGCTAATTCCGTCGAGGCACGATCATGCCGATCAACCGGACTGACCACCTCGTGGACGGGACAAAGCGGCTAGCAATGTCGTATACCAGCCCTCACCTCCCCACCATAAAGGAAAGGATACAGTGGCTCAGGGCCATAAATACGACCTACGTCAGGACCTAAACAATAAAGTCGGCTAGGCCAGATCAATCTACGGGTCAAGAGAACGTTCTCCCACGCGGGATGGTGGCTATCAAGCCAAGCACACCGGATATAATCAAGTTCGGAGTCAACACTGAACACAGATGTCGTCCGAACTACGTCGCATTGTTGCATGATATAGGGGCGCTGCGCACCCTATGTGCTTTACCGATGAGGTGATGGATCACCAATTTTTGGAAGGGTTTAAACCCATAAACAGCAAGGCGTACGATGGAACGACGGATCCCGCTTTATGGATTAAAGACTTTATTCTCCACATACACATGGCTCGTGGAGATGACCTCCACGCCATAAAATACCTCCCTCTAAAGGTGAAGGGGCCAGCACGGCACTGGTTGAACAACCTCCCAAAGAACTCCATTGGAAGCTGGGAAGATTTAGAGAATGCTTTCCGGGCTAACTTCAAGGGACTGATGTCCGGCCACCGGATGCTGATGATTTAAGCCACATAATCCAGCAACCCGAGGAGTCAGCCCGCAAGCTTTGGAATCGGTTCCTAACTAAAAAGGGCCAAATCGTTGATTGTCCGGAAACCGAAGCCTTAGCGGCATTTAAACATAGAGTCCACGACAAATGGCTCGCGCGACACCTCGGCCATGAGAAGCCAAAGACCATGGCAGCCCTTACTATACTTATGACACACTTCTACACATGCGAGGACAATTGGTTAACTCGTAGAAGTAACAGTTCCAGCGACCCTGGCACTTCCGAAGCCACGGACGGCAATGGTAGGCCACGACGCAACAATAACAAGCGTTGGAACAATAACGGAGAAACAGATGATACGACAGTGAAGGCCGGATTTAGTGGCTCCAAATCCGGTTAGCGGAAGAAGCCGTTCAAAGGCAACAATGACGATCCATCCAACCTGGACGAAATATTAGAGAGACCTTGCCAGATTCATGGTACCCTTGACAAACCTACAAACCACACCAATAGAAATTGTTGGGTCTTCAAGTAGGTCGGCAAGTTAAATGCCGAACACAAGGGGAAAGGACCTCAAAGCGAGGACGAAGACGAGCCTCGCCCACCAAATACTCGAGGGCAGAAGCAATTTCCCCCTGAGGTGAAAACGGTGAATATGATCTATGCCACCCATATCCCTAAGAGGGAGCACAAGCGCGCACTAAGGGACGTCTATGCCGTAGAGCCTGTCGCCCCCAAGTTCAACCCATGGTCGTCTTGTCAGATCACCTTTGATCGCAGGAATCACCCAACCAGTATCTGTCATGGAGGTTCAGCATCCCTAGTACTTGATCCTATCATCGAGGCACGATCAGGCCGATCAACCGGACCGACCACCCCGTGGACGGGACAAAGCGGCTAACAATGCGTACACAAGCCCGCACCTCCACACCGTAAAGGAAAGGATACAGCGGCTCAAGGCCATAAGTACTATTTACGTTAGGACCTGAATGAAAAAGCTGGCCAGGCCAGATCAATCTACGGATCAAGAGAACGTGCTCCCACACGGGAGGTTGGCTATCAAGCCAAGCACGTCGGATACAATCAAGTTCGGGGTCAACACCGAACACAGATACCGTCCGTACTACGTCACGATGTCACACGATATAGGGGCGCCACGCACCCTCTGTGCTTTACCGATGAGGTGACGGATCACCAATTTCCCGAAGGGTTCAAGCCCATCAACATCGAGGCATATGATGGAACGACGGATCCCGTGGTATGGATTGAAGACTTCATTCTTCACATCCAGATGGCTCGTGGAGATGGCCTCCAAGCCATTAAATACTTACCTCTCAAGCTGAAAGGGTCAGCTCGGCACTGTTTGAACAGCCTCCCAGAGAACTCCATTGGAAGCTGGGAAAATTTAGAGGATGCTTTCCGGGCTAACTTTCAAGGGACTTATGTTCGACCTCCGGATGCAGATGATTTAAGTCACATAATTCAGTGATAACCCACAAGTGTAGGGGATCGCAACAGTTTTCGAGGGTAAAGTATTCAACCCAAATTTGTTGATTCGACACAAGGGGAGCCAAAGAATACTCTTAAGTATTAGCAGCTGAGTTGTCCATTCAACCACACCTGGAAACTTAGTATCTGCAGCAAGGTAGTTTAGTAGCAAAGTAATATGGAGATAGCAGTAGCAGCGATAAAACTAACGGTAGTGTTTTTTGTAGTTTTTGTAATAGTAGCAACGGAAAAGTAAATAAGCAACAAGCAATATGTGAAAAGCTCGTAGGCATTGGATCGGTGATGGGGAATTATGTCGGATGCAATTCATCATGTAAAAGTTATAACCTAGGGTGACACAGAACTAGCTCCAGTTCATCAATGTAATGCAGGCATGTGTTCCGAATATAGTCATACATGCTTATGGAAAAGAACTTGCATGACATCTTTTATCCTACCCTCCCGTGGCAGCGGGGTCCTATTGGAAACTAAGGGATATTAAGGCCTCCTTTTAATAGAGTACCGGATCAAAGCATTAACACATAGTGAATACATGAACTCCTCAAACTACGGTCATCACCGGGAGTAGTCCCGATTGTTGTCACTTCGGGGTTGTCGAATCATAACACATATTAGGTGACTATTGACTTGCAAGATAGGATCAAGAACACACATATATTCATGAAAACATAATAGGTTCAGATCTGAAATCATGGCATTGGGGCCCTAGTGACAAGCATTATGCATGGCAAAGTCATAGCAACATCAATCTTAGAACATAGTGGATACTAGGGATCAAACCCTAACAAAACTAAGTCGATTACATGATAGATCCCATCCAACCCATCACCGTCCAGCAAGCCTATGATGGAATTACTCACGCACGACGGTGAGCATCATGGAATTGGTGATGGAGGAAGGTTGATGATGACGATGGCGATGATATCCACTCTCCGGAGCCCCGAACGGACTCCAGATCAGCCCTCCCGGGAGAGATTAGGGCTTGGCGACAGCTCCGTATCGTAAAATGCGATAATTCTTCCTCTCTGATTTTTTCTCCCCGAAAGTGAATATATGGGATCTTGGGATATGTCGGTGGAGCGTCAGGGGGCCCACGAGGCAGGGGGGCACGCCCCCACCCTCGTGGACAGGGTGTGGGCCCCTTGGTCTGGATCTTTCTGCAGGTATTTTTTATATTTTCCAAAATAATTCTCCATGGATTTTTAGGTCATTCCGAGAACTTTTTATTTCTGCACAAAAACAACACCATGGCAATTCTGCTGAAAACAGTGTCAGTCCGGGTTAGTTCCATTCAAATCATGCAAGTTAGAGTCCAAAACAAGGGCAAAAGGGTTTGGAAAAGTAGATACATTAGAGATGTATCTACTCCCCCAAGCTTAAACCTTTGCTTGTCCTTAAGCAATTCAGTTGATAAACTGAAAGTGATAAAGAAATACTTTGACAAACTCGATTTGCTCTTGTTGTTGTAAATATGTAAGCCAGCATTCAGGTTTTCAGCGATGATCATGAACTAACCACATTCACAATAACTTTCAGGTCTCAAGTCTACTCATATCAATGGCATAATCAACTAGTGAGCAATAATAATAAACCTCGGATGACAACATTTTCTCAAGACAATCATGATATGATATAACAAGATGGTATCACGCTAGCCCTTTCTGAGACCGCAAAACAGAAATGCAGAGCACCTTTAAAGATCAAGGACTGACTAGACATTGTAATTCATTGTAAAAGAGATCCAGTCATGATCATACTCAATGCAAATTAATAGTAATGGATGCAAATGACAGAGGTGCTCTCCTACTGGTGCTCTTTGATAAGAGGATGATGACTCTGCATAAAAGTAAATAGATAGGCCCTTCGCAGAGGGAAGCAGGGATTTGTAGAGGTGCCAGAGCTTGATTTTTAAATAGAGATGAATAACATTTTGAGAGGTATACTCTCATTGTCAACATAACAACCAAGAATCTCGATATCTCCCATGCTACGCACATTAGAGGCGGTTCCCAAACAGAATGGTAAAGTTTATACTCCCCCAACCACCAACAAGCACACTCCACGACCATCCGAATCCATGGGGTACCATCCAACAAGCAACAGCCCTGTGGGAGTTTTGTTTAATTATTATGATTTTGAGCATGGGACTGGGCATCCCGGTTACCAGCCATTTTCTCATGAATAATGAGCGGAGTCCACTCATAGTGAGAATAACCCACCTAGCATGGAAGATATAGACAGCCCTAGTTGATACATGAGGTGTTCGAGCATACAAAACAGAATTTCATTTGAAGGTTTAGAGTTTGGCACATACAAATTTACTTGGAACGGCAGGTAAATACCGCATATAGGAAGGTATGGTGGACTCATTGGAATAACTTTGGGGTTTATGGAAGTGGATGCACAAGCAGTATTCCCGCTTAGTACAGGTGAAGGCTAGAAAGAGACTGGGAAGCAACCAGCTAGAGAGCGAAAACGGTCATGAACATGCATTAAAATTAATCAACAATGAATGCAAGCATGAGTAGGATATAAATCACCATGAACATAAATATCGTGGAGGCTATGTTGATTTGTTTCAACTACATGAGTGAACATGTGCCAAGTCAGACCACTTGAATCGTTCAAAGGAGGATACCACCCCATCATACCACATCACAACCATTTTAATATCATGTTGGCACGCAAGATAGACCATTATAAACTCTCAGCTAATTAAGCATGGCATAAGAAGCTATGATCTCTAATTATCATTGCAAGCATGTTTCATTCATAACAAGCTGAATCAGGAACGGTGAACTATCATATTTACAAAAACAAGAGAGGTCGAATTCATACTAGCTTTTCTCATCTCAATTAGTTCATCATATATCATCCTTATTGCCTTTCACTCGCACGACCGAGCGGTGTGGATAATAATAATAGTGCACGTGCATTGGACTAAGATGGAATCCGCAAGCATTTAATACAAGAGAGAAGACAAGGTAATATGGCTCAAGGTTAAATCAACAATAAAGCATATGAGAGCCACTAAGCATTTTCAATCATGGTCTTCTACTCTTAACCCCCAAAGAAAAGAAAAGAAACTATTTACACGGGAAAGCTCCCAACAAGCAAAAGAAGAACAGGAAATCTTTTTGGGTTTTCTTTTGATTACTACTACAAGGAAAGTAAACTAGCTAGAAGCTACAACTAATATTTTTTTGCTTTTCTTAAGGTTTTTTCTAGCACACGAGAAAAAGACTAAGAAAAAGAATTGAAACTAAACATGGATGCTACAATGAAAGAGTGTGAGCACCGACAACTAGAATAGGGACAATTACATTTGAGCCCCTAGTTGTGTCACACCCGTGTGTTTTGCCCCTAAATTCAAAAAACCCTCGTTTCTGCCCAAGTTTGTTTGGTCTTCTTATGCTTTTGCCCTTTGACCGCTGAACTTTACCTTTGAAAACATCATAACGAATTCATACTAACTCAGAAAAATGCATATAAGATATCAAAATGTTTGGAAAAACATCACCTATATGTGCACATCATTTGCATTCATGACAAAAGTGTTGAAAATCCAACAAAAATCATATGATCTCAAACAGAGGTATAGACTTTTCAGCATTGTTGTCATGAATGCAAATGACATGTACTTATGGGTGATGTTATTTCGAACATTTTGATATCTTACTTGCATTTTTTTGAGTTAGTATGAATTCGCTATGAAGTTTTCAAAGTTGCGGTCAAACGGTCAAAGGGCAAAATGATAAGAGGAGCAAACGAGCTTGGAAAAAAACGAGGGTTTTTCGAATTTAGGGGCAAAACACACGGGTGTGACACAACTAGGGGCTCAAATGTAATTGTCCCACTAGAATAAGTGTGTGAGCATGAATGTAAAGTCGTTGAGAAACATGTACTCCCCCAAGCTTAGGCTTTTGGCCTAAGTTGGTCTATGGCCAATATTGGCCTGGCGGATATCCAAAGTCGTAGTTGGGGTTGTACTGGGATGCAGCAGCTACTGTCTGCTGAGCTGAAGCTCGAAGGCGGGCTGCTTCCATCGTGTTATGATACTCATTTGCCTCCTCCCATGTTATAGTATATCTCCCTTTTGCCTGAAAGTCAAACAAAGTAGGGGCAGGAAGAGTGATAGGGATGGCATGATGCCTGTTAAAGATTAGTCGATATTTGAGGGATTGTTCATCCCTCTGTATAAACCGGTGACTAGTCATGGCATGGTAATCCAAATGAGCAGGCGGCAAAGGTTCATCATTCTCATGTACAGGCACACCAAGATGGCGGACTATGCGAGTGGCATAAATCCCACCAAATAAATCTCCATGCAAACCATTATGGTGTAGCCTACGTGCAACAATGGCTCCCAAGTTATATTGTCTATCACCTAATACAGCACTCTTGAGAACACTAAGATCAGGGACACACATGTGGCAAGCCTCATCTTTACCGTTTATGCATCTACCAATAAAGAGAGCAAAGTAATGAATAGCAGGAAAATGAATGCTCCCAATGGTAGCTTGTATGATTTCTCTAGATTCCCCCACTGTGATACTAGCAAGGAAATCTCTATATTCAGATTTGCGAGGATCACCCATACTGCCCCACTGCGGGAGCTTACAAGCATCATTAAAATCCTCTAAGTCCATGGTGTAAGATTTATCATAAAGGTCAAACAGGACAGTGTGAGAATTATTTTAAGATGAAAATTTAAACCTTCTCACAAAGGTATGAGTTAAGCCACGGTATTGGGGGCACTTATCTTGTATGAAGCCCTCGAGGTCAGCGTTGCGCACATATGCGTAAAATTCCTCCTTGATGCCAACCTGATCCATAAAGTCATCTGTGAAGGAAATATGCCCTAGAGGCAATAATAAAGTTGTTATTTTATATTTCCTTATATCATGATAAATGTTTATTATTCATGCTAGAATTGTATTAATCGGAAACTTGATACATGTGTGAATACATTGACAAAACAGAGTGTCCCTAGTATGCCTCTACTAGACTAGCTCGTTGATCAAAGATGGTTGTGTTTCCTAACCATAGACATGTGTTGTCATTTGATCAATGGGATCACATCATTAGGAGAATGATGTGATGGGCAAGATCCATCCGTTAGCTTAGCAAAATGATCGTTTAGTTTTATTGTTATTGCTTTCTTCATGACTTATACATGTTCCTCTGACTATGAGATCATGCAACTCTCGAATACCGGAGGAACACCTTGTGTGCTATCAAACGTCACAACGTAACTGGGTGATTATAAAGATGCTCTACAGGTGTTTCCGAAAGTGTTTGTGGTTTTGGCATAGATCAAGATTAGGATTTGTCACTCCGAGTGTCGGAGAAGCATCTCTGGGCCCTCTCGGTAATACACATCACAATAAGCCTTGCAAGCAAATGACTAATGAGTTAGTCACGAGATGATGTATTACGGAACTGTCACATCCCTAGATCAACCCCTGTGGTCCTGCCTGATCATCATGTCATCATGTTTAATTTTTGTTAAACTTGAAATGGGGATTGTTCAAACCCTAGCACTTCAATTTCAAATAGGTCCAGTTAAAAAAAATTGCATTCAATGTTTTCAAAATGTTCCTAATATTTGTTGGATATTTTTGGCAAGGCTTTTGCAGCAAACCAAAAATAATGGACATCTTTGTGGAATATTTTGGGCATGGAATTTAATTTATTATTGTATTTGAATTTGGAATTATATTCATAATATATAGAATATATTTTCAAATAACTTTGAAATGTTTTGTGTGCTTTTGGAAAAGTCCATCTAGCAACATAAAATTGTTCAGAGGAGTTTTTGGCATTGTTTGAAATTGTTTAATTTCAAAACAGTGGCAAAAGAAATAAACAAAGAAAGAAAAACAGAAACAGAAATTGAAACAGAGAAGAGGCTTACCTGTAGCTGGCCCAGCCAGCAGTCCACCCAACCGGCCCGGCCATAGGCCCAGCCCACCACCGCCGTCGTCCTCCTGGCGCCAGTCGGCCAACCGTGTGGCCGGCGCGCGCGCTCGGCCGTGCTGCCACGCCACCTGCCTGCCTGGTCGCCGGAGGACAGCGCGACGCCGCGAATCGTCTCGCCGCTGACGTCTGGATCGAGCTGGCCTCTCCAGTCCGTCCCCTCGCCTCTCCCTCACTCCCTTCCACACATGGCCGAACGCCACCGTCGCCGCCGCTGCCGTAGCCGTAGCCACCATGACCCCCTCGCCTCCCCGACGCGCCAACGAGCTCCGCTGCGTCCTTCTCGTCCTCTCCACCAAGCTACGGGACGCCGGGAGGCCCTGCTTTGTCGTCATCGCGCTCGTCTTCAACCTCCGGCCGCCGACGACCTCGCCGTCGATTCGCAACGTCCGTCGCCTCCCCGACTTCACCGAGGCCACCGCCGCAACCGTCGTGAGCTCCTCTCTCTTTTCCCCCTAGTCACTCCATCCGAGTAGCCCTCTAACCACCGTCGCCGACGAGCCCGAGAGCTCGGATCCGCCGGCGATGCCGCCGCCGTGGCCACATCCACGCACGCTCAAAACTGAGTGCGTCACCGCACTCAGTGTTCCTCCAGGAGCCCGTAGCCACCTCTATTTTTCCCTCCCGAGCCCCCTAGTGCCGCACCCGCACCTGCCCGAACTCCGGCCACCGCAAAAGTTGTCGCCGCCGTAGTTTTGCTCCACTCCGGCGAGAGCTGATGCCACCACTAGATGCGCAAGAGCTCCAGCAGGCCATAGCAACAAACCGCTCCTAAAACCGAGCCCCCTAGCGTTTTTCCGACGTGCGCCGCCGTCGGTTTGGTCGCCGCCGGCCAAACTCCGGCGACTGCTGATGTGGCGCTGTCATTAGCGCTAAACCCTGCCGCTAAAACACCCCTAATAGCCACTGACAGTGGGCCCAGTCCCTGGTCAAACCCCAGTCAGCACAGGGTTTGACCGGATTTAGTCCATGTGTCACTGACGTGTGGATCCCACACGTCAGGTTTGACCCTGGCCGGTTAGTTGACCTGCTGATCTCAGCCTGACGCAGTGCTGACGCAATAAAGCCTTTCTGGAATTAAAATAAATCAGAAAAGGTTTAGAAATTCCAGAAAATGCTTTAAACTTCTAAAAATCATATAAAATCAACCGTAGCTCAGATGGAAATAATTTATATATGAAAATTGATCGGAAAAATCCAAGGAATCTGTTTATGGCATTTTCATGCATGTTAGAACAACTTATGGCTGCTGTTTAGGGCAATTTGAATAAATGGCATTTGAATAATCACATATGGAGTTTGAATTTGAACCTTTGGTTCAAACCAACTTCATTTAATTGTGTTGCTAGTTGCATTAGCTCAATAAACATCATATTGCCATGTCACATTCATGCATCATATTGTTGCATTGCATTGATTGTGTTCTTTCTCTGTTTGTCGGTTTTGTCCCCTCTCAGTAGACGACGTTCCGACGATGAGTTCGATGACACCGATGAAGAACTATTACTATCTTCAGAAGTGCCAGGCAAGCAGAACCCCCTTGTTCATTCCGATACAATCCCACTCTCTCGCTCCCGCTCTCCTTTACTGCATTAGGACAACAACGATTGAACTGCTTTTTGCTGCGGTAGCTGAACCCCTTTCCTCTGCATGACCTGTCATTGCCACAATAAATAGTTGAAACCCACTAGCATGAGTAGGAGTTGTTTGAGCCATGTTGTGCCTACTCATTCATGCTTTCTGGTTATGCCTGCTATTGCTTAGAGTTGTGTCAGGTCTGATTCATCGGGGATGAATTGGAATGTGATGAACATGTCCTACCGTTGACAGCTAAGTGTGTGAACACGATTTGGTAAAGGTAGCGGTGAGAGGCCATGTAGGAGTACATGGTGGGTTGTCTCACTAGAACCGTCCTTAAGAAATGAGTTCTGTGTAAGTTGTCCAATGACAAAGCTACTACCACACATTGGAATGCTTAAGTGCCCCTCTCGACTTATTAATCAACTCAATCTCTGTCCAGGAGTTGCAACTAGTTTCTGGTGTTTGTAGGTAGTGTTAGTAGTCTACCAAGTGGCACACGGTACATGTGGGCTTGGGGCAGACTAGGCACCGTGGCACGGTGTACCAAGCGTAGATCCATCCGTCGAGGTGGGCTTGGGAACCCTGCGCACATCATTTGGGGCCGTGAGCGACACCCCGGCCGGATCTCCCCACGGATGGAACCCGAATAGGCGATAAACCTGGACGAGAGACTTGTGTGGTTAGTCAGGTCGTGGCCGACACCCTCGCCAGGCCTCCGCTTGAAGGTTGTCGAGATACATGACGTGTACATGGCGGTAAGTGGCGGGAGTGTGTGTGAAGAAGTACACCCCTGCAGGGTTAACATGATCTATTCGAATAGCCGGGTCCGCGGATATGGACTTCTTGGATGCTTACGTGGTACATAGACAATCGAAAGTGGATACTCTAAAATAATCAAGACAAGTGTGAGTACTATGGATGGCCTTCTCGTAGGGAGACGGGAGCGGATCCATAGTGGTGTATTGATTGGTGAATATGTGGACTCGTGTGCGCCACCTCAAAAGAGTTACTTGCAGTCGTAGTTTAGGATAGCCACCGAGTCAAGCTGGCTTGCTGCAGTCAAACTCCACCACCCCTTTGTTGATACTGATGCATATGTAGCTAGTTCTGATGTAAGTCTTGCTGAGTACCTTTGTACTCACGTTTGCTTAATTTATGTTTTTGCAGAGAGACTTCAGTCTCGCTAGTGGTTCCGCGTGGACTTCGACGTTTAGCTTGTTACCTCAGCTACGGTCTTGTGCGCTTGGGAGGGTCCTGTAGATAGTCAGGCTTCCCAGCCTTTTTCATTTGTAGTTGTTTGTACCCAGACATGTTATGCTTCCGTTGCCTGTATGCTCTATATGTTGGGTCATGTGACCTCTGATTGTAATAATTGCTATGATGGCTCTTCTGGGCCTTTATCTATATGAGTTGTTGAGTTATGTTGTGATGCCATGTTGTACAACACATACTTGCATGTTATGCGTACGTGTAATGTGTATTGCTATGTGTGGGATCCGACACCTAGTTGTTTACCTTTGATAGCCTATCTTACAGGGAAATGTCTCCTAGTGCTTCCACTGAGCCTTGGTAGCTTGCTACTGCTCCGGAACACTTAGGCTGGCCGGCATGTGTCCTTCTTCATTCATGTGTCTGTCCCTTAGGGGAAATGCCACGCGTTGTTCCTTTAAGTCCTTGTAGCTTGCTACGACTTGGGTTCATACGTTGATGACCGACACGTTCGTTACTGGGTCATGTATGCCTGTTTCTGTAATTTAGTGCCACTTTTGGTTTATAACTGGTCATGTTGGCCCGGATTCTCTGTCATATGGATGCTAGCGACACTATCATATACGTGTGCCAAAATGCGCAAACGGTCCCGGGCCAGGTAAGGTGGCACCCGTGGGGATACCGTGCGTGAGGCCGCAAAGTGATATGATGTGTTACAGGCTAGACCTGTGTGACTTAGGATCGGGGTCCCGACAGCTTTGGTATCAGAGCCTGACTGCCTGTAGGATTAGCAAGCCAAACTGGTCGAAGTCGTGTCTAGAAATTCTTTAGTTATATAAGGGAATTGATTGTGGAAGGGAACGTAAGGCTCTTTTTACTCCTTTGCCCTATGCCCTTCTGATCTGAGTCACCTTCTTCTTTCTACGAGGATTAAGAACTAGGCTTTCTCTTCTGCCTATTAGGATCACGTTAATTGTGGATTCAACTCTCAGTTCAATTTATTCTACTTCTGTGTGTTCAACTGTTGATCTCAGAACCTTGACATTATGATGTTGAGTGGTTATGCTATCCTTGTGTATGAGTCTCAACAGTATTTTCGAGCATTTACAGCCGTTATGCTGTCCGAGTCATCCCAGGTCTCTAAACAATCTGATGCATTTGCAAATCATTCCTCCCTGTTCTGAATGTCCTTTCAGGCCAGATTAACCACACTAGTCGGCGTGTTAAGGTACTCCGTAGCCTCGACATATGTGTTGGAACTATTATTATGACCCTAGGTGTCTTAGAAGATCACCCAGTAATCTAGCAATGCTTTATATTCCCAGTGTGATAATTCTGGCCGTCAATCTCGAAAGCATCCCGTGATGCCATTTAGTTAGTAGGCCTTCTATCTTTGGGTTCTTGAACCCAAGATTCATTCTACCTACTTCATGTTGGTAGTATTTGCTTGTCCCTTTAGGATATTAGTAACCTTGTGATAGTCCTCGAGGTCCGTGGTATGTCATTCTTCCAATACCATGAACCGTTATGGCAGAAGTTCTTTTGAACCAAAAGACCACAATCAGAGTGCTCTTGATGAGTTCTCCATTCCACATTGTGATTCTGCCAATTCTACCTTTCTGCATGGGTTATCCGGAAGAAATATGTTGAACTCGTTCGACATACTAGTCTATGCATCCACAACTCGGAAAGTTATATGTTCCTTTGAGTTGTCCCTTTTTAGTTGTATTATGACTTTCGTCTATTAGTTGATAGTCAGGAGTAGTTTTGCATTTGTGTTCATCGATGCCTTTTACTCTTGTGGTCCGTCAAGCCATTCTATTCCGGAATGACTAGGAGAAACAAACTCCAGTACCTTATCCATATCTAGGATTGGGTCAAAGCAATTGTACTCCGCAGGTCAAAATAACATTCCAACTTTTGTTCTGTTCTAACATGGAGTATTACCATCTTTATATCAAGAATGTCATGGGAATTGTACAATCTCCTATAAGCTCTTGATACAGTGATACTTCTCGCCATTATCGTTCATTCCTCGGTCTCCGTGTTATCGTAACCGGAATACTGACAAGTGAATCATGATGTGTGAAATCAATACTCCTAGCAACCCTGTTGCTTGGTGGTTAATGGAGGATAATCTCATTCTTAGCATGCTGGTTACTGAACCATCATTCTAAGATTGATCGTGCTACCTATTCCATTTTCTGGTGCACTCTTTGATCAATGAGTTAGGATTGCGTAAATCCCTCACTCTGGTGATCATATCATCTCGCCCTAAAAAGCAAGATTGTTTGTAAGCTTAATAACATATCGGTGGTTCGTGATTTTCCGATTATCTTCTCGGAAGTATTTCCAGGTTGTCCCCTGACCGCTATGTTGAGCTCGTGATCAAGTTGGTTTCTTATAAACCACCACTTCTCCAAGAATCTGTGTTGGATACCCCGAACTAGTTGGTTAAGCTAAACAACAACTTGGAGAGTTGGAAGATAAAAGCTTAACCCACATAGCTCACTCCAAAGGGATATCTTGTGTGTGTATTGAAGATAGATGATATCTTCTTCAATTGATCCCCGTGATCATTTGTGGATCTATTGTCTTGTCTAAACTTTGATTTGAGTATGGGTTATCGTCAAGTCAAATCAGAACCAACGATATTCGTAATGTTGTCTTACTCATGGTTGTTCCCTTGAGCATACACCATTATATCTTTTGGGTCTGACCAATGCTATCACTTTGTTCACATTGTCATGGAATTCCATCTATATGGAAACCTGGATGAGTCATTGTTGAGCCCATCGACAACATCCTTATCTTCTCCATGATTTCGTTGAACCTCCGGCTAGTGTTGGAAACTTTTATAAGAGTTATCTTCATGTCCTGTTCATGAAGTATATGTTTGGTGCAAGAAGTGACTTTCTCCCAGTTCACGTGCATTAGGTGCAAGTTGCCGCCATGAATTCGAGAAAGTTAGTTTTGCTTCCTCCGGAATCATTCCAAGTCAGTCATGCACGTGCGAAGTATGCTATGGCTTGAGAGATTAGCTACCTCCATCCTATCGGTATTCCCTAGCACATCAAGCCACCGACTGATTTGTTCAAGGAAGAGAAGTATATGCTTGGGATCTAATCCATGGACTTGCATAGAGACTTCGATATCCTCAATGATGGTTCCCCACCTGAACTTGGTAGTATTTTATTGTAAGACTGCCATGTGATCATGTTGTCTGGAACAACGTGTTCACATGTGTGTAGCAGAACTAGCTCGTGTTTTGGAGCTTACTATCGCAGTTCATTTCCCGAGAATCTCGCGACGTCGTCTCGTCGATTTGAGTTGCAAACTTTCATTTTTCTCTCTAGACTCGATGAGTCTGGAATATCCTGACACCAGCCAGATCTGAATCTCAGGCAGATATGATGGTTGGAGCATTTTCCAAGAACTATAATATTGGTCTCTCAATAACCGGTAAAGTGGATGTCGTGGCCAACACACCTAGCCGGAAGACCTATTGTTGTAGTATCTTGATTGAAGAAGTTGGCCACCTTCCCCATAAGGATTTCATAGGATTTACTTCCTAGTTGCTTCTTATGGATTCTTGTGCTCCCGAAGTCCGACCTTATACTTGACGTTCTAGGTACCAAACCATTTTAATAAATGGGTTGTGCTAGCACCTCAAGGAGAACATTAGAAGCGGAGCGCTAAATGCTTCTCGGTCGATCATCCAGATTTTGTTTCCTTGACTCTGCCAAGGTGAAATCTGAGAAAGTGTTATCTTCCTTTGCATCTGCATCGCCCATCGCTATTCATCATGGTTGTATGTTGTGTTGTCAGCACCATTGGCACGGATATTGGTAAAACCTTGATGAATATGGGAATGCTCAAGTTCTTGAGAGCACGCACAAGCACTAGGTGTTATCCTCGACACTAACCGGAATTGCTTCCAGTGTTCTTGGTTATATTATACCCTCTCAAAGAGTAGATCCACTCTCTACTGTTGGGTTTCTTCCCAGTTACCAGAATCATTCCCAGCATTTGCATCTTGTTCCCAGCTTGCACCACCATGTGCCAATTTTCCATGGGTTACCTTTCTCAGCCACTGATGTTCAGGATTATCTTCAAAAGTGGTCCTACGATGGGTCCCATTCATTTCCGATGATAAGCAAATCATCCCTTGTGTTGTTTTCAACAAGGTAGTCCACATCATCCATTCTGGCCCGAGAATGTCATTCTTTCGTACTCCATCAAACGATCGTTTGTGATTGCCTTAGGCTGGTATAGGGAACTTCAATGATCTCTATATCAAAAGTAATTCTTTTTGCCACTTAAGGGAATAACTCTACGAGTCACCTTCGCTAAGGTGCCCCGTCCGGTGACCTCGATCACCATACTTTTAGGTGTGGAATTTTGCCTGCCAAGTGAACCTTCATCATTTGTTTCACTCCATCCTCTTGGATGGGTGTTCCGTGTCTCAGCTCAAGAGATGCTTCAATGTCTCACTCCATGAGCTGATCTTGGGTTCCTCGATCTTCGGAAGATCGATTTCTACAAAGTATGTCTCCGTTATCATCTGGTTGGATGAAGATCTCAAAGCAAGGATGACAAGATCAATATGATGCAATAAATCAACATCTTCGAGAAGGAAAATTAGATCGTGAAGATTGTGTTAGTTAGTGCCCCCTCTGATTTCTTATCTCACGTCTTGAATCTCGGGACGAGATTCTTGTTTTAGTGCGGGTGAGTTGTCACATCCCTAGATCAACCCCTGTGGTCCTTGCCTGATCATCATGTCATCATGTTTAATTTTTGTTAAACTTGAAATGGGGATTGTTCAAACCCTAGCACTTCAATTTCAAATAGGTCCAGTTAAAAAAAATTGCATTCAATGTTTCCAAAATGTTCCTAATATTTGTTGGATATTTTTGGCAAGGCTTTTGCAGCAAACCAAAAATAATGGACATCTTTGTGGAATATTTTGGGCATGGAATTTAATTTATTATTGTATTTGAATTTGGAATTATATTCATAATATATAGAATATATTTTCAAATAACTTTGAAATGTTTTGTGTGCTTTTGGAAAAGTCCATCTAGCAACATAAAATTGTTCAGAGGAGTTTTTGGCATTGTTTGAAATTGTTTAATTTCAAAACAGTGGCAAAAGAAATAAACAAAGAAAGAAAAACAGAAACATAAATTGAAACAGAGCAGAGGATTACCAGTAGCCGGCCCAGCCAGGAGTCCACCCAACCGGCCCGGCCACAGGCCCAGCCCACCACCGCCGTCGTCCTCCTGGCGCCAGTCGGCCAGGCGTGTGGCCGGCGCGCGCGCTCGGCCGTGCTGCCACGCCACCTGCCTGCCTGGTCGCCCGAGGACAGCGCGACGCCGCGAATCGTCTCGCCGCTGACGTCTGGATCGAGCCGGCCTCTCCAGTCCTTCCCCTCACCTCTCTCTCACTCCCTTCCACACATGGCCGAACGCCACCGTCGCCGCCGCTGCCGTAGCCGTAGCCACCATGACCCCCTCGCCTCCCCGACGCGCCAACGAGCTCCGCTACGTCCTTCTTGTCCTCTCCACCAAGCTACGGGACGCCGGGAGGCCCTGCTTCGTCGTCATCGCGCTCGTCTTCAACCTCCGGCCGCCATCGACCTCGCCGTCGATTCGCAACGTCCGTCGCCTCCCCGAGCTCACCGAGGCCACCGCCGCAACCGTCGTGAGCTCCTCTCTCTTTTCCCCCTAGTCACTCCATCCGAGTAGCCCTCTAACCACCGTCGCCGACGAGCCCGAGAGCTCGGATCCCCCGGCGATGCCACCGCCGTGGCCACATCCACGCACGCTCAAAACTGAATGCGTCACCGCAGTCAGTGTTCCTCCAGGAGCCCGTAGCCACCTCTATTTTTCCCTCCCGAGCCCCCTAGTGCCGCACCCACACCTGCCCGAACTCCGGCCACCGCAAAAGTTGTCGCCGCCGTAGTTTTGCTCCACTTCGGCGAGAGCTGATGCCACCACTAGATGCGCAAGAGCTCCAGCAGGCCATAGCAACAAACCGCTCCTAAAACCGAGCCCCCTAGCGTTTTTCCGACGCGCGCCGCCGTCGGTTTGGTCGCCCTCGGCCAAACTTCGGCGACTGCTGACGTGGCGCTATCATTAGCACTAAACCCTGCCGCTAAAACACCCCTAATAGCCACTGATAGTGGGCCCAGTCCCTGGTCAAACCCCAGTCAGCACAGGGTTTGACCGGATTTAGTCCATGTGTCACTGACGTGTGGATCCCACACGTCAGGTTTGACCCTGGCCGGTCAGTTGACCTGCTGACCTCAGCCTGACGCAGTTCTGACGCAATAAAGCCTTTCTGGAATTAAAATAAATCAGAAAAGGTTTAGAAATTCCAGAAAATGCTTTAAACTTCTAAAAATCATATAAAATCAACCGTAGCTCAGATGGAAATAATTTATATATGAAAATTGATCGGAAAAATCCAAGGAATCTGTTTATGGCATTTCATGCATGTTAGAACAACTTATGGCTGCTGTTTAGGGCAATTTGAATAAATGGCATTTGAATAATCACATATGGAGTTTGAATTTGAACCTTTGGTTCAAACCAACTTCATTTAATTGTGTTGCTAGTTGCATTAGCTCAATAAACATCATATTGCCATGTCACATTCATGCATCATATTGTTGCATGCATTGATTGTGTTCTTTCTCTGTTTGTCGGTTTTGTCCCCTCTCAGTAGACGACGTTCCGACGATGAGTTCGATGACACCGATGAAGAACTATTACTATCTTCAGAAGTGCCAGGCAAGCAGAACCCCCTTGTTCATTCCGATACAATCCCACTCTCTCGCTCCTGCTCTCCTTTACTGCATTAGGACAACAACGATTGAACTGCTTTTTGCTGCGGTAGCTGAACCCGTTTCCTCTGCATGACCTGTCATTGCCACAGTAAATAGTTGAAACCCACTAGCATGAGTAGGAGTTGTTTGAGCCATGTTGTGCCTACTCATTCATGCTTCCTGGTTATGCCTGCTATTGCTTAGAGTTGTGTCAGGTCTGATTCATCGGGGATGAATTGGAATGTGATGAACATGTCCTACCGTTGAGAGCTTAGTGTGTGAACACGATTTGGTAAAGGTAGCGGTGAGAGGCCATGTAGGAGTACATGGTGGGTTGTCTCACTGGAACCGTCCTTAAGAACTGAGTTCTGTGTAAGTTGTCCAATGACAAAGCTACTACCACGCATTGGAATTCTTAAGTGCCCCTCTCGACTTATTAATCAACTCGATCTCTGTCCAGGAGTTGCAACTAGTTTCTGGTGTTTGTAGGTACTGTTAGTAGTCTACCAAGTGGCACACGGTACATGTGGGCTTGGGACAGACTAGGCACCGTGGCACGGTGTACCAAGCGTAGATCCATCCGTCGAGGTGGGCTTGGGAACCCTACGCACATCATTTGGGGCCGTGAGCGACACCCCGGCCGGATCTCCCCACGGATGGAACCCGAATAGGCGATAAACCTGGACGAGAGACTTGTGTGGTTAGTCAGGTCGTGGCCGACACCCTCGCCAGGCCTCCGCTTGAAGGTTGCCGAGATACATGACGTGTACATGGCGGTAAGTGGCGGGAGCGTGTGTGAAGAAGTACACCCCTGTAGGGTTAACATGATCTATTCGAATAGCCGGGTCCGTGGATATGGACTTCTTGGATGCTTACGTGGTACATAGACAATCGAAAGTGGATACTCTAAAATAATCAAGACAAGTGTGAGTACTATGGATGGCCTTCTCGTAGGGAGACGGGAGCGGATCCATAGTGGTGTATTGATTGGTGAATATGTGGACTCGTGTGCGCCACCTCAAAAGAGTTACTTGCAGTCGTAGTTTAGGATAGCCACCGTGTCAAGCTGGCTTGCTGCAGTCAAACTCCACCACCCCTTTGTTGATACTGATGCATATGTAGCTAGTTCCGATGTAAGTCTTGCTGAGTACCTTTGTACTCACGTTTGCTTAATTTATGTTTTTGCAGAGAGACTTCAGTCTCGCTAGTGGTTCCGCGTGGACTTCGACGTTTAGCTTGTTACCTCAGCTACGGTCTTGTGCCCTTGGGAGGGTCTTGTAGATAGTCAGGCTTCCCAGCCTTTTTCATTTGTAGTTATTTGTACCCAGACATGTTATGCTTCTGTTGCCTGTATGCTCTGTATGTTGGGTCATGTGACCTCTGATTGTAATAAATGCTATGATGGCTCTTCTGGGCCTTTATATATATGAGTTGTTGAGTTATGTTGTGATGCCATGTTGTACAACACATACTTGCATGTTATGCGTACGTGTAATGTGTACTGCTATGTGTGGGATCCGACACCTAGTTGTTTACCTTTGGTAGCCTATCTTACAGGGAAATGTCTCCTAGTGCTTCCACTGAGCCTTGGTAGCTTGCTACTGCTCCGGAACACTTAGGCTGGCCGGCATGTGTCCTTCTTCGTTCCTGTGTCTCTCCCTTAGGGGAAATGTCACGTGTTGTTCCTTTAAGTCCTTGTAGCTTGCTACGACTTGGGTTCATACGTTGATGACCGACACGTTCGTTGCAGGGTCATGTATGCCTGTCTCTGTAATTTAGTGCCACTTTTGGTTTATAACTGGTCATGTCGGCCCGGATTCTCTGTCATATGGATGCTAGCGACACTATCATATACGTGTGCCAAAATGCGCAAACGGTCCCGGGCCAGGTAAGGTGGCACCCGTGGGGATACCGTGCGTGAGGCCGCAAAGTGATATGATGTGTTATAGGCTAGACCTGTGTGACTTAGGATCGGGGTCCCGACAGGAACGAGTAAAGAGACTTGCCGGTGACGAGATTGAACTAGGTATGATGATACCGACGATCGAATCTCGGGCAAGTAACATACCGATGACAAAGGGAACAACATATGTTGTTATGCGGTTCGACCGATAAAGATCTTCGTAGAATATGTAGGAGCCAATATGGGCATCCAGGTTCCACTATTGGTTATTGACCGGAGAGATGTCTCGGTCATGTCTACATAGTTCTCGAACCCGTAGGGTCCGCACGCTTAACGTTTCGTTGACGATATAGTATTGCATGAGTTATGTATGTTGGTGACCGAATGTTGTTCGAAGTCCCGGATGAGATCACAAACATGACGAGGAGCTCCGGAGTGGTCCGAAGGTAAATATAGATATATAGGATGATATGGTTAGGCCAAGGGGTCAAGCCCACGGGGCATTAAGTTGGTGCAAAAGGTGTTTTGCGGAGGCCAGGGGGCCAAACGCCGGAGGCCCATGGCGTCTGGGCCAGACGCCAAGGATTGTGGCGTTTGGTCATGGAGTCCGAGTGGGACTCTTGCATTTCGGGCAAAACCGACTTTGAGGAGGCTTTTGCTCCAAGTTACGACCCCAGGGCTCAACATATAAATAGAGGGGCGGGGCTAGCACCTGGAGCACATCAACAAACATCAAGCCGTATGCCGGCAACCCCGACCCTCTTGTTTATCCTCTGTCAAGTCTCTGTAGTGCTTGCCAAAGCCCTGCAGAGATTGTTCTTCATCACCAACCGTCACCACACCGTCGTGCTGCCGGAACTCATCTACTACTTCACTCGTCTTGCTGGATCAAGAAGGCGAGGACGTCATCGAGCTAACCGTGTGCTGAACGCGGAGGTGTTGTACGTTCATTACTAGATCGGACGGATCGTGAAGGTGTACGACTACATCAACCATGTTGATAAACGCTTCCGCTTTCGGTCTACAAGGGTACGTTGACACACTCTCCCCTCTCGTTGCTATGCTTCTAGTAGATAGATCTTGCGTGATCGTAGGAAATTTTTGAAATTACTGCGTTCCCCAACAATCTGACGTCCATTCACAAGGCCGCACTTCCGCTTCCCTAGGTAGTTCATTGTCTAGCTCACAAAACGCGTGCCTCGGTTCTTGCTTCCTTGAAGAACCACCTTGGAAGATTTTCCTATGCATTTTTCTGAAATTTTCTGAAATTTTTAGTAACTCAAAATAAAAGTTAACCAAGCTCAACAAGATTGATAGCAACAACTCCTACAAGTGCCTAGGGACTATATCATGCATTAGAACTACTTGGGACCAAAGAAATTAGACATGCAAGCTCAAGAACAAGGTCACCATAGCAGCAAAAATTTGCAACAAATAAAGCACTAGAGCAAAAACTAATTGGACCAATGGAGGAGTCACATACCAAGGAACAATCTCCCCAAACAGTTTGGTGAATGGTGCTTTGAGCAAGGAGATCGAAAATGGCAGCAAGATGAGCTAGAACTCGTGCTTGAGTTGGTTGGTGATTTTTTTGGGAGGAAGAAGAAGAGTATGGGTGCAGGAATAAGTGGAGGGGGGCCATGTGGGGCCCACGAGGCAGGGGGGCACGCCCTGTGAGGGTGGGCGCGCCCTAGACCCTCGTGGCCAGGTGTTGGCTCCCCTCGCTGTGTTTTTTGTGCCAAATATTCTAGATAAAATCATATTTTATTTTCAGGGCATTTGGAGAACTTTTATTTTTGGGGTATTTTTTTATTGCACGGAGAAGTCTGGAAACAAACAGAATATGCTATTTTTGCTTTATTTATCCTAGTTAACAGAAAGTAAAAGGAGGGTACAGAAGGTTGTGCTATTTAGATTCACCTATCCCATGCTCATCAAAAGGAATCCATTAACAAGGTTGATCAGGTCTTGTTCATAAACTCTTTCTGAATAACATTAAACCGGAGAATTTTCGAATAACACTAGGTTACCTCAATGGGGATATGTATGTCCCCAACAATAAGAATGCCATATGTCTTCTTGATAGTAAGAAGAGGAAATTCAAAACCTCCAATAGTAATAGTTGAATTTTTTCCAATATAATTGATACTGTGGACCTGAGGTTGTTTTTCTTGGAAAGTGTACCGTATGCTCATTACCATTGACATGAAAAGTGACATTGCCTTTGTTGCAATCAATAACAGCCCCTGCAGTATTCAAAAATGGTCTACCAAGGATAATAGACATACTATCGTCCTTGGGAATATCAAGTATAACAAAGTCCGTTAGAATAGTAACATTTGCAACTACAACAGGCACATCCTCACAAATACCGACAGGTATAGCAGTTGATTTATCAGCCATTTGCAAAGATATTTTAGTAGGTGTCAAATTACTCAAGTCAAGTCTATGATATAAAGAGAGAGGCATAATACTAACACCGGCTCCAAGATCACATAAGGCAGTTTTAACATAGTTTCTTTTAATGGAGCAAGGTATAGTAGGTACTCCTGGATCTCCTAGTTTCTTAGGTATTCCACCTTTAAAAGTGTAATTGGCAAGCATGGTGGAAATTTCTGCTTCAAGTATCTTTCTTTCGTTGGTAATAATATCTTTCATATACTTAGCATAAGGATTTGTTTTAAGCACATCAGTCAAACGCATACGCAAAAAACATAGGTCTAATCATTTCAGCAAAGCGCTCAAAATCCTCATCATCCTTTTTCTTGGATGGTTTCGGAGGAAAAGGCATGGGTTTCTGAACCCATGGTTCTCTTTCCCTACCGTGCTTCCTAGCAACAAAGTCTCTCTTATCGTAATGTTGATTCTTTGATTGTGGGTTATCAAGATCAACAGCAGGTTCAATCTCTACATCATTATCATTGCTAGGTTGAGCATCATCATGAACATCATCGTTAATATTATCACTAAGTTCATGTTCATTACCAGATTGTGTCTCAGCATCAGAAACAGATATATCATTGGGGTTTTCAGGTGTGTCAGCTACAGGTTCACGAGAAGCATGCAAAGTCCTATCATTTTTCTTTTTCTTCTTCTTAGAAGAACTAGGTGCATCTAAATTAGCTCTCTGAGAATATTACTCAATTCTCTTAGGGTGGCCCTCATGGTACAAAGGTTCCCGAGTCATTCTACCACCTATAGTCACAACTCTAATGGCATTATCATTATTCTTACTATTTAATTCACTGAGCAAATCATTCTGAGCCTTAAGTACTTGTTCTACTTGAGTGGTAACCATAGAAGAATGTTTACTAATGAGTTGCAGTTCACCTTTAACTCTAGAAAGATAATCACTCAAGCGTTCAATCATATAAGCATTGTGTTGTAATTGTCTACCAACATAAGCATTGAAGTTTTCTTGTTTCACAATAAAATTGTCAAACTCATCTAAGCAATGGCTACCAGACTTATAACGAGAAATATCACCTTCATCAAATCTATAAAGAGAATTTACCTTTACTACCTGTGTCGGGTTATCAAGACCATGTATTTCTTCAATAGGTGGTAAATTCTTAACATCTTCAGCTTTAATACCTTTTTCTTTCATAGATTTTTTTGCCTCTTGCATATCTTCAGGACTGAGAAATAGAACACCTCTTTTCTTCGGAGTTGGCTTAGGGGCTGGTTCAGGAAGTGTCCAATTATTTTCATTGGCCAGCATATTATTCAATAGTAATTCAGCTTGATCAACTGTTCTTTCCCTGAAAACACAACCAGCACAACTATCCAGGTGGTCTCTGGAAGCATCAGTTAGTCCATTATAAAAGACATCAACTATATCATTCCTCTCAAGAGGATGATCAGGCAAAGCATTAAGTAATTGGAGAAGCCTCCCCCAAGCTTGTGGGAGACTCTCTTCTTTGATTTGCACAAAGTTATATATTTGCCGTAAGGCATCTTCTTTCTTATGAGCGGGAAAATATTTAGCAGAGGAGTAATATATCATATCCTGGGGACTACGCACACAACCAGGACCAAGAGAATTAAACCAAGTCTTAGCATCACCCTTTAACGAGAACGGAAATAGCTTAAGGATATAGTAGTAATGAATCTTTTCATCGTTGGTAAATAGGGTGGCTATGTCATTCAACTTAGTAAGATGTGCCACAACAGTTTCAGACTCATAGTCATGGAAAGGATCAGATTCAACTAAAGTAATTAACTCAGGATCAACAGAGAATTCATAATCCTTATCAGTAACACAGATAGGTGAAGTAGCAAAAGCAGGGTCGTGTTTCATTCTAGCATTCAAGGACTTTTCTTTCAGCTTAGCTAATAGTTTCTTAAGATCATATCTATCGTTGCAAGCAAGAAAGTCTCTAGCAGTTTCTTCATCCATAACATAACCCTCGGGAACAATAGGCAATTCATATCTATTGGGAGAAGCTTCATCATCACTTTCATAAATATTATCAGTTTCAATATTTGCATTCTCCCTAACCTTAGCAATTTGTTCATCTAGAAATTCACCTAGTGGCACAGTATTATTAGGCATAGAATTAGTTTCATCATACATAGCAGAAGTGGCATCATCAAGAACATACAACATATCAGATTCAATAGCATGAGTAGGTGCCGCAAATTTACCCATAATAGATGGTGAATCAAGTGCAGAGCTAGATGGCAGTTCCTTACCTCCCCTCGTAGTTGAGGGAAGATCTTGGTTTTTGAGTCCTTCAAATTCTTCGTAGTGATCAACAGATATAAATCCCAAGTGACTTAAAGAATAGAGCTATGCTCCCCGGCAACGGCGCCAGAAAATAATCTTGATAACCCACAAGTGTAGGGGATCGCAACAGTTTTCGAGGGTAAAGTATTCAACCCAAATTTGTTGATTCGACACAAGGGGAGCCAAAGAATACTCGTAAGTATTAGCAGCTGAGTTGTCAATTCAACCACACCTGGAAACTTAGTATCTGCAGCAAGGTAGTTTAGTAGCAAAGGAATATGGAGATAGCAAAGCATTAACACATAGTGAATACATGAACTCCTCAAACTACGGTCATCACCGGGAGTGGTCCCGATTGTTGTCACTTCGGGGTTGCCGGATCATAACACATAGTAGGTGACTATTGACTTGCAATATAGGATCAAGAACACACATATATTCATGAAAACATAATAGGTTCAGATCTGAAATCATGGCACTCGGGCCCTAGTGACAAGCATTATGCATGGCAAAGTCATAGCAACATCAATTTTAGAACATAGTGGATACTAGGGATCAAACCCTAACAAAACTAACTCGATTACATGATAGATCCCATCCAACCCATCACCGTCCAGCAAGCCTACGATGGAATTACTCACGCACGGCGGTGAGCATCATAGAATTGGTGATGGAGGAAGGTTGATGATGATGATGGCGACAATCTCCACTCTCCGGAGCCCCGAACGGACTCCAGATCAGCCCTCCCGGGAGAGATTAGGGCTTGGCGGCGGCTCCGTATCATAAAACGCGATAATTCTTCCTCTTTGATTTTTTTTCTCCCCGAAAGTGAATTTATGGGATCTTGGGATACGTCGGTGGAGCGTCAGGGGGCCCACGAGGCAGGGGGCGCGCCCAGGGGGAGGGGGCGCTCCCCCCACCCTCATGGATAGGGTGTGGGCCCCATGGTCTGGATCTTTCCGCATGTATTTTTTATATTTTCCAAAATAATTCTCCGTGGATTTTCAGGTCATTCCGAGAACTTTTTATTTCTGCACAAAAACAACACCATGGCAATTCTGCTGAAAACAACATCAGTCCGGGTTAGTTCCATTCAAATCATGCAAGTTAGAGTCCAAAACATGGGCAAAAGGGTTTGGAAAAGTAGATAAGTTGGAGACGTATCATCCAGCAACCCAGGGAGTCAGCCCGCAAGCTTTGGAATCGGTTCTTAACTAAAAAGAACCAAATTGTAGACTGTCCGAACGCCGAAGCCTTAGCGGCATTCAAACACAGCGTCCGAGACGAATGGCTTGCAAGACACCTCGGCCAGGAGAAGCCGAAGACAATGGCAGCCCTTACTACACTTATGACCCGCTTTTGCGCAGCTGAAGATAGTTGGCTAGCTCTTAGAAGCAATAGTACCAGCGACCCTGGCACTACCGAAGTCCAGGACGCCAATGGCAAGCCGCGAAGCAATAAGAACAAGCGTCGGAACAGCGCCGGAGAAATAGATGACACGGCAGAAAACACCGGATTCAGCGGCTCTAGGCCCGGTCAACGGAAGAAGCTGTTCAAACGCAACAAAGACACTTTGTCCTGCTTGGACAAAATATTAGAGAGACCTTGCCAGATTCATGGCACCTGTCAGGGATATACCCCGCGATATGACCCGGCCGGAAATATGACCCGGCCGGACTTGACGACTCACCACAGACCCGGCTGGAGCTTGACGACTCACTGACGATCCGCCCGGACCTGGTGGTTTATAGGCAACCCGCCTGGACACTGTGACTCACTGGTGACCCGGCGGGCGGGTCAGACTGACGACAAGGCCCAGGAGGTCGGCTCATGTTATGGTGGGCCGGCTTAAGAGAAAAAGCATGATGAATATTTCCCTTACAAGGAAGCAAGACCCGGACTTGTATCCCGTTTGTAATAAAAGATAAGTTAGTCCTAATCCTACTAGGACTCCACATGTAACCCGCCCCTTCAAGTTATATAAGGAGGGGCAGGGTTCCCCAAGAGGGACAGGTAACAACAAACAATCTCTAGGGCTAGACACAACTAGAGGAGAGCCGGCTTATGCGGCGACTCCGTCATGATCATAATGAGACCTAGCCACAAACAGCATGTAGGGCTATTACCGGATGATATTTCCCCCTGGCCCGAAGCTGTCTAAATCCTTGTCTTGTGTTGTGTCTCTCGATTCCACTCAACCCCTCTCAAGCTACCACATAGATGTGTTGGCCTCGCGACTAAGTCCTCACACTAAGGACATCTGCAGTGACAATTCCACGACAGTTGACGCCCACCGTGGGGCCTGCACACGGTGGTGAGTTCTTGGAGGGGTCTCTCCTAGGGATCGAGGAGCTCACATTTTTGTCAGATGAGGAAGAGTCGGCAAATTCGTTGACCGGGAAGAGGATTAACTTTGGAGCTTGCATATACAAGATCAAAGGAAATTAGTGTTGCGTTTGTTCACCACCGCCGCAATCTGCAATACATCAAGATCAAAGGAAAATTGATATTTTGATGTTGTGCCAATCCACCAAGTCATCGCGGGATCAATGGCACAAATCCGCACGCGTAATCATCAGGATACGATGTTGATGCTACAACATGGAGCGACGATCAAAGGAAAATACTACTTCAGCCGACGGCCAGTTGCAAATTGCCCAATCCGATCTACTCGCGACCAGGAATCAGGTTTGGACACAGGCTTGGTTTTTGCCTTCGAGACACCCTTGCCTCTGCCGATTCCGCCTCTGCGATCAACTTCAGTCGCCGTCGTCAGCCGGGCTGCCTCGCCTGCGACCTTCGCTTCCGTCGTGGCTGACGCGATGAGCCGCCTCCACCTCAGCCGTCCTGCTGGTCAGAAAGTTGCCGCCACGATTGTCCGAGCCAGCTTCGGCTCAACTCCAAGTTGCCGCCTCGGCCATGGCCAGTACGCTTCCGATTCGAGCCGATGTTGTTGAGCCAATTCAACTCCGACTCCCCTCGCCACTGCGGGCCTACCAGCATGTTTCCATCCCGCCTCCTTCAGGAGCTCTGAGCCGTCGGCTGCCTTGGCTTCACGCCTCCTTGAGCCGCTGACCTCCGTGGTGAGTGGCTGCTCCGGTTCTCCATGAGCAAACGCCACCTGCCTTGTTTTCCGCCTCTGGTGAATAGCCGGAATCCTCGATCATCTCCGCACTGAGCCACGTCTGGCTTTGCCTCTAAACCGCCATCGTCGCTGCCCGTCCAAGTGACTGCATCCGCTGGTCTCTACTGACGGTTTGAACCTGTCCTGTTACAATGAACCGCCGCCGCCAGATCGCCTGCTATTTCTGAGTCGCCACACGAGCACTACCTCCGTGTCGAGCCGGCCGCGCCACGAGCTTCCCTCGCTGCTGCTAAACTGTTGTGGCCTCAAGCCGCCCGGCCACCCGAGATCTTCGAGCCGCCGAATCACCGGAGTCTCGCCTGCAAATTCGCCCCTACGACCGTCCGCTTCAAAGTCTGCTACAACATGCAAGTGCAGACAAAAACAACAATGGGGCAGGAGAAAGTTGCATCAGACATTCATGTCATTGTTCACATGAAATATATCATGGACGAAATCACTTGAGTCAATTGGAGCTGGAGAATCAAGTAAATAGCACATCCATATTGTTGTTGCCTTTGTGCATGATTTTGGATCTGCCTGTGGGTCGTCTGTTCTACAGATGAATCATGTGATATCCATCCAAGTTTGTTTTATTAGCATATATTATTATTTTTGTCAAAGAACAATTACTTTTGTTTGTGATTTTTTTGATGTAGGACAATTGTTCACTAGATCAACACGACGTGGCTGACTTACTTGTCCACGCGGCTTAAAGCGCCTGCGATTGACTCGCCCGTCCGCCCGGCTTACCGTGCCTCTGATTGACTCGCCCGTCGACACCGGCTTACAACGCCACGGCCATCTCATCTGCCTGTGCCGCCTCTGATGCTATGTACATCTTTACCGTCCGTCTCTCGCGGCCTGGTCTACATCAACACACCAGGCCGCACATGTCTGCATGAGTGATACGTCTCCAACGTATCTATAATTTTTTATTGTTCCATGCTATTATATTATCTGTTTTAGATGTTTAATGGGCTTTAATATGCACATTTATATTATTTTTGGGACTAACCTACTCACCTAAGGCCCAGTGCAAGATGCTGTTTTTTTGCCTATTTCAGTGAGAAAAGGAATATCAAACAGAGTCAAAACGGAATAAACCTTCGCGAGGATCATTTTTGGAACTAACGCAATCTAGGAGACTTGGAGTACAAGTTTGGGAAGCCACGAGGTAGGAGGGCGCACCCAAGGGGGTAGGCGCGCCCCCCACCCTCGTGGGCTCCTCGTAGCTCCACCGACGTACCTCTTCCTCCTATATATACTCATATACCCTGAAAACATCCAAGAGCACCACGAAACCCTATTTCCATCGCCACAACCTTCTGTACCCGTGAGATCCCATCTTGGGGCCTTTTCCGGAGCTCCATCAGAGGGGGAATCGATCACGGAGGGCTTCTACATCAACGCCATAGCCTCTCCGATGATGTGTGAGTAGTTTACCATAGACCTCCGGGTCCATAGTTATTAGCTAGGTGGCTTCTTTTCTCTCTTTGGATCTCCATACAAAGTTCTCCTTGATCTTCTTGGACATCTATTAGATGTAATACTTTGTGTTTGTCGAGATCCGATGAATTGTGGGTTTATGATCAAGATTATCTATGAACAATATTTGGTTCTCCTCTGAATTCTTATATGCATGATTTAATATCTTTGCAAGTCTCTTCGAATTTTCCGTTTGGTTTGGCCTTTCTTGCAAAGGGAGAAGTGCTTAGCTTTGCGTTCAATATTGCGGTGTCCTTTCCCAGTGACAGCAGGGGCAGCAAGGCACGTATTGTATTCTTGCCATCGAGGATAAAAAGATGGGGTTTATGTCATATTGCATGAGTTTATCCCTCTACATCATGTCATCTTGCTTAATGCGTTACTCTGTTCTTATGAACTTAATACTCTAGGTGCATGTTGGATAGCGGTCGATGTGTGGAGTAATAGTAGTACATGTAGAATCGTTTGGGTCTACTTGTCACGGAAGTGATGCCTATATACATGATCATGCCTAGATATTCTCATAACTATGCGCTTTTCTATCAATTGCTCGACGGTAATTTGTTCACCCACCGTAAAATATGCTATCTTGAGAGAAGTCACTAGTGAAATCTATGGGCCCCGAGTCTATTTTCCATCATATTAGTTTCCCGTCAACTTGCCAATTTCTGCCGCCATTCTTTTCTGCAATCTTTACTTTTCAATCTATACAACAGAAATACCAAAATATTTATCTTATTATCTCTATCAGATCTCACTTTTGCAAGTGGCCGTGAAGGGATTGACAACCCCTTTATCGCGTTGGTTGCAAGGTTCTTAATTGTTTGTGCAAGTACTAGGGATTTGCGTGTAGTCTCCTACTGGATTGATACCTTGGTTCTCAAAAACTGAGGGAAATACTTACGCTACTTTGCTGCGTCACCCTTTCCTCTTCAAGGGAAAAACAACGCATGCTCAAGAAGTAGCAATGAGCTGATTATCGAGTGTAAGCCAGTCACTGCTTGGGTAGCCCAGTTTTCTTCCAACAACTCTGGGGAAAATTATCATGTATTATCAGCCGTCATCTGCACTAGGTGGCTCAATGGGCAGGCGCACAAGTCGCTGCCACTATAGTTTGGTTAAACTCAAATAGCCAGTTGGAAGGAACCATTGGCCGAGTTGCTGACACGGCTCATACGGGATCATTTATAAACCGCCGCACTCACCTCAACCTTCTGTGGATTCACATCGCGCTATCAACACCAATGCTATACACCTTATGCCATGGTCAAATATGGAGAATCGCATGCCAACTCCTGGAGTTGTCTTGAGACTCGGGGCAACAATGGCATGATTCGGCAGAATTGGCCAGTTTCAATGAATTCAAGAACTCCGGAATAAAAATAACCCGGCCCCGGAGTTTACTGCTATATCGATGAAAATTTAAAGGGTCGTCAGAAAGTTTCCAGCTCAGAATGAAGATTTTGGCTCAAGGGAAATCTATCTCCCACAAGGCGTTGAAACTCTTAATATTCTGTTCACAATCCCGCTCAAGGGAAATCTGTCTCTCACAAAGCTCTGAAGCTCTCAAAACCGGTTTAATATCCGGCTCAAGAAGAATATCCATCTCTCGCAAGTTTGAGTTCTCAGGAAAATTAAGGGTGTTGGGGAAGGTAGTATTTTAAAAAAAATCCTACGATCACGCAAGATCTATCTACCAGATGCATAGCAACGAGAGGGGAGAGTGTGTCTACGTACCCTTGTAGACCGGGAGCGTAAGCGTCAAGTGACGCGGTTGATGTAGTCGAACTTCTTCGCGATCCAACCGATCAAGTACCGAACGTACGGCACCTCCACGTTCAGCACACGTTCAGCTTGATGACGTCCCACGAGCTCTTGATCTAGTTGAGCTTCACGGGAGAGTTTTGTCAGCACGACGGCGTGGTGACGGATATGATGAAGTTACTGGCGCACGACTTCGCCTAAGCAATGCGACAGTATGACCGAGGTGTGTTTCTGTGGAGGGGGGCACCGCACACGGCTAAAACAATTCACCTTGTGTGTCTTTGGGTGCCCCCTTGCCCCCGTATATAAAGGAGCAAGGGGGGAGGCCGGCCAGCCCTCTATGGTGCACCAGGAGAGGCAATCCTACTAGGAATAGGATTGCAATCCTATTCCTAGTAGGAGTCCACCAAGAAGGAGAAGGGGGGACGAAGGAGAGGGAGAAGGAGAAGGAAAGGGGCGCCGCCCCCCCCCCTCCTTCCTTGTCCAATTCGGACCAAGGGATGGGGGGCGTGCGGCCCAGCCATGGCCCTCCTTCTCTCTTTCTCCTATGGCCCATTAAGGCCCATAGCTTCCCCAGGGGGTTCCGGTAACCCCCTGGTACTCCGGTTAATTCCGAAACTTTACGGAACACTTCCGGTGTCCGAACATAGTCGTCCAATATATCAATCTTTACGCCTCGGACTTTCCGAGACTGCTCGTCATGTCTGTGATCTCATCCGGGACTCCGAACTACCTTCGGTACATAAAAACTCATAAACTCATAATACCGATCAACATCAAACGTTAAGCGTGCGGACCCTACGAGTTCGAGAACTATGTAGACAAGAACGAGACTCATCTCCGGTCAATAACCAATAGAGGAACCTGGATGCTCATATTGGTTCCTACATATTCTACGAAGATCTTTATTGGTCAAACTGCATAACAACATACGTTGTTCCTTTTGTCATCGGTATGTTACTTGCCCGAGATTCGATCGTCATTATCTCTATACCTAGTTCAATCTTGCTACCGGCAAGTCTCTTTACTCGTTCCGTAATACATCATCTCGTGACTAACTCATTAGTCATTTGCTTGCAAGGCTTATTATGATGTGCATAACCGAGAGGGCCCAAAGATACCTCTCCGACACTCGGAGTGACAAATCCTATTCTTGATCTATGCCAACACCACGAATACTTTCGGAGACACCTATAGAGAATCTTTATGATCACCCAGTTACGTTGTGACGTTTGATAGCACACAAGGTGTTCCTACGGTATTCGGGAGTTGCATAATCTCATAGTCATAGGAACATGTATAAGTCATGAAGAAAGCAATAGCAGTAAAACTAAACGATCATAGTGCTAAGCTAACGGATGGGTCTAGTCCATCACATCATTCTCCTAATGATGTGATCCCGTTGATCAAATGACAACTCATGTCTATGGCTAGGAAACATAGCCATCTTTGATCAATGAGCTAGTCTAGTAGAGGCATACTAGGGACATACTATTTTGTCTATGTATTCACACATGTACTAAGTTTCCGGTTAATACAATTCTAGCATGAATAAAAGACATTTATCATGATATAAGGAAATACACAAAACATCTTTATTATTGCCTCTAGGGCATATTTCCTTTAGTCTCCCACTTGAACTAGAGTCAATAATCTAGATTACGAAGTAATGATCCTGAGACCCATGGAGTCCTGGTGCTGATCGTGTTTTGCCCGCGGAAGAGGCTTAGTCAACGGGTCTGCAACATTCAGATCCGTATGTATCTTGCAAATCTCTATGTCTCCCTCCTTGACTAGATCGCGGATGGAATTGAAGCGTCTTTTGATGTGATTGATTCTCTTGTGAAACCTGGATTCCTTCGCCAAGGCTATTGCTCCAGTATTGTCACAAAAGATTTTCATTGGACCCGATGCACTAGGTATTACACCTAGATCGGATATGAACTCCTTCATCCAGACACCTTCATTTGCTGCTTCCGAAGCAGCTATGTATTCCGCTTCACACGTAGATCCCGCCACGACGCTCTGCTTGGAACTGCACCAACTGACAGCTCCACCGTTTAATAAAAATACATATCCGGTTTGTGACTTAGAGTCATCTGGATCAGTGTCAAAGCTGGAATCGACGTAACCGTTTACGACGAGCTCTTTGTCACCTCCATACACGAGAAACATATCCTTTGTCCTTTTCAGGTATTTCAGGATGTTCTTGACCGTTGTCCAATGATCCACTCCTGGATTACTTTGGTACCTCCCTGCTAGACTTATAGCAAGGCACACATCAGGTCTGGTACACAGCATTGCATACATGATAGATCCTATGGCTGAGGCATAGGGAATGACTTTCATTTTCTCTCTATCTTTTGCAGTGGTCGGGCATTGAGTCTTACTCAACTTCACACCTTGTAACACAGGCAAGAACCCTTTCTTCGACTGATCCATTTTGAACTTCTTCAAAACTTTATCAAGGTATGTGTGATACGTCCAAAACGTATCTATAATTTCTGCTTGCTCCATGCCTCTTTTGTGTGATATTGCTATGATATTTATGCACTTCCATACACTTTTGATCATATTTGGACTAACCTATTAACTCAGTGCACCCCAGTGCCAGTTTCTGTTTTCTGCTGTTTTTGTATTTCAGGTTTTCCCATTACTTCAATTGCGAGAAAAATTCTGGGAAAAATATATAAAAAAATCAGCGCTCCAGAAGCTTCCACGCGCCAGAAGTGGGGACAGAGGGGAGCCAGGGGCAGCCCAAGCGGCCTGCCCACGCGGCCCCCCTCCTGTCCGCGCCGGCAGGGCGCGTGGGCCCCCCTTTCCGCCTCTGGTGCCCCTCTTTGGCATATATTTAGCGCGCGTCCCGAAACCCTCGAGGACGGAACCCTTTTTCGCGATCTCATCTCTGTTCCGCCGCCGCCGCGCTTCCAAGATCGGGAGCACCAGGAGAACTCTTCCCGGCACCCTGTCGGAGGGGAGAACCACCACCGGGAGCTTCTCCACCACCATGGACGCCTCCCGGATGAGTTGTGAGTAGTCCCCCTTGGACCATGGGTCCATGACCAGTAGCTATGTGATGTTCTCCTCCCCTCTTTGTTCTTCATCGATTAGACCTCGTGAGCTGCCCTACATGATCGAGGCACATATGTAATCTTTATGCTGTTGCTATGCTGAGTTTGCTGGGATCCGATGGATTATGAGATTATGTTCAATTGTGTTTGAGTAATATATTTGATTCACCTCTTTTATATTTATGTTCTTGAGTAATTCTTGCATGTTCTCCGTTGCTATTTATTGCTTTGGCCGAGTAGTAGGTAGTAACTCCAAGAGGGAACGTTATGCTTGATTGTGGGTTCATGCCCCTCGATGACTAGCTTGAGTGACAGAAACATGAGTCTAGGGGATGTGTTGTTGCCACAAGGGGGAAAACAACGGTGCTTGTACTTGCGGGTGCAAGGATTGTTTACTTCACGCAAAGTTCTTTTAATGCAGTTGTCTGTTGCTTTGAGTTTACACTTTGGGTGGGACTCGCAACTTAATACCAGCGAGATGTTCTGGATAGATATCTCCAGGTGGATGATTAGTAGTAGATGCAGATCGATTTCGGTCTACTTGCCTTGGCGTACCGCCCATGCTTTTGAGCCTCTACCTTTCTTACAGCATAGTTAGCATTGGTTTGCGCACATAATCCTGTCAATTGCCCAGCTGTAATTTCTTTACCTCGCTTAGCTGTTTTATCGTCTTTTGGGAGAGAGACATCACTAGTGAACATCATGGGACCCCGGTCCATATTACCATCACTGATCACACCCGCTATTTACTTACTGTTCTTATTTCCTAGTTGCAGTCATACCTATCACTATTATCTCTTGCGTTTGATCCTTTGTAAACGACAAGGCCGGAGGGATTGACAACCTCTCTGTACTCGTTGGGAGCAAAGTTATTTGTATCTGTGTGCAGGTCCTGTCAAGCAAAAGTCTCAGGCGCTATTGACACCTTCTTGTTGACCCTCGGAGTCTCACGGGATTCGATCCTTGGTATCTTTGCCAAGGGAAAACTTGTCGCTACGCTACATCTCAAACCTTCCACTTGGGGTAACCAACGAGGGGCGAGAAGCCATCAATGTGCTTTGTGAAAGTCCAATTAAGTGTCTTGATCTATCTCTATAGATCTTGAGGCCTAATATGTAAGCAGCTTCTCCGAGGTATTTCATGTTTATCTTCTTAAGAGAGTTTGTCTGTTGCACTGAGTTGTGTGTCTTAACTTAAAGTAGGTAATTGAGGTTGCTATTTAATTTTGGTAGTAACTTGCAATAGTTTTGAGGTATTGCCATGAGTAATGTCTGAACTTTTGGTGTCAAGAGCTTTAGCCTATTAGTGATAGATGTCGTATTTTGGGCAATCCGTGTTTATTTTCGAAAACCTACAAAATAGTTGAGAACTTTAGCTACTAACTGGATCACTAATCTTTGGAGGGATCGAATATTAGAGTACACTCACGTATCATGAGTCGAGGATGCGCAAGGATAACCAAATCCCCATACACTCCTCCTCGGGGTACTTGTCTATTTGTGAACCTCCTAATTAGATTGAGAGTTGCCGATAATAAGTGCATGAGTTCTTCGGACTAATGTGAGTATTCGAAAGTTGACACTTCCACCTATCCATATTTTTCTAGCCTCTTCGGTACCGTGCATTGCCCTTTCTCACCTCGAGAGTTGGCACATACTTCGCCGGTGCATCCAAATCCTTGGCACGATACGCTCTGTCATCATAAGCCTCATTATATCCTTCCTCAAAACAGCCACCATACCTACCTATTAAGGCATTTCCATAGCCTTTCCGAGATACATTGCCATGCAACATCCATCCTCTCATGACTTGATCTTCATGTCATACATGCTTTTTGCTTGATCGATGAGCCGCATGTTAGTTGGGCCTTGCCCTAATCATTGCTACATGACGCGCTAGTATCATTGCATATCCTGCTACACTCGCAGAGGCATACATTTGCATACATCAAGATAGTTTCATTTTCTTTATGTTGAGTACTTTTGTAAAGTGTGAAAGATCTTCTATACTTCTTGTAATACATAGAGTGTTGTCCCTAAAGTGAGGAAAAGATCCCAAAGAGGACAAAATCAAAAGATCCCAAAGAGGACAAAATCAAAAGATCCCAAAGAGGACAAATGAGAGATAAATAGAAAGAGCCATTGAGGCCACAAAAAAATGAAAAAATAGAAAAAAAGAGAAAAAGAAATAAAAAGAGAGAAGGGGGCACACTACTATTTCTTTTGAGAGATCCACACTCGTACTCCATCTTATACCTTGTACTCCATAGAGATTATCATTTATGCATATAGCTATGTGGGGACCTTTACACTATAGAACTTGGCTTGTATATTCCAATGATGAGCCTCCTCAAAAGAGCTCTAGGTCTTCTTGAGCAAGCAAGTTGGATGCACCCCCACTAGTTCCATTGGAGAGCTTACCTTAGCTCATATGTGCATCCGTTGCATGGCAATCCCTACTCCTCGCATCATATAAATCATTTGGCTTTCTCTCGCCGATGATTGTCCTCATTGATGTGAGCCTTTCACACCTTTTTTTGTCTTCCCCCTCTATCATTTTTCTCTCTTTGCCATCCTAAGTGTCGACTTTCTTGCTTACGCTCATCCATTGCATGAGTGCTCAAAATATCGAAAGGGAGTGGATCATTTTGACTCGTACCTGGCTGACGGTCTGGGGGATGAGTCAAGATAAGATTCCAAAGAAGACCAAGTGTGAAACTTTGGTAGATAAGTTCTCAACAATACAAAAACTATGTTTTACTCTCATATATCCCTATCCCCTTTCTTGCACGCAAACACCATTTGGAGACATTCGAGTCACGGACAGCGAGAGCTCTTGCACCTTTATGTTCTTATGTTACTTGTTACAATGCTAATATAGACTCTTGCTTGTTATGACTTGAATTGGATTACATGCCTTGATTGCTTTACTTAAAAGTTCTTATATGGTCGATACCATGTCATCACAGAAATTATGCTTGTTATCATTTACCTACTCGAGGACGAGCAGGAATTAAGCTTGGGGATATTGATACGTCCAAAACGTATCTATAATTTCTGCTTGCTCCATGCCTCTTTTGTGTGATATTGCTATGACATTTATGCACTTCAATACACTTTTGATCATATTTGGACTAACCTATTAACTCAGTGCACCCCAGTGCCAGTTTCTGTTTTCTGTTGTTTTTGTATTTCAGGTTTTCCCATTACTTAAATTGCCAGAAAAATTTCGGGAAAAATATATAAAAAATCAGCGCTCCAGAAGCTTCCACGCGCCAGAAGTGGGGCCAGAGGGGAGCCAGGGGCAGCCCAGGCGGCCTACCCACGCGGCCCCCCTCCTGGCCGCGCCGGCAGGGCGCGTGGGCCCCCCTTTCTGCCTCTGGTGCCCCCCTTTGGCATATATTTAGCACGCGTCCCGAAACCCTCAAGGACGAAACCCTTTTTCGCGATCTCATCTTTGTTCCGCCGCCGCCGCGCTTCCAAGATCGGGAGCACCAGGAGAACTCTTCCCGGCACCCTGCCGGAGGGGAGAACCACCACCGGGAGCTTCTCCACCACCATGGACGCCTCCCGGATGAGTTGTGAGTAGTCCCCCTTGGACCATGGGTCCATGACCAGTAGCTATGTGATGTTCTCCTCCCCTCTTTGTTCTTCATCGATTAGACCTCGTGAGCTGCCCTACATGATCGAGGCATATATGTAATCTTTATGCTGTTGCTATGCTGAGTTTGCTGGGATCCGATGGATTATGAGATTATGTTCAGATTGTGTTTGAGTAATATATTTGATTCACCTCTTTTATATTTATGTTCTTGAGTAATTCTTGCATGTTCTTCGTTGCTATTTATTGCTTTGGCCGAGTAGTAGGTAGTAACTCCAAGAGGGAACGTTATGCTTGATTGTGGGTTCATGCCCCTCGATGACTAGCTTGAGTGACAGAAACATGAGTCTAGGGGATGTGCTGTTGCCACGAGGGGGAAAACAACGGTGCTTGTACTTGCGGGTGCAAGGATTGTTTACTTTACGCAAAGTTCTTTTAATGCAGTTGTCTGTTGCTTTGAGTTTACACTTTGGGTGGGACTCGCAACTTAATACCAGCGAGATGTTCTGGATAGATATCTCAAGGTGGATGATTAGTAGTAGATGCAGATGGATTTCGGTCTACTTGCCTTGGCGTACCGCCCATGCTTTTGAGCCTCTACCTTTCTTACAGCATAGTTAGCATTGGTTTGCGCACATAATCCTGTCAATTGCCCAGCTGTAATTTCTTTACCTCGCTTAGCTGTTTTATCGTCTTTTGGGAGAGAGACATCACTAGTGAACATCATGGGACCCCGGTCCATATTACCATCACTGATCACACCCGCTATTTACTTACTGTTCTTATTTCCTAGTTGCAGTCATACCTATCACTATTATCTCTTGCGTTTGATCCTTTGTAAACGACAAGGCCGGAGGGATTGACAACCTCTCTATACTCGTTGGGAGCAAAGTTATTTGTATCTGTGTGCAGGTCCTGTCAAGCAAAAGTCTCAGGCGCTATTGACACCTTCTTGTTGACCCTCGGAGTCTCACGGGATTCGATCCTTGGTATCTTTGCCAAGGGAAAACTTGTCGCTACGCTACATCTCAAACCTTCCACTTGGGGTAACCAACGAGGGGCGAGAAGCCATCAATGTGCTTTGTGAAAGTCCAATTAAGTGTCTTAATCTATCTCTATAGATCTTGAGGTCTAATATGTAAGCAGCTTCTCCGAGGTATTTCATTGAAAAACTCTTATTCAAGTATCCTTTTATGCTATCCAGAAAATCTATATCATTTCCAATCAACAATATGTCATCCACATATAATATCAGAAATGCTACAGAGCTCCCACTCACTTTCTTGTAAATACAGGCTTCTCCAAAAGTCTGTATAAAACCATACGCTTTGATCACCTTATCAAAGCATATATTCCAACTTCGAGATGATTGCACCAGTCCATAGATGGATCGCTGGAGCTTGCATACTTTGTTAGCTCCTTTTGGATTGACAAAACCTTCTAGTTGCATCATATACAACTCTTCATTGGGATATCCATTCAGGAATGCAGTTTTGACATCCATTTGCCAGATTTCATAATCATAAAATGTGGCAATTGCTAACATGAGTCGGATAGACTTAAGCATCGCTACATGTGAGAAAGTCTCATCATAGTCAACTCCATGAACTTGTCGAAACCCTTTCGCAACAAGTCGAGCTTTGTAAACGGTAACGTTATCGTCTGCGTCGGTCTTCGTCTTGAAGATCCATTTATTTTCGATGTCTTGCCGATCATCGGGCAAGTCAACCAAAGTCCACACTTTGTTCTCATACATGGATCCCATCTCAGATTTCATGGCCTCAAGCCATTTTGCGGAATCTGGGCTCATCATCGCTTCCTCATAGTTCGTAGGTTCATCATGGTCTAGTAACATGACTTCCAGAACTGGGTTGCCATACCACTCTGGTGCGGAACGTACTCTGGTTGATCTACGACGTTCAGCAGAAACTTGATCTGAAGTTTCATGATCATCATCATTAGCTTCCTCACTAATTGGTGTAGGAATCACAGGAACTAGTTTGTGTGATGTTCCACTTTCCAATTCGGGAGAAGGTACAATTACCTCATCAAGTTCTACTTTCCTCCCACTCACTTCTTTCGAGAGAAACTCCTTCTCTAGAAAGGATCCATTCTTAGCAACGAATATCTTGCCTTCGGATCTGTGATAGAAGGTGTACCCAACAGTCTCTTTTGGGTATCCTATGAAGACACATTTCTCCGACTTGGGTTTGAGCTTATCAGGTTGAAGATTTTTCACATAAGCATCGCAGCCCCAAACTTTAAGAAACGACAACTTAGGTTTCTTGCCAAACCATAGTTCATAAGGTGTCGTCTCAACAGATTTAGATGGTGCCCTATTTAACGTGAATGCAGCTGCCTCTAAAGCATAACCCCAAAATGATAGTGGTAAATCGGTAAGAGACATCATAGATCGCACCATATCCAATAAATTATGGTTACGACGTTCGGACACACCATTACGTTGTGGTCTTCCGGGTGGCGTGAGTTGTGAAACTATTCCACATTGTTTCAAATGAAGACCAAACTCGTAACTCAAATATTCACCTCCACGATTAGATCGCAGAAACTTTATTTTCTTGTTACGATGATTCTCTACTTCACTCTGAAATTCTTTGAACTTTTCAAATGTTTCAGACTTGTGCTTCATTAAGTAGATATACCCATATCTGCTCAAATCATCAGTGAAGGTCAGAAAATAACGATACCCGCCGCGAGGTTCAACACTCATTGGTCCGCATACATCAGTATGTATGATTTCCAACAAATCTGTTGCTCGCTCCACAGTTCCGGAGAACAGAGTTTTAGTCATCTTGCCCATGAGGCATGGTTCGCAAGCACCAAGTGATTCCAAAAGTCCATCACTATGGAATTTCTTCATGCGCTTTACACCAATATGACCTAAACGGCAGCGCCACAAATAAGTTGCACTATCGTTTTTAACCTTGCATCTTTTGGCTTCAATATTATGAATATGTGTATCACTGCAATCGAGATCCAACAAGAATAGACCACTCTTCAAGGGTGCATGACCATAAAAGATATTATTCATAAAAATAGAACAACCATTATTCTCTGATTTAAATGAATAATCGTCTTGCAACAAACAAGATCCAGATATAATGTTCATGCTCAACGCTGGCACCAAATAACAATTATTTAGGTCTAAAACTAATCCCGAAGGTAGATGTAGAGGTAGCGTGCCGACGGCGATCACATCGACTTTGGAACCATTTCCCACGTGCATCGTCACCTCGTCCTTAGCCAATCTTTGTTTAATCTGTAGTCCCTGTTTCGAGTTACAAATATTAGCAACCGAACCGGTATCAAATACCCAGGTACTACTACGAGCATTAGTAAGGTACACATCAATAACATGTATATCATATATACCTTTGTTCACCTTGCCATCCTTCTTATCCGCCAAATACTTGGGGCAGTTCCGCTTCCAGTGTCCAGTCCCCTTGCAGTAGAAGCACCGAGTTTCAGGCTTGGCTCCAGACCTGGGTTTCTTCGTGGGAGTAGCAACTGTCTTGCTATTCTTCTTGAAGTTCCCCTTCTTTCCCTTGCCCTTTTTCTTGAAACTAGTGGTCTTGTTAACCATCAACACTTGATGCTCCTTTTTGATTTCTACCTCCGTAGCTTTGAGCATAGCGAAGAGCTCGGGAATTGTCTTCTGCATCCCTTGCATATTATAGTTCATCACGAAGCCTTTATAGCTTGGTGGCAGTGATTGAAGAACTCTATCAATAACACTATCCTCGTCAACTTTGCAACCAAGTTGAGTCATATGATTGTAGTACCCAGACATTTTGAGCAAGTGTTCACTGATAGGACTATTCTCCTCCATCTTGCAGCTGTAGAACTTTTTGGAAATCTCATATTTCTCAATCCGGGCATTTGCTCGAAATATCAACTTCAACTCCTGGAACATCTCATATGGTCCATGACGTTCAAAACGTCGTTGAAGTCCCGGTTCTAAGCCGTAAAGCATGGCACACTGAACTATCATGTAGTCATCAGACCGTGTCTGCCAGACGTTCAAAGCATCTACATTAGCGGGAGGGGGCTTGTCACCTAGCGGTGCTTCAAGGACATAATTCTTCTATGCAGCAATGAGGATAATCCTCAAATTACGGACCCAGTCCGTGTAATTGCTACCATCATCTTCAACTTAGCTTTCTCTAGGAATGCATTAAAATTCAAAGGAACGGTAGCACGGGCCATTGATCTACAACAACATAGATATGCAAAAACTATCAGGACTAAGTTCATGATAAATTAAAGTTCAATTAATCATATTACTTAAAGAACTCCCACTTAGATAGACATCCCTCCGGTCATCTAAATGATCACGTGATCCAAATCAACTAAACCATGTCCAATCATCACATGAGATGGAGTAGTTTGAATGGTGAACATCTTATGTTGATCATATCTACTATATGATTCACGCTCGACCTTTCGGTCTCCAGTGTTCCGAGGCCATATCTGCATATGCTAGGCTCGTCAAGTTTAACCCAAGTATTTTGCCTGTGCAAAACTGGCTTACACCCGTTGTATTTGAACATAGAGCTTATCACACCCGATCATCACGTGGTGTCTCGGCACGACGAACTTTCGCAACGATGCATACTTAGGGAGACCACTTATACCTTGAAATTTTGTAAGGGATCATCTTATAATGCTACCGCCGTACTAAGCAAAATAAGAAGCATAATAAGATAAACATCACATGCAATCAAAATATGTGACATGATGTGGCCATCATTATCTTGTGCTTTTGATCTCCATCTCCAAAGCATTATCATGATCACCTTCATCACCGGCACGACACCTTGATCTCCATCGTAGCATCGTTGTCGTCTCGCCAACTATTGCTTCTATGACTATCGCTACAGCTTAGTGATAAAGTAAAACAATTACATGGCGATTGCATTTCATACAATAAAGCGACAACCATATGGCTCCTGCCAGTTGCCGATAACATTACAAAACATGATCATCTCATACAAAACCGTATCACTCATCATGTCTTGACCATATCACATCACAACATGCCGTGCAAAAACAAGTTAGACGTCCTCTACTTTGTTGTTGCAAGTTTTACGTGGCTGCTACGGGCTTAGCAAGAACTGTTCTTACCTACGCATACAAAACCACAACGGTGTTTCGTCAAGTATGTGTTGTTTTAACCTTCACAAGGACCGGGCGTGGTCACACTTGATTCAGCTAAAGTGAGAGAGAGAGAGACACCCGCCAGTCACCTTTAAGCAACGAGTGCTCATAACGGTGAAACCAGTCTCGCGTAAGCATACGCGTAATGTCGGTCCGGGCCACTTCATCTCACAATACCGCTGAAGCAAAGTATGACATGCTAGTAAGCAGTATGACTAGTATCGCCCACAACTCATTGTGTTCTACTCGTGCATATCATCTACGCATAGACCTAGCTCATGATGCCACTGTTGGGGAACGTACTATTTTAAAATTTTCCTACGATCACGCAAGATCTATCTACCAGATGCATAGCAACAAGAGGGGAGAGTGTGTCTACGTACCCTTGTACACCGGGAGCGGAAGCGTCAAGTGACGTGGTTGATCTAGTCGAACTTCTTCGCGATCCAAACGATCAATTACCGAACGTACAGCACCTCCGCGTTCAGCACACGTTCAGCTTGATGACGTCCCACGAGCTCTTGATCCAGTTGAGCTTCACGGGAGAGTTTCGTCAGCACGACGGCGTGGTGACGGATATGATGAAGTTACCGGCGCAGGGCTTCGCCTAAGCAATGCGACAGTATGGTCGAGGTGTGTTTCTGTGGAGGGGGGCACCGCACACGGCTAAAACAATTCAACTTGTGTGTCTTTGGGTACCACCTTGCCCCCGTATATAAAGGAGCAAGGGGGGAGGCCGGCCGGCCCTCTATGGTGTGCCAAGAGAGGCAATCCTACTAGGAATAGGATTGCAATCCTATTCCTAGTAGGAGTCCACCAAGAAGGAGAAGGGGGGAACGAAGGAGAGGGAGAAGGAGAAGGAAAGGGGTGCCAGCCCCCCTCCTTCCTTGTCCAATTCGGACCAAGGGGTGGGGGCGCGTGGTCCAGCCCTGGCCCTCCTTCTCTATTTCTCCTATGGCCCATTAAGGCCCATAGCTTCCCCAGGGGGTTCCGGTAACCCCCCCCTGTACTCTGGTTAATTCCGAAACTTTACGGAACACTTCCGGTGTCTGAACATAGTCGTCCAATATATCAATATTTACGGCTCGGACATTCCGAGACTCCTCATCATGTCCGTGATCTCATTCGGGACTCCGAACTACCTTCGGTACATCAAAACTCATAAACTCATTATAACGATTGTCATCAGACGTTAAGCGTGCGGACCCTACGGGTTAGAGAACTATGTAGACATGACCGAGACTCATCTCCGGTCAATAACCAATAGCGGAACCTGGATGCTCATATTGGTTCCTACATATTCTACGAAGATCTTTATTGGTCAAACCGCATAACAACATACGTTGTTCCTTTTGTCATCGGTATGTTACTTGCCTGAGATTCAATCGTTGGTATCTCTATACCTAGTTCAATCTTGTTACCGACAAGTCTCTTTACTCATTTTGTAATACATCATCTCGTGAATAACTCATTAGTCATTTTTCTTGCAAGGCTTATTATGATGTGCATTACCGAGAGGGCCCAGAGATACCTCTCCAACACTCGGAGTGACAAATCCTATTCTTGATCTATGCCAACACCACAAATACTTTCGGAGACACCTGTAGAGCATCTTTATGATCACCCAGTTATGTTGTGACATTTGATAGCACACTAGGTGTTCCTACGGTATTCGGTAGTTGCATAATCTCATAGTCATAGGAACATGTATAAGTCATGAAGAAAGCAATAGCAGTAAAACTAAACGATCATAGTGCTAAGCTAACGGATGGGTCTAGTCCATCACATCATTCTCCTAATGATGTGATCCCGTTGATCAAATGACAACTCATGTCTATGGCTAGGAAACATAGCCATCTTTGATCAATGAGCTAGTCTAGTAGAGGCATACTAGGGACATACTATTTTGTCTATGTATTCACACATGTAGTAAGTTTCCGGTTAATACAATTCTAGCATGAGTAAAAGACATTTATCATGATATAAGGAAATACAAATAACATCTTTATTATTGCCTCTAGGGCATATTTCCTTCAGTCTCCCACTTGAACTAGAGTCAATAATAGGTCCCCGACGAGTTGGATGCACATCACAGCTCAAACATAGGTCCCCGACGAGTACAATTTGTAAGCATGTCACCTGGGGGCTTCTTGTTCAAACATAGGCATATTCGACCAAAGAGAACATAGTGTTACTACCCTCTTGACCAGGTTATCTTGTTCAAACATAGGCGTATTCGACCAAAGAGGACATAACCTTTCCGGGTCATCCTACCTGTATACCAGCTGCTTCAACTCCATCAAGTCATCCTGATTGACCCGTCGAACTCTTAGCAATCAATCTTTTACGGCGTATTCGACCAAAGACTTGAGCTTGCTAAAGTTAAAACGCCGGCTTTCATGTGAGAGCACAGCTTATAGGTAGACAGGATAGATCCAGGGTACTAAAGCCGCCTTCATTGAAACTTGGTTAAACATGCCTGTTTGCTTGATGCTACTCTGACCTCATGTACTCTCGATAGTCATATCTGAACTTATCCAGGTTCAAACATCGATTGGGTACTGTGAGAGCCGGCTACAGAAAGCGAGGATACACCAGTGGCTCAGGCTAGTTTCATTGAAGTATTATATCATCATACACATACATCATCATACATTGCATCATATGCATACATCATCATACATTGCATCATCATTACATCATGCTTCATATATGTATAGATATACTGGTTTATATTGCAAGAACCGGTTTTTAAACCAAGTTATATTCAAATCTTTAATAGCTAAATATGGCTGGATTTTTATCTCAGTTATTAATAACCAATATTACAATTGAGGTTTTCAAAGTCGCTTTAGCGCAATGGTTATTATCTTATCAATGGATATGATTTATTCTACAAAGGAAGGAATAGTCCCAAGTCGCTGCAGGCTCATGACCCGGCACTTGGGGGCTACATTATTCAAGTTGCGATTACATCAAATAGCAAGTCCCATGTCACTGCCAGCATGCACCATGGCACTTGCGGGCTAACGCAAAGTCATTTTTTTCTCACCTTACTGAAGACCCGACTCATCACATTGTAATGATCCGGCCCTTGGGGACCACCAATTGCTCCCGTCAACAATTCAAGGTACACAAGTCTTATTCCATTATATTGAAGGGTCCATGCTACTTCTCGAGCTTGCGTTGTATCCCCTCGAAGAGGAAAGGGAGATGCAGCACAGTAGCGTAAGTATTTCCCTTAGTTTTTGAGAACCAAGGTATTAATCCAGTAGGAGACCACGCGCGAGTCCCTTGCACCTGCACAAACAAATAAGAACTTCGCAGCCAACGCGATAAGGGGTTGTCAATCCCTTTACGGTCACTTACGAAAGTGAGATCTGATAGAGATGATAATTTATATTTTTGGTATTTTGGTTTATAAGAACAAGAAATAAAAGCAATAAAACTAAAGTAGGTGTAGATTGATATGTTGAGAATAGACCCGGGGGCCATAGTGTTCTCTAGTGGCTTCTCTCATGATAGCGATATTCTACGGCGGGTAAACAAATTACTATCAAGCAATTGATAGAAAAGCGAATAATTATGAGACTATCTAGGCATGATCATTATATATAGGCATCACGTCCGAGACAAGTAGACCGACTCCTGCCTGAATCTACTACTATAACTCGACACATCGACCGCTATCCAGCATGCATCTAGTGTATTGAGTTCATAAGAACAGAGTAACGCCTTAAGCAAGATGACATGATGTAGAGGGATAAACTCAATCAATATGATATAAACCCCATCTTTTTATCCTCGATGGCAACAATACAATACGTGCCTTGCTGCCCCTACTGTCACTGGGAAAGGACACTGCAAGATTGAACCCAAAGCCAAGCACTTCTCCCATTGCAAGAACTATAGATCTAGTAGGCCAAACCAAACCAATAATTCAAAGAGACTTACAAGGATATTATGAGCACACATAAAAAGTTCAGAGAAGAACCAAATATCTTTCATAGATAATCTTGATCATAAACTCACAATTCATCGGATCTCGACAAACACACCGCAAAAAGAGATTACATGGAATAGATCTCTCGAAGACCGAGGAGAACTTTGTATTGAGATCCAGAGAGAGAGAAGAAGCCATCTAGATACTAGCTATGGACCCGAAGGTTTGTGGTAAACTACTCACAAATCATGGTGAGGGCGATGATGATGATGAAGAAGAACTCTGTGATGGATCCCCCTCCGGTGGACCTCTGGAACAGGCTCCAAGATGAGATCTCACGGGAACAGAAGCTTACGGCGGTGGAATTAGGGTTTTCTCTCTGTTGTCGAAGGTTTCGGGGTACGTAGACTTATATAGGAGGAAGGAGGACACCAGGGGAGTCACGGGGGCCCCACGAGGCAGGGGGCGCGCCTTGGGCAGGGGGCGCACCCCCCACCCTCGTGGGCCCCTCGTGGCTCTTCTGACGTGGTTCTCAAGTTCCTCGTGCGTGATTTTCTCCAAAAATATCTCTTGCGAAGGTTTCATTCCGTTTGATATTCTTTTTCTGCAAAACCCTGAAACAGGCAAAAACAGCAATCTGGACTGGGCCTTTGAGTTAGTAGGTTAGTCCCAAAAATGATATAAAAGTGAATGATAAAACCCATTAAACATCCAAGACTTCATAAATAATAGCATGGAACAATCAAAAATTATAGATACGTTGGAGACATATCAGTCCACTGCTCAGTTGGTAAAGAACAAAGCTCTTAACCTTGTGGACGTGGGTTCAAAGCCCCATGATGGGGGTTACATCATATGATGTTCTTTTCAAACAAGTATATATAAAGTCCCTGCTCATTATTACATAATGACCCGGCCCTTGGGGGCTACACTGGTTTAAGTTTTTATGAGTATAAAGGCAATTACAAGTACCAGGTTGCCGCAAGCATGACAACCCGGCACTTGGGGGCTACATATGTGGAATATTCAATTTTGACTAGTGACAGAGATGAACAATCTGGATTTCTTCAATGTTGTAACATTTATATTGAACAAGAATTAAGTTATCACTATGTTCTCCTCTTAAGACTTGGGGGCTACAGTCATGACCCGGGATCATCAGTCTTTATAACCTGGCAGTTTCAGCAATGATAAACTGACAAGTTCTACATCTTTAAGCCGGCTGAATATTAGATGAGTATTTCAAGACCAATGTTTTTGTTAAGCATTGGGAGCTAAATCAAATGAATTATTATTTACAATATATTTTTTGGAAGAAGCCAGTGTCAGCAAATTTATTATGAAGCAGGTCTATTGACCCGGATTTTTTCAGAAGAAGTGCCCGGATTTTTTGCATTGGCAAAATTTGAACATATATGCTAAGGAGATTTGCTATGAGATCATGGATACATATCAAGGAGGAAATGACAAGGATTTAAAGATGATCAGGTGCCGGCTTACAAGAATTTTTAACCCGGGGCACAAGCTGTCAAATTTGTTCTTGTTTTTATGTTGCAGGATCAGTTTAGAATGGATAAATCCCAATTAAACTGGGGGCTAATGTCGGGGATATACCCCGCGGTATGACCTGGCCGGAAATATGACCCGGCCGGACTTGACGACTCACCATAGACCCGGCTGGAGCTTGACGACTCACTGGCGATCCGCCCGGACCTGGCAGTTTACAGGAAACCCGCCTGGGCATTGTGACTCACGAGTGACCCAGCGGGCGGGTCAGACTGACAACAAGGCCCAGGAGGCCGGCTCATGTTATGGTGGGCCGGCTTAAGAGAAAAGGCATGATGAATATTTCCCTTACAAGGAAGCAAGACCCAAACTTGTATCACGTTTGTAATAGAAGATAAGTTAGTCCTAATACTACTAGGACTTCCTCATGATCATAATGAGACCTAGCCACAAACAGCATGTAGGGCTATCTCTCGCGCCGTTGTTGGGGAGATCTACGCACAAGTCAAGACATACCAAGTACCCATCACAAACTCTTATCCCTCGCATTACATTATTTGCCATTTGCCCCTCGTTTTCCTCTCCCCCACTTCACCTTTACCGTTTTATTCGCCTTTTTTCCGTTCGCTGGCCTCTTGTGTGTTCGTCCTTAGTGCGGTTTGTCGCTATCATGTCTGAAACGGGGGAGGTTATCATTGAAAAGATAGTAGTAACTTTCTTCGCAGGGGATGGCGCTCCCACCTAACACCTCGGCGATGACCCTGTCTCCGGCGATCTCCTCATCTATCCACTAATCTGTGGATCCACTCCGATCAACTTCTCCGGCGTCTTCTCTGGATCAAGGCTATACCCATCTTCCATGGGTTCTTCTGGTGGATCTACCCTTGGCTTGGATTTCTCCAAGGGTAGAGTTTTTTCTGATGAAGCTTTCTCAGCAACAAGGTGCACGATTCACCCTTTGGGACGTCATCGGTCCATCATTTTGATCGTCTCCTTTAGTCGTCATGCTTTCCGTCTCTCGGAAGATTTTGTGGCGACGGCTTTGGAAGTTGCACTTGGGGGTTCGGCTATTGATCTTCAGGTGGCTCATGTCAAAGATAAGGTTTTTTCCTTCCATGTTTCTTGCAAGCAAGTTGGTTTTATTATCATGGATCTTCGATCTTTTGCTTGCGATTTGTTCAAGTCCTTCTTTCACCTATGGGGTAATGGGGGCCCTAATTGGGTTAGAGAACTTAAGATCTGGAGGAAAGAGTGCGATGTTGAATGGATTCTTATTAGTCCTCCTAAACGCCGATCAAGTTTGGGTCTTTTGGCTATGCATAAACCTCCTATTAGATCTGCTATTAAGTCTTCTGCATCTCCTAGAAGAAATTGTCTTTCGCCACTTTTGAGCGTTATCCTGCTTGTAAGGGCTACAGTTTTCCTGCCACGCAACAATGTATTGATACAATTATTGAGGCAGGATATGATCCTCTTCCACAAGAACGTGTTATCATTCATCCATCCCCGCCTGAGAAGTTGCTTTGGACGGTGGCTCGTCCACCTATTGTCTTTGGCATGGTCACTCCCTTGCCGGAGTTGTGCCGGACGACAACTTTTTCTCCGCCAAGTTTTCCACTTTCTGAGGAACGGCCCCCCGAGATTGGCGCGATCTCATCGGCGCATTTAGTTGAGGCGGTATTACCTCCTTTTCAAATTTCCGATCGGTCTGCTGGCCCATCGTTGCATACCCCAATTGTTTCCGGGCCTCCTACTGCTAGTCTGGGCTCTATGGACTCTGGCCGCATTGATATTGTGGAAGTTAATCAGACATCTAGCCCATCTTCTTTGCATCACCCAATTGCCCTTGGGCCCCCAAGCCCTTCTGCTGGCCCAATGGAGAGGGGTCCCGATATTCCTTCCTCTCAAGAGGCTGTGAGGCAGTTTGAAGCCATGGTCGATGACATGGTGGACCGTGTAGTTACATGTTCTATTTGCTCGTTGAGGTGCCACTTGTCGGCGGCCTGCGGAATGCGGATGGTCTGTGGGGCTTGCTCCCGTTCTGGTCATTCTATCCGTGACTGTAATGATTTCACGTGCTCCAATGGATTGGTTTGGAGACCAATTTTGGTGCAACAAAATACGATTTTTTCGGAATCTGCTGCTTCTCATGGAAAGAGAGCCGGAGTTATTGGGATAGACTGTCCAGTCCCATCGCCGCCGCCCTCATTGCATCTGCCATCTCCCCCTTCTGAAGAAAACCCCATCCGAGCTTCTTCCTCTCCAATGGAAAATTTTGAGCTTGACCCCCAGCGCTTTGTGCCCGCGGGCCATCACCATTGACGGTGGCGACCGTCGTCTTCCTCGGTCCTTCTTCACGCCCGCTGCAAGGCCACCTCATCGCCATGAGGACTACATGGTCGCGGAGGTGATGCCTGCACCGGAAGGACCCCTCGGACCAGTGCGGGAGGAAGTCGTTCAGTTTCTGCAGAATCGAGGTATTTTGGTCCGCTCTGCTCAGCCTTGGTTCCATGGAGTAGGTTTGTTCCATGTGAGGGATCCTTCAGTTCGATACACCTTGATTCAGCATGCTCCTTTTCCTCTGGGCAACGACCGCTTTGTCAGATTTATGAAACATGATGAAGGAGAGAATTTCAAGGGAGCTCAGGGTTTTCGCAAGGGGTGGTTAATGTTCATTGGTATCCCTCTAGACAATTGCACCACGGAATATATCTCGCAGGCTGTTGGCACCTTGGTGGAGGCAAGTTTCCCAGATACACCGTTAGTTCCTCGGGATGTTGTCTTTGGGGATTACACGAAATGGGGTGGCGCTCAAGTTTCTTGGACCGCTGCCTGCTATGTTCTTGGTGCAGATTTTGCTGACCAGATGCCTAATGATGAGGACCCAATGCCGCTGGACGGGAACCCTCACCCCTTGCCTGGAAATCTTGTACAAGACAATCTTCAGTTTGTTTTGCCTCCGTACCCAATGCTAGGCTGGAATGATGCACCCGTTGCTCCCCCGCCCCACCACCAGTGAATGATGCTGCACATGGCTAGGGAAATGCTGGGTGGGAAGAGGAAGCAGTGCATGACCAAGCTCCACAGTTGGTTCTCCCCGAGCAGGATCATGTCTCAATTGTAATAGATCAGCCAGAAGGTTCTGTCTCCGTGGATCAGCAGGAGGTTGGCATGGAAATCCAACAACCTATGGTACAGTTGCCGGATCTTCAATTTCAACCGGTGCAGCAGCCAGCTTTGGAAGAGAACCCGTTGGCCATTGTGCCCTACCAGCCACCGTTCATCCAGCAACATGAGATCTTCATTGGAATGGCACGCATTGTGGCAGGGCCTCCTCTTCCTCCGGAAATGATCTAGAAAAGGTCTTTTGATAACCTGATGTTCGAGTTCTCGGCTAGGGATGTGCCAAGGTCGATTTCATTCAGGACAATGGGCATAGTCATTTACTCCAAGAGATCTTGGACAATAGCTTTTGGTGAAATAACGAAGATGTCTTTACTGTCTGCCTCTCTGCCAGTCGTTACTTCTGCAAGAAGATCTGGGACTGCTAAGCGTCCAGTTGCCAGAGCCCTGTTTGAGGAGATACCTACTTCTATCGTCCCATCCACTGCTACCAATGAGCTCCCGTGTGATGATCCAATATTTTCTGCTTTAGTTAACTCTACTTCCTCCCCAATCACATTCTCTGTAGATCTTTCGATGGAGAAGAAGAGAAGAGGCAAGAATAAAGTGCATGTGGTTGACACAACTCTTCGACGCTGCACTAGAAGCGCGGCAAAATTAGATGGCTTCAAACACATGGTCTTCGAGCAGCTATCTCTCGAACCATCAAAGAAGCGCCCACGTGATACGTCCAAAATGTATCTATAATTTCTGCTTGCTCCATGCTTCTTTTGTGTGATATTGCTATGATATTGATGCACTTCCATACACTTTTGATCATATTTGGACTAACCTATTAACTCAGTGCACCACAGTGCCAGTTCATGTTTTCTGCTGTTTTTCTATTTCAGGTTTCCCCCATATTAAAAGTGCTCCAAAAATTCCGGGAAAAATACAGGAAAAATCAGCGTACAGGAAGCTTCGCGAAGAACCAAAGCGGGGCCAGAGGGGAGCCAGGGGTGGCCCAGGCGGCCACCTGGCGCGGCCCCACCCCTAGCCGCGCCAGGGGGGCGCCTGGGGCCCCTGCTCCGCCTCTGGCTGCCCCCCTTCGCATATATATTCCTCTCGTCCCGAAACCCTCGAGGACGGAACCCTTTTTCGCGATCTCGCCGCTGTTCCGCCGCCGCAGCGCTTCCAAGATCGGGAGCATCAGGAGAACTCTTCCCGGCACCCTGCCGGAGGGGAGAACCACCACCGGGAGCTTCTCCACCACCATGGACGCTTCCCGGATGAGTCGTGAGTAGTCCACCTTGGACCATGGGTCCATGATCAGTAGCTATGTGATGTTCTCCTCTCCTCTTTGTTCTTCATGGTTTAGACCTCGTGAGCTGCCCTACATGATCGAGGCACATATGTAATCTTTATGTTGTTGCTCTCCTGAGTTTGCTGGGATCCGATGGATTATGAGACTATGTTTAGATTGTGTTTGAGTAATATATTTGATTCACCTCTTTTATATCTTTGTTCTTGAGTAATTCTTGCATGTTCTCCGTTGATGTTTATTGCTTTGGCCAAGTAGTAGGTAGTAACTCCAAGAGGGAGCGTTATGCTTGATTGTGGGTTCATGCCCCCTGATGACTAGCTTGAGTGACAGAAACATGAGTCTAGGGGATGTGATGTTTCCACAAGGGGGAAAACAACGGTGCTTGTACTTGCGGGTGCAAGGATTGTTTACTTTACGCAAAGTTTTTTTAATGCAGTTGTCTGTTGCTTTGAGTTTACACTTTGGGTGGGATTTGCAACTTAATACCAGCGAGATGTTCTGGATAGATATCTCAAGGTGGATGATTAGTAGTAGATGCAGATGAATTTCGGTCTACTTGCCTTGGTGTACCGCCCATGCTTTTGAGCCTCTACCTTTCTTTGCAGCATAGTTAGCATTGGTTTGCGCACATAATCATGTCAATTGCCCAGCTGTAATTTGTTTACCTCGCTTTGCTGTTTTATCGTCTTTTGGGAGAGAGACATCACTAGTGAACATCATGGGACCCAGGTCCATATTACCACCACTGATCACACCTTCTATTTACTTCCTGTTCTTATTTCCTAGTTGCAGTCATAGCTATCATTATTATCTCTTGTGTTTGATCCTTTGTAAAAAAACAAGGCCGGAGGGATTGACAACCTCTCTGTACTCGTTGGGAGCAAAGTTATCTGTATCTGTGTGCAGGTCCTGTCAACCGCTAAGTTCCTGGCGCCGTTGACACCTACTTGTCGACCCTCGGAGTCTCACGGGATTCGATCCTTGGTATCTGTGCCAAGGGAAATTTGCCGCTACGCTACATCTCAACCTTCCACTTGGGGTAACCAACGAGGGGCGAGAAGCCATCACCACATGCCAAGCCCATGAAGGACAAGGCCCAGCCCACTTCTGCCGATGCATCTGAAGACAGCCTGCCTGCTGTTCCACCTCATACCCCAATTCACGTGCTGCAGGCAGTGGGAGCGGAGCTGGAGATCGACCCTTCTCTCTTGACGACGGACAAGCTTATGGTTGATCCCCGGGAGGACTCGCCCTCACCTTCTGTTTAATGTTTTATCCATCTTTGATGTCTCGGCCTGGTGCGACTGTTATGGCGGTGTCTGTTATTGTTGAACTGGGTATTGTTTGGGATGTGACTCCTTCTGTGGGTGAACACTTTAATCTTTTGTATCGCATGGCACTAGATGCAATGATACTTTTACTCTTCCTTATTTTGGTTCGTCATGAATATTATGTCCAAGCGTAATTGGAAAATTCTGTGTTGGAATGTGCGTGGCCTTAATGCTAGATCCAGACAGCGTGCTGTCAGGGACAAACTGATTGAGAGTCAAAGTGCTATAGTCTGTCTCTAGGAGACCAAGCTTACTTCCTATTCACGTGCGGACATCAAATCCATCTTCCCTCACGGCTTTGACCAATTTGTTGAGTCTCCCTCCCGAGGGGCTTCGAGGGGCCTTTTAACAGTGTGGCATTCGAACATATTCCATGGTACGCTGCTGGAAATTAAGCCCTATGCTATTGTAATGCAGTTTACTTCAGTTCATAATAATGAAGAGTGGTTTCTTGTGAACGTCTATGGCCCATGTCAGGGTGAGTTAAGAGATGAGTTTGTTTCCTGGATTTACAATCTAGATATTGACCCGGATCAAAAGTGGATGTTAATGGGAGATTTTAATTTTATTCGATCCATTGACAACAGGAATCTCCCGGGGGGAATATCAACGACATGTTCACTTTCAATGAAATTATTGGGCACTTGGGTTTGCTTGAGCTTCCTCTAAAGGGGCAAAAATTCACTTGGTCAAACATGCAAGATATGCCTCTCCTCGAGCAGTTGGACTGGGTTTTTACATTGGCCAGTTGGATTAATCTATACCCAATGACACAGGTGACACCTCTTGCCAAAACTATGTCTGACCATGTGCCATGTTTGGTTGCCATCAGTACTTCAATTCCAAAGGCACATATCTTCAGGTTTGAAAACTTTTGGGTCCATCAACCAGGTTTTATGGAGTGTGTGAATGAGTTATGGGCTCGTCCTTCTCATAAGACTCACATCTCAGCAGTGATTGTTGATAAATTGAAGGCGTTGAGATTTGCTTTAAAGAAATGGCAGAAAGGTCTCTCACATATTAAAGGGCTTATTGAAAAATGCAACTGGGTTATCCTTTGCTTTGACAACCTGGAGGATATGAGACCCCTATCCAGGCCTAAAAGAAACTTTAGAAAGATCACCAAAATGCATCATGAGCACCTCTTGCACCTGCAGTATCTTTACTGGAAGAAGAGATGTACCATCAGGCATGTTAAAGTGGGTGATGAGAATTCCAAATTCTTTCAAGCCATGGCAACTGAGAGGTATCGAAGGAATGCAATTGCTAGTTTAGTACTGCCTGATGGCACTGTATCTTCTGATCATGAGGAAATGGCCAATGAATTCTTAATCTCGTTCAAAAACAGAATGGGTACAGTGAAGCCCATCACTTTGACTGAGAACATACTTTCTTTATTACATTTTGTGCAAGGCCTGGATGTGCTCTCCAAACCGTTTGAGATGAAGGAGATTGAGAAGGTTCTCAAAGAAATGCCCACTGATAAAGCACCTGGCACCGATGGTTTCAATGGTCTTTTCCTGAAAAAATGCTGGCACATCATCTCTGATGACTTTATTAGGTTGATCCATGAATTTCATGCAGGTGTGGACATATTAGAGAATCTTAATGATGGATACATCATGCTGATCCCAAAGAAGCAGACTCCTGAGAGTGTGGGTGATTTTAGACCTATTTCACTCACTAGTGTAAGTCTGAAATTCCTCACCAAGCTTGCTGCCAACATATTTCAGGAAGTGATCACCAAATGTGTGCATAAGAACCAATATGGATTCATAAAGTCAAGAACAATTCAAGATTGTCTTGCTTGGACATTTGAATATATCCACCAATGCAATCAATCCAAACAGCCTATTATTTTGCTAAAGCTTGACTTTGAAAAGGCCTTTGATTCCATTCAACATGAGGCAATCATAAAGATTCTGGTGGCTAAAGGTTTTGACAACAGATGGGTTACATGGATCAAACAGTTGTTATCATCTGGCACTTCTTTGGTATTTCTTAATGGAGTCCCTGGAAAACACTTCAAATGCAGATGTGGAGTAAAGCAAGGAGACCCCATCTCCCCATTACTCTTTGTCATTATTGTTGACCTCCTGCAGACTTTGGTTAATGATATCCATCAGCAAGGTCTCCTCAGTAGACCATTGCAAAATCATGACCCTGATTTCCCTATCGTGCAGTATGCTGATGATACTTTGCTTTTTTTAAAGCTGACAGAAACCATTTGGAGGCACTGAAATCAGTTCTACAGTCTTTCTCATTGGCAACTGGTCTTCAAATAAACTTTCACAAATCCTCCATGTATCCTATTATTTTCAATGATCATGAGGCTACTGATCTAGCTGCTTTTTTTGGATGCAACTTGGGCACTCTGCCTTTCACATATTTGGGTTTACCTGTGGGGACTACTAGACCAAAAATTGTGGATTTTCTTCCCCTAGTGGATTGTATGGAGAGACGCCTGACAGCAAGTTCTTGGTTCCTACCCCAAGGGAGCAGATTACAATTGGTGAATTCTGTCATATCTTCACTGCATATTTTCTTCCTTTGCGGTTTGTCTATTCCTAAGGGTATTCTGAAGCAACTGGAAAGGATCCAAAGGCAGTGTTTGTGAAGAAAATATGGTCAGGATAGGGGACACTCTCTCGCTGCTTGGCCACTGGTTTGTAGGCCAAAACTCAAGGGTGGGCTTGGCATCTTAAACCTGGGTTTGCAGAATGATGCACTCTTACTCAAGCACCTGAATAAATCCTATAATAAAATGGACGTGCCTTGGGTTCACTTGATTTGGGAATCTTACTATTTTCAAAGAGTTCCACATGATACTACTCTCTGTGGATATTTTTGGTGGAGAGACGTATGTAAGTTAATGGATAATTTCAGAGCGGTTACTTCTGCTGATGTTCATTTTGGTGACACTGTGCTATTCTGGGCTGACTTTTGGCAAATTGGGGGCAGCTGTGTTCCTCTGAGGGATCGTTTCCCTCGACTTTATTCTTTCTGCTTGAGCAAGAACCTCTCGGTCAAAGAGGCTTTTCAAGTACAGGATATTTTGGACATCTTCTTCGTGCCATTGTCTGAACAGGCTTTTCAAGATTTGCAGCAGCTTTTGCAATTGATGGGCCCTATTCATCTGGATAGTGCGTGCCCTGATTCTTGGAGTTGGAGGCAGGGCAAGAAGTCTGCTTTTACTGCAAAGAAGTTCTATGATTTTGCCTATCAGCCAATGGTAGCCAACCCAATTCTTAGTTGGATATGGAAGAGATGCTGCACCATGTCAATTAAAATGTTTGCCTGGCTTGTCATAATGGATAGGGTAAACACCAAGGATATGATCCAGCGTAGGCATTGGAAAATCAATGAGGGCCCAGAATGTGTGCTCTGTCCGACTGGCGCTCTGGAGGATCGAAACCATCTTTTCTTCCAATGCAACTTCAGTTTCTGCGTGTGGAACTACCTGCAGATCACTTGGAAGGATAGTGAGGATATGGTGGACATAGCATGTCAGGCTAAGAAGGATTTCAGCAAGCCTTTCTTTGTGGAAGTGGTTTTTACTGCATGGTGGAATATCTGGAAGATCCGGAATGACAGAGCCTTCAGGAACATTAGACCTTCTTTCAGGACATGGAGAAATGGCTTTATTTGCGACCTTACACTCCTCTCCCATAGAATCAAGAAGAAGTATAGGGATGCTCCGCTCAAATGGATTGATTTCTTGCCTCCTTGAGAGGTCCTTCTTTTTGTTTTTCTGGTTGTTTTCTTCCAACAGTATAGGTATAGTTGTTTCTTTTTCTCCTTTTGTATAGTTTAGATTACTCTTTTCTTTTCTTTTACTCACCTTGAGGAAATTATGTATTGTTGGTCTTTTTGGGCAATAAAATGATGTGGGGTGTACGCCCTGCAGTCTTCAAGGTCAAAAAAAGATAGTAGTAATGATGGGGGAAACTTTGATGCTTTTAATTATCCTCATGAGGAACCTACTACTTTACACACTAAAAAGTTTCGGATTGGTAGTGGTATTATTATTGGAAAAGGAGTTATTTAAGATTTCTTTACTTGTGTCGGTGCTTTACCCACTATGGATGGATCTATTCTTCATAGAACCAGTAGTCTTGCGGATGTTATATCTTTGCTTGTAGTTGAACTTGAAAGACAATTTATCCACATGCATCCTTGCATTCAGAGAATTTTTCTAGAATTTTCCAATATTGAGCATTCTTATGTTAAGCGGGCAGCTACTATCTTTTTGGCACATGAGTTCAGATTTATAATGAGAGAGTCCAAAGAAATTTTTACGCATTATAGGGTGGACGCTGGTCGCCCTCCCATAGAAGCTATCCTTGTTAATCAAGAAGACATAATGCATTTACAATCTTTAGATCATGTTGCTTTTAATGAAAACCATAGAAAAAAGGTTACTACCGATGTTCTAGTTGATAGAATCTCTGAACTGAATGAAGGTTTTTCTATTCAAAACAATGGGTTAGGATTTTCTCTTGAGCAAAGACTCGTGACCTTTTGCCAAAAGAATACTTACAATGATGAATTGGTTGTGCAATATGAGGGGCCAAAGGAGGAACCCATACCTCCCGAGCTTGATCTTGGGGACTTTTGTCCCATTAAATTTAGCCATTTCGATTACTTTTGCCTGCCACAAAGAAAACTTGCTGCTAAACGTAGGGAATATGAGATGAGTTTTCGTGATTTACCTTATCATTACGGCAATACCTAGATCTATTCTTGTTTTATGCCTAGCTAGGGGCGTTAAATGATAGCACTTGTTGGGAGGCAACCCAATTTTATTTTATTTGCTTTTACTTCTGTTTAGTATGGCTAACCAAGCTTTTCAACCTCATTTTTCGGGCAAACAAGATGCCAGAAGAATGGAGACGGAGTATATTAGTACCAATCTTCAAGAACAAGGGGGATGTTCAGAGTTGTACTAATTACCGTGGAATTAAGCTGATGAGCCATCCAATGAAGCTATGGGAGAGAGTCATTGAGCACCGCTTAAGAAGAATGACCAACGTGACCAAAAATCAATTTGATTTCATGCCTAGGAGGTCGACGATGGAAGCCATTTTCTTGGTTCGACAACTTATGGAGAGATACATGGAGCAAAAGAAGGACTTGCATATGGTGTTCATTGACTTGGAGAAGGCCTATGATAAGATACCACGGAATGTCATCATGTGGGCCTTGGAGAAACACAAAGTCCCAGCAAAGTACATTACCCTCATCAAGGACATGTACGATAATGTTGTGACAAGTGTTCGAACAAGTGATGTCGACACTGATGACTTCCGGATTAAGGTAGGACTGCATCAAGGGTCAGCTTTGAGCCCTTATCTTTTTGCCTTGGTGATGGATGAGGTCACAAGGGATATACAAGGAGATAACCCGTGGTGTATGCTCTTTGCGGACGATGTGGTGCTAGTTGACGATAGTCGGACGGGGGTAAATAGGAAGTTAGAGTTATGGAGACAAACCTTGGAATCAAAAGGGTTTAAGCTTAGTAGAACTAAAACTGAGTACATGATGTGCAGTTTCAGTACTACTAGGTGTGAGGAGGAGGAGGTTAGCCTTGATGGGCAGGTGGTGCCTCAGAAGAACACCTTTCGATATTTGGGGTCAATGCTGTAGGAGGTTGGGGGTATTGATGAAGATGTGAACCATCGAATCAAAGCCAGATGGATGAAGTGGCGCCAAGCTTCTGGCATTCTTTGTCACAAGAGAGTGCCACAAAAGCTAAAAGGCAAGTTCTACACGACGGCGGTTCGACCCGCAATGCTGTATGGCGCCGAGTGTTGGCCGACTAAAAGGTGACATGTTCAACAGTTAAGTGTGGCGGAGATGTGTATGTTGAGATGGATGTGTGGCCACACAAGGAAGGATCGAGTCCAGAATGATGATATACGAGATAGAGTTGGGGTAGCACCTATTGAAGAGAAGCTTGTCCAACATTGTCTCAGATGGTTTGGGCATATTCCGCGCAGGCCTCCAGAAGCCCCAGTGCATAGCGGATGGCTAAAGCGTGCGGACTATGGAGAATGTCAAGAGAGGTCGGGGTAGACCGAATTTGACATGGGAGGAGTCCGTTAAGAGAGACTTGAAGGATTGGAGTATCACCAGAGAACTAGCTATGGACAGGGGTGCGTGGAAGCTTGCTATCCATGTGCCGGAGCCATGAGTTGGTCACGAGATCTTATTGGTTTCACCTCTAGCCTACCCCAACTTGTTTGGGACTAAAGGCTTTGTTGTTGTTGTTTGTTGTTGTGTTTTACTTCTGTTTAGTAATGAATAATTTATCTAGCCTCTGGTTAGATATGGTTTTGTGTTTTTATTAGTGTTTGTACCAAGTAGAACCTTTGGGAAGACTTGGGTGAAGTCTTTGCGATCTTGCTGTAAAAAACAGAAACTTTTGCGCTCACGAGATTAGCTGCCATTTTTTACTGGAGAGTGCTTTTAGGTTGATTCTTTTTGCAGATGATTAATAGACAAATTCCTCACGTCCACCAATTTGTTTCAAAAATTTAGAGTTACAGAAGTATTCTAAAGTTACAGATTGCTACAGACTGGTCTGTTTTTGACAGATTCTGTTTTTCGTGTGTTGTTTGCTTATTTTGATGAATCTATGAGTAGTATCAGGGGGTATGAACCATAGATAAGTTGGAATACAGTAGTTTTAACACCAATATAAATAAATAAGGAGTTCAATACAGTACCTTAAAGTGGTGGATTGTTTTGACTAACGGAGCTCACAAGAATTTCTGTTGAGTTTTGTGTTGTGAAGTTTTCAAGTTTTTGGGTAAGGATTTGATGGACTATAGAATAAAGAGTGGAAAGAGCCTATGCTTGGGGATGCCCAAGGCACCCCAAGGTAAAATTCAAGGACAACCAAAAGCCTAAGCTTGGGGATTCCCCAGGAAGGCATCCCCTCTTTCGTCTTCGTCTATCGGTAACTTTACTTGAGACTACATTTTTATTCACCACATGATATGGGTTTTGCTTGGAGCGCCTTGTATGATTTGAGTCTTTGATTTTTAATTTACCACAATCATCCTTGATGTACACACCTTTTGGTAAAGACACACATGAATCGGAATTTATTAGAATACTCTATGTGCTTCACTTATATCTTTTGAGCTAGATAATTTTGCTCTAGTGCTTCACTTATATCTTTTAGAGCACGGTGGTGGTTTTATTTTTTAGAAATTATTGATCTCTCATGCTTCACTTATATTATTTTTAGAGTCTTTTATAATAGCATGGTAATTTGCTTTGGCTATAAAATTAGTCCTAATATGATAGGCATCGAAGATGGGTATAATAAAAACTTTCATATAAAGTGCATTGAATACTATGAGAAGTTTGATACTTGATGATTGTTTTGAGATATGAGGATGGTGATATTAGAGTCATGCTAGTGGAGTAATTGTGAATTTGAGGAATACTTGTGTTAAAGTTTGTGATTCCCGTAGCATGCACGTATGGTGAATCGTTATGTGATGAAGTTGGAGCATGATTTATTTATTGATTGTCTTCCTTTGTGTGGAGGTCAGGATCGCGCGATGGTTAACTCCTACCAACCCTTCCCCTAGGAGCATGAATTTAGTGCTTTGTTTTGATAACTTGTAGATTTTTTCAATAAGTATGTGAGTTCTTTATGACTAATGTTGAGTCCATGGATTATACGCACTCTCACCCTTCCACCATTGCTAGCCTCTCTAGTATCGCGCAACTTTCGCCGATACCATACACCCACCATATACCTTCCTCAAAACAGCCACCATACCTACCTATTATGGCATTTCCATAGCCATTCCGAGATATATTGCTATGCAACTTTCCACCATTCCGTTTATTATGACACGCTCCATCATTGTCATATTGCCTTGCATGATCATGTAGTTGACATTGTATTTGTGGCAAGGCCACCATGCATAATTTTTTCAAACATGTCGCTCTTGATTCATTGCACATCTCAGTACACTACCGGAGGCATTCACATAGAGTCATATTTTGTTCTAGCATCGAGTTGTAATTCTTGAGTTGTAAGTAAATAAAAATGTGATGATCTTCATTATTAGAGCATTGTCCCAGTGAGGAAAGGATGATGGAGACTATGATTCCCCCACAAGTCGGGATGAGACTCTGGACAGACAAAAGAAAAAAAAAGAGGCCATAAAAAAAAGGGAGAAAAGGCCCAAAATAATAATAAAATGAGAGAAAAAGAGAGAAGGGGCAATGCTACTATCTTTTTTTCCACACTTGTGCTTCAAAGTAGCACCATGATCTTCATGATAGAGAGTCTCTTGTTTTGTCATCTTCATATCCTAGTGGAGATTTTCATTATAGAACTTGGCTTGTATATTCCAATGATGGGCTTCCTCAAAATGCCCTAGGTCTTTGTGAGCAAGCAAGTTGGATGCACACCCACTTAGTTTCTTTAGTTTATCTTTCATACACTTATAGCTCTAGTGTATCCATTGCATGGCAATCCCTACTCACTCACATTGATATCTATTGATGGGCATCTCCATAGCCCATTGATATGCCTAGTTGATGTGAGACTATCTTCCTCCTTTTTGTCTTCTCCACAACCACCACTCTATTCCACCTATAGTGCTATATCCATGGCTCATGCTCATGTATTGCATGAAAGTTGAAAAAGTTTGAGAATACTAAAAGTATGAAACAATTGCTTGGCTGAAACCGGGGTTGTGCATGATTTAAATATTTTGTGTGATGAAGATAGAGCATAGCCAGACTATATGATTTTGTAGGGATAACTTTCTTTGGCCATGCTATTTTGAGAAGACATGATTACTTAGTTAGTATGCTTGAAGTATTATTACTTTTATGTCAATATTAAACTTTTGTCTTGAATCTTTCGAATATGAACATTCATGCCACAACAAAGAAAATTACATTGAAAATCATGTTAGGTAGAATTCCACATCAAAAATTCTGTTTTTATCATTTACCTACTCGAGGACGAGCAGGAATTAAGCTTGGGGATGCTTGATACGTCTCCAACGTATCTATAATTTTTGATTGTTCCATGCTATTATATTATCTGTTTTGGATGTTTAATGGGCTTTAATATGCACTTTTATGTTATTTTTGGGACTAACCTACTAACCAAAGGCCCAGTGCAAATTGTTGTTTTTTGCATATTTCAGTGTTTCTCAGAAAAAGAATATCAAACGGAGTCCAAACAGAATGAAACCTTCACGCGGATCATTTTTGGAACAAACGCAATCCAGGAGACTTGGAGTACAAGTCTGGAAAGCCACGAGGCAGGAGGGCGCGCCCAGGGGGGTAGGCGCGCCCCCACCCTCGTGGGCCCCTCGTAGCTCCACCGACGTACCTCGTCCTCCTATATATACTCATATACCCTGAAAACATCCAAGAGCACCACGAAACCCTATTTCCACCGCCGCAACCTTCTGTACCCATGAGATCCCATCTTGGGGCTTTTTCCGGATTTCCGCTGGAGGGGGAATCGATCATGGGGGGCTTCTACATCAACACCATAGCCTCTCCGTTGATGTGTGAATATTTTACCACAGACCTTCGGGTCCATAGTTATTAGCTAGATGGCTTCTTCTCTCTCTTTGGATCTCAATACAAAGTTCTCCTTGATCTTCTTGGAGATCTATTTGATGTAATACTTTTTGCGGTGTGTTTGTCGAGATCCGATGAATTGTGGGTCTATGATCAAGATTATCTATGAACAATATTTGGTTCTTCTCTGAATTCTTATATGCATGATTTAATATCTTTGCAAGCCTCTTCGAATTATCGGTTTGGTTTGCCCTACTAGATTGATCTTTCTTGCAAAGGGAGAAGTGCTTAGCTTTGGGTTCAATCTTGCGGTGTCCTTTACCAATGACAGCAGGGGCAGCAAGGCAAGTATTGTATTCTTGCCATCGAGGGTAAAATGATGGGGTTTATGTCATATTGCATGAGTTTATCCCTCTACATCATGTCATCTTGCTTAATGCATTACTCTGTTCATATGAACTTAATACTCTAGATGCATGCTAGATAGCGGTCGATGTGTGGATTAATAGTAGAAGATGTAGAATTGTTTCGGTCTACTTGTCACGGGCGTGATGCCTATATACATGATCATGCCTAGATATTCTCATAACTATGCGCTTTTCTATCAATTGCTCGACAGTAATTTGTTCACCCACCATAAAATATGCTATCTTGAGAGAAGTCACTAGTGAAACATATGGCCCCCGGGTCTATCTTCCATCATATTAGTTTCCCGTCAACTTGCCAATTTCTGTCGCCGTTCTTTTCTGCAATCTTTACTTTTCAATCTATACAACAAAAATACCAAAAATATTTATCTTATTATCACTATCAAATCTCACTTTTGCAAGTGGTCGTGAAGGGATTGACAACCCCTTTATCACGTTGGTTGCAAGGTTCTTAATTGTTTGTGCAGGTACTAGGGATTTGCGTGTAGTCTCCTACTGGACTGATACCTTAGTTATCAAAAACTGAGGGAAGTACTTACGCTACTTTGCTGCATCACCATTTCCTCTTCAAGGGAAAACCAACGCATGCTCAAGAGGTAGCAATGAGATGATTATTGAGTGCAAGCCAGTCACTACTTGGGTAGCCCGGTTTTCTTCCAACAACTCTAGGGCAAATTATCATGTATTATCAGCCGCCGTCTGCACTGGGTGGCTCAACGGGCAGGCACACAAGTCGCCGCCACTACATTTTGGTTAAACTCAAACAGTCAGTTGGAAGGAACCATTGGCCGAGTTGCTGACACGGCTCATACGGGATCATTTATAAACCGCCGCAGTCACCTCAACCTTCTGTGGATTCACATCGCGCCATCAACACCAATGATATACACCTTATGCCATGGTCAAATATGGAGAATCTCAAGCCAACTCCTGGAGTCGTTAGAATTGGACTGTTTCAATGAATTCAAGAACCCGGGTCATTGGAAGAAAAAATAACCCGGTCCCGGAGATTACTGCTATATCGATGAAAATTTAAAGGGCCGTCAGAAAGTTTCTGGCTCAAAATGAAGATCCCGGCTCAAGGGAAATCTATCTCCCACAAGGCGTTGAAACTCTTAACATTCGGTTCACAATCCGGCTCAAGGGAAATCTGTCTCTCACAAAGCTCTGAAACTCTCAAATCCGGTTTAATATCCGGCTCAATAAGAATATCCATCTCTTGCAAGTTCGAGTTCTCAGGAAAATTAAGGGGACCAAAGAGAGTTGGATGCACAGCATAGCTCAAACATAGGTCCCCGACAAGTACAATTCGTAAGTATGTCACTTGGGGGCTTCTTGTTCAAACATAGGCGTATTCGACCAAAGAGAACATAGCGTTACTACCCTCTTGACCAGGTTATCTTGTTAAACATAGGCGTATTCGACCAAAGAGGACATAACCTTTCCGGGTCATCCTACCTGTATAGTAGCTGCTTCAACTCCATCAGGTCATCCCTATTGACCCGCCGAACTCTTAGCAATCAATCTTTTACGGCGTATTCGACCAAACAATTGAGCTTGCTAAAGTTAAAACGACGGCTGTCATGTGAGAGCACGGCTTACACATAGTCAGGATAGATCCAGGAAACTAAAGCCGCCTTCATTGAAACTTGGTTAAATCTGCATGTTTGCTTGATGCTACTCTGACCTCGTGTACTCTCGATAGTCATATATGAACTTATCCAGCTTCAAACATCGATTGGGTACTGTGAGAGCCGGCTACAGAAAGCGAGGATACTCCAATGGCTCAGGCTAGTTTCATTGAAGTATTCTGTCATCGTACACATACATCATCATACATAGCATCATATGGATACATCATCATACATTGCATCATCATTACATCATGCATCATATATGTATAGATATACCGGTTTATATTGCAGGAACCGGTTTTTAAACCAGGTTATATTCAAATCGTTAATAGCCAAACATGGCTGGATTTATATCATGGTTATCAATAACCAATATTACAATTGAGGTTTTCAAAGTCGCTTTAGCGCAATGGTTATTATCTTATCAATGGATATGATTTATTCTACAAAGGAAGGAATAGTCCCGAGTCGCTGCAGGCTTACGACCCGGCACTTGGGGGCTACATTATTCAAGTTGAGATTACATCAAATATGCAAGTCCCATGTTAGTGCTAGCATGCACCATGGCACTTGGGGGCTAATGCAAAGTCATTTTTTGCTCACCTTATTGAAGACCCGACTCATCACATTGTAATGAGCCGGTCCTTGGGGGCTACCAATTGCTCCTGTCAATAATTCAAGGTACACAAGTCTTATTCCATTATATTGAAGGGTCCACTGCTCAGTTGGTAAAGCATAAAGCTCTTAACCTTGTGGGCGTGGGTTCAAAGCCCCATGATGGGGGTTACATCATATGATGTTCTTTTCAAACAAGTATATATAAAGTCCATGCTCATTATTACATAATGACCCGGTCCTTGGGGGCTACACTGGTTGAAGTTTTTATGAGTATAAAGGCAATTACATGTCCCAGGTTGCCGCAAGCATGACAACCCGGCACTTGGGGGCTACATATGTGGAATATTAAGTTTTGACTAGTGACTGAGATGAACAATCTGGATTTCTTCAAGGTTGCAACATATATATTGAACAAGTCTTAAGCTATCACTATGTTCTCCTCTTAAGACTTGGGGGCTACAGTCATGACCCGGAATCATCAGTCTTTATAACTCGGCAGTTTCGACAATGGTAAACCGACAAGTTCTACCTCTTTAAGCCAGCTGAATATCAGGTGAGTATTTCTAGACCAATATTTTTGTTAAGCATTGGGAGCAAAATCAAATGAATTATTTTTTACAATATTTTTTTGGAAGAAGCCACTGTCAGCAAATTGATTATGAAGCAGGTCTATTAACCCGGATTTTTTCAGAAGAAGTGCCCAGATTTCTTGCATTGGCAAAATTTGAACATATCTGCTAAGGAGATTTGCTATGAGATCATGGACACATATCAAGGAGGAAATGACAAGGACTTAAAGATGATTCGGTGCCAGCTTACAAGAATTTTAAACCCGAGGCACAACCTGTCAAATTTGTTCTTGTATTTATGTTGCAGGATCAGTTTAACATGGATAAATCCGAATTAAACTGGGGGCTAATGCCGGGGATATACCCCGAGGTATGACCCGGCCGGAAATATGACCCGGCCGGACTTGACGACTCACCAGAGACCCGGCTGGAGCTTGAAGACTCGCTGGCGATCCGCCCGAACCTGGCGGTTTACATTCATCCCGCCTGGACATTGTGACTCAATGGTGACCCGATGAACGGGTCAGACTGATGACAAGGACCAGGTGGCCGGCTCATGTTATGGTGGGCTCGCTTAAGAGAAAAGGCATGATGAATATTTCCCTTACAAGGAAGCAAGACCCGGACTTGTATCCGTTTGTAATAGAAGATAAGTTAGTCCTAATCCTACTAGGACTCCAAATGTAACCCGCCCCTTCAACTTATATAAGGAGGGGCAGGGCTCCCCAAGAGTGACATGAAACCCGCCTGGGCATTGTGACTCACGAGTGACCCAGCGGGCGGGTCAGACTGACGACAAGGCCCAGGAGGCCGGCTCATGTTATGGTGGGCCGGCTTAAGAGAAAAGGCATGATGAATATTTCCCTTACAAGGAAGCAAGACCCAAACTTGTATCACGTTTGTAATAGAAGATAAGTTAGTCCTAATCCTACTAGGACTCCACATGTAACCTGCCCCTTCAACTTATATAAGGAGGGGCAGGTAACAACAAACAATCTCTAGGGCTAGACACAACTAGAGGAGAGCTGGCTTATGCGGCGACTCCCTCATGATCATAATGAGACCTCACAAATAGCATGTAGGGCTATTACCGATGATGTTTCCCGGGGGCCCGAAGCTGTCTAAATCCTTGTCTTGTATTGCGTCTCTCGATTCCGCTCAACCAATCTCAAGCTACCACATAGATGCGTTAGCCATGCGACTAAGTCCTCACACTAAGGACATCTGCCATGAAAATTCCACGACAGCACCCCTGACAAACCTGCAAACCACACCAACAGAAATTGTTGAGTCTACAAGGAGGCCGGCAAGTTTAATGCCGAACACAAGGGGAAAGGACCTCAAAGCAAGGACGAAGACGAGCCTCACCAACCGAACACTGGGGGCAGAAGAAATTTCCCCCTATGGTGAAAACGGTGAATATGATCTTCACCACCCATATCCCCAAGAGGGAACGCAAGTGCGCACTCAGGGAGGTTTATGCTCTAGAGCTAGTCGCCCCCAAGTTCAACCCATGGTCGGCTTGCCCGATCACCTTTGATCGTAGGGATCACCCAACCAGCATCTGTCACGGAGGTTCGGCGGCCCTAGTAGTCGACCCTATAATCGATGTATATCATCTTACTCGAGTCCTTATGGACGGCGGCAGCAGTCTCAACCTGATATATCAAGACACTGTCCACAAGATGGGGATAGACCCGTGAAGAATTAAACCTAGCAGCACTACCTTTAAAGGAGTGATACCCAGCGTCGAGGCCCGCTGCACGAGCTCATTAACATTTGAAGTAGTATTCGGCTCTTCGGACAATTTTCGAAGTGAGGAGTTAATCTTCGACATTGCTCCTTTCTGAAGTGGCTACCATGCACTACTCGGAAGAATGGCCTTCGCCCGCTTTAACACAGTCCCGCACTATGCTTATCTCAAGCTTAAAATGCCGGGACCTCGCGGCGTCATTATAGTCAATGGGAATATGGAGCGCTCCCTCCGTATAGAGGAGGATATTGCGGCCCTGGCAACTGAAGTTCAAGGCGGCCTATTCAAGCCAAATAATTCATCGGTCATCAAGACCAGAGACACTGTTAAACGTGTCCGGCCTGCATTGCAATGCGGTAGCTCAGAAGAACCTAAGCTTGATTAGCAGTTTGGCCTCCGCCCGATGCCCCCAAAAGGTTGTGTCATATGTACCTCACGTACACAACTACGCCCTTAAAATACCTTGGGCAGCGCCGGGGGCACACTACGGAAAAATAGTCCGTAGTATGGCTTGACCCTATACGGACTCTACACACATTTCAATTGCAGATTCATTAAAGAACCCACCTTATCCATGGTTGCGTAGGGAATTCTTTTCTATATTCGTCTTTTCTTTTGCAGTTAGCCATAAGACCTCTTGAGGGAGTCCTGGATTTAGGGGTCCTCGGGTGTCCGTCCTACTGAAGCTGGGCCGGACTGATGGGCCATGAAGATAAAAGCAGAAGGCCATCCCCCGTTTCCGAATAGGACTCCTATGTATGTAGAAAGGAGAAATAGATGTCCGGGTGTAATGATTCCTTCCTACCCAAGTCATCTTTGTGTAACCCTAGGCATCCTCCGGCGTGTATATAAGCCGGAGGGTTTAGTCCGAAGGAGCTAGCAGAATCACAATTACATAGGCTAGACTTCTAGGGTTTAGCCATTACGATCTCGAGGTAGATCAACTCTTGTAACCCTATATTCATCAAGATCAATCAAGCACGAAGTAGGGTATTACCTCGATAGAGGGGGACCAAACCTGGGTAAACATCGTGTCCCCAGTCCCTTGTTACCATCGATCCTTAGACGCACAACTTGGGCACCCCTATCCGAGATATGCCGGTTTTGAAACCAACAATGGCGCTTTCATTGAGAGCTCCGCCATGTACTCGCCAGAAGCGATTTGTGGCGCGTCTCATTATCAACGACGACATCACCCTCGGAAAAGGCCTGGGTCTTGGCTAGGTCCTCCTGCTCGGCGGGTTCGCCATATGCGCCCGCCTGGCCTTCAAGCGGACCGCATCTCCTGTAGTCACCGAGCACCACTCTTACATTGGTCCGAACACTCCGAAGATGCGAATCCAGTAGGCTCCTCATCTTTAAACGAGTTTCTGGGTCGCATTGCGCCCTGGGGTTTTCAGCATACAATGATCAGATCAAGCCTAAACCCGATCAGGGGGAAAACAATTCCACCCCGATCACTCACCTGGTGGTAGCCGTCGAGGAACGGGCCGAAGTCACTTCTCCTCATAAACCAGATACCTGTTGTGTACGGATCTCCGGGCCCTTTGAGCCGAACACCCCTCCTTCGGGCAGGACTCCACATCTTTCGAGCTCAGGGACAAACACCGAGCCCGAGGAACGCTCAGATCCTGCTGGGCCCGGGTTGTCAACACCGGAGGTTTTGCAAACCCCGGACACTACATTGGGTCGAGATTCAAATTTTTCCATACCCACCCACCACAATCAATACTCTCCAAGTAACTCTGGCCCTCCAGACGTATGTGACCTGATGTACGTGCGACAGCAGCACCAGGAGACTGTCCATCACTTCTGGGCTAGATTTCTACTTGTTAAAAACAAGATTAAGGACTGTTGCGATGACGACATGGTTCCAATATTTTCACCGCAATTGCACGGACGAGGGAGTCTTGAACGCCCTCAACCGCCGTCGCATACAGAGTTTTATAGAGTTGGCGCAATTAGTACGAAAGTACTACGCCATGGAAAGTACTTGGAAGGCCCAGAATACCCATCTGGAACAGCCTGTCTTCGGACAAAACACCTTGAAAGCGAAACGGACATACCCTAATAGGACATCCGATCATATACCCGTCGGCAAGAAACATAAACCTTTTATAGGGCAGAGGTCCGTGCTGGATGCACTCTTAGATAAACCTTGCCAGATACATGAAACACAGGGCATGACCCCAACCCACAGCCTTCAATCATGTTGGGTACTCCGGCAGTTAGCTAAAACCGGTGAAGCCATTGTTGCCACCGCAACTCCAGAAGAGGACAATTTTGACGTCCTCACGGCCTTCGAGACCTTCTCTTCAAACAACCGGCGCAAGAGAGCACATCGCGAGCTCGCCGAGGTTCATCAAATAACCACTGCAAGCCCATGGAACGACGCGATAATCACTTGCCGATGACAAACCTCGAGTCTGGACAGTCCGAGCCCCAGCCGCTCTTGTACTAAACCCAATAGTATATGGCTTTCACCTCACCAAAGTGCTCATGGACTGCGGCAGTGGACTCAACCTCATATACGAGGACACGCTTGAAAAAATGCAGGCCGATAAAACCCGCATTGAGCAAAGTAACACAAACTTTCGAGGAATCATCCCCAGTTGGGAAGCCCGGTGTTCGGGAAGTATTAAATTTGACGTAGTATTCGGCATGCCCGAGAACTATAGGTCAGAAGAGCTGCTCTTCCACATTGTCCCCTTCAACATCGGACACCACGCGCTTCTAGGGCGAGACGCTTTCTCATGCTTTCAAGCCATACATGAAGCTTAAAATGCTAGGGGCCAATGGAATAATCATAGTCATAACTGATTCAGAAAGAGCACTCTGTGCGGAAAACAAAACCAGATCCTTGGCCCTACAGGAACTATCCAAAGTCTTTGCAGCCGAAGAATTAACCACCTTACGATCCACGGTGGATAAGGACGACGTAGTCCTTGATAAAAGATCTAAGTCTATCTCCTTCAAGCCAGCAGATGAAATTATCAAATTTCAGGTACATCCAATAGACCCCAATAAAACAGCATCCATTGGAGCACAGCTAGACCCAATAGTAGACAGCGCTCTGTGCGCATTCGTACAAGAAAAGGACATGTTCGCGTGGCATCATTCAGACATGCCTGGGATCCCACGCAGGCTGGCCGAGCACAACCTCAACATCATCAAAGGGTTCAATCCAGTCAAGCGGCCACTGCGACGATTTTCCGAACCCAAAAGATAAGCTATGGGGGAAAAGATGGCCAAGTTACTGGAGACCGGATTCATCAGGGAAACTAAACATCCGGATTGGCTAGCCAATTTGGTCATGGTACCGAAGAAGGATAAATTCTGGGGCCTTTGTGTCGACTTTAAATACTTGAATAAGGCTTGCCCTAAGGACCCTTTTCTGCTGCCCCGCATCGATAAAATCATCAATGCAACAACAGGAAAAGACTCGTTATGCTTCATCGATGCTTACTCCGCCATCAGATAAAAATGAAGGAATCCGACCAGGCCGCGACGGCGTTTATCGCTCCGTATGGGCCCTTTTGCTTCAACATTATGCCCTTTTGGCTCAAAAACGCTGGTGCCACGTATCAACGCATGATTCAAACATGCTTAGAGAAACAAATTGGCAAGACGGTGGAGGCATACGTCAGCGATGTAGTCATCAAGACCAAACGCGTCGAAACATTGGTGGACGATCTCTGCCTCACATTCGATAACCTTCGAACATATAACATACGGCTCCATCCGGAAAAATGCGTCTTAGGCGTTCTGGCCGGAAAGCGGTTAGGGTTTATCGTCACGCATAGAGGAATTGAGGAGAACCCAGCTAAAATTTGAGCCTTGTCGCAGCTGGTTACACCAACTGATCTAAAACAAGTCCAAAAGCTAGTAGGGTGCGTGGTGGCCTTAAGCCACGTCATCTCCAAACTAGGAGAAAAAGCATTACCACTTTATAGACTGCTGAGGCGCACGGACAACTTCGAATGGACGGATGTGGCCACGGCCGTATTGGAAGAAATAAAAACCCTATTAGCGGACAACCCAATCCTAGCCGCTCCAAGTGTTGGCAAGCCAATGATGCTTTATGTCTCAGCCACTCACCAGGTAGTGAGTGATGTACTCGTCGTCGAACAAGAGGAAGAGGGACATAAAATCCATGTCAAAAAACCAGTATACTACATATTAGAGGTTCTCACACCGTGCAAGTGACGATACCCCCATTATCAGAAAATTGCCTATGTGGTGTTCATGGCATCTCGGAAACTCTGACACTACTTTCAAGAGTGTTCGATTACAGTGGCATCCGAAGTACCACTCAATGTTATCATAAATAGTAAAGATGCCACAGGCCGCATAGCCAAATGGTCCATCGAGCTCTTGACGTTCGAAATAACATACAAACCACGCCGGACTATTAAATCTCAGGTGCTAATTGACTTTGTCACATAATGGATTGAGGTTGAACTCCCTAAAGAGTATTGAGCATACTCCCACTGGACCATGTATTCCGACGGCTCCAAAATGCTAGCCGGATTGGGGGCCGGCGTCATCTTGATATCTCCCATAGGGGATACAATCCGCTACGTACTGCAAATCATGTATACGGACTCAAACAATGATGCCGAATATGAGGCACTACTACACGACCTCCGCATGGTCGTATCCATAGGCATACAACGCCTCGAGGTGAGCGGAGACTCAAACCTCGCACTATCTTAGGTAAACGGAGAATTTGATGCGAATGATTCAAAGATGGCAGCTTATCGAAACACCATATTAAAAATATCAGCTTGATTCGAGGGGCTAGAATTTCACCATGTCGCTCGGGACAGTAATCAGGCAGCGGATATACTCGTTCGCATGGGCGCCAAACGTGACCTGGTCCCGCCTAACACCTTTGTAGAAAGGTTGTTTAAGCCATCAGTGACATGGCAGCACGAGAGCGGAGACGCTAATTCAGACCCGAACACGCCCCCACCAGTCGAACTCAATACAGATGTCATCAGGGATTCGGATATGGAAATAACATCTTTAGCTCATGAGATCATGGCTGTCATAGCCCCCTGGACCGAACCCTTCATGGCCTACCTTAATAGGCAAGAGCTCCTCAATGACCAAAATGACGCTCGTCGCATAATTCGGCTTTCTAAAGCTTATAAAGTTCACGAAGGTGAACTATACAAGAAAAGCACTACTGGTGTTCTCCAAAGGTGCATCTCTGCAGAGGAGGGACGGCAACTTGTAGCCGAAATACACGCTGGCATGGGCGGCCATCACGCCGCAGCTCGGGCTCTCGTAAGCAAGGCTTTCCGAACAGGTTTCTTCTGGCCAACTACCCGAGCAGATGCTCAAGCCCTAGTCCAACATTGTTTTAGATGCCAGCTTTTCGCAAATCAAAGTCATATGCCTCCCACCGTTCTAAGAACCATCCCTATTACTTGGCCCTTTGCGGTCTGGGGGCTGGATATGGTCGGACCCCTTAAAGGGGGAAGCCACAAAAATAAACATTTGTTGGTCATGGTGGACAAAATCACTAAATGGATAGAATCCAAACCAGTCAGAACGGCTGAAGCAGGGCCAGTGATAGATTTTATATCCGATGTAGTACACCGTTATGGTGCCGCATAGTATTATCACACATAATGACACTTGATTACGATGAGGTGAAAAAATGGTGCGCCAAGTTAGGAACTTGATTATGCCTCCGTGTACCACCATAAAGCAAATGGTCAAGTCGAACTGTCCGGCTTAATAATGAGCGGCATTAAACCCCGACTGGTGCGCTCCTTACGGGAGTCAGTTAAACACTGGGTTGAGGATCTCAATTACGTACTCTGGGGGCTGCGGACCACACCTAACTGGACAACCGGATATACGCCTTTCTTCATGGTGTACGGCGTAGATGTTGTTTTGCCCTGCGACATTATTCATGAATCACCTCGAGTGCGTATGTATGAAGAGCAAGAGGCCTTGATCGATCGGCGGGATGACCTAGACGGCCTTGAAGAGGAGTGCGATATCACGCAGGCTCGTTCCGCATTCTATCAACAACAGGCTAGGCGATACCAAAGCAGAGAAGTGTGGGCCAAAACATACAATGTTGGCGAACTTGTTTTGTGCCTCCCAGAGAGGAAAAAGGATAGGCTCAAACCAAGATGGGAGGGGCCCTTCATTATTGACGAAGTACTCACCGGAGGAGCCTATCGCCTTCGAAACGCATCAGACAATCGCCTTGAGCCGAATCCATGGAACGCTGCCAGGCTCCGATAATTCTATGAATAGTTCGGTAGCACCTTTTATCTCTCTTTCTGTTTAGGTCTCTTCCCTTGTTTTTCTTTTTTCCTCTTCATTTTTTGTTTTTCCTTCCTGGAAAGTGTTCGGCTGAATGAAACAGTTAGGGGTGAACATTTTCAATTGTATATACCTCAAAATACCTAGGGGCTTCTATAACGAAGCTTATTATTCCAAGCCTACTGCTTACAGTACTCATTTTGTCTGTTTCATATAGCCTCTTCGCCATTATATGCACCTTTATGACTTAATTTTTAGCCAAGCTGGGTTGCCTGGCTTGTGTGCTTATACCCTACGTTTCCGATTGTTCAGCTAGGGTGTAAAGGGAGCACCTCTGTGATTGCTACAGCCGAGTAATCCAGACCTGTACCTCAGACGGGTGAAGCCGGAAGCTAGCGTTCTTAATGGAATCATTGGTCGGCGGACAACCGACGAATTGCTTTTTGGCACATAATTTCTCAATCTTAAAGGATAGGCTTCCTGTAATCCTATTTTTAGGATCAAAGCCTAGACACGCATACATACGCATGCTGACCCAGGGAAAGGAACCCTTAATGGAACTATTCTCTCTGTAAGATGTTTCTTCCATTAAATAGTAATATAACATAACTCCATGAACGGAACTTGTCTGTTCAAGCAAAAATGACCGAATTGCTTGGTTTCCGAACATACTAAGTGTTTACACAAGTATAGTATCCGGAAACTCTCCAACCCTTCGGTTTAGGAGGTGGAAGCCGAAGGTCTGCCATGACAAACCTTTTAACAAATTTGGTTAGAGATAAGTTTTATGATAAAGTACATTATTACATGGAATCAAATGCCTATTCTTCATATATGCCATCTATAAGACTGTCTAACTTACAGTCTTCTTGTGAAAACTTTGTGGCTATCATTACTTGGTCATACAACAAGCTAATGGGAATTTCTTGTCCGTCTGGTCCCCGAGGTCCAACCCGGGCCATATGATTCAGATCAAGCCCGGTATACCGCATTTTCAACATGGCCCAGGCCTCTCGTGCACCTTCTCGGCATGCCGATACCTTCCATAGTTCAAAACGACGCCGAGCTCCTTTGAATAAGTTTGCCAACTCCTTCATAATTTCTGGAGGAGAATCGGAAGGCCATAAGGCTTTAGCCATGCTTTGTATGGCTTTCCGAACTCGCTCATGCAGTCTGGAGAGCTCTTGTAGCACGTCACCTTGACATCCGGATACTTCTCCTTCGGGCCTACCAGTTAATAAATCTGCAAGAATAGCATAATAAAGCTATGAATCATGAATAAATATGAAGGCTAGGTTAAAGTTCATACCGAATATGCCGCCTTTTAACTTTTTATTCTCCTTCAAAGCATCCGACAGTTGGGCCCATAGATCCTTTAGCTCTTCATCTTGCTTGATATTCTCATCCAGTAGTTTGTTCCTTTCATTAATGGTCCGTGTTAATACACGTTGACCAGCGGCTTCTTACCCTTTGGCATGTATTTTCTCCTCCTGAGCAGCCCTTAACTTCTCCTCCAGTTGATCTATTGAATCCGCCGCCGTACCTGAAACAATGAATGCTTTAACATCATTGACGGCGAAAATTGGTATTTTCCGGACACTATTCATCCTTACCATCAGATCCCTTCTTGGATTTCTTCAAATCTTCCAACTCGATGGTGACAGCATTTAGCTTGATCCGGTTTGCTTCAAGTTCCTTGGTCAATGCATCATTTCTTTCCTTGAGAACCTGCGGGCATAACGATCCTTAAATCGGTTGGCCAACTGCTTCAAGTCTCGGGGCTACTCATATATGCTTATTCGATTTCCAAAAATTCTTACCCGCATATCCTTTGAAAGTACATGAGTGGCTCCAGCAAGTCCATCCCGAGCAGCTCGGATATACGCATCCGTAGAGCTGAGGGCTTTAAATGCCTCCTCAGTGAAAACTGAATCGCGCATGGCCTCTTTTCGCCGCCGATGGTTCATCGCACTCTCCACTTTGGAATTAGTAACTGATACATTATCCAAATCCTCTTGAATAGGACAGTCCGGTATAACTCCCGTATCGGCTCTTGTCCTTGTGGACGGGGCCGGGGCCGGATTGGTTGGTGTTTGGCCAGCAGGGTCCTCAGACATAGTTCGGCGTATAATCCTCCTGGAATAAGACAAAAGTACAAATGTAACAATCTGGCCTCGCTACCGGGCACGTATTAAAAACTATACCTCTTCGATGAAGGAGGGCTCCATGGTGTCCCCCGTTTCCTTTCGCTTCAAAGACTCGCCCTGTGCAGCCGTCGTCTTCTTAAGAGATGCCCTTGATGCAGTACGGCGAGACGAGCGCCACCCCTTTGGAGCATGAGACAGTGCGGTGGGTGAGGCGCGAAGGGGAGGCTCTCTTTGAGGGGATGTCTCATGGGTACTTACGTGGGAGGAGGGAAGAAGGCCAGGGTAATCGGCTACAATGGCCACTTATGTGCCATCATGGCTCGCCTGATGAAAAACTCCGTCAGTAAGCTCTATGAATATGCCCGGATCTTCTTCAAATCCAGGATCTTTGTCGCGAGCATGGTCCTCTGGCTGCGGAGCGGTGCAGTAAACCCCCTCGATCACCTTCTTCCATTCCTGTTGAAAAAAAAGCGGGATTTAGTTTGGTTAGCATATTTTGGAAAAGGGATTGTATAAAGCGAGCAACCAAAAAGACTCACCCAGTCGATGGGGTTATACATGGAGAAACCTTCCCAACATTTCAAGAGGACGAAGTCTTCCTTTTCCCCCTTGTAGAGATCGGCTAGGATGGCGGCCAAGGCGGCAGGGGTATCTGGACCCTTGCGCAGGCAACAGGAGGCATCGTCTTGCCTGTTATAATGCCACACGGGAAACCCTCTGGACTGAAGTGGCTGGACGCATCGCGTTATTTTAATAGCCATTAGTTCAATTATTGAGAGTTCGGAGTGGGCAAGTACTCTGATCTTGCTTACTAGCCTCTTAATCTCTGCACTGTCCTCTTCCTTGAGACTTCGAGGACGCCAGTTGAAGCGTTTCTTCAAAGGAGCGCTGGAGAATTCAGGAAGACCTTGTCGGATTGGGTCTGGAAGAACAACGTCTTCGACATAAATCACTCTGAGGGCCACTCTTCAGATGCCTTCTTAGGAGTACCAGACAAGCAACATGTCCCTATTATGCGCCACACTTCGGCACCGCCTGAGGGAGTCCTGGATTATGGGGTCCTGATGTGGCCGGATCGTTCATTATGGGCCGGACTGGTGGGCTGTGAAGATTATCAATGAAGACTATCTCTTGTATCCAGATAGGACTCCCATATGTGTAAAATAGCAAGTTTAGAGTTCAGGTGTAATACTTTCCTTCCTCTGCAAGGTGATCATGTACAAACCCTAGGTCCCCCCAGTGCATATATAAACCGGAGGGTTTAGTCCATAGAGGCATCAACAGAATCATATCACATAGGCTAGACTTTTAGGGTTTAGCCATTACAATCTTGAGGTAGATCAACTCTTGTAACCCATATTCATCAAGATCAATCAAGCAGGAAGTAGGGTATTACCTAGATCGAGAGGGCCCAAACCTGGGTAAACATCATGTCCCCAGTCTCCTGTTACCATCGATTCTTAGACGCATAGTTGGGGACCCCCTACCCGAGATCTGCCGGTTTTGACACCGACATTGGTGCTTTCATTGAGAGTTCCACTCTATCGTCGACTAAAGGATTAATGGCCCGCTTCGTCACCAACGATGGCGCCACCGCTGAGGGAGTTTTTCTTCCCAGTCAGCTTTTCGTGTTCGGCGGCTTCGTGCTTCGTGCCAACACTGAAGGCCACCTCGAGCAGGTTGACAGCTACGCACCTGGTCACCAGATCAGATTTGGAAGCCTAAACTAAGTTTTTGACATCCACGAAGATTTGATCTTTGACGGATTCGCACCCATGGCAGCCGCTCCCTGCCACCATGATGAAGATGACCTAGATTTGTCATCGGACCCTGTTCAGGGGGTAACACGTGCAGCAGCTCTGGCCTTAGATCCGAAGAAGATCCCTTCATCCGAGGACGGGAAGATCAACCCCGCCACGGAGACCGCAGACTTAGCGGCGCTTGAGCCGCACACACACCCAGCCTTGAGCGGGATTCCCTCCACCAGAACTCCGGACTTGTCTCCGACCACGAGTTCCGAACTCTCAGGATCTGCATATTTCGGGCCCGATCGAGCGGCTGTTACCGAACTCAGCCCTGCAGATATCCGTACACATGTCCGGCACTCGCCCTTAGACAAAGCGTTGGACTTACTAAAATCTCTCTCCCTAGCAGAGGATTCCGAGCCTAATTATGCCCAATTCGAATTAGGGGCTGAGGACAGGGAATTTTGCTTCCCACCCACCACCCACGTGGTAGCCACGATCGAAGACTCAACCGATCTATTAGATTACGCTTCCGAAGACATCGATGGGATGGACCATGATTTCGAAGCCGATCTAAGTGCCAAACCACCCGCAACCGGGCGATTGACGGCTACCTCTACATACAATTTATACATGGTGGACACACCCAACGAGGAGGAACAAGACGGCGATAACAATCCAGAAAAGGACAAGCCGACCGATGAACCTCCCAAACACCGATGTCAGAAGCGTTGACCTTGATCCCGTAAAGGGAAAGAGAGTAACACTCCCACTAAAGATGACGACGACCCGGAACAAGCTGATGACCCCGTGGAGCTAGCGATAGAGTAGGACGAACGAGACGATGGTGAACATAGTCCAAAAGAACAGCTAACCAATCACAGCGACACGGATGACATCAATTGTAAACCTGTCTCCGAAGAGGACATCAACCTTGGAGACGATGATTTCATCATCCCAAAAGAACCGCTCGAATAGAAGCGTTTTCAACAATAGCTCATTGCCACTGCAAGAAGCATGAAGAAGCAGCAGCGGCGGCTTAGAGCCGAACATGATACGCTCAACGACAGATGGAATGACGTGCTAGACGCAGAAGAACGATACGGCTATAAGGGCCAAATAAAGACTATCCTAAACGCAAATTGCTGCCCCAATTCGACGATGAGGCCCCATCGCCAATTCCGTCGAAGTATAATCAGTACGATCAACCGGACCGACCACCCCATGGACGGGACAAAGCGGCCAGCAATGACGTACACAAGCCCGCACCTCCTCACCGTAAAGGCAAGGATACAGCGGCTCAGGACCATAAGTACGACCTACGTCAGGACTTGAATAAAAAGGCTGGCCAGATAAGATCAATCTACGGACCAAGGGAACGTACCCACACATGGAGCGGTGGCTATCAAGCCAAACAGACCGGTCACATTCCAGTTTGGAGCCAACACCGAACACCAATACCGACCGAACTATGCCACGACATCGCAAAATATAGGGGTGCTTCACACCCTCTCTGCTTCACCGATGAGGTGATGGATCATGAATTTCCAGAAGGGTTTAAACCCGTAAACATCGAGGCATATGATGGAACAACGGACCCAGCTGTATGGATAGAAGACTTCATTCTTCACATACACATGGCTCGTGGAGACGATCTCCACGCTATCAAATACTTACCTCTCAAGCTGAAAGGACCAGCTCGGCACTGGTTAAATAGCCTCCCAAAGAACTCTATAGGAAGCTGGGAAGAACTTGAGGATGCTTTTCCGGCCAACTTTCAGGGGACTTATGTCCGGCCCCCGGATGCTGATGATTTAAGTCATATAATCCAGCAACCCGGGGAGTCATCCCGTAAGCTTTGGAATCGGTTATTAACTAAAAAGAACCAAATTGTAGACTGTCCGAACACCGAAGCCTTATCGGCATTCAAACACAGTGTCCGGGACGAATGGTTGGCTAGACACCTCGGCCAAGAGAAGCCGAGAACAATGGCAGCCCTAACTACACTTATGACCCGCTTTTACGCGGGCAAGGACAGCTGGCTGGCTCGTAGCAGCAACAGCACCAGCGACCCTGGCACATCTGAAGTCAGGGACGGCAATGGCAAGCCATGGCGCAATAAAAACAAGCATCGAAACAATACTGAAAACACGGATGACACGGCGGTAAACGCCGGATTCAGTGGATCTAGGCCCGGTCAACGGAAGAAGCCATTTAAAGGCAACAGAGATAGTCCATCTAGCTTGGACAAAATACTCGACAGGCCCTGCCAGATCCATGGCACCCCTGATAAACCTACAAATCATACCAATTGTAACTGTTGGGTCTTTAAGCAGGCCGGCAAGCTAAACGCCTAACACAAGGGGAAAGGACCTCAAAGCGAAGACGAGGATGAACCTCGCTAGCCGAACATGGGGGGACAAAAGAAATTTCCACCAGAGGTGAAAACCATGAACATGATCTACGTCACCCATATCCCCAAGAGGGAGCGCAAGTGCGCACTCCGAGACGTATATGTTGTCGAGCCTGTCGCCCCCAAATTCAACCCATGGTCGGCTTGTCCGATCACCTTTGATCGTAGGGATCATGCAACAAGTATCCATCACGGAGGTTTGGCGGCCTTAGTGCTCGACCCCATAATTGACGGATATCATCTTACTCGAGTCCTTATGGACAGCGACAGCAGTCTCAATCTGATATACCAAGACAATGTCCGCAAGATGGGGATAGACCCATCAAGAATTAATGCCAGCAGCACTACCTTTAAAGGAGTTATACCAGGCATAAAAGCCCGCTACAGAGGCTCATTAACATTGGAAGTCGTATTTGGCTCCCCCAATAACTTCCGAAGCGAAGAGTTAATCTTCGACATCGCTTTGTTCCGAAGTGGCTATCACGCACTACTCGAAAGAACGGCCTTCGCCCGCTTTAATGCAGTCCCGCATTATGCCTACTTCAAGCTCAAAATGCCTGGACCACACGGCGTCATCATAGTCAATGGAAACATGGAGTGCTCCCTCCGTATGGAGAAAGACACTGCGGCCCTAGCGGCAAAGGTTCAAAGCAGCTTATTCAGGCCGAATAGTCCATCAGTCGTCAAGACCACAGCCAGTCATTTGTCGATGTTGCCATGTCATTTGCTTGCGTGTTGCACTTTGACATGTCATCATGTGCATTTCATCAGCATGTTTTCAAAACTTGCATTCGTTCAGGTTCCCCAGTCCTCTCTGTTGTCCGTTCGGAGTCCAGACACACTCGCACGCGCCCGCGGCACCTTCGAATATTTATTTTATAAGTGGCCGGAAAATGTTCTCGGAATGGGTGGAAACTTGGCGTGCGGTCTTATTATAGCGTAGGTAGACCGCCTGTCAAATTTCGTCGCATTCGGAGTTCGTTTGATAGCCCAACCGATAAACATATAGCGGCACTATAGCCGGTTTATTCGTCGGACGTTTCAGTGCTTTGAAACCTATTGCCGGGCTGCCATCTCTCTCTCTCTTCTCAGCCTACACATTCTACACACGCAATTTTTCCTCTCCTCGCAACTTGTCTGAAACTGCCCCGAACCCGACCCGGGATGTCGTTACCGTTGGATCCGGATCATCCCCAAACATCCCTAAAATATCTCTGTTTTCTTATTTCGGCTCCCTAACCTATTTATTCTCGTCCGTCTGATTTTGATCGGAGGGACTAGATAGCCCCTAATTTAACCCACATGCTATATATATAGGTCCAACCCTAGATCCTAGGCAGTATGTCCCCTCCCCGCCGCCACAATCTTCTCCTTCCTCAGGATCCATCCTGGGCCAACCCGCAGCCAACCACCTTCCCCTTTGTTTGAACCAGTACCGATCCCATCGATCCATCCAGCCACACCCGAGCACATCTGCCTCCCTGTCCCGCCGGCGACCGAACCAGCAACGACCCCTCCAGGTGCATCTGGATGCCGCCGCTGCTGCCGTACTGCTGCGATGGCGCCCCGGCCTCCTCTGCTCCCGCACCTGAGGCCCCGAGCTCCTCCGTCTCGACCCAAGCTGCTCCTCTGCCGGACCTCCGAGTGTCGATGGCCGGCGAGCCACCGGCGAGCAACAGACCAAAGCCGAGCAGCCCTGCGCCATGGCCTCGCGCTCCCGCAACCTCAGCCGCGCGTCTCCTCCCCTGCGACTCGACCACCAGGCCACCCCGACGCGCCTCTGCCTCCTCCACATTCCTGATTCTCTCACGCCCGATCCGCCCTCTCTCCACCTCATCGGAGCTCGTCGCCGTGAGCCAGGCGAATCCCGTGCCCCTTTCCTTCACGTTTCCTTTCTCCTCGGCCTCTCTCTGTTTCTCAATTCATCTCTCGCTCTCAGGTATTGTGTCGCCATGGATCCTATAGGATTTCGTCGCCTCCCTGCCTACACCTCCACTGCTTCGTCCCAGAACGAATCCATGTCACCCCGACCCTCCTCGACCTCCTTCGCGAGTCTCGCCGGACCTGCAGTTCCGCCGCCGCTCGTCGCACCGCCTTCGCCAAGTTCCGCTGTGCGTGCCCTGCATCCTGGAGGCCAGCCGCACCCGGGTCTGCCTCGACCCGATCCAGGAAGCGAGCTGGCCTCGCCCGACTCCATCGCGCCTGGGCCAGCAGCCTCCAAGACCCTGCCAGGCCGCCTCTTCACCCAAGGCCCAGCCTCCCCTCTGCGGCCCAGTCGCTGCCTCTCCAGTTCTGGGCCTTTGGCCCATGGTGAGCGCCCTAGCGCCCAGCCAGATTTGGCCTTTGTTGTTTTTTTTAAGTCCGGCGGATTTGTCTAATTTCCAGAGAGCGCCTATTTTACAGAAAAACCCCTAGTCTTCATGCATTTAATAACTCTCAATATGTGCTTCAGAATTAAACAACTTATATATGAAAAATGTTTAGAATTTTGTGTAGATTCATATTATGCGACTTTCATGCCTGTTTAAAATTATTAAAATTGTTGTTTGCATTGTTTTGCATAAATAACATGTTAAAATGGTTTTATTCATAACTAAATAACCGTAGCTCCAAATTTAATAAACTTTATATGTAAATGGGGTGGAAAACTGTGTAGAATAACATGGGGCACTTTGTTTTGCTGTTTAATAACTTTAAAATATGTTTTAGGCAGAACAGTACCAAATTCAAATTACGCACATGGGGGTTTTCCGGAATTGTTGTTTGTTGTTCCGGCCTCATTTAAACTTGCCTAGATAGGTAGTTTTATTATGCTTCACCTCTTGCCATGTTTAACAACATTTAATATTGTTGGGTAGCTTAAACAAGAGTCAACTAAATAAATATAATGTGGTGTTTTGTCAATATGCAACTCGTTGCATATTGAGCTCCACTTAAATTGTAGTGTTGTTTGTGCACTTTGCCATGCCATGCATATTTAAACCGGACATGCATCATATTTGTTTGTGCATCAGGCCATGGTTATGATATGTGTGTTTACCGTGTTGTTTGCTTCTTTCCGGTATGCTTCTCTCGTTAGCTTCGGTTTTGTTTCGGAGTTGTGAGGATTTGTTTGACTACTGCATGGACCTGTTCTTCTTCCTTGCGGCATCCCAGGCAAGATGACCATCCCCTTGGATACCTTTACTATCATTGCCATGCTAGCTGTCTCGTTGCTATCGTTATATGTCGCGCTACCCATCATTCATTGTCAGCCCCTCTCCTTGTTGCCATGTAACCTCTAACCTTTGACACCTTCCCAGCAAACCGTTGTTTGGCTATGTTACCCGCTTGCTCAGCCCCTCTTATAGCGTTGTTAGTTGCAGGTGAAGATGAAGATTGTTCCATGTTGGAACTTGATGTTTTGGGAATATCACAATATATCTTATATATCTTAACACACCTATATACTTGGCAATGGGTGGAAGGCTTGGCCTTTTGCTCGGTGTTTTGTTCCACTCGTGCCACCTTAGGAGCCGATAAACCTGCATTATGTTCCTTGATTTTGCGTTCCTTACACGGTTGGGTATATGGGGACCCCTTGACAGTTCGTCTTTGAATAAAACTCCTCCAGCAAGGCCCAACATTGGTTTTAATTTGCCTCATAATAACAACTTAATTAATTAATTTGCATAGGGGGTCATGTCCCCGAGGATTCTTCTACATAACAGAGGGGCAGTGTTGATGGTGTTGGTCCCAAATAGAGCACTGTGCGGGACCGCCCCTTGGCAACTTGGGGTATCTGGCTCCTGTACGCTTCGCTCATCCGGACGTGGCATGAGATGAGATACGCGCGGCTACTATTAGGGTGTCGGCACACCGGGAGGTCTTGCTGGACTTGTTTTACCATTGTTGAAATGTCTTGTGCACCGGGATTCCGAGTCTGATCAGTTTATCCCTAAGATAAGGGGTAATACTATTATTACTCTGCTGATCGTGAGAGCTTGTGATGGGCTAAGTTGGGACACCCCTGTAGGTTTATGATCTTTCGAAAGCCGTGCCCGCGGTTATGTGGCAGATTGGAATTTGTTAATGTCCGGTTGTAGAAAACTTGACAGAGGATCTGAGATAAAACACACAACTGTGTGAGTAACTGTGACTATCTCTTTTCACTTTGAGAAGAGAACACGGTGGGGTTATGTTTGACTCGTAGGTTGTTCAGGATCTTTAGCGATCATTACTAGTTTGCGACCGCTTGCGTAGATGTTCATCTTACTCTTGTACTCGAAAGGTAGCCACCATATATTGCTTAGCCGCTGCTGCAACCTCACCACTACCCTTTTCCATACCCATAAAGCTTTGCTAGTCTTGATACCCATGGTTATGGGATTGCTGAGTCCTCGTGGCTCACAGTTACTACAACACCAGATGCAGGTACCGCTGGGAACAGTGCAGGAGATGGTTCAGAACTTCACTGGGAGCTCGATGAAGAGAGTGGCCGTACGAATGTGTCATTTTTCGACGATCAGTAGTGGTTCCTACTAGGGGCGATCGGACCTTGTGTTTATGGTATCTTTCATTTGGATCTTCGTCCGTAGTCGGATTGTGATGTTATTTCGATGATGATTGTTTATGAAATGCATTGTGTGACGTGGCGAGTGTAAGCCAACTACTCTTTTGCAATTTCATCCCTCTTTACATGAGTTGTGCAAAGATACCATTCTTGAGATCATTTCAGTATGATATTATGCCTTTAAGTCGTGCCTCGACACGTGGGAGGTATAATCTCATACTGGGCATTACAGATACGCCTAAACATGTCCGATCCGCACTACAATGCGGCAGCTCAGAAGAACCTGAGCTCGATTAGCAGTTGCGCCCCTGTCGACTGCCCCATAAGGTGCTAGCATACGTACCTCGCGTACACAATTACGCCCTTAAAATACCTTGGGCGGCGCTAGGGGCACACATCATATAAATAGTCCATAGTTCGGCTTGACCCTATTCGGACTCTAAAATACACTTTCTTTTTCAGGTGTGTGTAGAAGAACCTACATTGTTTACGGCCATACATGATACTCTTTTCTAGAATCCTGCTTTTTGTTTTATGTTTTACAGGCGGCCATCATAATTCTCCTTTTCAAGGACATATTACCAAGGAGAAAAAAGGCACAGACGTGCAGCAGGGCCACATGTTGAAGCTTCTTTTGTAGATTCAGGCTCTGCATAAACCTTTTTCTTCTCTTTTATTTTCTTTTACTTTTTGGCATGTCAAATGCCCATGGTTGTTATCGGTGTTATCTGTAACCTCGCGGCTTGTCGTATTAAACGGGATATAAAAGAAGCAGTTTGGTTCCAATTCGCTTGGAGTTTATTCTATTTTACCACCTGTATTCTCTACCCCCAAGTCAGATCACCGCATATGCCTTAATACCTGGACTTAATACCAGGGGCTGTACTCAGCCTGGCACGCCTCCAAAAAGTCCAAACACCTATAGGGAACTGTTCGGCGTCCCGGATATTGCATTATATGCATTGGCTCCAAATCATGTCTTTGGTCTATAGTTGGGTTGCCCGACTCCTGTGCTTGCCACCTTACGTTCTGCATTGCTCGGCTAAGGTAGTAGAGGGAGAACTACTGCGATTGTACTTCTGGTTCATCCGGTTAAGTACCTCAGTAGAGGAAGCTGAAAACTTACTGTCATGATGAGGCGAAGGCCGGTCAAGAAATTTGGCGACCTAGTGTTATAGTACGATCGATAGCGATCCATTCCGTGTTATATGAGGGGTTGGTCTTCGCCCAGCTGCGTCAAACAGGCACTATAGTTCCAAAAGCCATGTACGCACTAGGGGCTAGTACTTAGCCCCACTAGTCAAGCTCCTATGGCTAAGTGAAAGCAATAAAGCCGCATAGTCTGATTGCCTCGTTCGCTCCGCAGACACCTCCTACACGGACCAAGACGTTGGACAAAGAGTGTTCATGCGTGTTACCAAACACCCCTATAATATTTACATGGGGGCTGAAGCCGACGGCTGGAAACTTTCAAAATTAAATAAACAGCCGCACAGGAGGAAAAAGTCGCTCATAAATATAGAAGCGCAAAATTTATATACATCGGCACATAGGCTTAGTCCTTACAACTTGGATACAATCACTCAAAAATTATATCCTTTGAGCACTGGCCCTCTACAAGGCGGGCTCCTTCTAGGACGTCGCCAAAGTACCTTTCGGGCTTGCGGTGATCCTTGCCCTCTGGGAGGCCAGCGGTGGCTATCTCCGTAGCCTTCATCTTTGCCCAATGCACCTTCATGCGGGTAAAGGCCATCCGAGCACCATCTATGCAGGCCGAATGCTTAATAGCGCCGACCCACGGACTCGCTTCGACGAGCTTCTTCACCAATCCGAAGTAACTACTTGGGATTGTATCAGCGGGCCATAGCCGGACTATCAAGTCCTTCATGGTTGTGCCCGCCATGTTGTGCAACTCGACCAACTACTTCATTTGGTCATTGTGGGGCACCGGATGGTTTGGCGCAAGGAACTACGACCAAAACAGCTTCTCCGTGTTGTTCCCCTCATGGGCTCGAAAGTATTGGGCGGCGTCGGCGATGCTCCTCGGGAGATCCGCAAACTCGCCTGGAGAACTCCACAACCGTGTCAGCCCAAGATACATCTGACCTCCAAAGATGCTCTGCAAAAGAAAACCTTACCAACTGCTATTTGACGCGCTTGTTTTATCTCTTCCCCAGCACTGCGCGACTCAGTCCGCGCCTCCTTGGCAGCATTAACTGCCGTAGTGAGCTTGGATGCTTGTTCTGAATTCGTCTGCTCCAATACATCGTGTCGGGGATATACCCCGCGGTATGACCCGGGCGAAGATATGATCCAGCTAGGACTTGGCGTTTCATTGGTAACCCGTCGAAGGATTGGCGACTCACGAGTCTGGCGGCTCACTGGTCTGACGACTCACAAGACTGGTGACTCACGGATGGCCCCGACGGCAGGTCAGATAGAGGACTAGGCCCAAGGCCTAGAAGGCCGACTCATGTTATGATGGGCTGGCTTAAGATGAAAGGCTTGAGGAATATTTCTTTTACAAGGAATCAAGACGCGGACTTGTATCCGGTTTGTAATAGAGAATAGGCTAGTCCTAATCCTACTAGGACTCTACATGTAAGCCTCCCCTTGATACGTCCAAAACGTATCTATAATTTCTGCTTGCTCCATGCTTCTTTTGTGTGATATTGCTATGATATTGATGCACTTCCATACACTTTTGATCATATTTGGACTAACCTATTAACTCAGTGCACCACAGTGCCAGTTCCTGTTTTCTGCTGTTTTTCTATTTCAGGTTTCCCCCATATTAAAAGTGCTCCAAAAATTCCAGGAAAAATATAGGAAAAATCAGCGTACAGGAAGCTTCGCGAAGAACGAAAGATGGGCCAGAGGGGAGCCAGGGGAGTCCCAGGCGGCCACCTGGGGAGGCCCCACCCCTGGCCGCGCCAGGGGGGCGCCTGGGGCCCCTGCTCCGCCTCTGGCTGCCCCCCTTCGCATATATATCCCTCTCGTCCCGAAACACTCGAGGACAGAACCCTTTTTTGCGATCTCGCCTCTGTTCCGCCGCCGCAGCGCTTCCAAGATCGGGAGCATTAGGAGAACTCTTCCCGGCACCCTGCCGGAGGGGAGAACCACCACCGGGAGCTTCTCCACCACCATGGACGCTTCCCGGATGAGTCGTGAGTAGTCCACCTTGGACCATGGGTCCATGATCAGTAGCTATGTGATGTTCTCCTCCCCTCTTTGCTCTTCATGGTTTAGACCTCGTGAGCTGCCCTACATGATCGAGGCACATATGTAATCTTTCTGCTGTTGCTTTGCTGAGTTTGCTGGGATCTGATGGATTATGAGACTATGTTCAGATTGTGTTTGAGTAATATATTTGATTCACCTCTTTTATATCTTTGTTCTTGAGTAATTCTTGCATGTTCTCCGTTGCTGTTTATTGCTTTGGCCAAGTAGTAGGTAGTAACTCCAAGAGGGAGCGTTATGCTTGATTATGGGTTCATGCCCCCTGATGACTAGCTTGAGTGACAGAAACATGAGTCTAGGGGATGTGTTGTTGCCACAAGGGAGAAAACAACGGTGCTTGTACTTGCGAGTGCAAGGATTGTTTACTTTACGCAAAGTTCTTTTAATGCAGTTGTCTGTTGCTTTGATTGGGTGGGATTCGCAACTTAATACCAGCGAGATGTTCTGGATAGATATCTCAAGGTGGATGATTAGTAGTAGATGCAGATGGATTTCGGTCTACTTGCCTTGGCGTACCGCCCATGCTTTTGAGCCTCTACCTTTCTTTGCAGCATAGTTAGCATTGGTTTGCGCACATATTCCTGTCAATTGCCCAGCTGTAATTTGTTTACCTCGCTTTGCTGTTTTATCGTCTTTTGGGAGAGAGACATCACTAGTGAACATCATGGGACCCCGGTCCATATTACCACTCTGATCACACCTTCTATTTACTTCCTGTTTTTATTTCCTAGTTGTAGTCATAGCTATCATTATTATCTCTTGTGTTTGATCCTTTGTAAACAACAAGGCCGGAGGGATTGACAACCTCTCTGTACTCGTTGGGAGCAAAGTTATCTGTATCTGTGTGCAGGTCCCGTCAACCGCTAAGTTTCTGGCGCCGTTGACAACTACTTGTCGACCCTCGGAGTCTCACGGGATTCAATCCTTGGTATCTTTGCCAAGGGAAATTTGCCGCTACGCTACATCTCAACCTTCCACTTGGGGTAACCAACGAGGGGCGAGAAGCCATCAAGCAAGTTTCTGGCGCCGGTGCCGGGGACTCCACTGTTCAAGATAGGGGAGTTGCATGCTATCTTTTATCTTTGCTTTTTAGTCTTGTTAGTTTACCTTTCAGTTTTTGCTTTAGTGTCCCTTACCAAAAATCACAAAAATAGTTATCTTGCTTGCTGCTACTATGGGTTCCACCGTGAACACCAAGTTGTGTGACTTCACTAGTCATAACAACAATGACTTTATCTGCACGCCTATTGCTACACCTGCCACTTCAGCACCTTCTTATGAGATTAAACCTGCTTTGCTAAACCTAGTTATGAAAGATCAGTTCTCCGGTGCTGGAGATGATGCTGCTTTGCACTTAAATAATTTTGTTGAGCTCTGTGATATGCAAAAGTACAAAGAAGTAGATGGTGATATTGTTAAGCTTAAGCTTTTTCCTTTCTCCTTGAGAGGAGGAGCTAAAATCTGGTTTCAATCCTTGCCTAGGAATAGTTTAGATTCTTGGGACAAGTGCAAGGATGCCTTTATTGGGAAGTACTATCCCCCTGCTATAATTATCCAATTAAGGAGTAACATAATGAATTTTAAACAATTGGATAATGAACACGTTGCCCAAGCTTGGGAACGCATGAAATCTCTTGTCAAGAACTGCCCTACTCATGGTTTGACTACTTGGATGGTTATCCAAACTTTTTATGCAGGCTTGAACTTTACCTCGCGGAACTTGTTAGATTCGGCCGCGGGAGGAACCTTTATATCAACTACACTTGGTGCTGCCACGAAGCTTCTCGACGAGATGATGACCAATTATTCCCAATGGCACACCGAACGCGCTCCAACAGGTAGGAAGGTAAACTATGTCGAGGAGATTTCCTCCCTAAATGAAAAAGTTGACTTGATCATGTCTCTACTTTCCAAGCAATCTTCTATTGATCCTCATGATGTTCCTTTAAATTCTTTGATTGCTCAAGATCAAGTAGATGTGAACTTTATCTCTAGAAACAACTCCAATAACAATGCTTATAGGAGTAATTTTGGTAGCAACCCTAGACCGTTCCCCTCTAATTCCTATGGGAACAACAATACTTATCCTAGCACCAAGAACTCCACTTCTGAACTAGAGATTATACTTAAAGACTTCATCACTACCCAAAAGGCCTTCAATAAGAGTGTAGAAGAAAAACTAGACAAACTAGATAATCTCTCTTCGAAGGTAGACAATTTCGCCCATGAGGTAGAGTTGCTTAAAATTAGAACTTCTCCTCTTGAGGAGAGGAAGACCACTCCTATGAATGCTATTCAAGTGCAAATTAATGAAAACATTAGGATGATGGCTAAACTTAAAAAGAGATGGGCTAGAGAAAAGGAGGAAGAAGATAGAATTAAGAGCTTTCCTACCCACCACACTATTGCTACTATTCAAGTTGTTGAGGATATCCAAACTCTTAGCACCCAATGCACTCCTAGTCCCATTGGACCTATTAATGGTGATGCTATGACCTCAACCGTAGAAGAAGAAACTCCTATGACCATAGAAGCTACCAAACAAGTGAGCCTAAAGGACACCACTACCACTTTACTTGATAGTAGTGACCTTGATTTTGATAATTGCACCCTTTCTGAAGTTATTGGTTTTCTTCACAAGATGTCTAGAGATCCCCACACTGGCACACTTAATCTTGCCTTCACGGAGCATATCACTAATGCTCTCATCAAAGCTAGGGAGGAGAAGCTTAGGGTAGAAGCCTCCATACCTAGAAAGCTAGAAGATAGTTGGGATCCTATGATTAAAATTAAGTTGAATAACTTCTCTCGCTATGCTTTATGTGATGTTGGAGCTAGTACCTCCGTTATGCCCAAAAGAATGTACGATATGTTTGAATTGAAACCTTTTGATCCTTGTTCTTTTGGTGTTCGTCTTGTTGATTCTTCCATAAAGAAACCTTTGGGGAAGATCGACAATGTTCTTATCATTGTCAATGATAATTATGTTCTCGTTGATTTTACTATTATGGATATTGAATGTGAACCTTCATGTCCAATTATTTTGGGACGTCCTTTTCTTCGCACCGTTGGTGCTATCATTGGCATGAAAGAGGGGAATATAAAATTCCAATTCCCTCTCAAGAAAGGGATGGAACACTTCCCTAGAAAGAAGATTAAGTTGCCTTTTGAGTCCGTTACACGGGCTAGCTATTCTCTTACTCTTGATAAAACTTGATCTTCTCTTTTTGCATCATGCCTAGCTTAAAGGCATAAAAGAAAGCGCTTTTCGGAGGCAGCCCACAACGAATTAGGTTTTATTTTGCTTTTGTTGTGTCTTGATGTTTGTTACTACAGTAGCATCATCATTGTATCTTTTCTTTTCAGGTTTGTGCCAAGTTTAGCCTCCGATTGCAAGAAAGTTCAAAAGTTGTGACGTGCTGTCCAGAAAACAGATTCTGTCCTTGGACAGAAAAATTCGAATAAAATCACCAGATCATCTTTCTGATCTGAATTTTTTTGACAGCGTGATCTATACAATTGGCTTTCGAGCGTCTGTTCTGAGTTTTTTGATTTGAGTTGCAGAAGTTCCCCGAAAAAATTATTTACTACCTGCTGGTCTGTTTTTCACAGATTATGTCCTGTTTTGCCTTTTCTTCGTTTTGCAAACCTTGAGCTTGCTTTTTTTTTCTTTGCAAAAACCTTTTGGCAATCTTGAGAAACAGTAGCTCTTCAAGATTATTTTTATTTCCAGTAGGGAAAAATTATTTTATTGTGGGTACTAACCTCGCTAATCAGATTATGATGAGTTATGTATGAAGGGAGTGTTCAAGTGTGCGAGGGAAGATGATAAAAGAAGATTCAGGAGGGTCAAACGCTCAAGCTTGGGGATGCCCCCGTGCACCCCCAAGAAATATTCAAGAAGGCTCAAGCGTCTAAGCTTGGGGATGCCCCCATGCATCCCCTTCTCCATCAACAATTATCAGTTCGTCTTTCGTTCCACTATATTCTTATCACTTCATGCGTTATGTGCTATGCTTGGAGCATCTTGCTCTTAGTTTCTTTTTTTTAGTTTTGTTTAGCTTTGCTTGCTGTTCATAACAAGTTAGAACCCAGCTTTCTTTGTGTGGGAGAGAAACACGCTCCACTTCAACCTAGAACACAACATAGGATTTTCATGCTTATCTTTGCTGTGTGTGTTCTTTGTCTTTCCATAGCTGCTGTCATGTTTAGCTCTTAGTTTTCATGCTTTTATTTTTAAAGAGCTTTTGTTTAGTTGGTTGCTGAACTCTCTTGAGTTTTCATGTTTATCTTGTTAAGAGAGTTTGCCTGTTGCACTGAGTTGTGTGTCTTAACTTAAAGTAGGTAATTGAGGTTGCTATTTAATTTTAGTAGTAACTTGCAATAGTTTTGAGGTATTGCCATGAGTAATGTCTGAACTTTTGGTGTCAAGAGCTTTGGCCTTTTAGTGATAGATGTCATATTTTGGGCAATCCGTGTTTATTTTCGAAAACCTACAAAATAGTTGAGAACTTTAGCTACTAGATGGATCACTAATCTTTGGAGGGATCGAATATTAGAGTACACTCACGTACCATGAGTCGAGGATGCGCAAGGATAACCAAACCCCCATACACTCCTCCTCGGGGTACTTGCCTCTTTGTGAACCTCCTAATTAGATTGAGAGTTACCGATAATAAGTGCATGAGTTCTTCTGACTAATGTGAGTATTCGAAAGTTGACACTTCCACCTAGCCATATTTTTCTAGCCTCTTCGGTACCGTGCATTGCCCTTTCTCACCTCGAGAGTTGGCGCATACTTTGCCGGTGCATCCAAATCCTTGGCACGATACGCTCTGTCATCATAAGCCTCATTATATCCTTCCTCAAAACAGCCACCATACCTACCTATCAAGGCATTTCCATAGCCTTTCCGAGATACATTGCCATGCAACATCCATCTTCTCATGACTTGATCTTCATGTCATACATGCTTTTTGCTTGATCGATGAGCCGCATGCTAGTTGGGCCTTGCCCTAATCATTGCTACATGATGCGCTAGTATCATTGCATATCCTGCTACACCGGCAGAGGCATACATTTGCATACATCATGATAGTTTCATTTTCTTTATGTTGAGTACTTTTGTAAAGTGTGAAAGATCTTCTATACTTCTTGTAATACATAGAGTGTTGCCCCTAAAGTGAGGAAAAGATCCCAAAGAGGACAAAATCAAAAGATCCCAAAGAGGACAAATGAGAGTTAAATAGAAAGAGCCATTGAGGCCACAAAAAATAAAAAAAGAGAAAAAGGAGAAAAAGAAATAAAAAGAGAGAAGGGGGCACACTACTATTCCTTTTGAGAGATCCACACTCGTACTTCATCTTATACCTTGTACTCCATAGAGATTATCATTCATGCATATAGTTATGTGGGGACCTTCACACTATAGAACTTGGCTTGTATATTCCAATGATGAGCCTCCTCAAAAGAGCTCTAGGTCTTCTTGAGCGAGCAAGTTGGATGCACCCCCACTAGTTCCATTGGAGAGCTTACCTTAGCTCATATGTGCATCCGTTGCATGGCAATCCCTACTCCTCACATCATATCTATCATTTGGCTTTCTCTCGCCTATGATTGTCCTCATTGATGTGAGCCTTTCACACCTTTTTTGTCTTCCCCCTTCATCATTTTTCTCTCTTTGCCATCCTAAGTGTCAACTTTCTTGCTTACGCTCATCCATTGCATGAGTGCTCAAAATATCGAAAGGGAGTGGATCATTTTGACTTGTACCTGGCTAGTGGTCTGGGGATGAGTCAAGATAAGATTCCAAAGAAGACCAAGTGTGAAACTTTAGTAGATTAAGTTCTCAACAATACAAAAACTATGTTTTACTCTCTCGTATACCCCTATCCCCTTTCTTGCACGCAAACACCATTTGGAGACATTCGAGTCACGGACAGCGAGAGCTCTTGCACCTTTATGTTCTTATGTTGCTTGTTACAATGCTAATATAGACTCTTGCTTGTTATGACTTGAATTGAATTACATGCCTTGATTGCTTTACTTAAAAAGTTCTTATATGGTTGGTAGCATGTCACCATAGAAATTATGCTTGTTATCATTTACCTACTCGAGGACGAGCAGGAATTAAGTTTGGGGATGTTGATACGTCCAAAATGTATCTATAATTTCTGCTTGCTCCATGCTTCTTTTCTGTGATATTGTTATGATATTGATGCACTTCCATACACTTTTGATCATATTTGGACTAACCTATTAACTCAGTGCACCACAGTGCCAGTTCCTGTTTTCTGCTGTTTTTCTATTTCAGGTTTCCCCCATATTAAAAGTGCTCCAAAAATTCCAGGAAAAATATAGGAAAAATCAGCGTACAGGAAGCTTCGCGAAGAACCAAAGATGGGCCAGAGGGGAGCCAGGGGAGGCCCAGGCGGCCACCTGGCGCGGCCCCACCCCTGGCCGCGCCAGGGGGGCGCCTGGGGCCCCTGCTCCGCCTCTGGCTGCCCCCCTTTGCATATATATCCCTCTCGTCCCGAAACCCTCGAGGACAGAACCCTTTTTCGCGATCTCGCCTCTGTTCCGCCGCCGCAGCGCTTCCAAGATCGGGAGCATCAGGAGAACTCTTCCCGGCACCCTGCCGGAGGGGAGAACCACCACCGGGAGCTTCTCCGCCACCATGGACGCTTCCCGGATGAGTCGTGAGTAGTCCACCTTGGACCATGGGTCCATGATCAGTAGCTATGTGATGTTCTCCTCCCCTCTTTGCTCTTCACGGTTTAGACCTCGTGAGCAGCCCTACATGATCGAGGCACATATGTAATCTTTCTGTTGTTGCTTTGCTGAGTTTGGTGGGATCTGATGGATTATGAGACTATGTTCAGATTGTTTTTGAGTAATATATTTGATTCACCTCTTTTATATCTTTGTTCTTGAGTAATTCTTGCATGTTCTCCGTTGCTGTTTATTGCTTTGGCCAAGTAGTAGGTAGTAACTCCAAGAGGGAGCGTTATGCTTGATTGTGGGTTCATGCCCCCTGATGACTAGCTTGAGTGACAGAAACATGAGTCTAGGGGATGTGTTGTTGCCACAAGAGAGAAAACAACGATGCTTGTACTTGCGGGTGCAAGGATTGTTTACTTTACGCAAAGTTCTTTTAATGCAGTTGTCTGTTGCTTTGATTGGGTGGGATTCGCAACTTAATACCAGCGAGATGTTCTGGATAGATATCTCAAGGTGGATGATTAGTAGTAGATGCAGATGGATTTCGGTCTACTTGCCTTGGCGTACCGCCCATGCTTTTGAGCCTCTACCTTTCTTTGCAGCATAGTTAGCATTGGTTTGCGCACATAATCCTGTCAATTGCCCAGCTGTAATTTGTTTACCTCGCTTTGCTGTTTTATCGTCTTTTGGGAGAGAGACATCACTAGTGAACATCATGGGACCCCGGTCCATATTACCACCGCTGATCACACCTTCTATTTACTTCCTGTTTTTATTTCCTAGTTGCAGTCATAGCTATCATTATTATCTCTTGTGTTTGATCCTTTGTAAACAACAAGGCCGGAGGGATTGACAACCTCTCTGTACTCGTTGGGAGCAAAGTTATCTGTATCTGTGTGCAGGTCCCGTCAACCGCTAAGTTTCTGGCGCCGTTGACACCTACTTGTCGACCCTCGGAGTCTCACGGGATTCGATCCTTTGTATCTTTGCCAAGGGAAATTTGCCGCTACGCTACATCTCAACCTTCCACTTGGGGTAACCAACGAGGGGCGAGAAGCCATCACCCCTTCAACTTATATAAGGAGGGGCAGGGCTCCCCATGAGGGACAGGTGACAAGAAAAAATCTCTAGGGCTAGACACAGCTAGGAGAGCCGGTTTACGGCGACTCCCTCATGATTATAATGAGACCTAGCCACAAATAGCATGCAGGTTTATTACCGGATGATGTTTCCCGGGGTCCGAAGCTGTCTAAATCCTTGTCTTATGTTGCGTCTCTCGATTCCACTCAACCCCTCTCAAGCTACCACATAAATGCGCTGGCCTCGCGACTAAGTCCTCATACTAAGGACATCTGCCGTGACAATTCCACGACAGTTGGTGCCCACCATGGGGCTTGCGCACGCTGGTGTTGAGTTTTTGGAGGGATCTCTCTCAGAGATCGTGAAGCTCGCAGTTGAAGAAGGGCCAGTAAGAACAAATCACGTAGGAACAACTTTGCGCTGAGCCGACAAATTCATCATTTTTTGTAGTCAAAGTGGTGATTAACTTTGGATCTAATGTTAACAATTGGAGAGAGGATATTAGCTAAACAAAGCGATTCGGCAGAACAGACAATAGTTCGTCCGTACGCACCCGAATCATCTGAAACCACAGTTGTGCATCGCCAAGGGTACCATGAGTACTCCCAATTAGAAGAAAGAACGGTGTCTCAGCCTTGAAGACTGATCCCACGTGAATCCTCAAGACATCCAGTGGAGTACAACTTTGACGAGACTATGGATCAAGTCAACACAATCCGGAAGCGGAGCTAGCCACGATCTGGACTCCTGTGTCCGCCCGCGTGAGGCCCGGCGGCCAGATTCGCACGTCCTCGATGAACCACAGTGCGGCGAGCCACCGCGCTGCCTCTAGGACCCAGTGCCACCTCCACTAGCCGTTTGTGAGCTGTCGTCGCTGCTAGCCTATGCCTGTTAACTTCGTATGATGGGTTGCTCGGCCTCGAGCCGTCGGCCGCCTCCTCCACCATGGTTAGCTCCAGCCGCGGCCTGCCAAGCTGACCTGCCTCAAGACCACCCTCGCCTTGCCATTGCCTCTGCTGTTTCAAGCAGCGGGAGAGCTGCCGTCGCCTCTGTTTCAAGTCGCCTCCGTTGACCTGCTGTCAATTTGTGTCACCATCGAATTACTAAAGCATCAAAGGATCAAATTGCCTGGTCCGCCTCTGCCGCGTCCCGGCTCTGTCCGGTTTGCCACACCGTTTCCTCTGTCGCCGAGAGCTACCCTCTGACCACCTCCAACCTGCCGCCCGTTGTGTGAGCCGCCGTTTCCCCGGTCTTGTCTCTGTCGCGAGCCGCCAGCGCGCCTTCTCCTAATCCACCCAGCCCGACTGCACCGCTGCCGTCCCTCTCAACGGTTCCTGATGCTCCCGTGTCGAGGCGCCACCTGGGTGCCTCCGCCCCTGCCGCGGGGCCGCCTGTATGAGTCGCCCCATCGTCGTGGCTTGCCAGCGCCACCTCGTCTTGCCTTGAGTTTGGGCCGCCATCGTTGCGGCATTACCTGCACTTCCACCTACGCCGGTCTCCGCTTTGGTCTCCACCACTTCCTTCTGCTCCGAGTCGGCCACAGGACAGCACGCAGCTAAGCAGTCCTCCGCTCGTTGGTTCAACGCCCGAGCGCCCGCTCGCATGCGCACCCTTGGCCTTGGCCGGCTCCGGCTGCGGCCACGAGCCCTGGCCGCCCTCCGCTCTACTCCGGCCGGCTCCCGCGTCAAGCTCCAGCCGCTGGCCTCTGCTGCTGCAGCCGTGGCCCTGCCTCAGGACTCCTCCACCGCCAGCCCTTCGGTCGTTGAACCGCCCCGACCATGGTTTTATTTTTACAGCCTCGTGGTAAGCAGCCGCCCTCCGGAGCTGCCTCAACTATCATCGTGAACCACCGCTGCGCTCCCTTCATCTGCGAGTTGCAGAGCCGCCGCCCCTGATGATGCGTTCATAAGCCGTTGTGCTCCCTTCGTCTGCCATTTGGACAAAACAGGATAGTGATTCATTATAAATATGGTGTTATGCCGTACCTATGGAGTGTGCATTAGCATCATCATGCAACGGCACCTGCGACTGCTTGCTGTTCAACGGGTGGGCCCAAGCCACCGCCCCTGCGGTCCGATATACAATCGGCTCACCCGTTCACGCAGTTTACCGCACCTGCAATTGACTCGCATGTTCGAGTCGGCTTATAGTGTCGTGGCCGACTTATCTGTCTATGTCACCTCTGATGTTACGGTCGTCTTTACCGTCCGTCTCTCGCGGCCTGGTCTACATCAACACACCAGGCCGCGCCTGTCTGCATGAGCTGTTTATTGAGTATAAAATCAGTCACTGCTCGGGTAGCCCGGTTTTCTTCCAACAAATTGGAGGAAAATTATCATATATTGTCATCCGTTGTCTGCACTGGATGGCTCAATGGGCAGGCGCACAAGTCGCCGCCACTACAGTTTGGTTAACTTCAAACAACAGTTGGAAGGAACCATTGGCCGAGTTGCTAACACGGCTCATACGGGATCATTTATAACCCGCCGCAGTCACCTTAACCTTCTGTGGATTCACATCGCGCTATCAACACCAATGATATACACCTTATGCTATGGTCAAATATGGAGAATCTCAAGCCAACTCTGGAGTAGTCCTAAGACTCGGGGGCTACAATGATATGACTCAGCAAGTCTTGTCAGTTTCAGCAAATTAAAGAACCCTAGGACTATGAAGGGAAAAATAACCCGGCCCCGGAGGCAACTGCCCTATTGGTGAAAATTTCAAAACTGCCAGAAAAATTTCCGGCTTAAAATGAAGATTCTGGCTCAATATCCGGTTCCAAATCCAGCTCAAGGAAAAACTGCCTCTCACAAAGCACTGAAGCTCAATATCCGGTTTAAAATCTGGCTCAAGGGAAATCTGTCTCCCACAAGCTCTGAAGCTCTCAAATCCGGTTTAAAATTCCGGCTCAAGAAGAATATCCATCTCTCGCAAGTTCGAGTTCTCAGGAAAATTACAGGGACCGAAGAGAGTTGGTGATACGTCCAAAACGTATCTATAATTTCTGCTTGCTCCATGCCTCTTTTGGGTGATATTGCTATGTTATTTATATACTTCCATACACTTTTGATCATATTTGGACTAACCTATTAACTCAGTGCACCCCAGTGCCAGTTTCTGTTTTCGGCTGTTTTTGTATTTCAGGTTTTCACATTACGAGAACTGCCAGAAAAAATCCAGAAAAATTATATAAAAAATCAGCGTTCCAGAAGCTACCAGGCACCTGAAGCACAGCCGGAGGGGGGCCACCAGGGCCCCAGGCGCCCTGGTGGCGCCCCCCCTGGGCCGCGCCGGGGGGGTGCCTGGGCCCCCCGAGCCTCGTCTGATGCCCCCCTTTGGCATATATTTAAAGCGTCTCCCGAAACCCTCGAGACGGGAACTCTTTTTCGCGATCTCATCTCTGTTCCGCCGCCGCCGCCGCTTCCAAGATCGGGAGCACCAGGAGAACTCTTCCCGGCACCCTGCCGGAGGGGAGGATCACCACCGGGAGCTTCTCCACCACCATGGACGCCTCCCGGATGAGTTGTGAGTAGTCTCCCTTGGACCATGGGTCCATGACCAGTAGCTATGTGATGTTCTCCTCCCGTTCTTGTGCTTCACTAATTAGTCCTCGTGAGCTGCCCTACATGAGCGAGGCACATATGTAATCCTTATGCTGTTGCTATGATGAGTTTGCTGGGATCCGATGGATTATGAGATTATGTTCAGATTGTGTTTGAGTAATATATTTGATTCACCACTTTTATATTTATGTTCGTAAGTAATTCTTGCATGTTCTCCGTTGTTATTTATTGCTTTGGCCAAGTAGTAGGTAGTGACTCCAAGAGGGAACGTTATACTTTATTGTGGGTTCATGCCCCTCGATGACTAGCTTGAGTGACAGAAACATGAGTCTAGGGGATGTGCTGTTGCCACAAGGGGGAAAACAACGGTGCTTGTGCCCGCGGGTGCAAGGATTGTTTACTTTACGCAAAGTTCTTTTAATGCAGTTGTCTGTTGCTTTGAGTTTACACTATGGGTGGGACTCGCAACTTAATACCAGCGAGATGTTCTGGATGGATATCTCAAGGTGGATGATTAGTAGTAGATGCAGATGGATTTCGGTCTACTTACCTCGGCGTACCGCCCATGCTTTGAACCTCTACCTTTCTTGCAACTTAGTCAGCATTGGTTTGCGCACATGGTCCTGTCAATTGCCCAGCTGTAATTCGTTTACCTCACATAGCAGTTTTATCGTCTTTTGGGAGAGAGACATCACTAGTGAACATCATGAGACTCCGGTCCATATTACCATCATTGATCACATCCGCTATTTACTTTCCGCTTTTTACTTACTATTGCAATTATACATATCACTATTATCACTTGTGTTTGATCCTTTGTAAACTACAAGGCCGGAGGGATTGACAACCTCTCTGTACTCGTTGGGAGCAAAGTTATTTGTATCTGTGTGCAGGTCCACGTTGATTGCTAATATCTGGCGCCGTTAGCAGTTGACACCTTCTTGTTGAAACTGGGAGTCTCAGGGAAATCGATCCTTGGTATTGCCAAGGGAAAACTTCTGCTACACTGCATCTCAAACCTTCCACTTGGGGTAACCAACGAGGGGCGAGAAGCCACCAAGCAAAGCAATTTCTGGCGCCGTTGCCGGGGACTCCACTCTTCAGGATAGGGGAGTTGCACGCTATCTTTTACCTTTGCTTTTAGTCTTGTTAGTTTACCTTTCAGTTTTTGCTTTAGTATCTTTTATCGAAAATCACAAAAATAGTTATCTTGCTTGCTTGCTACTATGGGTTCCACCAAAAACACTAGATGGGAGGAGTACACCCCTTCTTCCATTACGCCAATCACCACTGTCGGGATTTACAGAAGTAATAAACCTTGTGATTATGTTAGTCTTGACAGAGAGTTATGCCCATGGCATGGTCTTCCAGGAAAAGAGTATGAACCTCAGTTTAAAATTGCTCCTAAGCTTCCCCAAACTTGGGAAGACGTTCAAACTCTTATAATAGAGAGCGATTCAAACAAAGAGGATGACACTACGATTCTGCCCAATAATGATAAAATTGATTTTGATAATTGTAGTATCTCAGAAGTTGTCACCTTTCTACAAAGAATGGCCAAAGATCCCCACACTAGCACGCTTAATCTTGCCTTCACAGAGCATATCACTAATGCTCTCATCAAAGCTAGGGAGGAGAAACTTAGAGTAGAAGCCTCCATACCTAGAAAGCTAGAAGATGGTTAGGATCCTATGATTAAAATAATAATATACAACTTCTCTTGCTATGCTTTATGTGATATTGTAGCTAGTACCTCCATTATGCCCAAAAGACTATATGATATGCTGAAATTGAAACCTTTTGATTCTTGTTCTTTTGGTGTTCGTCTCATTGATTCTTCCATAAAGAAACCTTTGGGGAGGATCGGCGATGCTCTTATCATTGTCAATGACAATTATGTTCCCGTTGATTTTACTATTATGGATATTGAATGTGAACCTTCGTGTCCAATTATTTTGGGACGTCCCTTTTTACGCACCGTTGGTGCTATCATTGACATGAAAGAGGGTAATATAAAATTCCAGTTTCCTCTCAAGAAAGGGATGGAACACTTCCCTTGAAAGAAGATTAAGTTACCTTTTGAGTCCGTTATACGGGCCAGCTATTCTTTTACTCTTGATAAGACTTGATCTCTATGCATTATGCCTAGCTTAAAGGCATAAAAGAAAGCGCTTATGGGAGGCAGCCTAATGAATAAATTTTATTTTGCTTTTGTTGTGTCTTGATGTTTTTACTACTTTAGCATCATCATTGTATCTTTGCTTTTCAATTTTGTGCCAAGTATAGCCTCTGATTGCAAGAAAGTTCAAAAGTTGTGACGTGCTGTCCAGGAAACAGATTCTGTCCTTGGATAGAAAAGTTCGTATAAAATCACCAGATCATCTTTTTGGTCTGAATTTTTTCGACAGCGTGCTCTATATAATTGTCTTTCGTGCTTCTGTTTTGAGTTTTTTTATTAGAGTTGCAGAAGTGCCCCGGAAAAATCATTTACTACCTCCTGTTCTGTTTTTCACAGATTCTGTCCTGTTTTGCCTTCCCTTCATTTTGCAAACCTAGAGCTTGCTTTTTCTTTGCAAAAATCTTTTGGCAATCTTGAGAAACAGTAGAACTTCAAGAATATCTTTATTTCCAGCAAGGAACAATTATTTTATTATGGGTACTAACCTCGCTAATCAGATTATAATGAGTTATGTATGAAGGGAGTTTTCAAGTGTGCGAGGGAAGATGATAAAAAGATTCAGGAGTGTCAAACGCTCAAGCTTGGGGATGCCCCCATGCACCCCCAAGAAATATTCAAGGAGACTCAACCGTCTAAGCTTGGGGATGCCCCCGTGCATCCCCTTCTCCATCAACATTATCAATTCGTCTTTCGTTCCACTATATTTTAATCACTTCATGTGTTATGTTCTATGCTTGGAGCGTCTTGTTTTTAGTTTCCTTCTAATTTTCTTTAGCTTTTCATAACGAGTCGGAACTCAGCTTTCTTTATGTGGGAGAGAAACACGCTCCACTTCTACCTAGAACATAACATAGAATTTTCATATCTATCTCTGCTGTGTGTGTTCTTTGTCTTTTAATAGCTACTATCATGCTTAGCTCTTAACTTTCATGCTTATCTTTTTAAAGAGCTTTTGTTCAGTTGGTTGCTTGAACTCTCTTTAGTTATCATGCTTATCTTATTAAGAGAGTTTGCTTCCGTTGCATTGGTTGATATGTCTATGATAAAGATGCTACGTGCATAATGTCGCTTAGTAGTTCATGTTTTCTTATGGTTAGTCTCAAATAGCTGGGGGGTTCCCAATGTGTTATTGGAGTACCAACATGATTTGTTTGCCTATGATGTGGTATGGTTTAGTAATATCTTCCTTCAAAGAATTTATTTTGATTGACTTGGCGTATGCTCACGCATATTTAAGACTGTAAAGAAGGTGTGTCAAGCCTTGATGATCTTTTGTTTCTGAGTAGCGATATAACTTCCATGCCTGATTCAATGTTGCTTTGTCGCTCTGCATGATTATGACCGTCATTGCTCTCTTAGTTGGTCGCTCTCAGTCTTTTGCTAACCTTCACCTGTACTAAGCGGACTGACTGCTTGTGCATCCACATCTTTTAATCCAGTTATGCCATATGAGTCCACCATACCTTCCTACATGGTATTTACCTGCCATTCCTAACGGAGACTTGCATGTACCATTTCGAAATTATTCAAAGAAAAAAGCATTCCTATTTTGCGCCTCTGTTGTAAGTTCATGAGGAAGTAGTAGTTAATTCATGATCTTTTTAAGTTGGACAAGCTTCACCCCGGGATTGCATGTATAATGTGCAAACCCATAATACGAGAAGGAACTGGCATTGAGTGTGCCCAGCTCAAAAAGATAATATAACAAACAAACCCTCCTTCATGCTTTGTTCATGAGAAATCAGAAAACTTTGGCAGTGATAAACAAAGGAGATTAAGAGGATGTGATCCTCCTCATTCGGGAGCCATTCCTCGAAACTTGTCCATCTCAAGAAGTGATTGAGTTGTCTGCTAGCATTCGTTGACAAAACATGCATGATCTAAAAAAAATTATTACCTCTGTTTTAAAACCAAGAGCTCTGCTACATGTTTTGTCTTTGTTTCCGACTACGGGTTTTCAACCTTGCCAACAAAAGCCACGGTTCGAGAGTCTCCACCTTCTTTTAAAAGCACCAACTACTGAGAGCATGATTGTCATTCTGAGTGTAATGTGCATTGTCCCAAAGTAGCATTATCTTTTGCATGATTGTGATATCGTTTATTCTGAAATCATTGTATCTAGTCATCACTTAAACCTTGGAGGTGCCCCTGCATTTATGTTTTGCTTCACTAAAGGGGGCAAGCTAGATATCACTTTATCATATTTGCACACCATGTTCATTACAAATCTATTTGATGTTTCAATATCATATTGTAAAACTTTCAGTCCTTTGTGATTTTCTCATGAGGCAACTTAATTACTATAGATTCATTGTCTCAGTAAGCTTTTGTCATGTGACTATGAAAAAGTCCTATATGGTTAATAGCATGTCACCACAGAAATTATTCTTGTTATCATTTACCTACTCGAGGACGAGCAGGAATTAAGCTTGGGGATGTTGATACGTCCAAAACGTATCTATAATTTCCGCTTGCTCCATGCCTCTTTTGGGTGATATTGCTATGTTATTTATATACTTCCATACACTTTTGATCATATTTGGACTAACCTATTAACTCAGTGCACCCCAGTGCCAGTTTCTGTTTTCGGCTGTTTTTGTTTCAGGTTTTCACATTACGAGAACTGCCAGAAAAAATCCAGAAAAATTATATAAAAAATCAGCGTTCCAGAAGCTACCAGGCACCCGAAGCACAACCGGAGGGGGGCCACCAGGGCCCCAGGCGCCCTGGTGGCGCCCCCCCTGGGCCGCGCCGAGGGGGCGCCTGAGCCCCCCGAGCCTCGTCTGATGCCCCCCTTTGGCATATATTTAAAGCGTCTCCCAAAACCCTCGAGACGGGAACTCTTTTTTGCGATCTCATCTCTATTCCGCCGCCGCCGCCGCTTCCAAGATCGGGAGCACCAGGAGAACTCTTCCCGGCACCCTGCCGGAGGGGAGGATCACCACCGGGAGCTTCTGCACCACCATGGACGCCTCCCGGATGAGTTGTGAGTAGTCTCCCTTGGACCATGGGTCCATGACCAGTAGCTATGTGATGTTCTCCTCCCGTTCTTGTGCTTCACTAATTAGTCCTCGTGAGCTGCCCTACATGATCGAGGCACATATGTAATCCTTATGATGTTGCTATGATGAGTTTGCTGGGATCCGATGGATTATGAGATTATGTTCAGATTGTGTTTGAGTAATATATTTGATTCACCTCTTTTATATTTATGTTCGTAAGTAATTCTTGCATGTTCTCCGTTATTATTTATTGCTTTGGCCAAGTAGTAGGTAGTGACTCCAAGAGGGAACGTTATGCTTGATTGTGGGTTCATGCCCCTCGATGACTAGCTTGAGTGACAGAAACATGAGTCTAGGTGATGTGCTGTTGCCACAAGGGGGAAAACAACGGTGCTTGTGCCCGCGGGGTGCAAGGATTGTTTACTTTACGCAAAGTTCTTTTAATGCAGTTGTCTGTTGCTTTGAGTTTACACTATGGGTGGGACTCGCAACTTAATACAAGCGAGATGTTCTGGATAGATATCTCAAGGTGGATGATTAGTAGTAGATGCAGATGGATTTCGGTCTACTTACCTCGGCGTACCGCCCATGCTTTGAACCTCTACCTTTCTTGCAACTTAGTCAGCATTGGTTTGCGCACATGGTCCTGTCAATTGCCCAGCTGTAATTCGTTTACCTCACATAGCAGTTTTATCGTCTTTTGGGAGAGAGACATCACTAGTGAACATCATGAGACTCCGGTCCATATTACCATTATAGATCACATCCGCTATTTACTTTCCGCTTTTTACTTACTATTGCAATTATACCTATCACTATTATCACTTGCGTTTGATCCTTTGTAAACTACAAGGCCGGAGGGATTGACAACCTCTCTGTACTCGTTGGGAGCAAAGTTATTTGTATCTGTGTGCAGGTCCACGTTGATTGCTAATATCTGGCGCCGTTAGCAGTTGACACCTTCTTGTTGAAACTGGGAGTCTCAGGGAAATCGATCCTTGGTATTGCCAAGGAAAACTTCTGCTACACTGCATCTCAAACCTTCCACTTGGGGTAACCAACAAGGGGCGAGAAGTCACCAAGCAGTTGGATGCGCAACACAGCTCAAACATAGGTCCCCGACGAGCACAAATCATAAGTATGTCACTTGGGGGCTTCATGTTCAAACATAGGCGTATTCGACCAAAGAGAACACAACATTACTACCCTTTTGACCAAGTTATCTTCAAACATAGGTGTATTCGACCAAAGAGGACATAACATGTGGGTCATCCTACCTATACCCAGCTGCTTCAACTCCATCAGGTCATCCTGATTGACCCGACGAACTCTTGGCAATCATACTTTTACGGCGTATTCGACCAAAGGTTTGAGCTTGCTAAGGTTAAAACGCCGGCTGTCACGTGAGAGTACGGCTTACAGATACTCGGGATAGATCCAGGCTCAAAAAGCGGCCTTCCTTGAAACTTGGATAAATCGGCCTGTGATGCAAGATGCAACTCTGACCCCATGTACTCTAGATAAATCTATCTTTAAAAACAAAGACATGCACTTGTCTAGGTTCAAATGTCGATTGGGTACTGTGAGAGTCGGTTCAAAGCAAGCGCGTACCTTCTAGTGGCCAACAGGCTAGTTTCATTGAAGAAGAACCTTTGGCTTGGCAGCCTGCAAAAGCCTCGGATTTTTTGATTGAAGTTTCCTGTCATCATGCACATACATCATCATTTGCATCATACATTGCATCATCATTACATCATCATAGCATCCATCATATATGCATAGATATATTGGCTCATATTGCAGGACACGGTTTTCAAACCATGTTATATTATTCAGATCTTTAATAGCCAACATGGTTGGATTTTTATTATGGTTATCAATAACCAAAATTATGATTGAGGTTTTCAAAGTCGCTTTAGCGCAATGGCTATTATCTTATCAATGGATATGATTTATACTACAATGGAAGGAATAGTCCCAAGTCGATGCAGGCTTACGACCCGGCACTTGGGGGCTACATTATTAAAATTGAAATTACATCAAATATGCAAGTCCCATGTCACTGCCAGCATGCACCATGGCACTTGGGGGCTAATGCAAAGTCATTTTTTGCTCACCTTATTGAAGATCCGACTCATCACATTGTAAGGAGTCATCCCTTGGGGGCTACCAATTGCTCATGTCAACAATTCAAGGTACACAAGCCTTATTCCATTATATTGAAGGGTCCACTGCTCGGTTGGAAAACACAAAGCTCTTAACCTTGTGGACGTGGGTTCAAGCCCCATGATGGGGGTTACATCATATGATGTTCTTTTCAAAGAATTATATATAAATCCCAGCTCAATATTATCTTACTGAGCCGTCCCTTGGGGGCTACACGGTGTTGTTCAAGTCTACATGATCATATATGCTAAGTCCCTGCTCATTATTGCATAATGACCCGACCCTTGGGGGCTACACTAGTTGAAGTTTTTATGAGCATAAGGCAACTACAAGTCCCAGGTTGCTGCAAGCATGACAACCCAGCACTTGGGGGCTACATATGTGGAATATTCAGTTTTGACTAGAGACTGAGATGAACAATCTAGGTTTCTTCAAGGTTGCAATATTTATATTGAAACAAGTCTTAAGCTATCACTATGTTCTCCTCTTAAGACTTGGGGGCTACATGTAATATGCATATAAAGGAGGAACGTCTTCAAATTCTCAGTTTTGAGCAAATCAGGGAGATTAATTGTGTGACCAGGCGTTGGCAACAATCATGACCCGGTGTGTATAACAGTAATAACCCAGAATCATCAGTTTTTATAACCCGACAATTTTGGCAATGATAAACCGACAAGTTCTACATCTTCAACCCGGCTGAATATCAGATGAGTATTTCAAAGACCAATATTTTTGAGCATTGGGAGCCAAATCAAATGAATTATTCTTTACAATATTTCTCTGTGAGAAACCAACATCAGAAAATTGATTACGAAGCTGGCCTATTGACCCGGATTTTTCACAAGAAGTGCCCGGATTTTTTGCATTGGTAATGTTTTGAACACATCTGCTAAAGGAGATTTGTTATGAGATCATGAACATCCATTCAGGAGGAAATTACAAGGATTTAAGGATGATCAAGTGTCGGTTCAGGAAAATATTTAACCCAGAGCACAACCTGTCAAATTTGTTCTTGTGTTTATTTTACAGGATTAGTTTAACATGGATAAATCCGAATTAAACTGGGGGCTAATGTCGGGGATATACCCCGTGGTATGACCCAGCCAGAGATATGACCCGGCTAGGACTTGGCGTTTCATTGGTTACCCGCTGGAGGATTGGCGACTCACGAGTCTGGCGGCTCACTGGTCTGACGACTCACGAGCCTGGCGACTCACGGATGGCCCTGGCGGCGGGTAAGATAGAGGACTAGGCCCAAGGCCTAGACTTCGGTCTCGACTTCGACTTCAGTCACCCAAGCCTCGTGCTGTTGACGCAGGGCCTTCTCGGCCTCCAGGTCGGCAGCCGCTTTATCAGCGGATGCCTTGCTTGCTCTGGCCTCCACCTTGGCCGTCGCAAGCTCGCCTTTCAGGGCCTCGACCGTAGTTGCGTCAGCTGTTTCACAAGAACATATAACAAAAATAAATTCACACATATAAAGTGTTAAAATTTTAGTTTCTTAAACCCGCGTACCTTGCGTTTCATCAAAACGCTTGTTGATGCGGACGAGCTCTTCGTCAGCTAGTGTAAGTTTCTGATTTAACTCGGAAACCTCCGCGACTCGGGCAGATGCCGCAACTAGAGAAGCATATCCGAGCACAAAATACATAGTTTAGCTCTATCATATGCTATAACATGGATGCTTCGTCTGATTCTGTTCATAATCAAACAAAGCATCTGGTGCTACTTTATATATATACTCCCTCTGTTCCTAAATGTAAGTCTTTATAGATATTTCAACAAGTGACTACATACGGAGTAAAATGAGTGAATCTACACTCTAAAATATGGCTAGATGCATCCATATGTTGTAGCTCATTTGAAATGTCTAAAAAGACTTATATTTAGGAACGGAGGGAGTATATAATAAAAAAAGTTCTCTTTGAAGAAACATTACGTCGCATACCTCAAAGCCTATTTAGTAGGCTGTTGAAAGCTTCGTTCAGTCCGCCTTTGACGGACTGAATCTTCTCCATGACCGCACTCATCAGAGTACAGTGTTCCTCTACGATGGAAGCACTTTGCAGTGCTTCCTCGAGAGTGTTCGGCGCCTCCGGATTGACGGTAGACGCTGTAGGAGCAGTTGCTCCCTCCACCATCACGGGGGGGCTGGTCTCTTGATTCCGGAGCTACACTGGACTCCAGAATAGTGTTCGGCGGGGCCCCAGTTTGCTTGGGCCCCCCGTCTTCGGTCACCATGGGGATCGCTTCCCCTTGGACGATAGCGGCCGAGAGATTGACCTCAGACGCCCTTTCATCCGCCCCACTCCCACCTGCTGGAGCAGCGGGGGTTTGTAGAGAGGATACCTCGGTATCCCCTACGATGGGCGATGAGCCCCGCGGAGGCGTATCGCTCTTCGTCTCTCCGGGTGCTAGAGAATTCCCTAGGGACAGTGAAGCCACGGGGATGTCGTGCGGAGGGCTGTATAAAGGCAAAATAAATATTAGATGCTGAAAAGGAAAATTATCCGAATATAAGCAGTTTAAATACTTACGATTAGGCCAGGGGCTTGATCCTGGGCTGAACCCGATAGTTGTGTTCAGACGACGAGTCCGAACTATCAGGAAGATTCAGCTTCTTCCTGGGCACGGCCTTGCCTGCGTTAGTAGGGGCCGCTCTTTTCCTCCGCTTTGTCAGGACGGGGGAGTCTTCTTCTTCTTCCTCCTCCTCTTCTTGTTCGGGAGAGAGATGGGAGTCAGTTTCCTCGAACCTTGTATCTGCGGGACCTGTAGGGCGGGGGTCGCTCTTGACCTCCTTGCCCTTCTTCTCCAGCGCCTTGTACGGTGCCGGGACCAACATCGCCGTCAGCCGAGGCGTCTCTGGGTCTTCTGGTAGGGGAACCGGACACTTGATCCGCTCTGCCTTTTTCGTCCAGGCTTGGAGAGAACGTAAAAACTCTAACTCCTGTTATAATTCAAGCATGGACGGGGTATATATTCGGCAAAAAATTCAATTACCTTTGATGCAATAAGGGCTGTACTGAAGCCCCTTCCTCAGTCTCCGCCAGCCACCCCTTCTGGGCCTTGAAGAGGTGCTTCCAGATGTCTTTGCACATAGTGCCGAAGAGGTGCTTCAAGGTCTGGGACCCTTCCGGGTTGAACTCACACAGATAGGAGTCCCGGCGTTGGCAGGGGAGGACGAGACAGACAAGCATTACCTGAATCACATTTGTGAGTTGGGTGCCCTTGGAGATCATGCCGGAGATACGGCTTTGGAGCGCCAGCACCTCTGCCTGAGACCCCCAATCCGGAGTCTTGTCGGTCCAAGAGGTTAGCCTTTCCGGGGGTCCAGATCTAAATGCGGGCGCCGCCGCCCACCTGGTGCCGCGAGGCTCAGTGATGTAAAACCACTCCTGCTGCCAGATCTTATTCGTCTCCACAAATGCCCCCTTTGGCTAGGTGGCATTGGGGAGTTTTCTTACCATGGCGCCTCCGCACTCCGCGTGCTGCCCGTTGACCACTTTCAGCTTCAAATTGAAGGTTTTGAGCCATAGGCCGAAGTGTGGGGGGACACGGAGGAATGCCTCACATACCACTATAAAAGCGGATATGTGGAGAATTGAATTTGGGGCTAGCTCATGGAAATATAGCCCATAGAAAAACAAGAGGCCCCGTACAAAGGGGTGGAGAGGAAATCCCGGCCCCCGAATAAAGTGCGAGAGGAATACAACCCTCTCACCCGCCTTAGGGACGGGAATCACTTGGTCCTTCTCGGGGACTCGATGCTCTACATCGTCGGCAAGATAGCCCGCGCTCCGAAGGCTCTTCACGATTTTCTCCGTGATCGTAGATGCCTCCGACTTGCCTTTAGAGCCGGAGCTAGCCATTGCTGGGAAGGGCGGCGGTAGTGGAGGAGTTGAGGATTGAGGGTGCAAGAGATGTGAGTGCTTGGGTTGGAGAGATTGGAGAACTAGGGCTTGAGGAGAGCGTGGGGATAAAGGGTAAGATTTGAGTCCTTTTATAAGTGGTGAATGCTAAACGCCCCCCACTCCAGCCTTAAACCTCGCCGGTTCCCAACGAGGTCATGTGTAAGGCGCAGTTAAGATGCTCACGTCACATTGATAAGGATCCCGTAATAAGCGGGCACGATCTCTGTTTTGACAAGACGTGCCAATGGGGCTATACCTCGAAACGCAAAACTGGAGCCAAAGAAAACGGTGCAATATATTAAAGGGACAGGCGTGACACTTCGCTGAAAAGTTGTCAGTAAAGACACAATATCTGTTTTTTCGATACCTTGCCTTCGAGGCTAAGGGTTGTACTAACCATGCAGAGCCGGACACAATACCTTTTTGTAGGGAATATTTTTTCAATATGTTCAGGAGGAGGAACCCGTCTTGCAATGCCGAAGACAGTACGCCAGTCGAACTCAACGTCATCGAAGACTGGTTCAGGGGCTACTAAGGGAGTCCTGGATTAAGGGGTCCTCAGGTGGTTGGATCGTTCATTATGGGCCGAACTGTTGGGCCATGAAGATTATCGATGAAGACTATCTCCCGTATTCGGATAGGACTCCCATATGTGTAAAATATCAAGTTTAGAGTCCCGGTGATACTTTCCTTCCTCTGCAAGGTGATCATGTACGAACCCTAGGTCCCCCCGGTGCATATATAAACCGGAGGGTTTAGTCTGTAGAGGCATCAACATAATCATATCACATAGGCTAGACTTTTAGGGTTTAGCCATTACGATCTTGAGGTAGATCAACTCGTGTAACCCATATTCATCAAGATCAATCAAGCAGGAAGTAGGGTATTACCTCAATCGAGAGGGCTCGAACCTGGGTAAACATCGTGTCCCCAGTCTCCTGTTACCATCGATCCTCAGACGCATAGTTCGGGACCTGTCAGGGATATTACTAGCAGGTATGAACCGGCTAGTGTAAACCGGCTTATTATAATTGTATGGTTGTAACATTCAGTAAAGGCTACGGCCCATTAGATCTTAGGGCCCATGTACAGAGTTATGATTTGTAAACCGCCCGATGATGTAACTTGAGAGATAAGGAAGAAAGAGTAAAGACCGATGCGGACACAAGTATGAGCCGGCCTCGGGACTCTGTAAACCGGACTGGGCGTCGCCTCTCTATATAAAGGGACGACCCGGCGACGGTTCAGGGACAAGCAAGAATTAACCCGTCGAGACTACAGGCAAGCGATCCGCTCCCTGTAATCCGACGCCCAAGCAATACCAAACCAACTAGACCTAGGCTTTTACCTTCATCGAAGGTGCCGAACTAGTATAAACCCTCTGTGTCCTTTGTGTGCTATGAACCCCTTCAAGCTAACCCGTGCGATGGTTCCATCATCAAGTCAGTTAAACCGGACATCTACCGTGTTAATTCCACGACAGTTGGCGCCCACCGTGGGGCCTCCGCACGATGGTTTCGAGTTCTTGAAGGGCAGCTTTGAAGGGCTCAAGGGTTACGGGGTCGGCCGGATGACCAAGAGTCGCCGCGGCCGGATTTACATCGACGACGCAGGCTGGGGACCGGAGGCCGATTCAATTGAATACGGATACCGGGTCCCCTTCAGCGGCATCCACGTCTTCATCGGCAAGATCGGCGAACCGGGACCTGAGCCGGACATCTTCCCCAACATCATCGAGCCGGCTCAGCGTGCGAGATCGGCCCGGATTCAGCCCGCCATGAAGCACGTTTTTGTTGGAGCAGTTCACGGGGTTCAAACCGGAGATGGATCGGAATCCGGCGGTGAAACAGTTGCATACCCCGACGACGGATCCTCATCCGGAGAGACTGAATCTCTGTATCAGTTGCAGGACGGCCGGTCTAAGGGTGAGTCCGTCGGGAACAGTACTCCGGACCCCTTTGACCCGCCAAACCGGGTGGCTGTCTTTATGGCCGGTTCACAGCCCACGATGAACGGGGCGACAGCAGAAGCTGGTGTAGGGGGGAGCGGCCCAGCCCTCTCACCTGCTGACGTTCTATCCGCCTTAGTCGAGGAGTTCACGGCTAAAGCGGTGGCAGAGGTAGCTCCAGCAGACAAGGCGCAGCATGATGCAGAGCTCCTTCAGTTAAAAGGCCGGGTTGATAAAGCAAGGGATGATCTGAAAGTGGAGAAGGCTATGATAGCGATAAGACAGGCGGAACTAAATGATCAAGCTTTTCATCTAAGGATGGAGCAGGCCTCTGTACAGGGAGTAAGGGGTCGAAAATATCAATCTCGTCTACCGTCGGTTTATGAAGCAACGGATCTGTTCAGGACGCCGGGGGCTGGGACCAGCAACGATCCGGCCTCGAACCGAAGGGCACCCCCAGCCAGGGATGAGCCGGTTCAGCAGCCCGTTGCGGACCAAGATCGGCGGATCGCGTCTGCACCTCACGTTCCTACCCCTTCAGGTCATTATTCGAATCCTTTGGATAACATCGTCGCTGCTGCTGCACGTTTGGCCGCTTTACCCATTGAGGGGACATCTCCGGTGGCGTTGGAGGCACGCAGGGTCAAGGATCTGCTTAATACGGCGCTAGTACAGCAGCAAGCATATTCTCATAGCAGAGAGAGGCTACATTCAACACCGCGTCCCAGCCGGAGTTACACTAGGCATTGGGAGGAGCCAGAATTGTCTAGCAGTGAACGCAGACGTCATCAGCGCAGACAGGGTAATCTGGCAGGTGCAGATGAACAAGCTCAGGATGCAAACCGGATTAGGTCGGTGGCCCGGGAGGAAATCCGTCAGATGACGCCGGTTCAAACAGCCACAGCAGAGACAGGAGTCACAACGAGTTCCTTTGGAGTACAGTGTCTTATCCCCGCTTTACGGAGCGTGAAGCTACCTAAAGACTTTAAAGGTCCGCGTAAGGTGCCAAATTACACAACAGATTTGGCTCCAAAGGCTTGGGTTGAGAGTTATGAGATGGCCATGGAGATGCTGGACGTGGATGAAGCGGCTTGTGCAAAGTACTTTACTATGATGCTTGAGGGTACAGCCCGGACCTGGCTAAAGGGTTTACCCCCTAATTCCATCGGATCATGGGGAGAGTTACGTCGCCAGTTTATCAAAAATTTCAAAGATACATGCAAGCAGCCAATGTCAGTAGTGGATCTGGCAGCCTGTGTGCAAGGAGAACAGGAATCTACAAGTGCATGGGTGCGGCGAGTGTCAGAGATCTTGCACTCTTCGAATAGTATCAATCCTAGTACGGCAATAGTAACTTTAGAGAACAATTGTCGGTTTGAGTCTCTAAAGTTAAAGCTAGGACGGCTTAAAAGGGATTGCAATGATATGGGAACTCTCATGAGTGCTCTGGTAAAGTATGGGGACTCTGATAATACCGAGTATCCAGAAGCTGAGGGAGACAAAGCAGGGAAGGTTAACAAACCTGGTAAACTGGCGCAGGTTAACCCGACTACTGCAAGTTTCTTAGGCAAGCGAAAGGCAGAAGGTGGCTCTGATTTCGTAGCCAATACCCAAGTTCAAGGGGGTTTTCAGCGTAATAGGGGCAACCCACCTCAACAAACCGGTGGAGGGGATGTTAGTTGGGACCAAGAGTTAGATCAGCCTTGTCCGAAGCATGGCTCGAGCAAACGACCGGCAAAACACACTATAAGAGAGTGCGGGCCCTTTATGGAAGCAATGATGGGCCGCTTTAATCCTAATGACAGGCCTCCAAATGGCGGTTCAGGCCCAGGGTTCTATGGTCCGGGTCATCAGGGGAACAGCTCCGGATCAGGATATAGGGGCAATAACAATGGTTATCAAAACCGGGCCGGTAATCAAAATGGTCAAGGAAGTTATAATAACCAGGGCAATCAGTCGCGTAATCAGGGTGGTTACAATAACCAAGGCAGTCAACAGCAGGGCCAAGGTAATCACAATAATCAAGGTAATCAGCAGCGTCAGCAACAGCAACCACAATCCGGATATCAGAGTAATCCGAAGGAGTTGAGTAGTGGGCAATACCATATATTCACCACAAGTCTGTGTAAACGAGATCAGAAGGTTTTTAAGCGGGCAGTTAACGCGGTTGAACCAGCAACACCGCAATTTCTGCGCTGGTCGGAGCAGCCCATTGTATGGAGTAGGGAGGATCACCCAATGCGGGTGGATAATCCGGGACACTTGGCCTTGGTGGTAGCGCCATAGGTGGGAGGTTATAAGTTCACTAAAGTTCTCATGGACGGCGGTAGCAGCATCAACATCTTGTACTATGTGACTTTCCGTCGTATGGGCCTAACGGATAAGAAGTTAAGGCAATCAAACACAGTGTTCCACGGGGTGGTTCCAGGTAAGTCGGCTTATCCAGTTGGAAAGATTGACTTGGAAGTTACCTTTGGAGATGAGCATGATTCCAGGTCAGAAATGATAACTTTCGAAGTTGTCAAGATCCGGAGCCCCTATCACGCTTTATTCGGGAGAACGGTTTATGCCAAGTTTATGGCTAGGCCATGTTATGTTTATCTGCAACTCAAAATGCCGGGTCACAAGGGCACGATCACAGATCATGGAAGTCGCAAGATAGCAGTGGAGTGTGAAGAGGGAGATGCAGCCTACGCGGAGGCAGTATGTGCCACAGAAGAGTTGAAGTTTTATAAAGATAATGTCGATCCGGCAGATATGACTCCGTTGAAGAAGCCAACCACGGAGCATGATCCGGCATTGAAGTTTAAATCGGCGGAGGAGACCAAGCAAGTTGATTTTGTGCCAGGTGATTCGTCCAAACAGTTCACTATCAGCGCTAACCTTGACCCCAAATAGGAAAGCGCGCTCATCGAGTTCATCCGTGAGAACCGGGATATCTTTGCATGGAAACCTTCTGACATGCCAGGTATACCGAGGGAACTCGCTGAGCACAGTCTTAATATTGATCCGAAGTTTAAACCGATCAAGCAATATCCGCGCCGCTTCAACGAAGAGAGGCGCAAGGCTATAGGAGAGGAAGTGGCCAGGCTTTTGGCTGCAGGGTTCATAGTGGAAGTTTTTCACCCAGAGTGGTTGGCTAATCCGGTGCTGGTGTTAAAGAAGAATGGGAAGTGGAGAATGTGTGTGGACTACACAGACCTCAACAAAGCTTGTCCAACTGATCCTTTTGCTCTCCCTCGCATTGATCAGATTATCGATGCTACAGCGGGATGTGAGCGGCTAAGCTTTTTGGATGCATATTCAGGATATCACCAGATCAAGATGGCAGTTAAAGACCAAGAGAAGACAGCTTTCATAACCCCTTTTGGTGCTTTTTGCTATGTATCTATGCCTTTTGGGCTCAAGAGTGCTCAAGCAACTTATCAGCGTTGCGTTCAGAATTGTCTTAAAGGACAGATCGGGAGGAATGTTCATGCCTATGTGGATGACATTGTGGTTAAATCAAGGAAAGAGGAGACGATGATAGAGGATCTTAAGGAAACTTTTGACAATCTTAGAGCCTATAAGATGATGCTTAATCCGGATAAGTGTGCCTTTGGTGTTCCGGCAGGTAAACTACTGGGATTCTTGGTCTCAAACAGAGGAATAGAAGCTAATCCGGAGAAGATTAAGGCAATCACATCTTTGACTAAACCATTTTGCATCAACGATGTTCAGCGTATCGCTGGCCGGATCACAGCATTAAGCCGGTTCATCAGCCGTTTGGGAGAGAAGGCGATCCCGCTTTACCAGATGCTGAAGAAAACAGATCGGTTTATATGGAGTGATGAGGCGAACGCGGCGTTTGAGGATCTGAAGCGGCAACTGGCAAAGCCGCCGGTCCTGGCTTCCCCTGTTGATAAGGAGCCGTTGCTGTTATACGTTGCTGCCAATGCACGGGCAGTCAGCGTCGCAATTGTGGTTGAGCGCAAGGAAGCAGGAAAGGAATACCCGGTTCAGCGTCCGGTTTATTACGTAAGTGAAGTACTCATTGAATCCAAGCAAAGGTACCCACATTGGCAGAAGCTGGTGTATGGTGTGTTCATGGCAAACCGGAAGCTGAAGCACTATTTCCAAGGTCATCCAATAATTGTGGTTAGTTCAGCACTGTTGGGGGACATAATCCAGAACAGGGAAGCTACAGGTAGAGTAGCGAAGTGGGCCATTGAGCTCAGCCCACATGAGTTGAAGTATGTGCCACGCACCGCTATAAAATCTCAGGCATTGGTGGATTTCATCAATGATTGGACAGAGTTGCAAACCCCTGAGAAGAAGCCGGATCTTACATACTCGACGATTCACTTTGACGGTTCAAGACAGTTGGAAGGCTCAGGGGCTGGAGTTGTCTTAACATCCCCCCGAGGCGATAAATTTTGTTACGTCCTCCGTTTATTGTTTCCTTGTACTAATAATGCAGCGGAATACGAAGCATTGCTTCATGGCTTACGGATGGCAAAGGAGATGAACTTGAGCCGGGTCAAATGTTTTGGCGATTCAGATCTGGTGGCACAGCAAATTTCAGGCAAGTGGGATTCAAGAGATCCCCTCATGGCAGCTTACAGACGGGAAGTGGAAGCAGTTGCTGGATATTTCAAAGGGTATCAAGTGGAACACATAGACCGGCGAAAGAATGAAGCGGCTGATGCTTTAAGCCGGTTGGGATCTCAACGTAAACCGGTGCCGCCAAATACTTTTTTGGATGAGTTGCACAGTCCATCAGTACAAGTACCGTCAGAGGAAGACCTAGCTGTTCCTGATCCGGAGGCACAGCTAGTTGCAGCACTTCATGTTAACCCGGATTGGACACTGCCCTATTTGGCATATCTGAGCCGAGGAGAGTTACCGGACGATGAGATAGAGGCACGATAGATAGTCCGGCGTTCTAAGTCCATGACAATTGCAAACGGAGAGCTTCATCAATGCAGTGCTTCTGGAGTATTTCAGCGGTGTGTATCAGCTGAGGAAGGTTGTGAGATTCTTCGCGAGATCCATGAAGGGGATTGTGGTCATCATGCTTGTTCAAAATCATTGGTGGCTAAAGCTTTCCGACATGGTTTCTATTGGTTAACAGCTCATGCTGATGCGGCAGATCTAGTCCGAAAGTGTGATGCTTGTCAGAAGTTTTCAAGACGTGCCCTTGTTCCGGCGCAGGAGCTCCGGATGATACCAATAACTTGGCCGTTTGCGACTTGGGGGCTTGATATGGTTGGACCCTTTAAGCGATCTCAAGATCAGAAAACTCATCTACTGGTGGCGGTGGATAAGTTTACAAAGTGGATTGAGGCAGAGCCTGTGAGCAAGTGTGATGCGGCCACAGCAGTCAAATTCATCAAAAAGGTAATTTTGCGGTTTGGCTTTCCGCACAGCATCATCACAGACAATGGCACCAATTTATCTCAGGGTGAGATGGAAGAGTTTTGTCAACGAGAACATATTCGCCTAGATGTATCTTCTGTGGCTCACCCCCAATCCAATGGTCAAGCTGAAAGAGCAAATCAGGAGATTTTGCGAGGTATCAAGCCCCGGCTTATGACTCCCTTGCAAAGAACCCCGGGGTGTTGGGTTGAGGAGTTACCATCTGTTCTATGGAGCATCAACACTACGCCAAACCGGTCCACAGGTTATACACCTTTCTTTATGGTATATGGTGCTGAAGCGGTCCTTCCAAGTGATATCCGTCATGATTCACCAAGGGTGACAGCCTATGTTGAAGCGGCCAATGAGCAGGCAAGACAAGACAGTTTGGACCGGCTGGATGAAGAGCGTGATATAGCAGCAGCACGGTCTGCAATCTATCAACAAGGCTTGCGCAGATATCACAGCCGCCGGATCAAGAGCAGAACATTCCAGGAGGGTGACTTAGTACTCCGGCTCATCCAAGACCAAACAGATATGTACAAACTATCCCCACCTTGGGAAGGGCCCTTTGTGGTCAGCAAGAATCTACATAACGGTTCATATTACCTGCTGGACGTTCGAGAACACAAGGACTCACGGACATCAGAGGAGGAGACGAAGAGGCCATGGAACATCGCCCACTTACGGCCCTACTATACTTGAGCTATGAGCTCCACTGTATCCTATGTATATATTATGATTAATGAATAAACCGGCACCCTAGGTAAACCGGGGGCTCAGCCTTTTTTCCAATACAATTATCTTGTGAGGACAACCATATATGTATTATCATATGTTATATTTCAAACATATCGACCGGTTTAAAACTGATTTTTGCAGAATATATACTCAGAAGCAATAAAACTCCTTGAAGAGCATGAGGTCACATCCGGCTCAAAAGAGGACGCTTCACGAAAACCCTCTGGATGGTAATCCATCCAGTGATTGGTTCAAGATCTACCCATGGCTTCATGGAGCCATGGAAGACCATCTGGAAACGCTACGGGCATCCAGTGATTGGTTTATATTTACCCACGGTTTCAAGGAACCATGGAGGCCCTCTGGAAAGACGGGATTACCCGCATCCAGTGATTGGCTAAATTTTTTTCTTATGGTTCCTATGGAAAGACGGGATTACCCGCATCCATCGACCGGCCCTCTGGAAAGACGGGATTACCCGCATCCAGTGATTGGCTAAATTTTTTCTTATGGTTCCGATGGAAAGATGGGATTACCCGCATCCATCGACCGGCCCTCTGGAAAGAC